>CM026398.1:29329552-29420311 GCA_014843695.1 Archivesica marissinica
GCCATTACCAATACGACATACATTGACAATGTAGTAGTCAAACCAATGTGCATAAACCCTTTCCCTCATAGAAACACCCCGAGACGCCATTACAAATACGACATACATTGAAAATGTAGTAGTCAAATCAATGTTCATAAACCCTTTCCCTCATAGAAGCACCTCTATACGCATTACCAATACGACATACATTGACAATGTAGTAGCCAAACCAATGTTCATAAACTCTTTCCCTCATAGAAGCACCTCTTGACGCCATTACCAATACGACATACATTGACAATGTAGTAGCCAAACCAATGTTCATAAACACTTTCCCTCATAGAAGCACCTCTTGATGCCATTACCAATACGACATACATTGACAAGATAGTAGCCAAACCAATGTTCATAAACCCTTTCCCTCATAGAAGCACCTCTTGATGCCATTACCAATACCACATACATTGACAATGTAGTAGCCAAACCAATGCTCATAAACACTTTCCCTCATAGAAGCACCTCTTGAAGCCATTACCAATACCACATACATTGACAATGTAGTAGCCAAACCAATGTTCATTAACCCTTTCCCTCATAGAAGCACCTCTTGATGCCATTAACAATATCACATACATTGACAATGTAGTAGCCAAACCAATGTTCATAAACACTTTCCCTCATAGAAGCACCTCTTGACGCCATTACCAATACGACATACATTGACAATGTAGTAGCCAAACCAATGTTCATAAACACTTTCCCTCATAGAAGCACCTCTTGACGCCATTACCAATACGACATACATTGACAATGTAGTAGCCAAACCAATGTTCATAAACCCTTTCCATCATAGAAGCACCTCTTGACGCCATTACCAATACGACATACATTGACAATGTAGTAGCCAAACCAATGTTCATAAACCCTTTCCATCATAGAAGCACCTCTTGACGCCATTACCAATACGACATACATTGACATTGTAGCCAAACCAATGTTCAGCACCTCTTGACGCCATTACCAATACGACATACATCACCTACCATTACCATTCTACATTAAATACCTTTCATAGAAGCACCTCTTGACGCCATTACCAATACTACATTACATTAACCCTCTTGACGCCATTACCAATACGTCATACATAACACCTTTGACGCCCATTACGCATACGACATACATTACATTGTAACCCCAATGTTCATAATCATAGAAGCACCTCTTGACGCCATTACCAATACGATAGACACCTTCATTAGACGCCATTACCAATACGACATACCATTGAAGCACCTCTTGACGCCATTACCAATACGAAGACACCTCTTGACAACCAATACGTCTACATTAACCTTTCCATCATAGAAGCACCTCTTGACGCCATTACCAATACGACATACATTGACATTGTAGTAGCCCCAATGTTCATAAACCCCCTCATAGAAGCACCTCTTGACGCCATTACCAATACGACATACATTGACATTGTAGTAGCCAAACCAATGTTCATAAACACTTTCCCTCATAGAAGCACCTCTTGACGCCATTACCATACGACATACATTGACATTGTAGTAGCCAAACCAATGTTCATAACCATCCTCATAGAAGCACCTCTTGACGCCATTACCAATACGACATACATTGACATTGTAGTAGCCAAACCAATGTTCATAACACTTTCCCTCATAGAAGCACCTCTTGACGCCATTACCAATACGACATACATTGACATTGTAGTAGCCAAACCAATGTTCATAAACACTTTCCCTCATAGAAGCACCTCTTGACGCCATTACCAATACGACATACATTGACATTGTAGTAGCCAACCAATGTTCATACATCATAAAGCACCTCTTGACGCCATTACCAATACGACATACATTGACATTGTAGTAGCCAAACCAATGTTCATAAACACTTTCCCTCATAGAAGCACCTCTTGACGCATACATTATCACAATACGATACATACATTTTGACCCATTTCCATACATTAGAAGCACCTCTTGACGCCATTACCAATACGTCATACATTAACCCCTTTCCATCATAGAAGCACCTCTTGACGCCATTACCAATACGTCATTACATTAACCCTTTCCATCATAGAAGCACCTCTTGACGCGCATACATACCATACATACATTGTCCAATACCATACATTATACACCTTTCCATCATAGAAGCACCTCTTGACGCCATTACCAATACGTCATACATTAACCATCATAACACCTCATTCCGCCATTACCAATACGACATACATTGACACCTCTTGATGACCATTACCAATACGATCATTACATGTATACCCCTTTCCATCATAGAAGCACTCTTGACGCCATTACCAATACGTCATACATTAACCCCTTTCCCCATAGAAGCACCTCTTGACGCCATTACCAATACGACATACATTTACCCTTTCCATCATAGAAGCCCTCTTGACGCCATTACCATACGAAGCACCTCTTGACGCCATTACCAATACGTCATACATTAACCCTTTCCATCATAGAAGCACCTCTTGACGCCATTACCAATACGTCATACATTAACCCTTTCCCCATAGAAGCACCTCTTGACGCCATTACCAATACGACATACGCCATTTACGCCATTTACCATCATAGAAGCACCTCTTGACGCCATTACCAACGCATACATTACCATATGACGCCATTACATACAATTAACCCTTTCCCTCATAGAAGCACCTCTTGACGACATTACCAATACGACATATATTAACCCTTTCCATCATAGATGCACCTCTTGACAACATTAACAATACGACATACATTAACCCTTTCCATCATAGAAGCACCTCTTGACGACATTACCAATACGACATACATTAACCCTTTCCCTCATAGAAGCACCTCTTGACACCATTACCAATACGACATACATTAACCCTTACCCTCATAGAAGCACCTCTTGACACCATTACCAATACGACATACATTAACCCTTTCCCCCATAGAAGCACCTCTTGACACCATTACCAATACGACATACATTAACCCTTTCCCTCATAGAAGCACCTCTTGACACCATTACCAATACGACATACATTAACCCTTTCCCTCATAGAAGCACCTCTTGACGCCATTACCATACGTCATACATAACCCCTTTCCCCCATAGAAGCACCTCTTGACGCCATTACCAATACGACATACATTTACCCTTTCCATCATAGAAGCACCTCTTGACGCCATTACCAATACGTCATACATTAACCCTTTCCATCATAGAAGCACCTCTTGACGCCATTACCAATACGTCATACATTAACCCTTTCCATCATAGAAGCACCTCTTGACGCCATTACCAATACGACATACATTGACATTGTATAGCCAACCAATGTTCATAAACACTTTCCCTCATAGAAGCACCCTCTTGACGCCATTACCAATACGACATACATTGACATTGTAGTAGCCAAACCAATGTTCATAACCCTTTCCCTCATAGAAGCACCCCTTGACGCCATTACCAATACGACATACATTGACATTGTAGTAGCCAAACCAATGTTCATAAACCCTTTCCCTCATAGAAGCACCTCTTGACGCCATTACCAATACGACATACATTGACATTGTAGTAGCCAAACCAATGTTCATAAACACTTTCCCTCATAGAAGCACCTCTTGACGCCATTACCAATACGACATACATTGACATTGTAGTAGCCAAACCAATGTTCATAAACACTTTCCCTCATAGAAGCACCTCTTGACGCCATTACCAATACGACATACATTGACATTGTAGTAGCCAACCATGTTCATAAACACTTTCCCTCATAGACACCTTTGACCACCTCTTGACGACGAATTGTAGTAGCCAAACCATGTTCATAAACACTTTCCCTCATAGAAGCCCTCTTGACGCCATTACCAATACGACATACATTGACATTGTAGTAGCCAAACCATGTTCATAAACACTTTCCTCATAGAAGCACCTCTTGACGCCATTACCAATACGACATACATTGACATTGTAGTAGCCAAACAATGTTCATAAACACTTTCCCTCATAGAAGCACCTCTTGACGCCATTACCATATACGACATACATTGACATTGTAGCCAAACCAATGTTCAGCACCTCTTGACGCCATTACCAATACGACATACATCACCTACCATTACCATTCTACATTAAATACCTTTCATAGAAGCACCTCTTGACGCCATTACCAATACTACATTACATTAACCCTCTTGACGCCATTACCAATACGTCATACATAACACCTTTGACGCCCATTACGCATACGACATACATTACATTGTAACCCCAATGTTCATAATCATAGAAGCACCTCTTGACGCCATTACCAATACGATAGACACCTTCATTAGACGCCATTACCAATACGACATACCATTGAAGCACCTCTTGACGCCATTACCAATACGAAGACACCTCTTGACAACCAATACGTCTACATTAACCTTTCCATCATAGAAGCACCTCTTGACGCCATTACCAATACGACATACATTGACATTGTAGTAGCCCCAATGTTCATAAACCCCCTCATAGAAGCACCTCTTGACGCCATTACCAATACGACATACATTGACATTGTAGTAGCCAAACCAATGTTCATAAACACTTTCCCTCATAGAAGCACCTCTTGACGCCATTACCATACGACATACATTGACATTGTAGTAGCCAAACCAATGTTCATAACCATCCTCATAGAAGCACCTCTTGACGCCATTACCAATACGACATACATTGACATTGTAGTAGCCAAACCAATGTTCATAACACTTTCCCTCATAGAAGCACCTCTTGACGCCATTACCAATACGACATACATTGACATTGTAGTAGCCAAACCAATGTTCATAAACACTTTCCCTCATAGAAGCACCTCTTGACGCCATTACCAATACGACATACATTGACATTGTAGTAGCCAACCAATGTTCATACATCATAAAGCACCTCTTGACGCCATTACCAATACGACATACATTGACATTGTAGTAGCCAAACCAATGTTCATAAACACTTTCCCTCATAGAAGCACCTCTTGACGCATACATTATCACAATACGATACATACATTTTGACCCATTTCCATACATTAGAAGCACCTCTTGACGCCATTACCAATACGTCATACATTAACCCCTTTCCATCATAGAAGCACCTCTTGACGCCATTACCAATACGTCATTACATTAACCCTTTCCATCATAGAAGCACCTCTTGACGCGCATACATACCATACATACATTGTCCAATACCATACATTATACACCTTTCCATCATAGAAGCACCTCTTGACGCCATTACCAATACGTCATACATTAACCATCATAACACCTCATTCCGCCATTACCAATACGACATACATTGACACCTCTTGATGACCATTACCAATACGATCATTACATGTATACCCCTTTCCATCATAGAAGCACTCTTGACGCCATTACCAATACGTCATACATTAACCCCTTTCCCCATAGAAGCACCTCTTGACGCCATTACCAATACGACATACATTTACCCTTTCCATCATAGAAGCCCTCTTGACGCCATTACCATACGAAGCACCTCTTGACGCCATTACCAATACGTCATACATTAACCCTTTCCATCATAGAAGCACCTCTTGACGCCATTACCAATACGTCATACATTAACCCTTTCCCCATAGAAGCACCTCTTGACGCCATTTCCAATATGACATACGATTTACGCCTTTACCTCATAGAAGCACCTCTTGACGCCATTACCAAGTTTTATGACGTTATACATTAACCATTTCATCATAGAAGCAACTCTTGACGCCATTACCAATATGTCATACATTAACCCTTTCCCTCATAGAAGCACCTCTTGACGCCATTACCAATACGACATACATTAACCTTTCCATCATAGAAGCACCTCTTGACGCCATTACCAATACGTCATACATTAACCCTTTCCATCATAGAAGCACCTCTTGACGCCATTACCAATACGTCATACATTAACCCTTTCCCTCATAGAAGCACCTCTTGACGCCATTACCAATACGACATACATTTACCCTTTCCATCATAGAAGCACCTCTTGACGCCATTACCAATACGTCATACATTAACCCTTTCCATCATAGAAGCAACTCTTGACGCCATTACCAATACGTCATACATTAACCCTTTCCATCATAGAAGCACCTCTTGACGCCATTACCAATACGTCATACATTAACCCTTTCCATCATAGAAGCACCTCTTGACGCCATTACCAATATGTCATACATTAACCCTTTCCATCATAGAAGCACCTCTTGACGCCATTACCAATATGTCATACATTAACCCTTTCCATCATAGAAGCACCTCTTGACGCCATTACCAATACGACATACATTTACCCTTTCCATCATAGAAGCACCTCTTGACGCCATTACCAATACGACATACATTAACCCTTTCCCTCATAGAAGCACCTCTTGACGCCATTACCAATACGTCATACATTAACCCTTTCCATCATAGAAGCACCTCTTGACGCCATTACCAATACGTCATACATTAACCCTTTCCATCATAGAAGCACCTCTTGACGCCATTACCAATACGTCATACATTAACCCTTTCCATCATAGAAGCACCTCTTGACGCCATTACCAATACGTCATACATTAACCCTTTCCATCATAGAAGCACCTCTTGACGCCATTACCAATACGACATACATTAACCCTTTCCATCATAGAAGCACCTCTTGACGCCATTACCAATACGTCATACATTAACCCTTTCCCCCATAGAAGCACCTCTTGACGCCATTACCAATACGACATACATTAACCCTTTCCATCATAGAAGCACCTCTTGACGCCATTACCAATACGACATACATTAACCCTTTCCCTCATAGAAGCACCTCTTGACGCCATTACCAATACGACATACATTTACCCTTTCCCTCATAGAAGCACCTCTTGACGCCATTACCAATACCACATACATTAACCCTTTCCCTCATAGAAGCACCTCTTGACGCCATTACCAATACGACATACATTAACCCTTTCCCTCATAGAAGCACCTCTTGACGCCATTACCAATATGACATACATTGACATTGTAGTAGCCAAACCAATGTTCATAAACACTTTCCCTCATAGAAGCACCTCTTGACGCCATTACCAATACGACATACATTGACATTGTAGTAGCCAAACCAATGTTCATAAACCCTTTCCCTCATAGAAGCACCTCTTGACGCCATTACCAATACGACATACATTGACATTGTAGTAGCCAAACCAATGTTCATAAACACTTTCCCTCATAGAAGCACCTCTTGACGCCATTACCAATACGACATACATTGACATTGTAGTAGCCAAACCAATGTTCATAAACACTTTCCCTCATAGAAGCACCTCTTGACGCCATTACCAATACGACATACATTGACATTGTAGTAGCCAAACCAACCATGTTCATAAACCCTTTCCCTCATAGAAGCACCTCTTGACGCCATTACCAATACGACATACATTGACATTGTAGTAGCCAAACCAATGTTCATAAACCCTTTCCCTCATAGAAGCACCTCTTGACGCCATTACCAATACGACATACATTGACATTGTAGTAGCCAAACCAATGTTCATAAACACTTTCCCTCATAGAAGCACCTCTTGACGCCATTACCAATACGACATACATTGACATTGTGCCCCAATGTTAGTTTGGTTTGTTTTTGGTTTGGTTTTTTTTTTTTTTGGTTTGTTTTTTTGGTTTGGTTTGTTTTTTTGGTTTGACGCCATTACCAATACGACATCATTAACCTTTCCCTCATAGAAGCACCTCTTGACGCCATTACCAATACGACATACATTGACATTGTAGTAGCCCCAATGTTCATAAACCCCCTCATAGAAGCACCTCTTGACGCCATTACCAATACGACATACATTGACATTGTAGTAGCCAAACCAATGTTCATAAACACTTTCCCTCATAGAAGCACCTCTTGACGCCATTACCATACGACATACATTGACATTGTAGTAGCCAAACCAATGTTCATAACCATTTCCCTCATAGAAGCACCTCTTGACGCCATTACCAATACGACATACATTGACATTGTAGTAGCCAAACCAATGTTCATAAACACTTTCCCTCATAGAAGCACCTCTTGACGCCATTACCAATACGACATACATTGACATTGTAGTAGCCAAACCAATGTTCATAAACACTTTCCCTCATAGAAGCACCTCTTGACGCCATTACCAATACGACATACATTGACATTGTAGTAGCCAATGTTTTTGTTTGGTTTGTTTGTTGTGTGACCAATGTTCATAAACACTTTCCCTCATAGAAGCACCTCTTGACGCCATTACCAATACGACATACATTGACTTTTTAGAAGCTTTGGCCATTACCAATGTTCATTAACCCTTTCCCTCATAGAAGCACCTCTTGACGCCATTACCAATACGTCATACATTAACTTTATCATAGAAGCTTTGTTTTTTTTGGTTTGTTTGTTTTGTTTGTTTTCTTTCCATCATAGAAGCACTCTTGACGCCATTACCAATACGTCATACATTAACCCTTTCCCCCATAGAAGCACCTCTTGACGCCATTACCAATACGACATACATTTACCCTTTCCATCATAGAAGCACCTCTTGACGCCATTACCAATACGTCATACATTAACCCTTTCCATCATAGAAGCACCTCTTGACGCCATTACCAATACGTCATACATTAACCCTTTCCCCATAGAAGCACCTCTTGACGCCATTACCAATACGTCATACATTACCCTTTCCCATAGAAGCACCTCTTGACGCCATTACCAATACCATACATTAACCCTTTCCATCATAGAAGCACCTCTTGACGCCATTACCAATACGTCATACATTAACCCTTTCCATCATAGAAGCACCTCTTGACGCCATTACCAATACGTCATACATTAACCCTTTCCCCCATAGAAGCACCTCTTGACGCCATTACCAATACGACATACATTTACCCTTTCCATCATAGAAGCACCTCTTGACGCCATTACCAATACGTCATACATTAACCCTTTCCATCATAGAAGCACCTCTTGACGCCATTACCAATACATCATACATTAACCCTTTCCATCATAGAAGCACCTCTTGACGCCATTACCAATACGTCATACATTAACCCTTTCCATCATAGAAGCACCTCTTGACGCCATTACCAATAGGTCATACATTAACCCTTTCCATCATAGAAGCACCTCTTGACGCCATTACCAATACGACATACATTGACATTGTAGTAGCCAAACCAATGTTCATAAACCCTTTCCCTCATAGAAGCACCTCTTGACGCCATTACCAATACGACATACATTGACATTGTAGTAGCCAAACCAATGTTCATAAACCCTTTCCCTCATAGAAGCACCTCTTGACGCCATTACCAATACCGCATACATTGACATTGTAGTAGCCAAACCAATGTTCATAAACCCTTTCCCTCATAGAAGCACCTCTTGACGCCATTACCAATACCGCATACATTGACATTGTAGTAGCCAAACCAATGTTCATAAACCCTTTCCCTCATAGAAGCACCTCTTGACGCCATTACCAATACCGCATACATTGACATTGTAGTAGCCAAACCAATGTTCATAAACCCTTTCCCTCATAGAAGCACCTCTTGACGCCATTACCAATACCGCATACATTGACATTGTAGTAGCCAAACCAATGTTCATAAACCCTTTCCCTCATAGAAGCACCTCTTGACGCCATTACCAATACCGCATACATTGACATTGTAGTAGCCAAACCAATGTTCATAAACCCTTTCCCTCATAGAAGCACCTCTTGACGCCATTACCAATACCGCATACATTGACATTGTAGTAGCCAAACCAATGTTCATAAACCCTTTCCCTCATAGAAGCACCTCTTGACGCCATTACCAATACCGCATACATTGACATTGTAGTAGCCAAACCAATGTTCATAAACACTTTCCCTCATAGACACCTTTGACCACCTCTTGACGACGAATTGTAGTAGCCAAACCATGTTCATAAACACTTTCCCTCATAGAAGCCCTCTTGACGCCATTACCAATACGACATACATTGACATTGTAGTAGCCAAACCATGTTCATAAACACTTTCCTCATAGAAGCACCTCTTGACGCCATTACCAATACGACATACATTGACATTGTAGTAGCCAAACAATGTTCATAAACACTTTCCCTCATAGAAGCACCTCTTGACGCCATTACCATATACGACATACATTGACATTGTAGCCAAACCAATGTTCAGCACCTCTTGACGCCATTACCAATACGACATACATCACCTACCATTACCATTCTACATTAAATACCTTTCATAGAAGCACCTCTTGACGCCATTACCAATACTACATTACATTAACCCTCTTGACGCCATTACCAATACGTCATACATAACACCTTTGACGCCCATTACGCATACGACATACATTACATTGTAACCCCAATGTTCATAATCATAGAAGCACCTCTTGACGCCATTACCAATACGATAGACACCTTCATTAGACGCCATTACCAATACGACATACCATTGAAGCACCTCTTGACGCCATTACCAATACGAAGACACCTCTTGACAACCAATACGTCTACATTAACCTTTCCATCATAGAAGCACCTCTTGACGCCATTACCAATACGACATACATTGACATTGTAGTAGCCCCAATGTTCATAAACCCCCTCATAGAAGCACCTCTTGACGCCATTACCAATACGACATACATTGACATTGTAGTAGCCAAACCAATGTTCATAAACACTTTCCCTCATAGAAGCACCTCTTGACGCCATTACCATACGACATACATTGACATTGTAGTAGCCAAACCAATGTTCATAACCATCCTCATAGAAGCACCTCTTGACGCCATTACCAATACGACATACATTGACATTGTAGTAGCCAAACCAATGTTCATAACACTTTCCCTCATAGAAGCACCTCTTGACGCCATTACCAATACGACATACATTGACATTGTAGTAGCCAAACCAATGTTCATAAACACTTTCCCTCATAGAAGCACCTCTTGACGCCATTACCAATACGACATACATTGACATTGTAGTAGCCAACCAATGTTCATACATCATAAAGCACCTCTTGACGCCATTACCAATACGACATACATTGACATTGTAGTAGCCAAACCAATGTTCATAAACACTTTCCCTCATAGAAGCACCTCTTGACGCATACATTATCACAATACGATACATACATTTTGACCCATTTCCATACATTAGAAGCACCTCTTGACGCCATTACCAATACGTCATACATTAACCCCTTTCCATCATAGAAGCACCTCTTGACGCCATTACCAATACGTCATTACATTAACCCTTTCCATCATAGAAGCACCTCTTGACGCGCATACATACCATACATACATTGTCCAATACCATACATTATACACCTTTCCATCATAGAAGCACCTCTTGACGCCATTACCAATACGTCATACATTAACCATCATAACACCTCATTCCGCCATTACCAATACGACATACATTGACACCTCTTGATGACCATTACCAATACGATCATTACATGTATACCCCTTTCCATCATAGAAGCACTCTTGACGCCATTACCAATACGTCATACATTAACCCCTTTCCCTCATAGAAGCACCTCTTGACGCCATTACCAATACGACATACATTGACATTGTGTAGCCAAACCAATGTTCATAAACACTTTCCCTCATAGAAGCACCTCTTGACGCCATTACCAATACGACATACATTAACCCTTTCCCCCATAGAAGCACCTTTTGACGCCATTACCAATACGTCATACATTAACCCTTTCCCCCATAGAAGCACCTCTTGACACCATTACCAATACGTCATACATTAACCCTTTCCATCATAGAAGCACCTCTTGATGCCATTACCAATACGTCATACATTAACCCTTTCCATCATAGAAGCACCTCTTGACGCCATTACCAATACGTCATACATTAACCCTTTCCCCCATAGAAGCACCTCTTGACGCCATTACCAATACGACATACATTTACCCTTTCCATCATAGAAGCACCTCTTGACGCCATTACCAATACATCATACATTAACCCTTTCCATCATAGAAGCACCTCTTGACGCCATTACCAATACGTCATACATTAACCCTTTCCATCATAGAAGCACCTCTTGACGCCATTACCAATACGTCATACATTAACCCTTTCCATCATAGAAGCACCTCTTGACGCCATTACCAATACGACATACATTAACCCTTTCCATCATAGAAGCACCTCTTGATGCCATTACCAATACGTCATACATTAACCCTTTCCATCATAGAAGCACCTCTTGACGCCATTACCAATACGTCATACATTAACCCTTTCCCCCATAGAAGCACCTCTTGACGCCATTACCAATACGACATACATTAACCCTTTCCATCATAGAAGCACCTCTTGACGCCATTACCAATACGTCATACATTAACCCTTTCCATCATAGAAGCACCTCTTGACGCCATTACCAATACGTCATACATTAACCCTTTCCCCCATAGAAGCACCTCTTGACGCCATTACCAATACGACATACATTTACCCTTTCCATCATAGAAGCACCTCTTCACGCCATTACCAATGCGTCATACATTAACCCTTTTCATCATAGAAGCACCTCTTGACGCCATTACCAATACGTCATACATTAACCCTTTCCATCATAGAAGCACCTCTTGACGCCATTACCAATACGTCATACATTAACCCTTTCCATCATAGAAGCACCTCTTGACGCCATTACCAATACGTCATACATTAACCCTTTCCATCATAGAAGCACCTCTTGACGCCATTACCAATACGACATACATTAACCCTTTCCATCATAGAAGCACCTCTTGACGCCATTACCAATACGTCATACATTAACCCTTTCCATCATAGAAGCACCTCTTGACGCCATTACCAATACGTCATACATTAACCCTTTCCCCCATAGAAGCACCTCTTGACGCCATTACCAATACGACATACATTTACCCTTTCCATCATAGAAGCACCTCTTGACGCCATTACCAATACGTCATACATTAACCCTTTCCATCATAGAAGCACCTCTTGACGCCATTACCAATACGTCATACATTAACCCTTTCCATCATAGAAGCACCTCTTGACGCCATTACCAATACGTCATACATTAACCCTTTCCATCATAGAAGCACCTCTTGACGCCATTACCAATACGTCATACATTAACCCTTTCCATCATAGAAGCACCTCTTGACGCCATTACCAATACGTCATACATTAACCCTTTCCATCATAGAAGCACCTCTTGACGCCATTACCAATACGACATACATTTACCCTTTCCATCATAGAAGCACCTCTTGACGCCATTACCAATACGACATACATTAACCCTTTCCCTCATAGAAGCACCTCTTGACGCCATTACCAATACGTCATACATTAACCCTTTCCATCATAGAAGCACCTCTTGACGCCATTACCAATACGTCATACATTAACCCTTTCCATCATAGAAGCACCTCTTGACGCCATTACCAATACGTCATACATTAACCCTTTCCATCATAGAAGCACCTCTTGACGCCATTACCAATACGTCATACATTAACCCTTTCCATCATAGAAGCACCTCTTGACGCCATTACCAATACGTCATACATTAACCCTTTCCCCCATAGAAGCACCTCTTGACGCCATTACCAATACGACATACATTAACCCTTTCCATCATAGAAGCACCTCTTGACGCCATTACCAATACGTCATACATTAACCCTTTCCCCCATAGAAGCACCTCTTGACGCCATTACCAATACGACATACATTTACCCTTTCCCTCATAGAAGCACCTCTTGACGCCATTACCAATACCACATACATTAACCCTTTCCCTCATAGAAGCACCTCTTGACGCCATTACCAATACGACATACATTAACCCTTTCCCTCATAGAAGCACCTCTTGACACCATTACCAATACGACATACATTGACATTGTAGTAGCCAAACCAATGTTCATAAACATTTTCCCTCATAGAAGCACCTCTTGACGCCATTACCAATACGACATACATTGACATTGTAGTAGCCAAACCAATGTTCATAAACCCTTTCCCTCATAGAAGCACCTCTTGACGCCATTACCAATATGACATACATTGACATTGTAGTAGCCAAACCAATGTTCATAAACACTTTCCCTCATAGAAGCACCTCTTGACGCCATTACCAATACGACATACATTGACATTGTAGTAGCCAAACCAATGTTCATAAACCCTTTCCCTCATAGAAGCACCTCTTGACGCCATTACCAATACGACATACATTGACATTGTAGTAGCCAAACCAATGTTCATAAACACTTTCCCTCATAGAAGCACCTCTTGACGCCATTACCAATACGACATACATTGACATTGTAGTAGCCAAACCAATGTTCAGCACCTCTTGACGCCATTACCAATACGACATACATTACTACCAACCATGTTCATAAACCCTTTCATAGAAGCACCTCTTGACGCCATTACCAATACGACATACATTGACCCTCTTGACGCCATACCAATGTCATACATAACACCTTTGACGCCATTACCAATACGACATACATTACATTGTAACCCCAATGTTCATAATCATAGAAGCACCTCTTGACGCCATTACCAATACGATAGACATTCATTAGAGCCATACCAATACACATTCCATAGAAGCACCTCTTGACGCCATTACCAATACGACATACATTGACATTGTAGTAGCCAAACCAATGTTCATAAACACTTTCCCTCATAGAAGCACCTCTTGACGCCATTACCAATACGACATACATTGACATTGTAGTAGCCAAAGCAATGTTCATAAACACTTTCCCTCATAGAAGCACCTCTTGACGCCATTACCAATACGACATACATTGACATTGTAGTAGCCAAACCAATGTTCATAAACACTTTCCCTCATAGAAGCACCTCTTGACGCCATTACCAATACGACATACATTGACATTGTAGTAGCCAAACCAATGTTCATAAACCCTTTCCCTCATAGATGCACCTCTTGACGCCATTACCAATACGACATACATTGACAATGTAGTAGCCAAACAAATGTTCATAATAAAGGCCAGAATCTCATGTAGTCCCAGTAATATCTATGTAGTTGGGATACATATGGTGACTACTTATCTACTGCATGATAGCTAAATAGCTGTCGTTTATATGGAGATATAATATTATATTAACCTAAATCTCTATGTAGTCCCAGTAATATCTATGGAGGTGGAATAGATATGGCAACTACTTATCCACTGCATGATAGCTAAATGGCTGTCGTTTATATGGCGATATAATATTATATTAACCTAAATCTCTATGAAGGAAAGGATTAAAAGTGCACAGTTTTTAATGGTGTAAGTAAGTATTGAATTAAAAAAATGTGTTACAATGTTTCCAAGGTTTATCTTATGATCTATTATTTCGCCAGTGACCATTTGACAAGTGATCAGTGGATATTGTGATAGTGCAGTGGATGCGCGTTCGCTTCAGGTGCGAAAGGTCCGGAGTTCGAGCCCCGCTGGAGCCGCTATGATTGTGCCCTTAGGCAAGGCATTTAATTTCCACGTTGCCTCTTCTCTGTCCCTCGTGGCGATGGATTCCATCAGGAATGAGGTCTCGAGAGTGATTAATATAAGTTGTAAAAACTTGTTTCGCAATCGAGCTAAAATAAATTTGTATAAACTAAGTGACCATTTTTCAAATAGCAGAGTTTTATTTAATTTGATCTAGTGATTTAGAAAAGACCAAGCTTCAAGAATTAAGGTACACGTATAACATGGTATATCAAGTTTGAACAAGTACCGTAAAAGGTTGATGCAAAGGCATCAAGTCGCCGCAGAAAATGGTTGTGTACACGGTTGAGGTAGGAAGTTGAAATATTTAAAGAAAGAGACAACAAGATTCATTTGTGAGAAAAATGTGTATCCAACCCAGGGTGAGAACACAGGACCATACAGTGCAAATGCTCTACCGACTGAGCCGGCCTGGCCACTTACACATAATCTCCCCCAATGAAGATTAATGAATAGTAGCGAATGTTCAAGTATGTGGACTTAAAGCACTGTCATGACGTCATACCTTTATACTTGCAGTCCAATATTATTAATATTGGACTGCTGTCAAATGGCCAGAGTATTATATTAAATCCTAGGTGTACCGGTGTCATATAGAATATTGACCTGCCAAAATAATGACCCGCGGGTCATTATTCTATAGGAAAAAGTGAAATATTCTATTATAGAATAATGACCCCCCTTATAGAATAATGACCCCCCCCATCCCCAAAGCCTACAAAAACAATGTTATCAATATATTTTATTAATAATTGCATAAGCTATAAAATTAACAATTATCAATAAAATTATATTGAATTTATGTATGAAAAAAGACACACACTCAACTTAATTGGTATTTGAAACCATGCAGCTCAAAATAAATACCATAAAATAGCACAGTACTAACCATTCTTATCATATTCATGCATGTTCTCTTAAACTTTCCAGAAAATATATAATATGCTATTAACCATTATAATTCTGACTGGTGTGGCTAACTAATTTTTCCACAGGTGTGAAAATCGCCATAATATAGCAATAAAACCTTATTGTTGGAGCACTGCAATCAACTGTGACACTTCCTGTGTTACAAGTTTTATATCATTCATAATACATATTATTTTATTATTGTATGAGCAAGGACAGATATTGTATGACCAGATTGAACTGATAAAAATTAATCTTCGGCAAGTTTCTTCGAGCGTTTCCGTATATTTTTTCAACAAAATAATCTTATAAATAATTAAATATCGATACCAGATTATCAAATGGCTCATGGTATAGTGGAAAGTGATATGAACTTGTAAATCTGACATCGCTGGTTCGAATCTAGTATACGGCATAATAATATTTATTCGTATTTCATAATTGTTCACATTTGTTTTTTAATTTTTTTAATTTCTTTTGTCGTTACCTGTATTTCTTTTAATTTAATTGCTTTATATTTTCTACTGACTATGTTCAATGTACATGTAATTTAGAAAGAATGTTACTGAAACTACACATCGTGCTGCACGTGATTTTTGTGCGCATATTTAATTACATATTTTATTGAAGAAAAAAAAAGAGAGTGGCATTCACCGGGCTCGAACCGTAATCTTTAACTTCCAAGATCACGGACGTATCCACTACACTACTAGTCGAGACGGTAAGGCCTGTGTTTCTAAAGTGTTATATTCACATTCAATGAGATCGGTTTGATTCGGAAATCGACGGAAAGAATACGGAAACAAACGACATATGCAAATACATCAGTTCAATCTGGTCATATAATACCATTATGTTTTATAACGTGTGCCTCCCAATGCAAGAAACTTTTCCATGCCATAGAATAATGACCCCCCTATGTTTACACAGTAAGAGTGAGAGTGGTCACTTTTCCATGCCGTAGAATAATGACCACCTGTATGTATGTAAACTATATGAGAGAGGGGGGAGGGTCACTTTTCCATGCCATAGAATAATGACCCCCCCCTGTATATTAACTATATTAGTGAAGGGGGTCACTTTTCCATGCCATATAGAATAATGACCCCCCTGTATATTAACTATATGAGTGAAGGGGGGGGGGGTCACTTTTCCATGCCGTAGAATAATGACCCCCTGTATATTAACTATATGAGTGAAGGGGGTCACTTTTCCATGCCATAGAATAATGACCCCCCTGTATATTAACTATATGAGTGAAGGGGGGTCACTTTTCCATGCCATAGAATAATGACCCCCCTGTATATTAACTATATGAGTGAGGTGGGTCACTTTTCCATGCCATAGAATAATGACCCCCCTGTATATTAACTATATGAGTGAGGGGGTCACTTTTCCATGCCATAGAATAATGACCCCCCTGTATATTAACTATATGAGTGAGGGGGTCACTTTTCCATGCCATAGAATAATGACCCCCCTGTATATTAACTATATGAGTGAGGGGGGGTCACTTTTCCATGCCATATCGATCAGCCAGTAAAGCGGGATGGATGAAGTCGTCCCAATTATTTTGCTCATCATTGGTATATTTTACCAATGTTTGGACAAGTGTTTGATTAAACCTTTCCATTAAACCATTTGTTTTGGGGGTGATATGCACTTGTCCTGCGATGGTCGATGCCAATTAGTCTGCAGATTTCGTCATTGAGCATTGCAAAACTATTCTATGATATAGATAGTGACCCCCTCCCACTCATATAATCTATTCATATGGGGGTGATTATCCTCTGATATGGATAGTGACCCCCTCCCACTCATATAATCTATTCATATGGGGGTGATTATCTTCTGATATGGATAGTGACCCCCTCCCACTCATATAATCTATTCATATGGGGGTGATTATCCTCTGATATGGATAGTGACCCCCTCCCACTCATATAATCTACACATATGTAGGTGATTATTCTGTGATATGGATAGTGACACCCTCCCACTCATATAATCTACACATAGGGGGGTGATTATCATATGATATGGATAGTGAGCCCCTCCCACTCATATAATCTACACATATGTTGGTGATTATCCTATGATATGGATAGTGACCCCCTCCCACTCATATAATCTACACATATGGGGGTGATTATCATTTGATATGGATAGTGAGCCCCTCCCACTCATATGATCTACACATGTGTTGGTGATTATCCTATGATATGGATAGTGACACCCTCCCACTCATATAATCTACACATAGGGGGGTGATTATCCTATGATATGGATAGTGAAACCCTCCCACTCATATAATTTACACATATGGGGGTGATTATTCTATGATATGGATAGTGAAACCCTCCCACTCATATAATTTACACATATGGGGGTGATTATCCTATGATATGGATAGTGACCCCCTCCCACTCATATAATCTAAACATAGGGGGTGATTATCCTATGATATGGATAGTAACACCCTCCCACTCATATAATCTACACATATGGGGGTGATTATCCTATGATATGGATAGTGAGCCCCTCCCACTCATATGATCTACACATATGGGGGTGATTATCCTATGATATGGATAGTGACCCCCTCCCACTCATATGATCTACACATATGGGGGTGATTATCCTATGATATGGATAGTGAGCCCCTCCCACTCATATGATCTACACTATGTTGGTGATTATCCTATGATATGGATAGTGACACCCTCCCACTCATATAATCTACACATATGGGGTGATTATCCTATGATATGGATAGTGAAACCCTCCCACTCATATAATCTACACATATGGGGTGATTATCCTATGATATGGATAGTGACCCCCTCCCACTCATATAATCTAAACATAGGGTGTGATTATCCTATGATATGGATAGTGACACCCTCCCACTCATATAATCTATTCATATGGGGGTGATTATCCTCTGATATGGATAGTGACCCCCTCCCACTCATATAATCTATTCATATGTGGGTGATTATCCTCTGATATGGATAGTGACCCCCTCCCACTCATATAATCTATTCATATGGGGGTGATTATCCTCTGATATGGATAGTGACCACCTCCCACTCATATAATCTATTCATATGGGGGTGATTATCCTCTGATATGGATAGTGACCCCCTCCCACTCATATAATCTACACATATGTAGGTGATTATTCTGTGATATGGATAGTGACACCCTCCCACTCATATAATCTACACATAGGGGGGGTGATTATCATATGATATGGATAGTGAGCCCTTCCCACTCATATAATCTACACATATGTTGGTGATTATCCTATGATATGGATAGTGACACCCTCCCACTCATATAATCTACACATATGTGGGTGATTATTCTATGACATGGAAAAGTGACCCTCTGACTCATATAGTTTACACACAGGGGGGGGGGTCATTATTCTATGGCATGGAAAAGTGACCCACCGTCACTCGTACTGTGTAAGCATAGGGGGGTCATTATTCTATGGCATGGAAAAGTGACCCTCTGACTCATATAGTGTACACACAGGGGGGTCATTATTCTATGGCATGGAAAAGTGACCCACTCACTCCTATAGTTTACATACAGGGGGTCATTATTCTATGGTATGGAAAAGTGACCCCCCCCCCCTCACTTGTACAGTTTAAACATAGGGGGGTCATTATTCTATGGCATGGAAAAGTGACCCCCTCACTCATATAGTTTACACACAGGGGGGGTCATTATTCTATGGCATGGAAAAGTGACCCCCCTTCACTCATATAGTTAATATACAGGGGGGTCATTATTTTATGGCATGGAAAAGTGACCCACTCACTCATATAGTTTACATACAGGAGGTCATTATTCTATGGCATGGAAAAGTGATCCCTCACTTGTACAGTTTAAACATAGGGGGGTCATTATTTTATGGCATGGAAAAGTGACCCACTCACTCATATAGTTTACATACAGGAGGTCATTATTCTATGGCATGGAAAAGTGATCCCTCACTTGTACAGTTTAAACATAGGGGGGTCATTATTTTATGGCATGGAAGTGACCCACTCACTCATATAGTTTACATACAGGAGGTCATTATTCTATGGCATGGAAAAGTGACCCACCGTCACTCGTACTGTGTAAACATAGAGTGGTCATTATTCTATGGCATGGAAAAGTGACCCGCCGTCACTCGTACTGTGTAAACATAGGGGGGTCATTATTCTATGGCATGGAAAAGCGACCCCACTCACTCATATAGTTTACACACAGGGGGGGTCATTATTCTATCGCATGGAAAAGTGACCCCCTCACTCACTCGTACAGTGTAAATATAGGGGGGTCATTATTCTATGGCATGGAAAAGTAACCTACCCTCAATCAGATAATCTACATTATGGGTGTCACATTCTACATGTATGCATGGAACAGTTTCTTGCACTAAATAGATATGGAGGCACACGTTATAAAGTATAATGTCCTTGCTCATACAATATTAAAATATTACTTATTATGAATGATATAAAACATGTAACCAGTGTATTGGGAACACAGGAAGTGTCACTGTTGGTTGCAGTTCCCTAAAAATAAGGTTTTATTGCTTTTCACACCTGTGGCAAACAAGATAAGGCTTAATATGATCCACAATAGTCAGAATTACAATTGTTAACAACATATTACATAATTGTGCACATTTTCTGGAAAGATTAAGAAAATATGAATAAACATGATAAGAATAGTTTGCTATAATAAGTGGATAACATATTAATTAAATTTGTTAAATAAATATACATCAATTTCTGCTGTAGAAGCATCCATAGTGTGAGTGTGTTTTTCAATTATTTATCGTCACTACTAGTTTCCCATATGAGCGAAGCCTCCTGAAGAGATCAAGTAATTTTAGATTTTTGGAGGATAGTGCAATGATACAGACAGAGACCTATTCCAGGGGGTCATTATTCCATGGCATCGAAAAGTGACCCTCTCTCATAATTGTAGTCTATACATAGGGGGTGGGGGTCATTGTTCTTATTTGTTTTATGTTTGTCTTTGTTTTATATTTGTCTGTGTAAATATTATGCATTATGTGAACCTCCTAGTTATACAGCACCCACCACCTCATGATCATCTTTAGAAATTATCTGCATACTTCTTTTTCAGATTCAATATATTTATGTTATTCTGTACATCGTTAAATCAAAATATATGTTGTTAGGCCTTAAACAGTGCAAACTAACATTTAATTATAATAAATTCAATATTTTCCCACTATATATTGCTATTTGCAAGGGGGGTCATTTTTCCGCAAGGGGGGTCAATATTCTATGGCTGAATTATTTTGAGGGGGGGTCAATATTCTATATGACACCGGTACTAAATTATCAATTTTAATTAGTTGCTATATAAGTGTGTGTTTTAAGTAATATATAAGCCTCAAACGGATCCAATATGTCAAAAATTGGTACTGTCTTCGGCGCCTCACACAATCCAATATTTTACATATTGGATTGTTTTCGGCTTATCCTATACATATTGTAAATGAAGAAACATACACACAAAATTAGCAGTTTGTAGAAAAACATATTTAACCGCTTGAATTATTATCTATGATAAAAGTTTCCATGTACGAATGATCAATTTATAAATTTCTTTGTTTAATGCCGTGTCCTAGGGATCAGTTATTATCTATGATAAAAGTTTCCATGTACGAATGATCAATTTATAAATTTCTTTGTTTAATGCCGTGTCCTAGGGATCAGTTATTATCTATGACAAAAGTTTCCATGTACGAATGATCAATTTATAAATTTCTTTGTTTAATGCCGTGTCCTAGGGATCAGTTATTATCTATGACAAAAGTTTCCATGTACGAATGATCAATTTATTAATTTCTTTGTTTAATGCCGTGTCCTAGGGATCAGTTATTATCTATGACAAAAGTTTCCATGTACGAATGATCAATTTATTAATTTCTTTGTTTAATGCCGTGTCCTAGGGATCAGTTATTATCTATGACAAAAGTTTCCATGTACGAATGATCAATTTATAAATTTCTTTGTTTAATGCCGTGTCCTAGGGATCAGTTATTATCTATGACAAAAGTTTCCATGTACGAATGATCAATTTATAAATTTCTTTGTTTAATGCCGTGTCCTAGGGATCAGTTATTATCTATGACAAAAGTTTCCATGTACGAATGATCAATTTATAAATTTCTTTGTTTAATGCCGTGTCCTAGGGATCAGTTATTATCTATGACAAAAGTTTCCATGTACGAATGATCAATTTATTAATTTCTTTGTTTAATGCCGTGTCCTAGGGATCAGTTATTATCTATGACAAAAGTTTCCATGTACGAATGATCAATTTATAAATTTCTTTGTTTAATGCCGTGTCCTAGGGATCAGTTATTATCTATGACAAAAGTTTCCATGTACGAATGATCAATTTATTAATTTCTTTGTTTAATGCCGTGTCCTAGGGATCAGTTATTATCTATGACAAAAGTTTCCATGTACGAATGATCAATTTATAAATTTCTTTGTTTAATGCCGTGTCCTAGGGATCAGTTATTATTAGGATTTTTTATAATACAACATTTGATCTTTTTTCATGTACATAACACAGTTGTTCTAACCAGCCAACGGCAGCAACCTTAAAAATCTATTATTTCTTTACAAAATTAATGTAAATGCTTCAGATACATTTTCCAAACTTTTTTTCGACAATTTTGCCAATTTCAATGATGATTCTATAATATATGACATTTCCTACAGCGCTTCAAATATAGTCACTGGCTTTCTAGATGGCGACTAATAAATGTGGATCAAAATTAGAGTTGCTACCATGCATACAATAACAAACTTTAATTTGACCTAGTGTTTTAATAGAAATTGAAGATATATTTTGTGGTATTATAGTATTTATAAATACAGATGGATCTGTAGACCAGTGGTTAACATGTTGGATTGGTAATCCAGGGATCGCAGGTTCGATCCCACGTCTGACCCTAATAAAATTAACATATAATATATGTAAAAAAGCAAATAAAATATGATTAAACTAAAAAATAAAATTAACAGTCTTTCAGATGAGACGTTAAACCGAGGTCTTGTGTCGATGCTTTACACCATGCACGTAAAAGAACCAGAGGAGACTCTGGAGTGGGTCTCTGTCTGTATCATGCACTATCCTCCAAAATCTAAAACGACTAATCTCTTCAGGAGGCAACCGGTAGCGACGATAAATAAACGTAAAACACACAAATACTTATAAATTTATTGCCCATAGGTTTGACCTGACCTGCATGATTGTAGCAAAACAAATTTATCTGGAAGAATTATATGCCTCTTCATAAACACATAATTAGTGACAAAGTTTGAACAAAATCCAATGAACTACAAACTTGTTAGAACGTGTTTAAACAGTAATAGTTGACAGTTATGTTATGTTATATTTCGGGTTTTACGCCTGCATCAGCACCATTTTGGGCTATATCGCCGGCGGGCAGTTTACCTAACAACACTTTTCCTGGGCAGGCTCCAGCGGTTAACCAGTACTTGGGTGCACCAACCTCCGTAAGAAACTGCCAATTTTTTCATATAAATGAGACACGGCCTGAGCGGGGCTCGAACCAGTGACCATCAGTGATGATAGGTTACAGTGGTATACAAGTCAGCGACCATAACCACTCGACCACGGGGGTGGACGTAATAGTTGACAGACAGACAAAAATACTATGCCATTTTTACCTGGCTTGGCGCAAGAATAGACCTTGATTTACGACAATAATGTAAATAATAATGTAATGTAATAGGAAGGGAAAACTAAACTGTCTACTACTATCTTCTATTTAGCAGGGAAGCTGGTCATAAATTGTGAAAACTTGGCTCCAGAGACTGGCTTAAAATCAATGGTGTCATTTATTGGCTTGCTTGAAATCACACTGTAATTAAAACTACTCGTAAATTATCTAACCAGGATATACAGGGATGGCTTATTTGGGCAAAACTAGAACCAGCAGTCTTGTATGTTGCGAAGATGTTACATTTTTGTCCCACTTGAAGGCACTTTGTGGTTTTATTAAAATGGGGCATACTTTTCCCAGTCAAATTTAATTCCAAATGAACAAACCCAGTGTTGCACAAATCCAATGGTCTGATGCTTGTTTCGGGCAAGTGTAAAGTGCGATCGGACAAGTCACATTGTCCAAACATTTAGTGCTAGACAAGTACCATTTACTATGAAATGTGTTAGATTTTTATTGTAACAAGTATCTTTTTAAAAAATTAGTCTAATATTCAAATGCCCATAAAGAGGCTCGCCCAATCAATTGCCAATAATGACAAAATAATCCAGTACGCAGGCAGACTGAATAAAATTCAGACTATTTTTTTTTATTGTAAGCTTTGCATGTACAGTCAAATGTGTTAGTGGTAACCTCCATTATGCAGCCAAACTGTATTAAGCAGCCAGTTTCTGGATTCCCCAATATGTTGTGTTATGCATTTGCTCGTTATTAACCCATTCAACACCAAGTAACTGACATGGACTGGTCCATGATATTTTTAGACCAATAAATTAATAACAAAATTACATTTGGATCAGTTCATTTATCAAAATGGGTAAAAAAAATTCTAAAAATAGTTATATTACTTGAAAAAAGTGCAGATCCTGATGAGACGGCTCGTTACGAGCCGGCTCATCTGGATCTACACTTTTCATAAGCCTATTTAGAGGCCTGTGGGGTTGAAAGGGTTAAGCAACCACCTGTGCTAATCAGCCACTTTCTGTGATTCCCATTTAGTGCATGGTTGCATCAGTTTTTTTTATCATAAAAACACTTTTCACCCTAAAATAAAAAGATTTTGTTTTGCTTAACCCTTTCAACACCACAGACCTCTAAATTGGCTTACAAAAAAGTGTAGACCCAGATGAGCCGGCTCGTGACGAGCCGTCTCATCAGGATCTGCACTTTTTGCCAGTGATATGACTATTTTTAGACATAATTACCCATTTTGATAAATGAACTTGTCCAAATGTGATTTTCTGATTCATTTATTTGTTTATGAATATCATGGACCAGTCCATGTGAGTTACTTGGTGTTGAAAGGGTTAAGTGAATGATCGAATAATATTTCACTCATGAATAAAGAAACTATTATTATCACTCATGGCTAGCGCTACTACCGGTAGTGATAATAATGCTTTCAATGTTCATTCGGTGAAATAAAATTTTGATCATTCACTTAACCCTTTGCCTGCTGAGTAAATGAAATCACATTTGCAAACAACATAGATCCAGATCAGCCACATTTGATCAAGATCTATGTTGTTTGCTATTCAGCCAAGTGTTTTTGCTCCACTATCTGAATAGCAAACAGCATAGAGCCTGATCAGAAGGCACAGACGGCTCTATGCTGTTTGCAAAAGTCATTTTATCTGCTGCTAAGGTGCAAAGGATTAAACATACAATGCTCCTCTTAATATTCATTTTGATAAATATGTGACACATGTATGCAGGGCTCGACAAATCCACTCGTCCGCTCGTATTTACGAGTGACTTTTCGATCTGAACGAGTAGAAATTCCAAGTCGCTTGCCCAGTCGGACGAGTGAAAATTTCAGCTAAATATCCAATATAAATCGAAGGAACAAAATAAAATAATATCCGTTTACTTTCTTTGGAATGATTACCAGGCGTGATAATGGGAAATCACCGAGGATATTTTTAATGTGTTTATGCTGCCACATAATTGCATTTATTAATAAATTAAAGTGCAATTCTGACGATTTTTAATTTTCCTAAAATACATGGGACGAGTGATAGTCCAATCTGGACGAGTGGAACAGTGGCATCACTCGCCCTGTAGGACGAGTAAGAAATTAAAAATTTGTCAGGCCTGGTATGCAATGCAATGATGAATGATATCAATATACACATGCATGTCAACGTAAAGTTATTCATTCTAAAAACAGACACCTGGAGATGATAAATAATGCTTACTTCTTGGTTTAAACATGTTTATTCATTCATAATGTACAGTACATATCTATTATGTATATTAGTATACAGAATGAAAATGCTTACTTCTTAGAGAAGTCACTAAGTGTCAGCTGCTTATCCGTATTATGTTTATTAAAGTCAGATTTGAGCCACGACTTGTAACATGTAGCCCATCATGGATGTTTGTTCTTTACATCATTACGCTTAATTATCAATTAAAATATGGATAAAATACGTCGTAGTGAGCGAAAATCATTGATTAAATATATGTTGATAGAATATTGATTGCTAATTTCACAATCTGTAAAATATTTGTGTGTACTGTGAAAACTGTCAATGAAAGCAAAACACATTATGTTACAAGTAGCGATCCGGAGCGATGCTCTGATGGCAGGGAGATATTTGGTGAGATAAGTGGCTAGGACAATCTCACTTGTCTCATACAAGTTGCTAACATACATTTATCAGGGCTCGACAAATCCTATTGCCCGACACCCGGGGCAAGTCAAAACAATGTTCGGGCAAGTGGCCGTCAACCAGAGTTTAGTCCCGGGCAAGTCAAAATGCTATGGATGTGATTATCGGACAGGTGTCGAATAAACATATCAATTAACAGAATAAACAAACTAATCAACTGTTTTTTGTCATGATTGGACCCTATTATCGATTGTAAACCCTGCAGACTACATGCTGTGAATGACAGGTATCGCCCCAAACATTTAACCAATCGAGGCTCTCGTTACGCTTCAATTGTTTTATTTGCACTTATCAAATTAGTCCTATTAAATAGACTACGGCGCTTTTAACATCCGGGCACTTTCTTAATTTCTACAATTTGCAGTCGCCGGCAAAATATCAAAGAATCTGTCAATGCCTTGCTTATATACTTGTTAATTACACATTAGTCGTAGCAAGGACATTATCCACAAGTACATACACAGTAAGTACATGTTTTCTACACCTATGTTGTTGATTAATCTCGGAAGACAGGCCGATTTCATTGATGTATTGTAAATTTGTAAGTTATAATTGATAAAATTAAACAGTTAGAACTCAGGTAATTATCAGATTACAAATGTATACAAATTGTTCTATAATTAAGCCCCAAATCCCCTGTTATCATTCAAATGCATGTTCAATTACAATAAGTTTGCTAAAATCCTTTAACTCCAATGAAAATGAAAGTGAAAGTAATAGTAAAAAACGGAAACTAGATTTAAAATGTGTGCCTACTTCCAAGAAAGTGAAACTCACTGAGGGTAAAAAGCAGGGATCAGTTTAGAGGGCGATGTGGGCGAAATTGTCGCCCTAGGGACCCTGACTTCGCCCTCTGGGGGCCCCACTTCTCCCTAAAATTGTGTCTAGTAAGATACACTGGTCATTATAAAGCACTCCTTCTATTCAAATGTTGTATTTAATGGTTGTACTGTGCATTTTAACCCTATTTTGCAGAAGTATATTAAAGAACACTATTTAAGGAAGCGATCAGGCGCTTTCTCACTTCTCCCAAAAATTCTGACCTAGAATGAACTCTGAAAAAGGATATTAAATATGATTCAAAACTCGAAAGGACTTTTCATTATATATACTATGATGATGTTATTCATAGACTTAACTAGTGTAAGCCATCATTCGACATTTAGCATAATAATTGGGGCAAGTCAAATTCACATTGGGGCAAGCCAGTTTTCCAGTGTCACTTGTCCCGGGCAAGTCAGTTCGAAAAGAATTTGTCGAGCCCTGCATGTATACAGCACTGAAACTAAACCACATCAGTGTATTACATGTACTATTCTAAGCATCAGTATGCCCAATACCAATAAAAGTAGTGTTTATTTATTATAGTGTCACCCCTATTTAAAGGGCCAGCCATTTTTGACTTATGAGACACCTCTTTTTTATGAACATCAGTACTTCCCGAATCCTATGCTTGTATGCCAGGCGCCAGGCTGGTAGGCAATCGGTAACCATTATTTACAAAACTAGCTGGCGACTCACCAACCGGCCATATCAGAACGGAAAATATTCAACCATCTTTGAAAATTGTCATGTGTACGAGGGGTTTTGGCATTACTGAACATAAGAACATTTTGTAGAGTACCAGATTAAGATATGAAGTGTGAAATGTGGAGTTTCCGTGGTGTAATAGATTGGATAAAGTGGCCGTTTCGTGCTCCAGAGATTGTGAGGTCGAATCCCACCAAAACCACCGTGGTGGTGTCCTTAGGAAAGACAATTCAATCCACGTTGCTTCTAGTTTCTCTCTCCCTCATGGCAATGGATTCCATCTCTCCCTCATGGCAATGGATTCCCTCTCTCTCTCATGGCAATGGATTCCCTCTCTCCCTCATGGCAATGGATTCCCTCTCTCCCTCATGGCAATGGATTCCCTCTCTCTCTCATGGCAATGGATTCCCTCTCTCCCTCATGGCAATGGATTCCCTCTCTCCCTCATGGCAATGGATTCCATCTCTCCCTCATGGCAATGGATTCCCTCTCTCCCTCATGACAATGGATTCCCTCTCTCCCTCATGACAATGGATTCCCTCTCTCCCTCATGGCAATGGATTCCATCTCTCCCTCATGACAATGGATTCCCTCTCTCCCTCATGGCAATGGATTACATCTCTCCCTCATGGCAATGGATTCCATCAGGAACCAGGTCTTGAGGGTGATTAAACTAACAGGTATCATTCTAGGTCAGAATATTTGGGAGAAGTGAGAAAGTGCGCGATCGCGTCCTTAAATGGTGTTATTTAATAAATTCATCAAAATATGGTTAAAATGGACAGTATGACCATTAAATACAACATTTTAATAGAAGGAGTGCTTTATAATGGGCCAGTGTATTTTTTAGGGTGAAGTCGGGCCCCTAGGGCGACTATTTCACCCACATCGCCCTATAAAATGATCTGTCTGATACATATTAGGCCAACTCACTCAGTTAAAAGCTGGTGGACTCGAGTGATCAACTATCAAATGGACTGGGGTTTGATAGGGTGAATGGGGAGAGGAATATAAATGGACAAACTACAGTAACTACCAAATGGATATGTGTTCAACAGTGGAAGGGGATTTATAAACGGACAAACTACAGTAACTACCAAATGGATATGTGTTCAACAGTGGAAGGGGATTTATAAACGGACAAACTACAGTAACTACCAAATGGATATGTGTTCAACAGTGGAAGGGGATTTATAAACGAACAAACTACAGTAACTACCAAATGGATATGTGTTCAACAGTGGAAGGGGATTTATAAACGGACAAACTACAGTAGATGTAACTATCAAATGGATCAGGGTTTGACAGGGCAAGGGGACATCATAGGGCATTCAGTACATATAATCCGAGCTGAGTGGGCGTAATCAATTCTGACACTATTAAGTGGGTCTATAAATAAATGCGAAACCAAACATAACCCATTTACATTGTAAACATTACGCTTATCAATGAGATCATACTACAGTATAGACAGTGCAGTTTTAATTGTAATTCCTCCCACTGTTATTATATCTCAATCTTCACCGGAGTTGTTCAATAAAGTAAGGCCCAAATAAACACACCTGTGTTTACGGTTTCCCAACCGACAGTTTTTCACCCTCCTCCCGAACCCTGAATTGTCATATTTCAATTCAATAATTTAGCTGTTTTTCACATTTTCTGTGCCTAAGAGTATTGTAAACAAAAATTCACTACTAACCTACCCTATTATTTTTTGGCACAAAACAGTAAACATAGTTGTTTTTTTGGGCCTATTACGTACATGGTATGACCACAAATTCCACAATCATATCAAAATATTATTTTTATCCTATATGTCATTTTGAACTTTCGAATCAATAGAATAATCTGAGTTTATGCAATACATACTCATCCTCTTATCTTACCAACCTAGTCACGGTATAAAAATAATTCTGAGTTTCTATGAATCCTCGTCACCCGCTTTTTCAAGGAGTGGTTAATTTACTGGTATTACAAAATTTTAATGTACACAAGCATGTGATTGTCCTGTCTTATATTTCCATTTTTCGAAATTTAATTATTCAAAGTTTTCAGTAAAGTGTTGCGTGACCTGCCATGCCAACAAATGAACTGATTAATAAAATTAACCACCGTTTTAGTGAAATATATTTGTAAATTACCTCACTAAAGTTAACATTTATAAACTATAGGATCATGTTTCAATTTCAAGAAAAATGAGGGTACGGCTAAAATTGTTCTGAGGTGCTCACCTGATGCCCACATGATAAAAATGTACCCTCAGGAGGCTCATCAGTAATTGTGCTTGTAGATTTGGTATTAAGATTTTCCCTTAACCCATTCAACACCAATTAACTGACATGGACTGGTCCATGATATTTTTAGACCAATAAATTAATAACAAAATTACATTTGGATCAGTTCATTTATCAAAATAGTAATTTTTTTCTCTCTAAAAATAGTTATATTACTTGAAAAAAGTGCAGATCCTGATGAGACGGCTCGTCACGAGCCGGCTCATCTGGATCTACACTTTTTTGTAAGCCAATTTAGAGGTCTGTGGTGTTGAAAGGGTTAATGTACGCTTATATAATATAACACTAGGCAAGTTTAAATTTTAAATGGTCGAGTGATGGCCGCCGTGTTGAAATTCGGATCAGATTGATTTTGCTTATTGTTCATCACTCAGTGGCCTGGTACTTCCTACTACCAAATTTCATCAGAATAGACTCTGTGGTTCTTTTTTTTTTTTTACATTTATTTATCGTCGCTACCAGTTGCCCATATGAGCGACACCTCCTGAAGAGATTAGTAATTTTAGATTTTTGGAGGATAGTGCAATGATACAGACAGAGACCCATTCCAGAGTCTCCTCTGGTTCTTTTACGTGCACGGTGTAAAGCACCGACACGAGACCTCGGTTTAACGTCCTATCTGAAAGACTGTTAAGGAGGAGCAGTCGATTATATATATATTTAAGATGGTTGCCTTGATGACCATCTTCAGATTTAAGATCAAAATAATATTAGCTATCGGGTTGCAAGTTTTGATCTATGCCCCATACCAAATTTCATGAAATTTGACAACATGCTTTTGGAAGTCGTAAATTATGAATCAGAATCATTTTAAATAGTCTACTAGTTGCCTCGATATTCCAAACCAACTTTCATCAAAATCGACAGATGCAGTGGTTCAGAGGATCATGTTATTTGAAGCAATCATCTACAGACTCAGAATGTGGGATAACTCATTCAAAACAATCGTCTACAGACTCAGAATGCGGGATAACTCATTCAAAGCAATCGTCTACAGACTCAGAATACGGGATAACTCATTCAAAACAATCGTCTACAGACTCAGAATGCGGGATAACTCATTCAAAACAATCGTCTACAGACTCAGAATACGGGATAACTCATTCAAAACAATCGTCTACAGACTCAGAATACGGGATAACTCATTCAAAACAATCGTCTACAGACTCAGAATGCGGGATAACTCATTCAAAACAATCGTCTACAGACTCAGAATGCGGGATAACTCATTCAAAACAATCGTCTACAGACTCAGAATACGGGATAACTAATTCAAAACAATCGTCTACAGACTCAGAATGGGGGATATCTCATTCAAAGCAATCGTCTACAGACTCAGAATGCAGGATAACTCATTCAAAAAACAGGATTTAATAATCTTGGCAATGTGCTTTGGACAAAAATCAAATAACATAATAATCTTTTCTTAACTGTTATGCTAAAATTATTAAACATTTAACCCTTTGTACGCTTGCGGCAGATGAAATCACTTTTGCAAACAGCATAGAGCCAGATCAGACGGAACAGAATGTGCTGTCTGATCAGGCTCTATGCTGTTTGCTATTCGGATAGTGGAGCTAAAACACATGGCTGAATAGCAAACAACATAGATCAGACGAGAGCATTACACCAGCATTGCAAATGTGATTTTATTTACTCAACAGACAAAAGGGTTAAAGTTGCTGCGTGTTACTATGTATCGAGGTGCATACATGTATGGAATCGGGGACTTTAAGCCTTAACTGGCATTTATTATTTCATGTGAATATGCATCAAAGTCGAGGTATTTTTAATTTAATAATATTTTATTGCATTTTTTTCATACATTACATTAGAATTACACACACAATGAAATACGTAGAAAACAATATGAAATTATATTAGAATTTATTATTATTGCTGTATACTATTTAATCTGGGGAAAACCAGCAAATGGGTTGGGCTACAAGTTATGAAGTACTTGGTCTTTGTATTGAAAAATATTTTCAAATGCAAATCTACCCTAGGGTTAATTGCAATATAGCCACCATTTGCAAAGTTGAACGATTTTGTAATATTTTACATATACATGTATATACATAAAGCTATAATTTACATACACATATATACTAACTTCACAAAAGTAAGTTTGTTTGTACCGGTAGACAGATGTCCAAATGTTTTTTCCGTTTTCAATATGATTTTGGACATCCTTGAATACGGTAATGGAAATATAACATTATAATTACGGTTTCTAATCATCCGCTCCATAACAATATCTTGGTAGGAAGCACATCCAGGCTTCAAACTAATTTATTTTAGCTCTATTGCAAAAATTCTTACAACTTTAGATTAATCGCCAGGCGTGTAGCCAGTGTGACATTTTAATTACTCAAAATGAGGTGCGAAGCACCATCTGGGGAATGTTTCCCCTCACCTCAGGGGGGATCTCACCCTGAAAATGTTCATTTCTAGATGGCAATTGGTACAATGTGAGAGAGTTTCCAATGATATAATTTAAATGACTGATCGTAACTATGTCCACTTTGAGGGACGGTAATGGGCAAGCCCGATCAAGTCCACACAAACGTATTTATTAGGGATGGCCACAAATATTCGCTCGATCGTCCGAATATTCAAATATGATTCAATTATTCGAATAAAATATTATATTTGCAAAAATGAAATAAACTGTCATAAAATCAGATACGTTGTATTTTTTGGAAACCATCATAAAACCTTCCAATACAAAAGAAATCGCCGCAGGATGTGTGAATAAACCATGTTGTGGTTGCATCCATGGCAGGTGTTAATTGACACTTTGTGCTTTATAAGACGATCCTGTAGTCCCAGTGGTTAACATGTCGGACTGGTAATCCAGGGATCGTCGGTTCGACACCCCCGTCTCTCCCTAATAAAATTAATAGTCTTTCAGATGGGACTTTAAACCAAGGTTTCGTGTCGGTGCTTTAGACTGTGCACATACAGGAACCAGAGGAGATTCTGGAATGGGTCTCCATCTGTATCATTGCACTATCCTCTAAAAATCTAAAATGACAAATCTCTTCAGGAGGCGTTGTTCATATGGGCAACTGGTAGCGACGATAAATAAACGTAATACACACACACAATGTTTAGACGAGAACATTCCTTTGAAACGTTACAGACACTTTTTAACAACATCCACCCCATGTATCTTAAATATTTAATTAACTGCTCAATATTACCCAAAACATACTATTTAAACTTTAAAGACGATTTTTATGATATTGTCCTCAAAAATTCCGCCAGCTTAATCACACGTTTGGAAAGCCTTCAATCGTTCTGAGAATAAGAAAATTTGCTAGGTGTAATCTATGCAAATTGGATTTAACATATACGGGTACATTATCAATCTGAATAATCATTTGAAAAAGAAACACCCTTCAACGGAAAGCAGTTTCATAAAGTGACAATAGCTTCATTTGTGAAAACGCCCATGAATGTATATTGGCCGATAACAATAACCTAATGAGTCGTTGTCTTATTTGCTGGACCATACAGGAAGAAATTTGGTTAATTTGGTACATTTTATGAGATGGGTGATTTTGAGTTCTTGTTAGCATTCTAGTAATACATTCTCGATAGAATATTCGAATACATTCTTGACCGAATATTCGAATACATTCTCGACCGAATATTCGAATAGCAAAATTGCTATTTGGCATTTTTTCTTTAAAAAATTGTTAGTATGCAGATGAGTATTTGCGTCCATTAAATCCTGAAGTCCATCACCATGAGGGAGAGAAGAGGCAATGTACATGTATGTAAACCATCACCATGAGGGAGAGAGAAGAGGCAATGTATGAGGATTAAAGTGTCTTGCCTAAGGACACCATCACAGTGGTTCTGGTGGGTTCAAACTCACAACACCTCCATTATGAGACACTGTATGTCAAGTTACACTACAATTCCAAGTACATAAATTGTGCATTACAGTATATTCCCGTTTCAACGACATTTCAGGACATATTTCCAGTTTTCATTTACAAATGAGAAACATTTTCACCACTAGCTTGCAAAGAGTTACGGCAAATTACCGTAAGCTGAATGTTTTCTCATCCAGAAATGTGATGAAAGCAATACGTCGACTTAAGGCCAAGGATAAAGCAAAAACCAAGAGTTGAATAGCAAGTACAGTTGCAAAGTATTGGTGTTTAATATAACAATTGATTCGGACAATTATTCACATCATAAACTATTGAAAAAGCTTCATAAATTATTGTTGTGCATCAATATAATTTTTTATGATTTGAAATGGAATTAAGTCAACGAGATATTTCAAATTGAGCCCAGCTTCATTCAAAAAATGAGAGAAAAGACCATTGTCGCAACAAATGTCATATTACGATAAGTCCACAAAACACCCTCGACTTATGGCAGGATCAATACGAGATATTTCAAATTGAGCCCAGCTTCATTCAAAATATGAGAGAAAAGACCATTGTCGCAATAAATGTCATATTACGATAAGTCCACAAAACACCCTCGACTTATGGCAGGATCAATGCAGATTAAAATCAGCGTTTTCAAACCAAAATTTGACCCTCGACTTATGGCCGGGAATATACGGTAATTGTTCTGATGCACCACAAGACTAAGTCAAGAAAACCACTGATATCTTATGACAATTATTGTTGGAATCATCTGTGGAGAAATAATAGGCAACAAATACAATACTGCAAGACCATAATTATTTAGTTTTATATTTGTTATTTTGAGTGGGAGTAAGCTTGTGAATGCACTGCCGAGAACATTTATGGAATAAGGGCTTGGCATTTCAAAGTTAATAGCTACATTTATCTCTTGATTTCCGATACTTGAGACGCTGTACTGACGACTTGACATAAAAGGACTGTTCTTCACTGGTGCACCTAGCGTTTACAGCTTCATATACCGTACTTATTCTTAATACATGCTCGGACGTGTCAAAGAATTAAGATCAACTTCATTAGAATTACGGGTAAACTCCCAAAGTTGGGGATGGGCAGTCCCAAAGAAATTGCTGATTTGGACAAAAATGACTAACACTTGTATTTGTGTAAAATCATTTGTAGACTAACGAAACAAACTCGTAGAATATGTCGTAGAATCTACACGGAAGCTGAAACTAAACAACTGTGAAGTCAAAACAATTGGAATGAAACACAAAAACTCATACCTTAAACGTTAATTATTTCACAACGATTGCGAAACAAGCTGTAACACTCTCGTTGGCACGGATGACAGCGTTTATTTGTGATAATTCGTGTGGGAGGAAACAGGAGAGCACGGAGAAAACCCACCTGTCCGATCCAGCAACCACCGTACAATCTCACATACCGTATTGTTCCTATTTAAAGCGCCACCCCTAATATAAGCGCCCCCAGAGATTTCAAACTTGCAAAATGAAATGGCGCCCTTAAATGAGTAAAATTGGTTTACCTTATCGTCGGCTGTTGAATAATATCCGCATAATCCAATCATGAATCACAATGAGACAAAGTATACAAGGATAGTATGTCATATTTTTCAGTTACAGAACACTAATGCACTATTTAAAAGTATTATATCCAGTTAAAATGAACAAAAACTAACTGTTGCTTTCACAAAACCGAAAGTAGGGGTAATTATTTACATGGACACCGTCTATTATAAGTTTATAGCGCGGAGCATGTATTTATAAAGATCACTGTGTACAAGCAAACAACATGTACTGTTACGTCACATGGACTCTGTCTGTCCAGCAAGTCGAGGTTATTTAAAAATCGATACGTGCTGTGCGTGTCGTGTAGAGGTGAGTAACCCATAAATCTTAAAATAGTGTAGTGTGGCAGTTTACATGACGTTGTTGTACCTTATTTACTCTATTTATTTACGATTTTCAGGCAGATTTTTTTTTACCTTTTTTATGGCTTTAATACAAGCGCCCCTTTTGGGTTTTGCATCGTGCCCGGGTGCTATAAATAGGAACAATACGGTACTTCAAGGTCCGAGGATCGAACCCGGGTTGCATTAGTGAGAAGCAAGCATGCTAACCACTGCGCAATCGGAATTAGCCGACTCATACTTTTAAAAGGGAATTAAGGAAACCCCTGTGTGAAAGCTACATGCATGTCTATTTTAGATTGAATCTGAATGGGCTAGGCTAGGCTTTACATGTATTACCATATATTCCCTATTTTATGCCCCCAGAGCGAAGCATTTGGCCAGGTGGGGCGTAAATTAGAAACCCGTTTTTTACATATAATACGGTAGTTCACTCCAAACCTCCTGAATTTTGTCCTTCTTTGATCATTGTAAAAAAATCTATGCAAACCAAATACTGAACAAATTTTATTAAAAATGTGTGCATTTTAACTGTAAACCAAACAGCCACTTGTCTTGTTCAAATATGATGCTGACTATTTTCTATTAAGCATAAATTAATGTACAACTTTCAGTTATTTTTTTTCGGAATAATGTATTGTATGTACACTTAAAAATTAATCAATTCTATACTAACTTCATAACTATTAACATGTCTCAGCCTCATTTTAAGCACTGCAGAGTTGAATTATATATCTACCCCACTATGAAAATCCCTCCAAACCTAATTTTACCTCTACAGACGGATCTGTAGCCCAGTGGACAACACGTTAGATTGGTATTCAAAGGTCGAACCCCCGTCTGACCCTAATAAAATCAACAGTCTTTCAGATGGGACTTTAAACCGAGGTCTTGTTTCGGTGCATTACACCGTACACGTAAAAGAACCAGAGGAGACTCTGGAATGGGTCTGTGTCTGTATCATTGCACAATCCTCAAACAATCTAAAATAACTAATCTCTTCAGGAGGCGGCGCTCATATGGGCAACCGGTAGCGACGATAAATAAACGTATAACACACTCTTTACCTCTGGTCTGGTGGCCGTTCGGCTTAGAGGTTTCACTGTATTTATGCTTACTAAACAAAAATTTGACAGATTTGCATACTGTACATGAAACTGCCCCCTCCTCCACCCTAAAGTCATGTGACCATGGTTTATCCACAATGTGTGGAAACTATATGTATACCACAACACAGTAATCAGAAGTGGGGGTAACTATGAGCAACGAATGGCGGCTCTGTTGGTGGCAGCCTCAACGAGGAAAGAAGCTACATGTTCTAGATGGATGTTCGCAGGACACCCAAACATTGACCTAGGCTACCAGACACATACATATAGGTATGTAGACCAACCAGAAGACAGACCATCTACGGATCCAAGACAGGATCTCAAACGACCCTTTTCAGGACCCATAAAAGGTTCTACACTGGCCAGCAGACAACTTTTTACTTCAAAATTCACTTTTGGTGAAAACTCCCTACTCCCGAGTAGTACATTAAATTTTATCCTCATATTTAACCCATTCAACACCAAGTAACTGACATGGACTGGTGCATGATATTTTTAGACCAATAAATTAAGAAAATTACATTTGGACCAGCTCATTTATCAAAATGGGTAATTTGTCTAAAAATAGTAATATTACTGGCATAAAGTGCAGATCCTGATGAGACAGCTCATTTAGTCATTATGTCTGTAGTTTTGAAAGGGTTAAGTTGAGAGGGATATACAGTGTGTCAAGCCACTATTGGTGTCCGATCTTTGGCCACTCACTTACAGTGCCCTTACTCTTCGAACGCTTAGTAAATTAAAGGCTACGAATAGTTCAAATAATTGTGACAGATGGCAATTCAAGTCAATGTGTCTTTCTTATTTGTAACTGAAAACTGGAAATATGTAATGAAATTCCATGACATATTTCCAGTTGCGACACAATTCTAATGAAATTCCATGACATATTTCCAGTTGCGACACAATTCTAATGAAATTCCATGACATATTTCCAGTTGCGACACAATTCTAATGAAATTCCATGACATATTTCCAGTTGCGACACAATTCTAATGAAATTCCATGACATATTTCCAGTTGCGACACAATTCTAATGAAATTCCATGACATATTTCCAGTTGCGACACAATTCTAATGAAATTCCATGACATATTTCCAGTTGCGACACAATTCTAATGAAATTCCATGACATATTTCCAGTTGCGACACAATTCTAATGAAATTCCATGACATATTTCCAGTTGCGACACAATTCTAATGAAATTCCATGACATATTTCCAGTTGCGACACAATTCTAATGAAATTCCATGACATATTTCCAGTTGCGACACAATTCTAATGAAATTCCATGACATATTTCCAGTTGCGACACAATTCTAATGAAATTCCATGACATATTTCCAGTTGCAACACAATTCTAATGAAATTCCATGACATATTTCCAGTTGCGACACAATTCTAATGAAATTCCATGACATATTTCCAGTTGCGACATAATTCTAATGAAATTCCATGACATATTTCCAGTTGCGGCACAATTCTAATGAAATTCCATGACATTTCCAGTTGCGACACAATTCTAATGAAATTCCATGACATATTTCCAGTTGTGGCACAATTCTAATGAAATTCCATGACATATTTCCAGTTGTGACACAATTCTAATGAAATTCCATGACATATTTCCAGTTGCGGCACAATTCTAATGAAATTCCATGACATATTTCCAGTTGCGGCACAATTATAATGAAATTCCATGACATATTTCCAGTTGCGACACAATTCTAATGAAATTCCATGACATTTCCAGTTGCGACACAATTCTAATGAAATTCCATGACATATTTCCAGTTGCGGCACAATTATAATGAAATTCCATGACTATTTCCAGTTGCGACACAATTCTAATGAAATTCCATGACATATTTCCAGTTGTGGCACAATTCTAATGAAATTCCATGACATATTTCCAGTTGTGACACAATTCTAATGAAATTCCATGACATATTTCCAGTTGCGGCACAATTATAATGAAATTCCATGACATATTTCCAGTTGCGGCACAATTATAATGAAATTCCATGACATATTTCCAGTTGCGACACAATTCTAATGAAATTCCATGACAAATTTCCAGTAACTTGTGGCACAATTCTAATGAAATTCCATGACATATTCCCAGTTGCGACACAATACTAATGAATCCATGACATATTTCCAGTTGCAACGTAATTCTAATGAAATTCTGTTTTCAATTACACATAAGAAACATCTTCACCGCTAGCTTGAAAAGAGTTCAAATGTAAGGCAATCTCCCACCCACAACAGGGGCGTAGCTTGGTGGAATCGATGTGTAGGCCAACTTAAAACTTAAGCCGGGATGGGGGTCCGGGGGTTGTCCCCAGGAACACTATTTATAGCGTATATAATTTAATCCTGTCCTCTCGATTTTTGTTGCAGATTTGGCATTTTTATTTTTTTCGATTTTTAAAAGTGTAGGCCACGGCAATCTCGAACACACACCCACAAATTGTGGCCACTTTGTTTGCTTCCCGGTAGATGCTGTAAACACCATTACACACTTCACCTGAATTACAATGCTTCCCGGTAGATGCTGTAAACACCATTACACACTTCACCTGAATTACCATGCTTCCCGGTAGATGGTGTAAACACCATTACACACTTCACCTGAATTACCATGCTTCCTGGTAGATGCTGTAAACACCATTACACACTTCACCTGAATTACCATTGAGCAAGAATTATCTCAAAGATTAATATTTCTATGAAGTTACTAGAGTTACTAGGGTAATGATGAGAATGTTATCTTGTAATTTGCAATATAGACGATATGATTACAGAATTGTACACACATTTTGGTGTTCAAATCTACACATACAATAATATATAACATATATACATAATAATAATATAATAATCAATTCATTTCTAGTATCAGGGATCATTTTAGAGGGCGATGTGGGTGACTCTGACTCCGCCCACTTTTCCTTTTTATATATAAAATTTTCATATAAAGCACTCTTTCTATAAATTTAAATGTATTTAATGGTCATAATGTGCATTTCCCCCCATATTTTGTTGAAATTTATTAAATAACACCATTTAAGAACGCGATAATGTGCTTTCTCATTTCTCCGAAAAATTCTGACCTAAATGTACAATGAACCCTGTAGTTGCATGGTCTGGAAATTCTACAAGTAGAAAGTAATATAAAAAAACACTGAACATTGTAGAGGTAGGTGGTTCGTTACTAAGCATTACATTTGTTAAATCACTGTCACATACAAGTCATATTTCGCGATATTCCCCACTATTTCCTGACATAATTACATTCAATCTATAGAACACATTTTCATAAAATGTTCTGGATTAAAAAAAAATCAAATACAATAGCCAGAACAGTTCAGATTCTGTATGTAAAATGTTCCAACACTGCTTTTGAACAATTTCAAAGAACAATTTGAACATTCCTGAAATATTCTTCCTCAACATTTTCACAGAACAAATAAAGAACATCTTAGCCACGTTTTATATGTTCTAAAACTACTTGTGAACAATTCCAAGAATGAATGCAGAGCCTATTGCATAAAGGTAACTAGTGACCTAGTTTTTGACATTAATGCACTACTTCCGACAAATATGAGAGGTTGCTGGCAACATTTCCACAGTATTTCAATTCATATTTGTTTTCTATGCTATCAATTTTATAAAAGTAGTGATAGCGCGGTCGCTTCAGATGCGAAAGGCCCGGAGTTTGAGCCATGCTGGAGCCGTTGTTATTGTGTCCTTAGGCAAGGCATTTAAATTCCATGTTGCCTCTTTTCTCTCCCTCGTGGCGATGGATTCCATCAGGAATGAGGTATCGAGAGTGATTGATATAAGTTGTAAGAACTATTTCATAATCGAGCTAAAATAAATTTGTATAAACTATATATTAAAGTCATATTTAAGGAGAGGACAACCATAAGCTGTATAGCTTTCCGTCTGATTCCTTATTTCAATTGTTGTAAATAACCATGTACATGATAGAAAATAAATATGTTTAAACCAAAGTCATATTCTTGCGTAAAAATTGTGAGATCGCATCGGCACTGTATGCTAGTCACGAGTAATGACACGTTTTGTATGCCAGCAATTTTAATGAAACATGCTAAAAGTGATGTACGCACATTTATTTAATTGCTGTTAAGATTTGTTACGGAGAATTGGAGCTACGAAGAGAACCGAACAAGATAAAGACTATCCTAGTAAATGTTTCAACATTAACATAGTACAGTCTACAACCATTATAATTAACTTCGGATGTGTCAAAGTATTTTGTTTGGTCCGACGGAATTCGACATAACAGATGTGTGTGTGTGTTTTACGTTTATTTATCGTCGCTACCAGTTGACCACATGAGCGACGCCTCCTGAAGAGATTAGTAATTTTTGATTTTTGGACGATAGTGCAATGATACAGAGAGACCCATTCCAGAATATCCTCTGGTTCTTACTGAAAAACTGTTAATTTTATTAGTGTCAGACGGGGGATCGAACCTAACGGATGTAGACTGCGTATTGAAGATGTTAAGATGGTTGGATTTCTTTACTGCATCTCTTGGGTACTGGGTAATACTGATTTTGTAACAAATAAACGTACGGTACACTAACAACATTTCTCAACAGTGTGACAATCAGTATTTAACAGGAATATAATAGTTGTCATTGGCGTAGTTTCCTATAGGCCGTGGCCTACACTTTCCCCCGAAAAATGCCAAATCCGCAACAAATATCGGGAGGCCAGGATTAATTATATATGCTATAAATAGTTTTCCTAGGGATGACCCCCGGACCACCACCCCTCCCATCTTAAGTTGGCCTACACATCGATTCCAGCCAAGCTACGACCCTGACTCGGGTATAACCACAAAACTTTCACAACAAGCCACTACTGCATCTCTTGGGTACCAGGTAATACTGATTTTGTAACAAATACGGTAGCCTAACAACATTTCAACAGTGTGACAATCAGTATTTAACAGGAATATAATAGTTGTAAACTTATAAGAAGACACTGGGTATAACCACAAAACTTTCACTGTGACAGGATCCGTAAAAAATATTTATGGAACACCACTGCAAACATAATCTGTGCTGGCGACACAGCAAGTAATGAAGTATTGACAAGACAAATTATGAGCACTTTAACCCATAAAATGCCGAATAAATTGGCAGGAATGTGTAAACAACTTAGATCCCGATCAGCCGCAATGTAACGTTCTGTTCCGTCTGATATGTCTCTATACTGTTTGCAAAAACAACTTTTGTTGTGATAAGTATTTTAAAGGTTAACTAGAATAAGAACACAAACACTAATTTATAACAATCTTGCTTTACAAACCTAGTTAGCTGAGTTTATGTATGTATGTACATATGTATGTTCCATTAATGTCAAACCCCTTGTGGGGACCTATACATGTTTTCCTGGGCAGACCTAGCCGACCTAAGTGGTTAACCAGTACTAAGCAATGTGTGTGAGGTGCCATGCTCAATGACACTACATACGTGGCCTGATCGAGTATCGAACCCGGGACCGTTCGATTCCAAATCCGACGCTCTACCACTGGATCACGGACGCACACATCCTAACCTTCTCAAATACACTTCACAATACATGTACAACATACACTCCACATCTACAAATGATATAGGGTCGTTACCGCGAGGTAAACAAGTTTGAGCCAACTGGAACCATTATGGTGGTCTCCTTAGGCCAAGACACTTATATCCACATTTCCCCTTCTCACTCCCTCATAGTGGATTCCATCAGGAATGAGGTAGAAAGAGCTAATCATGTTACACAGAAGACTGAACGAGACAAAATCATTGATACATATACCGGAAAATCATAACTACAAGACAACAAAGGTGAAACAAACCGTCGGTGCCTAACAATTTCCTTTATGATTATCACCAATAGGAATATGGCAAAATACGTGGTCGAGTGTCGGATTTGGAATCGATCGGTCCCGGGTTCGATACTCAGTCAGGCCACGTATGTAGTGTCGCAAGGCACCTCACACACTTTGCTTAGTACTGGTTAACCACTTAGGTCGGCCAAGTTTGCACAGGAAAACATGTCTACGTCCCCACAGGGGGTTTGACATTAATGCAACATACATACATAGGTAAGTAGGGTTTAGAGAGCAATTTAGTTCATAAAGTTGTAAGAAATTATATGTATCATATGTATGTTTCATTATGAATGTCAAACCCCTTGCAGGGACCTAGACATGTTTTCCTGGGCAAGCTTAGTCGACCTAAAGTGGTTAACCAGTATTAAGCAATGCGTATGAGGTGGCTTGCTCAATGACACTACATTCGTGGCATGACTAAGTATCGAACCCGGGATCGATCGATTCCAAATCCGACGCTCTACCACGGAATTATATAAACAATTACAAAAAATACCTAACCTAAATGCGTTTACCTACATCACTATACAACAATAATGCCTACACACCTTGTAAGAACACAGCCTTAGCACCGTCTTGTTTCAATTTCTTGTAGAGAAGACCTATGACACTTGTAGGGGATGACGTCGCTGGATCTGGTTTTTCATCGTAAAGTGCTATAGTTTGCGTCTTCCAGAGACGGTTGAACCGGTCTTTAGCTTCGTTATTTTGAATTATACATCCGAGATTTAGTTTACCCGTTTTGAGACGTCGTAGCATTAAACTTGGTAAAAATATGGAAATGGCCCCTTTAACGTGTAACCTACTAAACTCTGCCTGTGACCTACAGTCCAATACCAACATGCCCCTGTGGCCCTTGACATCCTCCATTAAAGTCTTAGCAGAAATTGTATTGTCACTCGACATTATTGTTGTTATGATTTGACAAGGCATCTGGTGTGGTCAATTACCCATGAGATTACAAGCTCTGGAGATAAACTGTGTTCATAGAGAATACTGTAGTGTCGTGTAGCATAGGATTCGTGACCTAAAATAAAGCTAAGTCATGTACACTTAAATAGCAACTGAAGCATATCCCTCGGTTCTGACATGACTGTCTCTATCTACTTCATCCGTCATCGACATCAGATTATCTAATGGCAACTAATCCATCGTACTTTCACTATCTTAATCCCCAGTAGAGTCAAGATTTACATAAAATTAGGCAATCACACTGCTTTACCACGACTTCCTTTGGCCATTTTGTTCAGTAGGTTGAAATCGCCGATTGACAGGTAAACAAATACAATCCCAGTGGATTTAACCAATGAGGTAGCCGAACGTCATAACGTCCCGCCTCTAACCCATGACGACACTTTCCGTAATTGGAACTAATTATGCATCAGGAACTCTGCGCTAGATTTATTGAAAAAACGTCACTTCCGCAAGATTTAGTTAAACCACACCAAGGAATGTTAGTATTCGATAAGAGTAGTTCAACCGTATTACATTCTTGAAGACAGAACACTTTCCCCAGAATATACTTCTTCTTGCTAGTTGATAGCCATGCTAGTATCTCATTTAATGCCACATTAGTAGTTATATGGGTTTATTGTCAGGATATACAAATACATATTATTGGATTACATGTCATTCAGACACAGACACAATTAAATGGCTTAAAATAAAAAAAAATCTCGAGAGATGTTTAACATTCCTTGACTTTAACCTCATATTGATGAGCGAAACAGTACACCAACTCCCCATCATGACACTCAGTCTCAATCTTCTGATTGGTTCAGCTGATAGGAACACTCAGAATCAACCAATCAGATCACTTGAGCTTGAGTTTGAGATCTGAGAAAAGTTTTATAACCTCGGTGCCTTTTATAACATCAAGATTCAGAATAATGACTACAAAACTTACAATGTCAACGTGATGACACATGTATACAGTCTTCGTGAAAATTACTCGAATACTTAAACATAATGACTTGCTGTACGCTAGTAGTAAACAATGTTATATCAGTATTCCAATTATACTAACATCCACCCATTTGGGGATAGCTTTAGTCATCATTTTAGAAGGCGTTTGAAGAATAAAATTATATACATGCATACATATCAAGCCAGTAGACAATACATGTACAATACCATGACCTTCTTTTACAATATATGCATAATAAATAATTCTACGACAAAGCAATGTTGTGCAATCTGATTGACTCAATCCCTTCTGAAGTGTGGGCACGATCGATTTTCAGATACATGTTAATTAAATATTGTTATTCTTCCACGATTGGGACGTTCTGGCACTATTCTTGCTACTATTTACGAATGTTTATCTTAATTTATACAAAGTTATTTTAGCAAGTTCTTACAACTTATATTAATCACTCTCGAGACCTCATTCCTGTTGGAATCCATCGCCACGAGTGAGAGAGAAGATTTTAAATGGCTTGTCTAAGGGCACAATCGTGACGGCTCCAGCAGGGCTGGAACTTGAATTTATTGTAGGTACGTCAAATAGAAAGAACATTTCTCAGATCTCGAGCTGGAGCTCAGGTGATTTGATGCGTTGAGTATGAGATTTGCACAACCAGAAGCGTGAGACCGAGTTTGAGAACAATGTTATAACCTTGAAATCTGCCATGCAGTTAACATCAAGGCATCCTATGTCACCTCGTAAAGCTACTTTACTTCAATGACTGCTTTCTCGTCGATGTTGCTGCTGTGTTGTATGCCCTGATTGCGATGTGCACATCATGAGCTCGGCTAAGGCTTCCTATATGACATGTGTAGTCCAACACATGGACGTTATTATCACGTTTATTAACATTCCTTATATATACATATGTGACTGGCGTCAGTAGAGGTAACTAGAACGACGGTTGGGCTGGTATTGTGGCTGTTGCTTATAAATTAGTAGAATATTCACTATATTGAATGCTTTATTTATTTTGAGACTTGCCACACATCGGCACATGCTATCAATATATCGCGTAGTATGTTCAATAGAGTGCAAAATTATCAATCAATTTGGGATTGGTCCTCTATCACATGTACATTGACCTAGTTTGACAATAATACGCGAATGATCCCGCATGATAGTTTACATTGGTGATGGTCGTAAAATAGAAAGCTGTTTAAACAAGAAAATATGAACATTTAGAAACTACTAATAGGTATAAAGCATGATTTCAATTTTGATTTAAATAAAAGAATATTTTGTACAATGGAACGGTTAAACTGTTTCAATAATGCATGCAATTGTGTGTGTTTTCTGCAGTGTTACATTCGGACATGTGAATTATCCAGTAACTACTAAACTCACAACCCAGACAATTTGGGTATGACCGTATGTACTAATTATGAGGTGGTTGACTATGCCTGAGGCTAGGTACGTACAGTTCTTTAGGGTATATGTTATTTAGAATATCATGTAACATGGAGACATACTTAGTTGCTTCAGAGTGTGTACATGTTATTCCAATGTAATAATTGCAAGGGATAACAATCCCGCCCCCCTTTTCCTGGGTCGCTGGCCACGGTGGAAAGCTTGGACATGATTCGCCTGTCACTTCAGCATGAACTGTGCCATCATTATCAAGAATAGTTCTACAATAGTTAGCTAATCCAGTCCACGTGTCCGATTGGCAGATCGGCAATGTCTGACAATCTAAGGTATCTGCTTTGGTCAGTTGTCATCTCATGTAATGTAGACTCATAGGAATCGAATGATGGTAACCAAACAAGGCATGCATCCTTATCCTGTTTATTTGTATACTCTCTGTCAACAATAAGCCTAGGGTTATCATACAGTTCACATATAGGGGCCTTAATCTTGAACACATGATATCCTTTTACGACGGAGTTTTGTATCTCAATGTTGTGATCTGTCACATTGGATGAAGGACCGGTATCACTGGTACTTGATGAAAGGCCGGGATCACTTCGATTATCGTTCGTTATAGACCCCGTTACAGACCCCTATGTGTCAAACCAGCCTGAAACACAAAGTTTCATAAACCTAACTTGTATTTTTGAAGTCATAGTTGCGCCATCACAGGTATTATTACCATGTAGCAGTAAAACTGTTTGAGTGACTAACGACTCATGTATGTTGACGAGTCAATGGTTAAAAGAACTTGCTAAACGCATTCATTGACGGGTCTATTTTTGTCATGGTGGGTTCAACCAGCTATATTTCTTAGGGTTCCGATCAAATTCTTAGCCTTGACATATACGATAAGCACATGTTTTCCGAAATATGAGGGGTCTCAGGACCCAACCCCCCTCCCCCACTGGAGTCGCACATTGAATCCCACTACAGACACACGTACAGTACCTTATATATACAGATCTATTCCCAAAAAAACGCATAATGTGTTGCTATATCAGTTGCAAAATGCATGAAAAACTATTAAATATTTAAAATAAAATGGTTTGCATCATTCAATATAAGATTATCATGCGTTTTCATATTTTTGAGTTGACCCCTCTACTTTAATTCCGTGATCCGCTATACACAAAACGATGTGGTCACTTTGAATCCAATTTACTAATATCTGTGTCAAGATAAATACAATGTGATCAGTATAGACACAATTAGGATGTTATAATCAACAAGTGTATGTATTTTTTTCTTCCAAAAGTTGTACTTTACCTAGGATAATTAAGGTCAATTATCTGTTTACCGTTTTCCTCGTGCGTGTTTTCCCCGCTTCACTGCGTATGTCAATTGCCGTCCATAAAATTAGCACGTCGTTTAAATATGTCATTTGTAAACAAAGTTGATGACGAGGCGTCGAAAAGGTTCAATTATATATATCAATCATTAAAACATTGTGATTCTTCTGGGAACTTATATAATTTCTTCGCGTTTCTAAGACTGATCCGTTATTCACCAAGATCCGCTATACCCTAAAGAACTGTAGTCCATACTAGTTGCATCACGGTATCACCTGCCACTGTATTATGAGGGTCTGTCTAAATTGTGGACGCATTCTGCGAAAGTTATAGAGGTAGAGGGAAAATGCGGGCAATGTGTAATAACTAATAGAGTGGTGGAACCTATGCTCATTCCTATGCTCGGCGTATTCCTATGCTCGGCGTATTTTTTCCATTTACATCAGTATTTAAATAGTTTTAACCTATTTTCGCTGACAGAGGTGAAGCATGGTTCAATAACATTCCATTGTGCGTACCGATAGCCTAATGCAACTGTCACCTGACTGGTTCAGTAGCCGAATATAAATAAGACAACTTGTTGGGAAATTTTTTCCACCGAAATGTGCGGTTTATGAGCATTCCAGGTGGCTATCCGGATTGGGGAAAAAATGTACAAATAACCAGAAAAAAGTTTCTTATGAGTTGTAATATTGTTAGTTATTGATGTTACTAATTCAAAATAATATATTCAACATTTACCCATGCATAAATAAAAAAATTCATGTACACCGTGCATAGGTGCCCTAAAGTATCTAGTTCCCCATGGAAACATGTGACGTTGCGATAGCTGTATTTAGGCGCATGGTCACGTAATGAAACTAAAATTTTCAACAACAATTTTATGAAAGTTGTGTTCACGACTTAATAAAATAATAATATACGGCAAATGCATTTAACTTTTTCTATAGGCCATGATATGTAGGATTTACGCCGAGCATTGGTTCCACCACTCTATATTATATAGAGAAATAGCGTGCGCTATGGGTATTCAAATTATCTATCTATCTCTCGTCTTTCTATCTCTTTTCCCCTTTATATCTGTATCAGTTGAATTACGTAGCAGGACCATTATTGGTATAGATACTACGGGAATGAGCGTCTTAATCGCGCTGTGAGAGGGCTGACCTGAAGCCGTCTACTGATTTTGCATGCACTATGCAATCTTGCAGGTGGTTCCAATCTTTTAATCTTTTCCGCATTAATTTATATCGCAATTTAAAAATTTCGGTTGATCTATATTATTTATTTTGATGACGTAAATAAATAATAAATAAAATAGATAAAATGAGATGGTATTTCATCTTTACTGACCACAAGCTGTACAACTTCATCTACAATCAACCAATATGTATAACCCATCTACCATTGGCGTACCAGTAATTGGCCGTCTAAGGCTTTTCGGTGAATGGCTTCTTATCAGTCTGTTTTACAGCAGGTGAAATAATATTACTAAGTAAAGTGATCATTTTTGCATTTAATGCAATTGTCTAAACTGAGATTGCATAACAAATGTTCAAAATAAAATACACTTTCAGTCGCTTATGATTTCAATATGGCGTCGAAATTTCTTTCGGCCAACCTTGAAAATTCATGTAACAGAAATGTTGATTACAGTTAAGTTCTAAAAAGCTAATTAACGTTGGGCATAGTAATAATTGTTACCCAAAACGGAGGAATTTAACACCCAACAAATTATGATTACTCTTCAATATGAGGTAAGTTGTGACATGGAGAGAAATGCCACTTAATGTGGCACACCATACTGTCTTGCTGCCGATTTTACTGGCACACCCATGTCAAAACAGCCTGATATGCATTTGTCAGTGCACTTGGTGAATAGAGACGCCAGGTTGGATTTGGAAAAAAATGGATGAAACTGAATTAGCATAAATAGTAAATATCTTGGACAATAGTATTTTTGAAGAAAAAATGTTAAAAAGCTGTAGATGAACACTATATTTGAATTGACCTGTAAAATGCGCATTATGACATTGTCGCATAACTATCATGTGACCTTCCTTAGCAGACGATGAAATTTCTCATTTTACAAAAATAAACACATTTCTTTATATTTACCTCTGTTTAAGGGATTTTTAGGCTACACATAAATGGGATTAATGAAAACATCAACATTTGCATACTTTCAAATAAAATGTGAATATTTATCTGCTTTACGTGCAGTAATATGTGAACACCATAAGTACCAAAGCATCTGTTTTGAGAGCAATGACGTCATTCGCATGCCGGAAGTAAACAACTGCCATGTTGATATACGGCAATAATGCTGGCCGATATCAGGGATGTTGACGATATATAAACATTTTTAGTATTCTGTTATGCGTATCCCGTCATTTTCTTATTCAATCTAAACAATAATGTTCTTGAAAAACTTACTTATATTAGTACTACATACATCGGAACAAATTGATAGCAAATTTGACGTTTTGGAATGTTTTCAAAACTTGTAGCCCAATCCTTTTGCACTAACAAAATGTTATGTAGGTATATGGATATTATCACGTTTTACATGTATGTATGTTATAAATGTGACAGTAATGTTATTGTGATATGTAATTGTAAATTGTATTCGTCATTATGAAAACAGTTGCAATAAAATATTATTAAATAATTACATATCACAATAACATTACTGTTATTTAAAATAACATATAAAGGACAGACCATTCATTCATACGTACAGTTGTCCGTCGTCGTTGCTTTCACATATTTGTGAAAGCGACGTTTCCAGTCTATGCTACGTGGATACCACCCATATGTAGACCACTCTCATACACAGATACATGTAATTTACAGTATGAAAAGAATATAAATCAGATATTAATATAGGTCTCTTTGCAAATAAAGTCAGGGATCATTCTAGAGGGCGATGTGGGCGAAATAGTCGCCCTAGGGACCCTGACTTCGCCCTCTGGGGGACCCCACTTCTCAAAAAAATAATTGGTTTTTACGATTTTCAAACAAAACTTTGTCTAGTAAGATATACTGGTCCATTATAAAGCACTCCTTCTATTCAAATGTTGTATTTAATGGTTGTACTGTGCAATTTAACCCTATTTTGCAGAAGTATTTTTAAAGAACACCATTTAAGGAAGCGATCACGCACTTTCTCACTTCTCCCAAACATTCTGACCTAGAATGAACCCTGTAAAGTCATACATATTTCCCCATTTCTGTGTGGATATTTGTATCTTAGAAATTTAGACTATCTAGAGGACCAAGTTCTCGAGGTACTAAGACTTTAATCAGCAGAAGCTCATTCATCAAAGACGACATTTCTAAATTCATTTAGCTTTAAGATTTAAGATCTGTTTCCAGTAAACGTTTTTTAGACAACATCGATTATTTTCCATGTGACAAGCTTCGCTAGACGGCCATGTTTTGTTTTACAATATTCATGGGAGATTACCCTATTCTCGAGTTATTGCTATGAGGCCCTGGATTGTGTTCACGTGAACATACAACAATTTATATAATAGATTTTTACTGTTAATCAACCACTTGTGGGTGGATATGTTTGAGATGACAAACATTTGATGATTTAATGGCAATTGTAAGGTTGGCGTGAAGGAAACAGTCGCCATATAACATTTTACCTCGAGGATATGGGCCAATCGAGAATACGAGAAACCACTATGACATCAGTGCACATTATCAATTATTGTTATTAAAACAAGTGATCCACTGACCGTATTATGGTGTTATTTAATGGCAGAAATGACAATAATCTAAATATCCAGGTACAATATCCAAGTTTACGATTATCAAATGTTATCAATAACCTAGTTTACAATTATAATATTAAATGTTATCAATAACCAAATTTACAATTATTATAGTCAGTGTTATCAATAACCAAGTTTATAATTATATTTATAATATTAAATGTTATCAATAACCAAGTTTACAATTATATTTATAATATTAAATGTTATCAATAACCAAGGTTACAATTATTATAGTCAGTGTTATCAATAACCAAGTTTACAATTATATTTATAATATCAAATGTTATCAATAACCAAGTTTACAATTATATTTATAATGTCAAATGTTATCAATAACCAAGTTTACAATTATATTTATAATATCAAATGTTATCAATAACCAAGGTTACAATTATTATAGTCAGTGCTATCAATAACCAAATTTACAATTATATTTATAATATCAAATGTTATCAATAACCAAGGTTACAATTATTATAGTCAGTGTTATCAATAACCAAGTTTACAATTATATTTATAATATCAAATGTTATCAATAACCAAGGTTACAATTATTATAGTCAGTGTTATCAATAACCAAGTTTACAATTATATTTATAATGTCAAATGTTATCAATATAAAGCTATTGTTCCAATTCTGATACAGATCATACAGTGTATATAGTTGGTAGAATCGCAACAGCCAAAAGGAAAGGAAGTAGTCGCCTGTTGCATATGAACATGTAGGAGCCGAGGGGGGCCTCTACTAACATTTGAGCCGTGTTTTCATCAAATTTACAGATAAAAAAAAGTGTATGCTTTTTACTAGGCTTTTAGGTGTTGTTATGGAACATTTTTTGGTGAAGTTTTTATATTTATACCGTATTTACTCACCTGTAAGACGATCTTGATTATAAGACGACCCCCCAACTTTGGTCTTAAATCAGTTGTATTTTGCATAGACCTGCGCATAATATGAAAATACCATTTTTTAAAAATAAATTTTGTCATTGTAACAAGCTACCAATTTGTTGAAATGATGTGACTGATAAGTGGAATAAGCCCTCATGTTCAAGTGAGCGATTTAGAGTCTGCAGGCAGACCCTCTTGTTCAAATGAGGGATTTATATTCTGCAGGCAGGCCCTCTTGTTCAAGTGAGCGATATAGCGTCTGCAGGCATACCCTCTTATAAATTCAGGTGAGCGATTTAGCGTCTCCAGGCATACCCTCTTATTCAGGTGAGCGATTTAGCGTCTGCAGGCAGGCCCTCTTGTTCAAGTGAGCGATTTAGAGTCTCCAGGCATACCCTCTTATTCAGGTGAGCGATTTAGCATCTGCAGGCAGGCCCTCTTGTTCAAGTGAGCGATTTAGCGTCTGCAGGCAGGCCCTCTTGTTCAAGTGAGCGATTTAGCATCTGCAGGCATACCCTCTTATTCAGGTGAGCGATTTAGCGTCTGCAGGCATACCCTCTTATTCAGGTGAGCGATTTAGCGTCTGCAGGCAGGCCCTCTTGTTCAAGTGAGCGATTTAGAGTCTGCAGGCAGGCCAGCGATTTAGCATCTCCAGGCATACCCTCTTATAAATTCAGGTGAGCGATTTAGCATCTCCAGGCATACCCTCTTATTCAGGTGAGCGATTTAGTGTCTGCAGGCAGGCCCTCTTGTTCAAGTGAGCGATTTAGTGTCTCCAGGCATACCCTCTTATTCAGGTGAGCGATTTAGCATCTGCAGGCAGGCCCTCTTGTTCAAGTGAGCGATTTAGCGTCTGCAGGCAGGCCCTCTTGTTCAAGTGAGCGATTTAGCGTCTGCAGGCAGGCACTCTTGTTCAAGTGAGCGATTTAGCGTCTGCAGGCATACCCTCTTATTCAGGTGAGCGATTTAGCGTCTGCAGGCAGGCCCTCTTGTTCAAGTGAGCGATTTAGAGTCTGCAGGCAGGCCAGCGATTTAGCGTCTCCATGCATACCCTCTTATTCAGGTGAGCGATTTAGCGTCTGCTCTTGTTCAAGTGAGCGATTTAGCGTCTGCAGGCAGGCCCTCTTGTTCAAGTGAGCGATTTAGCGTCTGCAGGCAGGCCCTCTTGTTCAAGTGAGCGATTTAGCGTCTGCAGGCAGGCCCTCTTGTTCAGGTGAGCGATTTAGCGTCTGCAGGCATACCCTCTTATTCAGGTGAGCGATTTAGCGTCTCCATGCATACCCTCTTATTCAGGTGAGCGATTTAGCGTCTGCTCTTGTTCAAGTGAGCGATTTAGCGTCTGCAGGCAGGCCCTCTTGTTCAAGTGAGCGATTTAGCGTCTGCAGGCAGGCCCTCTTGTTCAAGTGAGCGATTTAGCGTCTGCAGGCAGGCCCTCTTGTTCAAGTGAGCGATTTAGAGTCTGCAGGCAGGCCAGCGATTTAGCGTCTCCAGGCATACCCTCTTATAAATTCAGGTGAGCGATTTAGCGTCTCCAGGCATACCCTCTTATTCAGGTGAGCGATTTAGTGTCTGCAGGCAGGCCCTCTTGTTCAAGTGAGCGATTTAGTGTCTCCAGGCATACCCTCTTATTCAGGTGAGCGATTTAGCATCTGCAGGCAGGCCCTCTTGTTCAAGTGAGCGATTTAGCGTCTGCAGGCAGGCCCTCTTGTTCAAGTGAGCGATTTAGCGTCTGCAGGCAGGCCCTCTTGTTCAAGTGAGCAATTTAGCGTCTGCAGGCATACCCTCTTATTCAGGTGAGCGATTTAGCGTCTGCAGGCAGGCCCTCTTGTTCAAGTGAGCGATTTAGAGTCTGCAGGCAGGCCAGCGATTTAGCGTCTCCATGCATACCCTCTTATTCAGGTGAGCGATTTAGCGTCTGCTCTTGTTCAAGTGAGCGATTTAGCATCTGCAGGCAGGCCCTCTTGTTCAAGTGAGCGATTTAGCGTCTGCAGGCAGGCCCTCTTGTTCAAGTGAGCGATTTAGCGTCTGCAGGCAGGCCCTCTTGTTCAAGTGAGCGATTTAGCGTCTGCAGGCAGGCCCTCTTGTTCAAGTGAGCGATTTAGCATCTGCAGGCAGGCCCTCTTGTTCAAGTGAGCGATTTAGCGTCTGCAGGCAGGCCCTCTTGTTCAAGTGAGCGATTTAGCGTCTGCAGGCGGCCCTCTTGTTCAAGTGAGCGATTTAGCGTCTGCAGGCAGGCCCTCTTGTTCAAGTGAGCGATTTAGCGTCTCCAGGCATACCCTCTTATTCAGGTGAGCGATTTAGCGTCTGCAGGCAGGCCCTCTTGTTCAAGTGAGCGATTTAGCGTCTGCAGGCAGACCCTCTTGTTCAAGTGAGCAATTTAGCGTCTGCAGGCAGGCCCTCTTGTTCAAGTGAGCGATTTAGCGTCTGCAGGCAGGCCCTCTTGTTCAAGTGAGCGATTTAGCGTCTGCAGGCAGGCCCTCTTGTTCAAGTGAGCGATTTAGCGTCTGCAGGCAGGCCCTCTTGTTCAAGTGAGCGATTTAGCGTCTGCAGGCAGGCCCTCTTGTTCAAGTGAGCGATTTAGCGTCTCCAGGCATACCCTCTTATTCAGGTGAGCGATTTAGCGTCTGCAGGCAGGCCCTCTTGTTCAAGTGAGCGATTTAGCGTCTGCAGGCAGGCCCTCTTGTTCAAGTGAGCGATTTAGCGTCTGCAGGCAGGCCCTCTTGTTCAAGTGAGCGATTTAGCGTCTGCAGGCAGGCCCTCTTGTTCAAGTGAGCGATTTAGAGTCTGCAGGCAGGCCCTCTTGTTCAAGTGAGCGATTTAGCGTCTGCAGGCAGGCCCTCTTGTTCAAGTGAGCGATTTAGCGTCTGCAGGCAGGCCCTCTTGTTCAAGTGAGCGATTTAGAGTCTGCAGGCAGGCCCTCTTGTTCAAGTGAGCAATTTAGAGTCTGCAGGCAGACCCTCTTGTTCAAGTGAGCGATTTAGCGTCTGCAGGCAGGCCCTCTTGTTCAAGTGAGCGATTTAGAGTCTGCAGGCAGACCCTCTTGTTCAAGTGAGCGATTTAGCGTCTGCAGGCAGGCCCTCTTGTTCAAGTGAGTGATTTAGCATCTGCAGGCAGGCCCTCTTGTTCAAGTGAGCGATTTAGCGTCTGCAGACAGGCCAGGCCCTCTTATTCAAGTGAGCGATTTAGAGTCTGCAGGCAGGCCCTCGTGTTCAACTTGTATTCTGAATGTTTATTTCAACTATTGACCAATCTAGTCGATAAATACATATAAATGATTTGTTTATTGCTGCTTGAAGTATGCTGACCTTTCTGATTAATCAGTCCGTTTCTTTACATTTCGTCCATTGACAAAGCTATTCATATTTATTCAAAGAAGCAATATTGTTTTTGACAATAAAGGTCTATTTAATAGGACCATTGTGGATGTCTGTAATGGGCCAGATGAGAAATTGTTGGTTTGTGTAGTGCTGTAGTATTCAAGGTTATACATTCCATTGTTGGTTTGTGTAGTGCTGTAGTATTCAAGGTTATACATTCCATATGTGTTTAACTCGCACGCTAGCTGTGAAAATAACAGTCAAATACGTCATGGAATTTCATTAGAATTGTGTCATAGCGACACAATTCTAATCAAATTCCATGACATATTTCCAGGGTTTTCAGTTACAAATAAGAAACACATATTAATGAATTGTCGTCTGATACAATTATTTGAACTATTTTTAGCATTAAATTTTATTTTACCCAGCATGCAGATTTCAGTTGGTGAAAACTTCCCTCATCCATATTACAGATATAAACATTTTCCTAGATCCACTGAGACACATTTAGTCTAATGTTCACCAAAATCTGTAGTTGCAGCTTTGTTCATTCGCACCCATAAAATGGTACTTACGTGGTGGCTGAGAGAACAATCAATTTACGGTCTAGGGTTAGGTATTATGTGGCTATAAACAATTTTAAGTGGCTATAAATTCCATTTATGTGGATATAGAGAACAAAGGAATTGCCACGTCTAGGGTTAGGTGTTATGTGGCTATAAACAATTTTAAGTGGCTATAAATTCCATTTATGTGGATATGTGGATATAGAGAACAAAGGAATTGCCAAGTCTAGGCCATAGGGTTAGGTGTTATGTGGCTATAAACACATTTATGTGGATATAGAGAACAGAGGAATTGCCAAGTCTAGGGTTAGGTGTTATGTGGCTATAAACACATTTATGTGGCTATAAATTCCCATTTATGTGGATATAGATAACAGAGGAATTGCCAAGTCTAGGCCATAGGGTTAGGTGTTATGTGGCTATAAACACATTTATGTGGATATAGAGAACAGAGGAATTGCCAAGTCTAGGGTTAGGTGTTATGTGGCTATAGACACATTTATATGGCTATAAATTCCATTTATGTGGCTATAGAGTTCAATGGCTAGCCACTTGATATACAATTTTGGTGGATGGAATTTAACCTTCAGGCGAAATGAGCAGATATCAAATGTGTAATATTTTTCTTATTTTTTTCTTAGAATGTAGGGCTTGACATTTGATGGGACAATATGAATGAAATGTCAGTCCTAATGGAAAGTTGTTGAAATGTTCTGTGTTATGGGGTTGTATGCTGTGCTAACACCATGTCCATACATGAAAATCAAGGTCACCTTTTGGGGTCAAGGACAATTATGGCTTATTAATAACTTTTGATAAATAAATTTTGATGAAACTTCATAAACTATTCAGCAAAATGAGGTCCATGATTCTTCAAAGGTCAAGCTCACACATTTTTCAGCAATAAGTACTATGTACAATGAGACAGTGTGCCATGTGCAAAATAATGCGATTTCAATGGTCAAGGTCATAAAGGGTCACAGGAAATTTGGGTGATTTTCTTCTTTCAGTAGTAACTTGATAAGTACTAGAGAGAATTTCACAAAGTTATTCAGTTCAATGAGGTTGTGTGTCGTAAATTGTTTCAGAGTCGGTGCAAGATGGAGGCCTCAGTGGAATATCCCGATGCTGATCTCGCCAGATCACCAGCTCTTGGTGTCGTTTTCCGAATTCCGTCACATAATGTTGTGGATGAAGGATCTGAGCACAGTGATTATGAAGAGATGAGAAGGTCATACATCAGGCCACATTCTGCTAAAGGTAACATTTTCAGTAACCATAGGTAACTAAAAAATGGTGCTATTCAAGTGAGAGTCATTTTGTCACATGTTTCCGCAGGTAAATTTAATCTCAAATTCGTAATTATGAAAAGCAAGCACCTCAAGTTTCCATCTTCATTATCATATGCTTTAAATGATTATAAAATTGTCGCCTACATGCTATAAAATCACAATATTAGATTTCAGCGCTCAGCTGAACAAAATCATACCAGTCGTACGAAAACTGTGCCAGTCCTGTGTTATCTAATTTTAGCAACCATAGTACACTTTAACTCTTGCTGATTTGTTAGCAATACACGATTGATGATTGACACGTTATAAATGCGTTTTTGAAGGTCCTAGCCTAGACTTGCCATCCAGAGTTCTTCCATCAAAGCCTCGTGGTATCCGACCTTGGTCTGCACAGCCCAAGTCATTGAAGGCGACTGCACTACCTCACCAGCGTAAAGTTGCACGACAGACTCTCAGGAAACCTCATCTCAGGGCTCCAGCCAGGTACCACCAGTCAAGTTGCTAATTTGCCGTCTCCCTTACAAAAACAGTTTTTGTTTTGGTAATATTTTAGACTAGATAGAAGAAAGCAATTTGCACACAATAATAATTGATGTGATGTAAAAGTAATATACAATTATTCAGTTCTCATAAGGTCAATAGTCTTCTGTTTCGTGCACAGGCACCAGACACAATTTTTTTTTATATATTATTTACTATATGACCATAGTGTCTGGTGCCTGTGTTTTCGTGGTAATAGTTTATCCCTGGGAAGAATTGTTGGATATATTGACCTGAAGAGAAGTGAATAAGTGTCTTATTATATGTGTGTGTTTTACATTTATTTATCGTCGCTACAGGTTGCCCATATGAGCGACGCCTCCTGAAGAGATTAGTCATTTTAGATTATTGGAGGATAGTGCAATGATACAGACAGAGACCCATTCCAGAATCTCCTCTGGTTCTTTTACGTGCACGGTGTACAGCACCGACACAAGACCTCGGTTTAAAGTCAGATGGGTGATCGAACCTGCGATCCATGTTACCAGTCTAGCGTGTTACCACTGGACTACAGATCCATCTTATTAAATGGAACAAATCAAAATCTTAAATAATGGTTTCAGACAATCAACTTGCTTGAATAATCAATGGTATATAATAGCATTATATATAGAATAATAATATGAGGTGAAATAATGATTGTGTTACTGACGGTGAGATCAAATGTCTTCAAATTGTTTATATACATGTATAATTATATCTCCCCAGACAAGGGGGAGACATATTTATTTTCTACTTTCTACTTTTCCTTGCCAACATTTAGTTTAGTTTATACAAATTTATTTTAGCTCGATTGCGAAACAATTTCTTTCAACTTATATTAATCACTCTCGAGACCTCATTCCTGATGGAATCCATCGCCATGAAGGAGAGAGAAGAGGCAATGTGGAATTTAAATGCCTTGCCTATGGGCACAATCGTAACGGCTCCAGCGGGGCTCGAACTCCGGACCGTTCGCACCTGAAGCGAACGCGCATCCACTGCACTATCATGCCTGCCAACATTTGGTGTTTAGGTATTGGTACTAACTGATTTTTCATGTGCCCTGTTTTGGTAAACTATCTTTCACAATGTGTCTAAATGTAGGTCACCGACGGCAAGCATTTCATCAGAGGCCAGCTCCCTTATAACAGTTATTGGTCTAGCGAACAAGAAAGGGTTCGATACCAGCACACCTGACAGTGGACGGTCAACGGAACGCCATGTCAAATGCTTCTCTCCAGGTAAAAGAAAAGTTTGGTGGATATGGTGATATACTCTACTGACACTCATCTTCACATTTGGACACAATGTTTATATATTGGCAAAATGTCTTCATCAAGTTCGATAGCCAGTCTGATTGTCTCAGTAATGTTCCAGTTATGGCATTTGAATTGAATAAATAGTTTGTGCCACCCACTCTCTTGCTTGAGCAGCTAATCACTGGTTAACACGCTGAACGTGTAATCCAGGGTCTCACGTTCGATCCCCTGCTATACATACCATACTAAAGGGACTCGTATCAGTTAAGACTTTAAGCCAAGGTCTCGTGTCGGTTATTTACACCATGCACGTAAAAGAACCAGAGGAGATTATGGAATGGGTCTCTTTCTGTATCATTGTACTATCCTCCATAATCTAAATTGATTATTCTCTTCAGGAGGCATCGTTCACATGGACTACCGGTAGTGACGATAAATAAATGTAAAACACACACACTCTATAGCTTAGTTTGCACAAATTTATTTTAGCTAGATTGCAAAACAATTTCCTACAACTAATATTGATCACTCTCGAGACCTCATTACTCATGGAATCCATCGCCACTAGAGAGAGAGAGAGAGAGAGAGAGAGAAGAGGCAATGTACATAGAATTTAAATGCCTTGCCTAAGAGCATAATCATAACGGCTACAGCTGTGTGCGAACGTAGTGCCTTCTGCACCTGAAGCGAACACATTATCACTATATATCACGCTATCATGACTTCCACTTGAGTAATTTATTAATATTATTATTAATTTTATCAAATATTGTCGTGGAAGCATGAGTATCTCGGTTACAGTCTGGTAAGGACTGGGATGCATGAGCAATGCATGTCCATACTAACCTATAAGACAAGTTTTTTACCACCAAATTATGGCTTCAAAGTGTAGTGCTAAAATAAAAATGTTAAAAAAATAATTTATAAAAAAAAATGTTTTTATAATTTTTTAAAACTGTGTTAAATGGTATCAATAATTGTGTTTTTGAAAAGAAAGCACTCTGACACTGAACATTTCTTCAACTTGCACTGGACAATCATGTAATTTATACTTGTGTCTGCTGTCCATTTCATCAACCCGTCTTTATATGCGAGTGCAATGCTAAACCCCACAGATTTCATTACCAAAGTAGACAGGTCGTCTTATAGGTGAGTATGGACGGTAGTATAGGAAGTGTGATCCAGCTGTTAATTCCGGAGAATTCTCACCTGTTTATTTGGGAAAAAATCACATATTTCATGACCTGATATGCTGTTATTTATGATGTCAAGTGGTTTGTTTTTTATTAGTTTGTTGCTTAACTCTTTCCCTCATAGAAGCACCTCTCGACGCCATTACCAATACCACATACATTAACCCTTTCCCTTATAGAAGCACCTCTCGACGCCATTACCAATACCACATACATTAACCCTTTCCCTTATAGAAGCACCTCTCGACGCCATTACCAATACCACATACATTAACCCTTTCCCTTATAGAAGCACCTCTCGATGCCATTACCAATACCACATACATTAACCCTTTCCCTCATAGAAGCACCTCTTGACGCCATTACCAATACCACATACATTAACCCATTCCCTCATAGAAGCACCTCTCGACGCCATTACCAAAACGACATACATTAACCCTTTCCCTCATAGAAGCACCTCTTGACGCCATTACCAATACGACATACATTAACCCTTTCCCTCGTAGAAGCACCTCTGGATGACATTACCAATACGACATACATTAACCCTTTCCCTCATAGAAGCACCTCTCGACGCCATTACCAATACGACATACATTAACCCTTTCCCTCATAGAAGCACCTCTCGACGCCATTACCAATACGACATACATTAACCCTTTCCCTCATAGAAGCACCTCTCGACGCCATTACCAATACAACATACATTAACCCTTTCCCTCATAGAAGCACCTCTCGACGCCATTACCAATACAACATACATTAACCCTTTCCCTCATAGAAGCACCTCTCGACGCCATTACCAATACAACATACATTAACCCTTTCCCTCATAGAAGCACCTCTCGACGCCATTACCAATACAACATACATTAACCCTTTCCCTCATAGAAGCACCTCTCGACGCCATTACCAAAACAACATACATTAACCCTTTCCCTCATAGAAGCACCTCTCGACGCCATTACCAATACGACATACATTAACCCTTTCCCTCATAGAAGCACCTCTCGACGCCATTACCAAAACAACATACATTAACCCTTTCCCTCATAGAAGCACCTCTCGACGCCATTACCAATACGACATACATTAACCCTTTCCCTCATAGAAGCACCTCTCGACGCCATTACCAAAACAACATACATTAACCCTTTCCCTCATAGAAGCACCTCTCGACGCCATTACCAATACAACATACATTAACCCTTTCCCTCATAGAAGCACCTCTCGACGCCATTACCAATACAACATACATTAACCCTTTCCCTCATAGAAGCACCTCTCGACGCCATTACCAAAACAACATACATTAACCCTTTCCCTCATAGAAGCACCTCTCGACGCCATTACCAAAACAACATACATTAACCCTTTCCCTCATAGAAGCACCTCTCGACGCCATTACCAAAACAACATACATTAACCCTTTCCCTCATAGAAGCACCTCTCGACGCCATTACCAAAACAACATACATTAACCCTTTCCCTCATAGAAGCACCTCTCGACGCCATTACCAAAACAACATACATTAACCCTTTCCCTCATAGAAGCACCTCTCGACGCCATTACCAAAACAACATACATTAACCCTTTCCCTCATAGAAGCACCTCTCGACGCCATTACCAAAACAACATACATTAACCCTTTCCCTCATAGAAGCACCTCTCGACGCCATTACCAAAACAACATACATTAACCCTTTCCCTCATAGAAGCACCTCTCGACGCCATTACCAAAACAACATACATTAACCCTTTCCCTCATAGAAGCACCTCTCGACGCCATTACCAAAACAACATACATTAACCCTTTCCCTCATAGAAGCACCTCTCGACGCCATTACCAAAACAACATACATTAACCCTTTCCCTCATAGAAGCACCTCTCGACGCCATTACCAAAACAACATACATTAACCCTTTCCCTCATAGAAGCACCTCTCGACGCCATTACCAAAACAACATACATTAACCCTTTCCCTCATAGAAGCACCTCTCGACGCCATTACCAAAACAACATACATTAACCCTTTCCCTCATAGAAGCACCTCTCGACGCCATTACCAAAACAACATACATTAACCCTTTCCCTCATAGAAGCACCTCTCGACGCCATTACCAAAACAACATACATTGACAAATTAGTAGCCAGGCAATGTTCATAATAATGGCCAAAATCTCATGTAGTCCCAGTAATATTTATGGAGGTGGGATAGATATGGTGACTACTTATCCACTGCATGATAGCTAAATGGCTGTGTAAGATTTATGTTAATATACTATTATATCTCCATACAAACGACAGCTATTTAGCTATCATGCAGTGGATAAGTAGTTGTCATATCTATCCCACCTCCATAGATATTACTGGGACTACATGAGATTCTGGCCTTTATTATGAACTACTACATTGTCAATGTATGTCGTATTGGTAATGGCGTCAATAGGTGCTTCTATGAGTAGGGAAAGGGTCAATGTAATTGGTAATGGCGTCAATAAGTGTTTCTATGAGTAGGGAAAGGGTTAAGGGATAACGTGTTTGTTTGAAAAATATTGATGCGAAATTAGATATCTGTAGAAATTGATTTAACATAAACATTTACAGAGTTGAAGCCATCTGCAGATAAATGGGCTGTCACAATAGCGGAAGCCATTACTGAGATTGAACCGGAGGAGCCCGTACCGAAACCAGAACCAGTCCAACGTACTCTAAAGAAGTACCCGTCATTTGAAACGTGGGTACTAGGCTCTCCGCATGACTCTGATGAGTATGATACCGACCTGGACATCGAAGATTATGTAACCAGTAGGTTATGTACATTATTTACGTGTAAACTCGCCATTGTCAACAAATAAGCCAGATACAGAAAAATGGCAAAGGAAATTGAAATTATCTGCATTTCATCCGATTTTCAAAGCATAATGAGTTAATGTATTTTTATTTGAACATAATGAGCCCTGTGAAAGAAATCACAACGCAGAGCGGGCAAGATAGCTCATTATGTGCAAATACGCAAACACTATTTTGTTACCCAGAATTCATTTCAGTGTACCGGTATATGAAATTAAACAAATATTGTATGGGATTTACGAAAATGTAACACTTTACAAAATCGGACAAATTCTGACTATTTTCATTATCACTAATTAGTAGAAACTGCATAAATTACTGGTAATGTTTTTAATTTTTGGTTAATATTTACATCGCTATTGCATTTCTCTCGATAAACATATGTGCCCTGATTGTATACAATTTTGTATGAGGGTTCCCAACTAATGATATGCAGCTGATATGTGCACAAAGTTACGGGAATGCACATTCGCAGTGTTAGGCAGAATTTGTCGTGAGAAAAGGCGTGTATTACAGTTTACTCTGTTCCAAGGATGATCTAATTACCAAATCTCAGGTAATTAATGTAAATATAAGTCATGAATCATGAGTTTTAATAGTTTCCATTGGGGTATGAACTACATTGGTTGTGTTTAAAGTAACCATGTAGACTTTTGGCCTCGATGCACTTTAAACACACCCAATGTGGTTCATACCTCAATGGAAACTATTAACTCACGATTCATTCCTTAACACAATTATTGTTCATTTACCCCATTGCGTGTTGGGTACAATAAAGGCTATAAATAGTTCAAATAATTGTAGCAGACGACAATTAATTTTTAATGTGTTTTTAATTTAATTATATTTTATACAAATTTATTTTAGCTCGAGTGCGAAACAAATTCTTACAACTTATATTAATCACTCACGAGACCTCATTCCTGATGGAATCCATCGCCACGAGGGAGAGAGAAGAGGCAACGTGGAATTTAAATGTAGCTGCAAATTATTGATATGACTCAATTCTAATGAACTGCCATGACATATTTCACTGTTATTTTCAAGAGTTAATGATAATCCGCATATTTTATTATAAGACCTGAAGGACGTATATGAGAAGGAGAAAAGGATGCGCCAGTTCAGGAAGAGAATTCGCCGCAGTAACAAGGGTGACTTCTTGTGTTGGAATGCTGTGAGAATTTATCTAACATGTCTAATGTGTGTCTAGTCAAAGAAGTTCCAATCCTAATTTGTAATCTTAGTGGGGCAGCTGGCCGGGCACCATAGGAAGTTACAATCCTAGTGGGGTAACCGGTCGGGCATCATAGCAAGTTACAATCCTAGTGGGGCAGCTGGCCAGGCATCATAGGAAGTTACAATCCTAGTGGGGCAGCTGGCCAGGCACCATAGGAAGTTACAATACTAGTGGGGCAGCTGGTCAGGCACCATAGGAAGTTACAATCCTAGTGGGGCAGCTGGTCGGACTCCATAGGAAGTTACAATACTAGTGGGGCAACTGGCCGGGCATCATAGGAAGTTACAATCCTAGTGGGGCAACTGGCCAGGCTCCATAGGAAGTTACAATACTAGTGGGGCAGCTGGCCAGGCACCATAGGAAGTTACAATACTAGTGGGGCAGCTGGCCAGGCATCATAGGAAGTTACAATCCTAGTGGGGCAGCTGGCCGGGCATCATAGGAAGTTACAATACTAGTGGGGCAACTGGCCAGGCACCATAGGAAGTTACAATACTAGTGGGGCAGCTGGCCGGGCACCATAGGAAGTTACAATCCTAGTGGGGCAGCTGACCGGGCACCATAGGAAGTTACAATCCTAGTGGGGCAGCTGGTCGGGCTCCATAGGAAGTTACAATACTAGTGGGGCAACTGGCCAGGCATCATAGGAAGTTACAATCCTAGTGGGGCAACTGGCCAGGCTCCATAGGAAGTTACAATACTAGTGGGGCAGCTGGCCACGCACCATAGGAGGTTACAATACTAGTGGGGCAGCTGGCCAGGCACCATAGGAAGTTACAATCCTAGTGGGGCAGCTGGTCGGGCACCATAGGAGGTTACAATCCTAGTGGGGCAGCTGGCCAGGCACCATAGGAAGTTACAATCCTAGTGGGGTAACTGGCCGGGTACCATAGGAAGTTACAATACTAGTGGGGCAGCTGGTCGGGTACCATAGGAAGTTACAATCCTAGTGGGGCAGCTGGCCACACACCATAGGAAGTTACAATCCTAGTGGGGTAACTGGCCGGGTACCATAGGAAGTTACAATACTAGTGGGGCAACTGGCCGGGCACCATAGGAAGTTACAATCCTAGTGGGGCAGCTGGCCACGCACCATAGGAAGTTACAATCCTAGTGGGGTAACTGGCCGGGCACCATAGGAAGTTACAATCCTAGTGGGGCAGCTGGCCAGGCATCATAGGAAGTTACAATCCTAGTGGGGTAACTGGCCGGGCACCATAGGAAGTTACAATCCTAGTGGGGCAGCTGGCCAGGCATCATAGGAAGTTACAATCTTAGTGGGGTAACTGGCCGGGCACGGCACCATAGGAAGTTACAATCCTAGTGAGGTAACTGGCCAGGCACCATAGGAAGTTACAATACTAGTGGGGCAGCTGGCCAGGCACCATAGGAAGTTACAATACTAGTGTGGCAGCTGGCCGGGCACCATAGGAAGTTACAATCCAAGTGGGGCAACTGGCCGGGCACCATAGGAAGTTACAATCCTAGTGGGGCAACTGGCCGGGCACCATAGGAAGTTACAATCCTAGTGGGGTAACTGGCCACGCACCATAGGAAGTTACAATCCTAGTGGGGTAATTGGCCAGGCACCATAGGAAGTTACAATACTAGTGGGGCAGCTGGCCGGGCACCATAGGAAGTGACAATACTAGTGGGGCAACTGGCCGGGCACCATAGGAAGTTACAATCCTAGTGGGGTAACTGGCGGGGCATCATAGGAAGTTACAATCCTAGTGGGGTAACTGGCCGGGCACCATAGGAAGTTACAATACTAGTGGGGCAACTGGCCAGGCACCATAGGAAGTTACAATACTAGTGGGGCAACTGGCTGGGCACCATAGGAAGTTACAATACTAGTGGGGCAGCTGGTCGGGCACCATAGGAAGTTACAATCCTAGTGGGGCAGCTGGCCAGGCACCATAGGAAGTTACAATCCTAGTGGGGCAGCTGGCCGGGCACCATAGGAAGTTACAATACTAGTGTGGCAGCTGGCCGTCACCATAGGAAGTTACAATACTAGAAGGGTAACTGGCCAGGCACCATAGGAAGTTACAATCCTAGTGTGGCAGCTGGCCGTCACCATAGGAAGTTACAATACTAGAAGGGTAACTGGCCAGGCACCATAGGAAGTTACAATCCTATTGGGGTAACTGGCCAGGCACCATAGGAAGTTACAATCCTAGTGGGGCAGCTGGCCGTCACCATAGGAAGTTACAATCCTAGTGGGGCAGCTGGCCGTCACCATAGGAAGTTACAATCCTAGTGGGGTAACTGGCCAGGCACCATAGGAAGTTACAATCCTAGTGTGGCAGCTGGCCGTCACCATAGGAAGTTACAATACTAGAAGGGTAACTGGCCAGGCACCATAGGAAGTTACAATCCTAGTGTGGCAGCTGGCCGTCACCATAGGAAGTTACAATACTAGAAGGGTAACTGGCCAGGCACCATAGGAAGTTACAATCCTATTGGGGTAACTGGCCAGGCACCATAGGAAGTTACAATCCTAGTGGGGCAGCTGGCCGTCACAATAGGAAGTTACAATCCTAGTGGGGCAGCTGGCCGGGCACCATAGGAAGTTACAATCCTAGTGGGGTAACTGGCCAGGCACCACAGGAAGTTACAATCCTAGTGGGGCAGCTGGCCAGGCACCATAGGAAGTTACAATCCTAGTGGGGCAGCTGGCCGGGCACCATAGGAAGTTACAATCCTAGTGGGGTAACTGGCCAGGCACCACAGGAAGTTACAATCCTAGTGGGGCAGCTGGCCAGGCACCATAGGAAGTTACAATCCTAGTGGGGCAGCTGGCCAGGCACCATAGGAAGTTACAATCCTAGTGGAGTAACTGGCCAGGCATCATAGGAAGTTACAATCCTAGTGGGGCAGCTGGCCGGGCACCATAGGAAATTACAATCCTAGTGGGGTAACTGGCCGGGCTCCATAGGAAGTTCCAATCTTAGTGAGGCAGTTGGCCGGGCATCATAGGAAGTTACAATCCTAGTGGGGCAGTTGGTCGGGCACCATACGAGGTTACAATCCTAGTGGGGTAACTGGCCAGGCACCACAGGAAGTTACAATCCTAGTGGGGCAGCTGGCCGGGCATCATAGGAAGTTACAATCCTAGTGGAGTAACTGGCCAGGCATCATAGGAAGTTACAATCCTAGTGGGGCAGCTGGCCGGGCACCATAGGAAGTTACAATCCTAGTGGGGTAACTGGCCAGGCACCATAGGAAGTTACAATCCTAGTGGGGCAGCTGGCCAGGCACCATAGGAAGTTACAATCCTAGTGGGGCAACTGGCCAGGCACCATAGGAAGTTACAATACTAGTGGGGCAACTGGCTGGGCACCATAGGAAGTTACAATACTAGTGGGGCAACTGGCCGGGCACCATAGGAAGCTACAATCCTAGTGGGGCAACTGGTCGGGCACCATAGAAAGTTACAATACTAGTGGGGCAGCTGGCCGGGCACCATAAGAAGTTACAATCCTAGTGGGGCAGCTGGCCGGGCACCATAGGAAGTTACAATCCTAGTGGGGCAGCTGGCCGGGCTCCATAGGAAGTTACAATCCTAGTGGGGCAACTGGCCGGGCACCATAGGAAGTTACAATACTTGTTGGGCAGCTGGCCACACACCATGGGAAGTTACAATATTAGTGGGGCAACTGGCCGGGCACCATAGGAAGTTACAATACTAGTGGGGCAGCTGGCCGGGCACCATAGGAAGTTACAATGCTAGTGGGGCAGCTGGCCATGCACCATAGGAAGTTACAATCCTAGTGGGGCAGCTGGCCGGGCACCATAGGAAGTTACAATACTAGTGGGGTAACTGGCCAGGCACCATAGGAAGTTACAATACTAGTGAGGCAGCTGGCCGGGCACCATAGGAAGTTACAATACTAGTGGGGCAACTGGTCGGGCACCATTGGAAGTTACAATCCTAGTGGGGCAGCTGGCCAGGCACCATAGAAAGTTACAATCCTAGTGGGGCAGCTGGCCGGGCACCATAGGAAGTTACAATCCTAGTGGGGCAGCTGGCCAGGCACCATAGGAAGTTACAATCCTAGTGGGGCAACTGGCCGGGCACCATAGGAAGTTACAATACTAGTGGGGCAGCTGGCCACGCACCATAGGAAGTTACAATCCTAGTGGGGCAGCTGGCCACGCACCATAGGAAGTCACAATCCTAGTGGGGCAGCTGGCCGGGCACCATATGAAGTTACAATACTAGTGGGGCAGCTGGCCAGGCACTATAGGAAGTTACAATCCTAGTGGGGCAGTTGGTCGGGCCCCATAGGAAGTTACAATACTAGTGGGGCAGCTGGCCGGGCACCATAGGAAGTTACAATACTAGTGGGGCAGCTGGCCAGGCACCATAGGAAGTTACAATACTAGTGGGGCAGCTGGCCAGGCATCATAGGAAGTTACAATCCTAGTGGGGTAACTGGCCATGCACCATAGGAAGTTACAATCCTAGTGGGGCAGCTGGCCAGGCACCATAGGAAGTTACAATCCTAGTGGGGCAGCTGGCCAGGCACCATAGGAAGTTACAATCCTAGTGGGGCAGCTGGCCAGGCATCATAGGAAGTTACAATCCTATTGGGGCAGCTGGCCAGGCATCATAGGAAGTTACAATCCTAGTGGGGCAGCTGACCGGGTACCATAGGAAGTTACAATACTAGTGGGGCAGCTGGTCGGGCACCATAGGAAGTTACAATCCTAATGGGGCAGCTGGCCACGCACCATAGGAATTTACAATCCTAGTGGGGTAACTGGCCGGGTACCATAGGAAGTTACAATACTAGTGGGGCAGCTGGCCAGGCACCATAGGAAGTTACAATCCTAGTGGGGTAACTGGCCAGGCACCATAGCAAGTTACAATACTAGTGGGGCAGCTGGCCAGGCACCATAGGAAGTTACAATCCTAGTGGGGCAACTGGCCGGGCACCATAGGAAGTTACAATACTAGTGGGGCAACTGGCCGGGCTCCATAGGAAGTTACAATACTAGTGGGGCAGCTGGCCAGGCACCATAGGAAGTTACAATCCTAGTGGGGCAGCTGGCCAGGCACCATAGGAAGTTACAATCCTAGTGGGGCAGCTGGCCAGGCATCATAGGAAGTTACAATCCTATTGGGGCAGCTGGCCAGGCATCATAGGAAGTTACAATCCTAGTGGGGCAGCTGACCGGGTACCATAGGAAGTTACAATACTAGTGGGGCAGCTGGTCGGGCACCATAGGAAGTTACAATCCTAGTGGGGCAGCTGGCCACGCACCATAGGAATTTACAATCCTAGTGGGGTAACTGGCCGGGTACCATAGGAAGTTACAATACTAGTGGGGCAACTGGCCGGGCACCATAGGAAGTTACAATCCTAGTGGGGCAGCTGGCCACGCACCATAGGAAGTTACAATCCTAGTGGGGTAACTGGCCAGGCACCATAGGAAGTTACAATACTAGTGGGGCAGCTGGTCGGGCACCATAGGAAGTTACAATCCTAGTGGGGCAGCTGGCCACGCACCATAGGAATTTACAATCCTAGTGGGGTAACTGGCCGGGTACCATAGGAAGTTACAATACTAGTGGGGCAACTGGCCGGGCACCATAGGAAGTTACAATCCTAGTGGGGCAGCTGGCCACGCACCATAGGAAGTTACAATCCTAGTGGGGTAACTGGCCAGGCACCATAGGAAGTTACAATCCTAGTGGGGTAACTGGCCGGGCACCATAGGAAGTTACAATCCTAGTGGGGCAGCTGGCCAGGCACCATAGGAATTTACAATCCTAGTGGGACAGCTGGCCAGGCATCATTGGAAGTTACAATACTAGTGGGGCAGCTGGCCAGGCATCATTGGAAGTTACAATACTAGTGGGGCAGCTGGCCAGGCACCATAGGAAGTTACAATACTAGTGGGGCAGCTGGCCAGGCACCATAGGAAGTTACAATCCTAGTGGGGCAGCTGGCCGGGCACCATAGGAAGTTACAATCCTAGTGGGGTAACTGGCCAGGCACCATAGGAAGTTACAATCCTAGTGGGGCAGCTGGCCAGGCACCATAGGAAGTTACAATCCTAGTGGGGCAACTGGCCAGGCACCATAGGAAGTTACAATACTAGTGGGGCAACTGGCTGGGCACCATAGGAAGTTACAATACTAGTGGGGCAACTGGCCGGGCACCATAGGAAGCTACAATCCTAGTGGGGCAACTGGTCGGGCACCATAGAAAGTTACAATACTAGTGGGGCAGCTGGCCGGGCACCATAAGAAGTTACAATCCTAGTGGGGCAGCTGGCCGGGCACCATAGGAAGTTACAATCCTAGTGGGGCAGCTGGCCGGGCTCCATAGGAAGTTACAATCCTAGTGGGGCAACTGGCCGGGCACCATAGGAAGTTACAATACTTGTTGGGCAGCTGGCCACACACCATGGGAAGTTACAATATTAGTGGGGCAACTGGCCGGGCACCATAGGAAGTTACAATACTAGTGGGGCAGCTGGCCGGGCACCATAGGAAGTTACAATGCTAGTGGGGCAGCTGGCCATGCACCATAGGAAGTTACAATCCTAGTGGGGCAGCTGGCCGGGCACCATAGGAAGTTACAATACTAGTGGGGTAACTGGCCAGGCACCATAGGAAGTTACAATACTAGTGAGGCAGCTGGCCGGGCACCATAGGAAGTTACAATACTAGTGGGGCAACTGGTCGGGCACCATTGGAAGTTACAATCCTAGTGGGGCAGCTGGCCAGGCACCATAGAAAGTTACAATCCTAGTGGGGCAGCTGGCCGGGCACCATAGGAAGTTACAATCCTAGTGGGGCAGCTGGCCAGGCACCATAGGAAGTTACAATCCTAGTGGGGCAACTGGCCGGGCACCATAGGAAGTTACAATACTAGTGGGGCAGCTGGCCACGCACCATAGGAAGTTACAATCCTAGTGGGGCAGCTGGCCACGCACCATAGGAAGTCACAATCCTAGTGGGGCAGCTGGCCGGGCACCATATGAAGTTACAATACTAGTGGGGCAGCTGGCCAGGCACTATAGGAAGTTACAATCCTAGTGGGGCAGTTGGTCGGGCCCCATAGGAAGTTACAATACTAGTGGGGCAGCTGGCCGGGCACCATAGGAAGTTACAATACTAGTGGGGCAGCTGGCCAGGCACCATAGGAAGTTACAATACTAGTGGGGCAGCTGGCCAGGCATCATAGGAAGTTACAATCCTAGTGGGGTAACTGGCCATGCACCATAGGAAGTTACAATCCTAGTGGGGCAGCTGGCCAGGCACCATAGGAAGTTACAATACTAGTGGGGCAGCTGGCCAGGCACCATAGGAAGTTACAATCCTAGTGGGGTAACTGGCCAGGCACCATAGCAAGTTACAATACTAGTGGGGCAGCTGGCCAGGCACCATAGGAAGTTACAATCCTAGTGGGGCAACTGGCCGGGCACCATAGGAAGTTACAATACTAGTGGGGCAACTGGCCGGGCTCCATAGGAAGTTACAATACTAGTGGGGCAGCTGGCCAGGCACCATAGGAAGTTACAATCCTAGTGGGGCAGCTGGCCAGGCACCATAGGAAGTTACAATCCTAGTGGGGCAGCTGGCCAGGCATCATAGGAAGTTACAATCCTATTGGGGCAGCTGGCCAGGCATCATAGGAAGTTACAATCCTAGTGGGGCAGCTGACCGGGTACCATAGGAAGTTACAATACTAGTGGGGCAGCTGGTCGGGCACCATAGGAAGTTACAATCCTAGTGGGGCAGCTGGCCACGCACCATAGGAATTTACAATCCTAGTGGGGTAACTGGCCGGGTACCATAGGAAGTTACAATACTAGTGGGGCAACTGGCCGGGCACCATAGGAAGTTACAATCCTAGTGGGGCAGCTGGCCACGCACCATAGGAAGTTACAATCCTAGTGGGGTAACTGGCCAGGCACCATAGGAAGTTACAATCCTAGTGGGGTAACTGGCCACGCACCATAGGAAGTTACAATCCTAGTGGGACAGCTGGCCACGCACCATAGGAAGTTACAATCCTAGTGGGGCAGCTGGCCAGGCACCATAGGAAGTTACAATACTAGTGGGGCAGCTGGCCAGGCACCATAGGAAGTTACAATACTAGTGTGGCAGCTGGCCGGGCACCATAGGAAGTTACAATCCTAGTGGGGCAACTGGCCGGGCACCATAGGAAGTTACAATCCTAGTGGGGCAGCTGGCCAGGCACCATTGGAAGTTACAATACTAGTGGGGCAGTTGGCCGGGCACCATAGGAAGTTACAATACTAGTGGGGCAACTGGCCGGGCACCATAGGAAGTTACAATCCTAGTGGGGCAGCTGGCCAGGCATCATTGGAAGTTACAATCCTAGTGGGGCAGCTGGCCGGGCTCCATAGGAAGTTACAATACTAGTGGGGCAACTGGCCAGGCACCATAGGAGGTTACAATACTAGTGGGGCAGCTGGCCAGGAACCATAGGAGGTTACAATACTAGTGGGGCAGCTGGCCGGGCACCATAGGAGGTTACAATACTAGTGGGGCAGCTGGCCAGGCACCATAGGAGGTTACAATACTAGTGGGGCAGCTGGCCAGGCTCCATAGGAAGTTACAATCCTAGTGGGGCAGCTTGCCGAGCACCATAGGAAGTGACAATACTAGTGGGGCCACTGGCCGGGAACCATAGACAATCTTAGTGAGGCAGTTGTCAGCGCGTCATATAGTTCAAGCATAGTTTATTTCAAACAGTGATACATTTTACACAAAATTTAGATATATGGATTAGAACCGAAATAGCTTACAGAGGTCTTCTCCTATAATTAAAACACTGTCGTGACGTCATACCTTAGTCCATTATTATTAATAGTGGACTTGTGTCAAAAGGCCAGAGTATTATATTAAATTATAACACGTAAATGTACAAAATTAAACAATTTTAATTAGTAGGATCTTGTTGTATAAGTGTGTGTTTTAAGTAAGATATAAGACTCAAACTGATCCAATATGTAAAATAGTGGTACTGTCTTCGGCGCTACGTGCCTCATACAGTCCAATATTTTACATATTGGCTCGTTTTCAGCTTATATCCTATACTCATGGTACTTATTGTGGTAGTTAGGGCATCATATGCAATGCAATACAAATTATATTTCACTCAAGACATGTATACATATCAACATGAGGTATATGCAAAGTGATATTGCAAGTCCTATGCTAAACAAAAGACAGAAATCGACTGAAATAACTGATTGAGAGTTGTAGTTAGTTCAATTAATGTTAGGGTTCTGCATGCATGTGAACCAAACCAATGATCTAACAGTGCTGCCATTTATTCCAAACAAAAGAGAGGAAATAATTTTGCTGATATTTGCTTACAATGTCCACAATGGCTGTGACCATGACCTTTCAAGGTCAAATAACCTATCAGCTTTGCATTGGCACTCGTTGTCAGTGTTATTGTTTTAAATACATGTAGATGGAACTTACTTACTAGAATTGTCAACATAAAGGAAAGCTTTGGACCAATAGTACACAATGAGAGAATACTCCCTAAAAGTATGCAGGTCCTCAAAGTTGTTTTCTCTGTTTTTATCGTTGTTTCCTTTGCACAATATGCAAACATTTTCCTTCCACTTTCTCATCTTATAATTATTATGTTACTATATCTCAATAGATACCATACAGTATATCCAATGGGTAAAAAATCTGTAATTTTTATTAACAATTAATGAACATGATTTGGATGAAATCACATTTATCATAGCGCAACATCTGGTTAGGGAATAAACAAAGGATTCTGACTGAAAGGACCGCTATACATTTAGGGATAAATTGGACTGTATCTAGGAGGTAATTGAAAAGACAGCGAGGTCTCTCATTCAGCCAGTTAACATCCGAACAGCAACATCTACATAGTGTGTTCAGTTAATGTCACTTGTGTAGAATACGTCAACTATGGCAGCTTAACCCATTCAACACCAAGTAACTCACATGGACTGGTCCATGATATTCATAAACCAATAAATGAATCAGAAAATCACATTTGGACAAGTTCATTTATCAAAATGGGTAATTATGTCTAAAAATAGTCATATCACTGGCAAAAAGTGCAGATCCTGATGAGACGGCTCGTCATGAGCCGGCTCATCTGGATCTACACTTTTTGTAAGCCTATTTAGAGGTCTGTGGTGTTGAAAGGGTTAATGGAAACACACTTAAGCGCATCAACAGATTATAGGAATTTTGTAAAAGTGTCAGTTGCAATAATCTCTACTAATTACAAAAGTCAGATGGGTGATTTAGTGCCAACTAGGTCCTCTATGTGTATCTGTATAGAACAAAGTAACATTATAGATTAACCCAATGGGTATCACCTAGACTAACTCAGTGTGACTTATTGTGTACTTAAACAACAAATAATCTGTACTATGAAACGGTGATAAAATAAAACACAAACATGAATTGAAAACAGTGTAATAATTAATCGCCTTCAGCTATTTCAATTAATTATTTCAATTAATTATTTCAATTATTATTTATTTCAATTAATTATTTCAATTAATTATTTCAATTATACCAATTGTTCACAGTAACTACAGTTTGTTTGTATCTGGTGTTTTGTTCAACAGTTAATATTTAGCACAATGTTCAGCATGGTATAGATGACAGCTGTTTATTTCTTTCAATACGTTTATTTATCATCGCCCCTCCCCCCCGTATATGGTATATTGTGTTGCCATGGTTTCAGGAAGCATAAATCCAATACATTTTATTATAAATGCTAGCCATTATGGTGTTTCCTTGGTTTCAGGTAACATCAAGGAAGGGCGGCCAATAGACCCTACTGGTACTGTAATGTACATGGATCACTGTCAGTATCAAGGTATGTCTTATATAGTTTTCTGAAAGAATAGAAGGGAATAAGGCAATAAGTGATAGACAGTGATCATTCTGAAAGAAAAAAGGACACACAAATGGATAGTGATCTTTCCAAGAAACAACAAATATCACAGTATGTGATGAATGCTCCTGTCATAGGTGATGAACTGACTGACGGACAGATGGGCGGGCACACAGACATTGTGTACGATACATCACTTATATATGGCGAACATATGTGGCACATTAGTTTTGAAATGCCTCCAAAGCCGAAGAAGTAACAACCCGGACAGGAAATATTTAACCCTTTCAACACCACAGACCTCTCAATAGGCTTACAAAAAAGTGTAGATCATGATGAGCCGGCTCGTGACGAGCCATCTCATCAGGATCTGCACTTTTTGCCAGTAATATGACTATTATTAGACAAAATTACCCATCCTGATAAATGAACTGGTCCAAATGTAATTTTCTTCTTAAAATATTTGTCTAAAAATATCATGCACCAGTCCATGTCAGTTACTTGGTGTTGAATGGGTTAACCTATGTTTCCCATTTAACCTCCAAGTGTGACCTTGTCCGTGAATTTACAGATGTTGGTCTTAAATACGATACATGTACATCACCTATATATGTGAACATTTGTGGTACATTACTTATGAAATGTCACCATAACTGAAGAAGTTACAGCCCGGATAGGAAATATTGTACCTATAGTTCCCATTTAACCTCCAAGTGTGACCTTGAAGCTATTGACCTAGATCTTGTGTTCGATACATCACCAGGATATGGCGAACATTTGTGGCATATTAGTTTTGAAATGCCTCCATAGCTGAAGACGGACACACAGACAATGCGAAAACTATATGCCCCAAAAGAAATTCTTGAGGGGCACAAAAAATTGGATAGTGATCTTTCTAAGAAAAAAAGGACTGGCAAATGGGTAGTGCTCATTCTGAAAGAAAAAAAGACAAACAAATGGGTCGGGGATCTTTAGGAAAGAAAAAAAGACAACAAAATGGGTCAGTTATCTTTATGAAAGAAAAAAAGACAAACAAATGGGTCGGGGATCTTTATGAAAGAAAAAAAGACAAACAAATGGGTCAGTTATCTTTATGAAAGAAAAAAAGACAAACAAATGGGTCGGGGATCTTTAGGAAAGAAAAAAAGACAACAAAATGGGTCAGTTATCTTTATGAAAGAAAAAAAGACAAACAAATGGGTCGGGGATCTTTATGAAAGAAAAAAAGACAAACAAATGGGTCAGTTATCTTTATGAAAGAAAAAAAGACAAACAAATGGGTCGGGGATCTTTAGGAAAGAAAAAAAGACAACAAAATGGGTCAGTTATCTTTATGAAAGAAAAAAAGACAAACAAATGGGTCGGGGATCTTTATGAAAGAAAAAAAGACAAACAAATGGGTCAGTTATCTTTATGAAAGAAAAAAAGACAAACAAATGGGTCGGGGATCTTTATGAAAGAAAAAAAGACAAACAAATGGGTCAGTTATCTTTATGAAAGAAAAAAAGACAAACAAATGGGTCGGGGATCTTTATGAAAGAAAAAATGAAAGAAAAAAAGACAAACAAATGGGTCGGGGATCTTTAAGAAAGAAAAAAAGACAAACAAATGGGTCGGGGATCTTTAAGAAAGAAAAAAAGACAAACAAATGGGTCAGTGATCTTTATGGGGAAAAAACCAGATAATCATTCTGAATGAAAAATGGATACAAATGGGGTAGTGATTTTTCAGAAAGAATAATAGAGAGATGTATGAGGTTGTGTGGTATTTCCGAAAGAATAAAGGACAGACAATTGGGATAGTAGCATTTCCGAAAGAATAAAGGACAGACTATTGGGATAGTGGCATTTCTGACAGAATAAAGGACAGACAATTGGGATAGTAGCATTTCCGAAAGAATAAAGTACAGACGATTGGGATAGTGGCATTTCCGAAAGAATAAAGGACAGACGATTGGGATAGTGGCATTTCTGACAGAATAAAGGACAGACGATTGGGATTGTGGCATTTCTGATTGAATAAAATGTTTGAGGCATCAAATGTTTAATCCTATTTTATTGCTCGATTCATTTTACATTTATATGTGAATACAAAACATGAGAATTTAAAGAAACAGGTTGGGCTACAATTTCTAGCAACATAAGTTACGGCCATTTCCGAGACATGAAATAAAATTATGGAAACATATATTTACAGTTGTTATGAAATAATGTTTTCAGTTATATCTATTTAGAAAATATTTGCAGATATGATCCCTGTATCATACATACAACGTCACCTAGGAGACAAGAATCTACGTATGCGACATCACTACCTCGGAGGAAATGGGACAAAACCTATTGCTGTTGCACTATTGGTAAGACAATAATAATAACAACCTGGGCTTCTAAATTTTTTAAAACTAAATCGGTCCAGGCCAAAATGGACAGTCAGGACCCCCCCCCCCATGTCATTCTAGAGTGGTGGAACCTATGCTCGGCATATTCCTATGCTCGGCATATTTTCCATTTTCATCCGTATTTAAAATATTTATATAGTTCTAGGCTAATTTCGCCGACAGAGCTGAAGCATGGTTCAATATCATTCCGTTGAGTGTATCGGTAGGCTGATGCAACTGTCACGTGACTTGTCCAGCAGACAAATATAAACAAGCAAATCATTGGAAGAATATTTCCACCGAAACTGTTTAACAAATCCACACCTAACCCGAAAAATAGTTTCTATACCATTTCTGATTAAGACCAATAAATGTTTTTACTCAATGATGTACTATATGAAAATAATATATTCAACACGTTATGGTGGATAAATAAAAAATAACAAGTACTCCCTGAAGTCTCCAGTTCACCATATAAACGGGTGCCGATCGACACCATTGCGATAGCTATATTGAGCAGCAAGGTCACCTGATGAAGCTAGAACTGTCGACAAGAGTGTTTTGAAAGTTGTTTTCACGACTTAAGAAAATAATAATATACGGCATGTGCAATTAACATTTTATACTGGTTATTATATGTGGGATTTATGCCGAGCATAGGTTCCATCACTCTAATATTTGTGCACCCCATAGAAATATATACAATCGGTGTTTTTTGAAATCATTTTAATATTGTAAAGTTTGTTGATATTTGAACACAGTGAAGTGCATGTCATTCATTAAAATCGCCGCACACAACTGCCAGGGTATTATGGGGATGACCGCGTACATGTATATATGTCAGAGCTGCATGGGCGGCGTATCTATGCAATCGGCTGCCTATGACATCAACTCATCAAGTAAGTGCGCACTGTGCTGTAATATCAATTTTCTAGAAACAAAACACGGAAATTCCATATCTATTTTTAGACATGTATCTGTTTTAATTTTAAAAAAGCTTCGTAGCGGTTACTTCCCTTATATAAATCATGGTTTGACAATTTAGTGCCAGGGGGGGGGGGAATTATCGGACAATAGGACAATCAACATGGATCGTCAAGCATGTCTCATATCGATCTTAGACCGGAAACCGGTGTGAATAAAATATGTATGTTTTTCTTCTTTTTTGTTTCTTTTTTTTATTATTCCACATTCAACATAGATTACAACTATTTTTAAAACATTTACAATAGGAATACTGCTCATAGTGAATTTACATCATAGTACATTCATGCTTCGATTGTATTCCATCAAACTATGAATATTTCGGACCAAAAAACATATATTGTGACATTTTTGGTGGATATTTTTCTGAAAAAAGAAGGTATGTCCAGTGACAAACGTATATAGATGTACGTAAAAAAACAATACGTAACCATCGGAGAGCAAAATGTGGAATAATAAGTGTGAGTAGATATAAAAGAATAATAAAAATAAAGGAAAATATTTTTTAAAACGTTTCCTGACAATTTGTGCTAAAAACTATTCCATTTTTCTTCATGTTTGTATAATTTATCGAATGCAATCTCTCGTTCTAAGCTGATCCGTATGTTTAAATATGCGATGAATCTCACAAATTGTGGTATACATTATTTTTTAACTCATTTTCAACAAACCCAAAACATATTGCTTCATACGAAAGTATACATCTTATCGAGAGATTATATTTAACAAATTAGGTTTGTTAGAAAAATGTATTTGACCGATTTCTTGGCTTTTTCAACAATTTTCTGGACAGATTTTTTATGACTTTGGTTGCTACAAACCGGTCCGCCAGTTTAAAATTCGGTCCAGCGTTCTTAGAAGCCCTGATAACAAGATATATCATACCTTCCATATAATATATCCTTTCTTCCCTAGTGATATATTTTTTCTTCCTTTTTATCACATCGTACCTTGTGATATATCGTATCGTACCTTGTGATATATCGTATCGTACCTTGTGATATACCGTATCATACCTTGTGATATATCGTATTATACCTTGTGATATATCGTCTCGTACCTTGTGATATATCGTACCTTGTGATATATCGTACCTTGTGATATATCATACCTTGTGATATATCGTATTGTACCTTGTGATATATCGTATCGTACCTTGTGATATATCGTATTGTACCTTGTGATATATTGTATCATACCTTGTGATATATCGTATTGTACCTTGTGATATATCGTATTGTACCTTGTGATATATTGTACTGTACCTTGTGATATATCGTATCGTACCTTGTGATATATCGTATTGTACCTTGTGATATATCATATCGTACCTTGTGATATACCGTATCGTACCGTGTGATATATCGTATCGTACCTTGTGATATATCGTACCTTGTGATATATTGTACTGTACCTTGTGATATATCGTACCTTGTGATATATCGTATCGTACCTTGTGATATATCGTACCTTGTGATATATCGTATCGTACCTTGTGATATATCATACTGTACCTTGTGATATATCATATCGTACCTTGTGATATATCGTACCTTGTGATATATCGTACCTTGTGATATATCGTACATTGTGATATATCGTACCTTGTGATATATCGTACCTTGTGATATATCGTATCGTACCTTGTGATATATCGTATCGTACCTTGTGATATATCGTATCGTACCTTGTGATATACCGTATTGTACCTTGTGATATATTGTATCATACCTTGTGATATATCGTACCTTGTGATATATCGTATCGTACCTTGTGATATATCGTATCGTACCTTGTGATATATCATATCGTACCTTGTGATATATCGTACTGTACCTTGTGATATATCGTATTGTACCTTGTGATATATCGTATTGTACCTTGTGATATATTGTATCATACCTTGTGATATATCGTACCTTGTGATATATCGTATCGTACCTTGTGATATATCGTATCGTACCTTGTGATATATCATATCGTACCTTGTGATATATCGTACTGTACCTTGTGATATATCGTATTGTACCTTGTGATATATCGTACTGTACCTTGTGATATATCGTATTGTACCTTGTGATATATCGTATCATACCTTGTGATATATCGTACCGTACCTTGTGATATATCATACCTTGTGATATATCGTATTGTACCTTGTGATATATTGTATCGTACCTTGTGATATATCGTACCTTGTGATATATCGTACCTTGTGATATATCGTATCGTACCTTGTGATATATCGTACCTTGTGATATATCGTACCTTGTGATATATCGTACATTGTGATATATCGTACCTTGTGATATATCGTACCTTGTGATATATCGTATCGTACCTTGTGATATATCGTATCGTACCTTGTGATATATCGTATCGTACCTTGTGATATACCGTATTGTACCTTGTGATATACCGTATTGTACCTTGTGATATATTGTATCATACCTTGTGATATATCGTACCTTGTGATATATCATATCGTACCTTGTGATATATTGTATTGTACCTTGTGATATATCATATCGTACCTTGTGATATATTGTATCGTACCTTGTGATATATTGTACCGTACCTTGTGATATATCGTATCATACCTTGTGATATATTGTATCATACCTTGTGATATATCGTACCTTGTGATATATCATATCGTACCTTGTGATATATCGTATTGTACCTTGTGATATATCCTATTGTACCTTGTGATATATCGTACCGTACCTTGTGATATATCGTATTGTACCTTGTGATATATCGTACTGTACCTTGTGATATATCGTATCATACCTTGTGATATATCGTATCATACCTTGTGATATATTGTACCGTACCTTGTGATATATCGTATCATACCTTGTGATATATCGTATTGTACCTTGTGATATATCCTATTGTACCTTGTGATATATCGTACCGTACCTTGTGATATATCGTATTGTACCTTGTGATATATCGTACTGTACCTTGTGATATATCGTATCATACCTTGTGATATATCGTATCATACCTTGTGATATATTGTACCGTACCTTGTGATATATCGTATCATACCTTGTGATATATCGTATTGTACCTTGTGATATATCCTATTGTACCTTGTGATATATCGTACCGTACCTTGTGATATATCGTATTGTACCTTGTGATATATCGTACTGTACCTTGTGATATATCGTATTGTACCTTGTGATATATCGTATTGTACCTTGTGATATATCGTACTGTACCTTGTGATATATTGTATCATACCTTGTGATATATCGTATCATACCTTGTGATATATCGTATCGTACCTTGTGATATATCGTATCGTACCTTGTGATATATCGTATCGTACCTTGTGATATATCATATCGTACCTTGTGATATATCGTACCTTGTGATATATCATACCTTGTGATATATCGTAGTGTACCTTGTGATATATCGTATCGTACCTTGTGATATATCGTATTGTACCTTGTGATATATCGTATTGTACCTTGTGATATATTGTACCGTACCTTGTGATATATCGTATTGTACCTTGTGATATATCGTATTGTACCTTGTGATATATCGTATCGTACCTTGTGATATATTGTACCGTACCTTGTGATATATCGTATCATACCTTGTGATATATCGTATCATACCTTGTGATATATCGTATTGTACCTTGTGATATATCGTATTGTACCTTGTGATATATCGTACCATACCTTGTGATATATCGTATCATACCTTGTGATATATCGTATTGTACCTTGTGATATATCCTATTGTACCTTGTGATATATCGTATCGTACCTTGTGATATATCGTATCGTACCTTGTGATATATCGTATTGTACCTTGTGATATATCGTATCGTACCTTGTGACATTGAACATTAAAAGTATGTCCGCTCACTCTCCCGATATCTGTTTAGTCTAGATTATTGAAAATTGTTAAGAAGGTTGGAGGTGACTAGTACATGGCACATAATTATTTTGTGGTCAATGGGGTACGGTTTAAGGTAGCAGTAGCCGAAAATATCAATAACTTGTCTACCTAAAAACCAAATCTAAACTTAATAGTAAACATCATTAACTTACCGTAGACTGTGATTATAATACATTCATACAACTCAGAGATGCTACAGGAAGTAAACAAACTATATGTAGCACTGAGTGTTCTTGCATTGTTTTCTCAGGAGCTGGTTCAATACGGGCATGAGCTGTATCAAACCAGAATACGTGATATCATACTGGAAAGTGTATCAACCTGGGTGGTAGACAGTATTGTAGTAGGCAAATAACGACAAAAAACAGGCTAAAATTCATCTCTGAGTAATAATTTGATTTATCCCATTTTAAGTGAAACATCACAGTTATGTTATTTTCCCCAGATCCGTCGTGTATGTTCGTCTCTAACTTCTGCTGGTTGTTGAATTCCATGTCATTAATATCACTTTCATTTCATTTCTGGAATATCAGTATGTGTTGATACCTAGGCTGATATGAAACTAGCCACGTAATAACGTCTTTATTACTTTGATATGATATGAATTAGATACAAAAAAACGATTGAAATATTACAACGAAACTACAAACATCTTTATATCTGTCAAATTTAACACCAGAGATACTACAGGAAGTAACCAAACTAGCACTGAGTGTGCTTGCATTGTTTTCTCAGGATCTGGTTAAATATGGGCACAAGCCGTATCAAACCAGAAAATGTGATATCGTACTGGAAAACACAGCGTATCAACCTGGGTGGTAGACAGTAGGCAAATAACGACAAAAAACAGGCTAAACTTCATTTCTAAGTAATAAAGTAGCATCTCAGCCTAAATCTGTGTGGGGGAAATGGATAACCCCAAAAACAAACAAACAAAATATCTCTGATTTGTCTTCATTTCAGAAAAACACTGTGACAGAGACAATAGACATCAGTGACAACTATGTGGAGGCAGAAGGTGCTCGGTATATTGCTGGAATGTTGAGGGATAATACGTTTATAACTAACCTTGTAAGTACTGTGTGGAAGTTGCCGCTAGGGGATATATCAAGTTCTCAATAATCTGTTTAGTTAAGGAATTAATCGTGGGTTGATTGTTTCCATCGGGTATGAGCTACATTGGGCATGTGTGGAAGCCAAGGACATGTTAATAGTTTCCATTGGGGTATGAACTACATTGGGCGTGTTTAATGTTAGTGTGGAGGCCTTCATCACGTATTAATAATTTCCATCGGGGTATGAACTACAGTGGGCGTGTGTTTAAAGTCAGTGTGGAGGCTTTCATCGCATGTTAATAGTTTCCGTTGGAGTATGAACTACATTGGGTGTGTCTTAAAGTTAGAGTGGAGGCCTTCTTCGCGAGTTAGTAGTTTCCATCGGATATGCAACAGCGATGTAAATATTAGTTAGAACAGAAAATACAAGCTAGTTGAGTTTGCCACCTAAATAGACCATTTTCTAAAATTTTAATATACTATGTTTGTTATAATTATGCACAAGTACATGTCCTAAATCACCATTTTGTCCAATCATTGCCATTTGGATAATCATGTCGATCATTTTGTTTGCACATGTTCTTGCGTGGTTTGAAGTGCATTTTGATTTTCAGAACATTTCCAACAATTTTATCGGCAGGGATGGCTTTTCAGCAGTGTGCAAGATGCTAGAAACCAATACAACTCTCAAAACACTCTGTGTCTCGGGTAAATATATCAATTATCAATGTTGGCTCACAGTTATTGTTTATGTCTCGAGTAAATATTTCAATTATCAATATTGGCTCACAGTTGTTGTCTGTGTCTCGGGTAAATATATCAATTATCAATATTGGCTCGCAGTTGTTGTCTGTGTCTCGGGTAAATATATCAATTATCAATATTGGCTCCCAGTTGTTGTCTGTGTCTCGGGGTAAATATATCAATTATCAATATTGGCTCGCAGTTGTCTGTGTCTCGGGTAAATATATCAATTATCAATATTGTTTCGCAGTTGTTGTCTGTGTCTCGGGTAAATATATCAATTATCAATATTGGCTCGCAGTTGTTGTCTGTGTCTCGGGTAAATATATCAATTATCAATATTGTTTCGCAGTTGTTGTCTGTGTCTCGGGTAGATATATCAATTATCAATATTGGCTCGCAGTTGTTGTTTAAATCTCAGGTAAATATTTCAATTATCAATATTGGCTCACAGTTGTTGTTTAAATCTCAGGTAAATATTTCAGTTATCAATATTGGCTCACAGTTGTTGTTTAAATCTCAGGTAAATATTTCAATTATCAATATTGGCTCACAGTTGTTGTTTAAATCTCAGGTAAATATTTTAATTATCAATGTTGTTGTCTATTTCTAGGGTAAATATTTCAATTATCAATATTGGCTCGCAGTCATTGTATATGTCTCGGGGTAAATATATCAATATTGGTTTGCAGTCATTGTTTAAGTCTCAGGTAAATATTTCAATTATCAATATTGGCTCACAGTTGTTGTTTAAATCTCAGGTAAATATTTTAATTATCAATGTTGTTGTCTATTTCTAGGGTAAATATTTCAATTATCAATATTGGCTCGCAGTCATTGTATATGTCTCGGGGTAAATATATCAATATTGGTTTGCAGTCATTGTTTAAGTCTCAGGTAAATATTTCAATTATCAATATTGGCTCACAGTTGTTGTTTAGTTAAATACTATTGATGGTTGTTAAGACTTAGTATCAATTTCTAATGAACATTTTTAGCTTGCCTGTTTTTGGGGAAAGAATACAAGTTATTATCATTGCTTTGTCTGCCTTCATCTGTCCCTCCTCCATCTTTATCTCCTCCATATGCTCCCCTTCCATCCCTCCTCCATCTGTCCCCCATCCATCCCTCCTCCATCTGCTCCCCCATCCATCCCTCCTCCATCTGTCCCCCATCCATCCCTCCTCCATCTGCCCCCCCATCCATCCCTCCTCTATCTAAATATCTATATACTATAGGTAACCGGCTTACAGATTCCTGTGCACAATGTATGATAGACGGCTTGAAGAACAATTCATCTTTGACATCGTTGGATCTTAGTGGAAATAGTTTCGGCGAACGAGCAGGAGTTTACCTCGGTGGGGCATTGGTGAGAACTTCTTAAATGGCTGTCATCATTGATGTATTCTATGCGGATATTGCAAAAACTCCTTTTACAACAATTCATAACATTGAAGATTACAAACTCTGTGGCTGAGTTGTTACGGTCGTTGACTTCAAATCACTTGTCCCTCACTGCTGTAGGTTCGAATCCCACTGGTGGTGTCACATTAGGCTTATGGTAGGCCAGTGGTTCTACATACACAGGTGCCTGTCTGTCTTCCTGCTGCTGTATGATCTAAGCTGTTTGTGCGACTTTAGACCCCATCAAACAAACAAACAAACAAACATAAACTTGACTTTCATGTTGATGACAAATTATCTGTTTTGTTCATTTGTGAAAATGTTAACATGTTCAAGGCGTATGTATAGAGAGCAGTTTATCTCCCTCATTTCTCCCTATTTTGAGCTAGGGGAGAAGTGTTTTCATATAGAATATATAGTGGACACTTGGCATAGTTAACAAACTTCTCCTTTATTCTCCCTGAGATAATATGACCTTAAAGGTGGATCAGTGGTCCAGAATATCGGTAACTCTAAGATACATTGGCACCTCTCCACCATACGTAACTCTAAGATACATTGGCACCTCTCCACCATACGTAACTCTAAGATACATTGGCACCTCTCCACCATACGTAACTCTAAGATACATTGTACATTGGCACCTCTCCACCATACGTAACTCTAAGATACATTGTCTTGGCACCTCTCCACCATACGTAACTCTAAGATACATTGGCACCTCTCCACCATACGTAACTCTAAGATACATTGGCACCTCTCCACCATAGTAACTCTAAGATACATTGGCACCTTCTCCACCATACGTAACTCTAAGATACATTGGCACCTCTCCACCATACATAGCTCTAAGATACATTGGCACCTCTCCACCATGCATAGCTCTAAGATACATTGGCACCTCTCCACCATACGTAACTCTAAGATACATTGGCACCTCTCCACCATACGTAACTCTATGATACATTGTACATTGGCACCTCTCCACCATACGTAACTCTAAGATACATTGGCACCTCTCCACCATACGTAACTCGTAGATACAGTGGCAACTCTCCACCATACGTAACTCTAAGATACATTGGCACCTCTCCACCATACGTAGCTCTAAGATACATTGGCACCTCTCCACCATACGTAACTCTATGATACATTGGCACCTCTCCACCATACGTAACTCTAAGATACCTTGGCACCTCTCCACCATACGTAACTCTAAGATACATTGGCACCTCTCCACCATAAGTAACTCTAAGATACAGTGGAACCTCTCCACCATATGTAACTCTAAGATACATTGGCACCTCTCCACCATACGTAACTCTATGATACATTGGCACCTCTCCACCATACGTAACTCTAAGATACATTGGCACCTCTCCACCATACGTAACTCTAAGATACATTGGCACCTCTCCACCATACGTAACTCTAAGATACATTGTACATTGGCACCTCTCCACCATACGTAACTCTAAGATACATTGGCACCTCTCCACCATACGTAACTCTAAGATACATGTTGGCACCTCTCCACCATACGTAACTCTAAGATACATTGGCACCTCTCCACCATACGTAACTCTAAGATACATTGTACATTGGCACCTCTCCACCATACGTAACTCTAAGATACATTGGCACCTCTCCACCATGCATAACTCTAAGATACAGTGGAACCTCTCCACCATATGTAACTCTAAGATACATTGAAACCTCTCCACCATACGTAACTCTAAGATACATTGGCACCTCTCCACCATACGTAACTCTAAGATACATTGGCACCTCTCCACCATACGTAACTCTAAGATACATTGGCACCTCTCCACCATACGTAACTCTAAGATACATTGGCACCTCTCCACCATACGTAACTCTAAGATACATTGGCACCTCTCCACCATACGTAACTCTAAGATACATTGGCACCTCTCCACCATACGTAACTCTAAGATACAGTGGCACCTCTCCACCATAAGTAACTCTAAGATACATTGGAACCTCTCCACCATAAGTAACTCTAAGATACATTGGAACCTCTCCACCATAAGTAACTCTAAGATACATTGGAACCTCTCCACCATAAGTAACTCTAAGATACGTTGGAACCTCTCCACCATACGTAACTCTAAGATACATTGGCACCTCTCCACCATACGTAACTCTATGATACATTGGAACCTCTCCACCATACGTAACTCTAAGATACCTTGGAACCTCTCCACCATACGTAACTCTAAGATACATTGTACATTGGCACCTCTCCACCATACGTAACTCTAAGATACATTGTACCTTGGAACCTCTCCACCATACGTAACTCTAAGATACATTGGCACCTCTCCACCATACGTAACTCTAAGATACCTTGGAACCTCTCCACCATACGTAACTCTAAGATACCTTGCAACCTCTCCACCATACGTAACTCTAAGATACATTGTACATTGGCACCTCTCCACCATACGTAACTCTAAGATACATTGGCACCTCTCCACCATACATAACTCTAAGATACAGTGGAACCTCTCCACCATACGTAACTCTAAGATACATTGGCACCTCTCCACCATACATAACTCTAAGATACATTGTACATTGGCACCTCTCCACCATACGTAACTCTAAGATACCTTGGCACCTCTCCACCATACGTAACTCTAAGATACATTGGAACCTCTCCACCATACGTAACTCTAAGATACATTGGAACCTCTCCACCATACGTAACTCTAAGATACATTGGCACCTCTCCACCATACGTAGCTCTAAGATACATTGGCACCTCTCCACCATACGTAACTCTAAGATACATTGGCACCTCTCCACCATACGTAACTCTAAGATACATTGGCACCTCTCCACCATACATAGCTCTAAGATACATTGGCACCTCTCCACCATACATAACTCTAAGATACATTGGCACCTCTCCACCATACGTAACTCTAAGATACATTGGCACCTCTCCACCATACGTAACTCTAAGATACATTGGCACCTCTCCACCATACGTAACTCTAAGATACATTGGCACCTCTCCACCATACGTAACTCTAAGATACATTGTGGCACCTCTCCACCATACGTAACTCTAAGATACATTGTGGCACCTCTCCACCATACGTAACTCTAAGATACATTGGCACCTCTCCACCATACGTAACTCTAAGATACATTGTGGCACCTCTCCACCATACGTAACTCTAAGATACATTGGCACCTCTCCACCATACGTAACTCTAAGATACATTGGCACCTCTCCACCATACGTAACTCTAAGATACATTGGCACCTCTCCACCATACGTAACTCTAAGATACATTGGCACCTCTCCACCATACGTAACTCTAAGATACATTGGAACCTCTCCACCATACGTAACTCTAAGATACATTGTGGCACCTCTCCACCATACGTAACTCTAAGATACATTGGCACCTCTCCACCATACGTAACTCTAAGATACATTGGCACCTCTCCACCATACGTAACTCTAAGATACATTGTGGCACCTCTCCACCATACGTAACTCTAAGATACATTGGCACCTCTCCACCATACGTAACTCTAAGATACATTGGCACCTCTCCACCATACGTAACTCTAAGATACATTGGCACCTCTCCACCATACGTAACTCTAAGATACATTGGCACCTCTCCACCATACGTAACTCTAAGATACATTGGCACCTCTCCACCATACGTAACTCTAAGATACATTGGCACCTCTCCACCATACGTAACTCTAAGATACATTGGCACCTCTCCACCATACGTAACTCTAAGATACATTGGCACCTCTCCACCATACGTAACTCTAAGATACATTGGCACCTCTCCACCATACGTAACTCTAAGATACATTGGCACCTCTCCACCATACGTAACTCTAAGATACATTGGCACCTCTCCACCATACGTAACTCTAAGATACATTGGCACC
>CM026398.1:29421311-29438846 GCA_014843695.1 Archivesica marissinica
TTCGCCCAAATTTTGCAAACTAATATATGAACATTGTTTTTTCTAGCAGATCGTCTCAATAAACTTTCCTTACTGAAATTTATGATTACTTTGTATGGAAACCATCTCAATATGTTCTCTTAACAGTAAGATATTTAAGTAACTTCAGAAAAAGACATATTTGAATTGTTAAAAGGAAAAAAAATATGATATATGTTTATTACAGGAAACACATTCAACTTGTAGTCTTATCGACATGTAAAATGAGTGGAATGGAGAAGCTTTTATTAGTGGGAACAAGTGCAATAGGGCAGGAGTAACGATAGTAGTATACGGTTTAATACGCCTTACTCGTTATCAAACAATAAATGTATGATAATAATAGCAGGTCACTTGTTTAACATAGAGTTAATAATTAAAGACAGAAATGTATCTATATTTAACATTTATGGACCAACCGAAGATAATACCACAATCTTCTATGAATTAGAAACTGAACTATTAGAACTATTAAAATAATATGACAATGATATTATATTAGCTGGAGATTACAACAAAGTTCTAAACATAGAATTAGAGTATGGACGAAAAGATACACTTCAAAATTGTAGAAAAAAACTTCCATGATTTAATAGATTCTTGCAGCCTTATTGATATTTGGAGATATAAAAACCTGACTCAATTACAATTTACTTGGTATTCTAATACAAGACTGATCATTTTTAGCAGACTAGATATTTTTCATTTATCTGATACACTGGTCAACATAACTAATAACTGCAAAAGTAAACCAGGTTATAAAACAGATCATTATACAGTATAAGTAAATATTGACTTCACAGATTTTGAAAGAGGACCCGGATATTTTAAAATGAATAATGGCCTAATAAACAATGAAGACTATCAAACATTCATACGAGATAGTATGATTGAAACTTCTGAAAGAAATAAAGAATCTAATCCGAATGCATTTTTTATGGGGAAATTATAAAAGGTACAATAAGAAACCAAAATATGAATCATAAAAGAAAAAAATGGAACTGAAAGCCAAAAACAAATTAATAATAAAAATTGGAGATCTAGAAAAACAATTAACGAATGAAAATCTGAAGAAATCAAAAACAGTTTACTAAACAAACAACAAGAAATGGAAAATATACAAGACACAAGAATTCTTCTAATAAGAAGTAAAGCCATAAGCATTGATGGAAATGAGAAAAATATCAAATCCTCAGCAAATTTATAAATGCAATCAAATCATGTTGGGTGAAGCGTTTTAACACAAATATATCAAATAATAATCTCTGGGATATCTTTTACAATGAATCTCTAAAATCAGTAGGAGGAATGCTAATTTTCAAGTGCAACATTGATAACTAAAGATGTTACAGACATATGTCAAACAAATACATTACCTTAGTGATGTTCTTACTGCATGGAATAGCATGAACATGTATAATTTGGGTGGAGTAAGTGGTAAGCAAATATTATGGAATAATTGTAACATAAAAAGAGGAAATATGTCATTTTTCTTCAAAGAGTGGTATAAGAAAGGTATAAAATATTTGGAGCATGTTTTTGACTGGCTATGCATGCTATGTACAATTTTCAATATCTAGATAATGAGTGTGCAAGTTATTCCATTTTTGATTTTATGTTGATGACATGTGAAAATTCTGTTTGTATGTTAATAAAAATAATGTACCCAATATTGACCCCTGGAGCACACCACATGTCGTCATATTTTCTGTGCTTGACATAGAGTTGTTAATTTGTACTACTTAACCGCAGTTGGAAAACAATATAAGATTTGCTACATTTGAAATGTTCTAACTTTTTCAATAAATTAGTGTGATCTACCAAGTCAAATGTCTTTCTGTAGTCGAGCATTACAGCCCCAACAAAATATTAGTTACTTCCAACCAAGAATCAATCATTAATGCAAGTGTAGTTTTAGTTGAATGTGCTTTTCGAAAGGCACTTCGTTTAGTGTATACCTAGAAGATACAAATGTGTCTCAAGTGGCTTATAGCAGCTATGAACATGTAGTAATAGTAGTGAAAGATAGGAGTCATGTCACAAGAGAAAGGTGGATGGATGCATAGGGGGACTGGAGAGGTCGCCATTTGGTTCCGTTGGTGCTAGAATGGGTTACTGTTTGATCAGCAGAAACGCTTTGTGAGTTTGATGAAGTTTTGTACTTCTTTGAATATAGCCTTAGAGTTGATTATACGTGGAGTCATTTGGAACCAATCAGGACTGAAGATAAGATATTGAATTGTTAGAGACCAAGAAGTTGGAGACATGTTTATGAATAATCTTTTTCAAGGACTGCTGATTGCACTAAGAAGATATATAGGCCTGTAGTTACCTACTTCCTGGTGGTCATTCTGTTTGTAGACTGCACACTCACTTCCTGGTGGTCATTCTGTTTGTAGACTGCACACTCACTTCCTGGTGGTCATTCTGTTTGTAGACTGCACACTCACTTCCTGGTGGTCATTCTGTTTGTAGACTGCACACTCACTTCCTGGTGGTCATTCTGTTTGTAGACTGCACACTCACTTCCTGGTGGTCATTCTGTTTGTAGACTGCACACTCACTTCCTGGTGGTCATTCTGTTTGTAGACTGCACACTCACTTCCTGGTGGTCATTCTGTTTGTAGACTGCACACTCATTTGCCTGCTTCCATTGCTGTGGGTCAATACCACTAGATAATGAAGCATTAAAGAGTGAACAGAGATTTCCGGAAAGCTTGAATGAAAGCTCCTTGAGAATTATGTTGTTTACAAGGTCTGGCCTGGTTGACCTCCCAGTCTTAACTGATCTAAGAACAGTCCCGATTTCATCTTAACCCTTTCAACACCACAGACCTCTATATAGGCTTACAAAAGTGTAGATCCAGATGAGCCGGCTCATGACGAGCCATCTCATCAGGATCTGCACTTTTTGCAAGTAGTATTACTAATTTTAGACAAAATTACCCATCTTGATAAATGAACTGGTCCGAATGTAATTTTCTTATTCATTTATTGGTCTAAGAATATCATGGACCAGTCCATGTCAGTTACTTGGTGTTGAAAGAGTTAAGTGGCGACAACTGCGTCTAGATCTGGGGTGGTATCGGTAGGTAAGGAAGGGGCCCTGTCACAATTGGCATCATCAAGTAGAGTTTGAGATTGGAAGAAGTTATTGAGAAGATTGACTTTGTCTAGATTGGATGTGTACTTAAAATATTGACCGTTATGTTTCAAGACTAGGATTCCGGTGTTAGAAGTAGATTTGGTGAAATGTTTAGAAATTCTCTAGAATGTAGAAGAATGTAGATCAGGTTAACGAATGTGTTCTGCAAGGTTGGCAGAAAGGATTGTTCATGCGCTGCAGATGAGAGTAATAGTTTTATTTTTCTGTAAAGCTCAGGAAATACTTGTTCACTTAAAAGGGAAGTACCATAGTATTGATGTAATGTAGACCAGACAAGTATTTGCATTTGCAAATTAACTGTATCTCATGATACATGAGTCCTTTGAAACTTGGTGGTATTTTTTCATTAAGAGTTCAAAAGCTATGCATTTTTTGCGTGCTAAATCTTGCCCAATATGTTTGTTTTCCAGCATCGTGATTCATTCTATGCATTATAATATATCGTTTTATAAAATATTTAATTCTAGTGGTACATGTATGTGTTGGGAAGATTGGAGGTAAGCAAGGTGATGTAGCTCATGCACACACATACTCCATACATTATTATAGAAGCACTAGAGTCAACTAGTCTTTGAGTCTCTTTACCCATTCAGTCCTAGAGGTGCATTTAAGTGGCATTTGCAACAGCATAGAGCCTTTTCAGACATACCCTACACAGAATGGGGGCCTCAAAAAAATTTGGTTTTCTAATCTATTTGAGTAATTAAATAAATAAAGTATTTCATTCATTCAGAATGTTCCGTCTGGCTATATGCTGTTTGCTATTGGGATAGTGGAGTTAAAACACTTGGCTGAATGGCAAGCAACATCGATCCAGATTTACCACCACTGCTAATCTGGATCTATGTTGTTTACAAATTCTGTTTAATTTTTCTCAGGGCTCAATGGGTTAAATTAAATCAAACATTTATCTTGGATAGAGTAACACGCTATAGTTCAATAGTTTAGGAATCTACGATGCACATACAAATTTATCTTCGTGTTAACTTATATTATCTGTAAATAAATATTCATAAAGGGAGGTTATTTAACAATTATTATTATTACTACATAAACCTGTTTACGGATTTCAAATTATCATACGGATCTGTAGTCCAGTGGTAACATGCTGGACTGGTAATCCAGGGATCGCAGATCCAATTCCCCGTCTGACCCTAATAAAATTAACAGTCTTTCAGATGGGACTTTAAACCGAGGTTTCATGTCGGTGCTTTACACCGTGCACGTAAAAGAACCAGAGGAGACTCTGGAATTGGTCTCTGTCTGTATCATTGCACTATCCTCCAATAATCTAAAATAACTGATCTCTTCAGGAGGCGTCGCTCATATGGGCAACCGGTAGCGACAATAAATAAACGTAAAACACACACACTCAAATTATCTACTGCTCGCATTATCTCGATGTGCAGCTCAGTGTAAGTACATGTAGATGCATAAATGGAGCTTTAATTATTACTTATTGAAAACTATAGACATGGCCAATCTCATTATGTTTTACAGATGACCAACCGAAAGTGGCACCATGGGAGGAGGATGATGGTATCTATGGAATCATGGTAAATAATTTGAATGTTTATGTACATGAATATTCAATGAATATAATTCGGATTTGTCTCCGTATGGTCGTGTACAATGAAGATAATGGAGATATATATGTCTCTATGTGGTCGTGTACAATGAAGTTACCTGGGATATGTCTCTATGTGGTCGTGTACAATGAAGTTACCTGGGATATGTCTCTATGTTGTCATGTACAATGAAGTTACCTGGGATATGTCTCTATGTGGTCATGTACAATGAAGTTACCTGGGATATGTCTCTATGTGGTCGTGTACAATGAAGTTACCTGGGATATGTCTCTATGTGGTCATGTATAATGAAGTTACCTGGGATATGTCTCTATTTTTGTCATGTACAATGAAGTTACCTGGGATATGTCTCTATGTGGTCGTGTACAATGAAGTTACCTGGGATATGTCTCTATGTTGTCGTGTATAATGAAGTTACCTGGGATATGTCTCTATTTGGTCATGTACAATGAAGTTACCTGGGATATGTCTCTATGTGGTCGTGTACAATGAAGTTACCTGGGATATGTCTCTATGTGGGCATGTATAATGAAGTTACCTGGGATATGTCTCTATTTTTGTCATGTACAATGAAGTTACCTGGGATATGTCTCTATGTGGTCATGTACAATGAAGTTACCTGGGATATGTCTCTATGTGGTCATGTATAATGAAGTTACCTGGGATATGTCTCTATGTGGTCATGTATATTGAAGTTACTTGGGATATGTCTCTATGTGGTTGTGTATAATGAAGTTACCTGGGATATGTCTCTATGTGGTCGTGTACAATGAAGTTACCTGGGATATGTCTCTATGTGGTCATGTATATTGAAGTTACCTGGGATATGTCTCTATGTGGTCATGTATATTGAAGTTACCTGGGATATGTCTCTATGTGGTCATGTATAATGAAGTTACCTGGGATATGTCTCTATGTGGTCATGTACAATGAAGTTACTTGGGATTTGTCTCTATGTGGTCGTGTACAATGAAGTTACCTGGGATATGTCTCTATGTGGTCATGTATATTGAAGTTACCTGGGATATGTCTCTATGTGGTCATGTACAATGAAGTTACTTGGGATATGTCTCTATGTGGTCATGTACAATGAAGTTACCTGGGATATGTCTCTATGTGGTCATGTACAATGAAGTTACCTGGGATATGTCTCTATGTGGTCATGTACAATGAAGTTACCTGGGATATGTCTCTATGTGGTCATGTACAATGAAGTTCCCTGGGATATGTGGTCATGTACAATGAAGTTACCTGGGATATGTCTCTATGTGGTCATGTACAATGAAGTTACCTGGGATATGTCTCTATGTGGTCATGTACAATGAAGTTACTTGGGATATGTCTCTATGTGGTCATGTACAATGAAGTTACCTGGGATATGTCTCTATGTGGTCGTGTACAATGAAGTTACCTGGGATATGTCTATGTGGTCATGTATAATGAAGTTACCTGGGATATGTTTATGTGGTCGTGTACAATGAAGTTACCTGGGATATGTCTCTATGTGGTCATGTACAATGAAGTTACCTGGGATATGTCTCTATGTGGTCATGTACAATGAAGTTACTTGGGATATGTCTCTATGTGGTCATGTACACTGAAGTTACCTGGGATATGTCTCTATGTGGTCGTGTACAATGAAGTTACCTGGGATATGTCTCTATGTGGTCATGTATAATGAAGTTACCTGGGATATGTCTATGTGGTCATGTACAATGAAGTTACCTGGGATATGTCTCTATGTGGTCATGTACAATGAAGTTACCTGGGATATGTCTCTATGTGGTCATGTACAATGAAGTTACTTGGGATATGTCTCTATGTGGTCATGTACAATGAAGTTACCTGGGATATGTCTCTATGTGGTCATGTATATTGAAGTTACCTGGGATATGTCTCTATGTGGTCATGTACAATGAAGTTACTTGGGATATGTCTCTATGTGGTCATGTACAATGAAGTTACCTGGGATATGTCTCTATGTGGTCATGTACAATGAAGTTACCTGGGATATGTCTCTATGTGGTCATGTACAATGAAGTTACCTGGGATATGTCTCTATGTGGTCGTGTACAATGAAGTTACCTGGGATATGTCTCTATGTGGTCATGTACAATGAAGTTACCTGGGATATGTCTATGTGGTCATGTATAATGAAGTTACCTGGGATATGTCTATGTGGTTGTGTACAATGAAGTTACCTGGGATATGTCTCTATGTGGTCGTGTATAATGAAGTTACCTGGGATATGTCTCTATGTGGTCATGTACAATGAAGTTACCTGGGATATGTCTCTATGTGGTCGTGTATAATGAAGTTACCTGGGATATGTCTCTATGTGGTCATGTACAATGAAGTTACCTGGGATATGTCTCTATGTGGTCGTGTATAATGAAGTTACCTGGGATATGTCTCTATGTGGTCTTGTACAATGAAGTTACCTTGGATATGTCTCTATGTGGTCATGTACAATGAAGTTACCTTGGATATGTCTCTATGTGGTCATGTACAATGAAGTTACTTTGGATATGTCTCTATGTGGTCATGTACAATGAAGTTACTTGGGATATGTCTCTATGTGGTCATGTATAATGAAGTTACTTTGGATATGTCTCTATGTGGTCATGTACAATGAAGTTACTTGGGATATGTCTCTATGTGGTCATGTATAATGAAGTTACTTTGGATATGTCTCTATGTGGTCATGTATAATGAAGTTACTTAGGATATGTCTCTATGTGGTCATGTACAATGAAGTTACTTGGGATATGTCTCTATGTGGTCATGTACAATGAAGTTACTTGGGATATGTCTCTATGTGGTCATGTATAATGAAGTTACTTTGGATATGTCTCTATGTGGTCATGTATAATGAAGTTACCTGGGATATGTCTCTATGTGGTTGTGTACAATGAAGTTACCTGGGATATGTCTATGTGGTCGTGTACAATGAAGTTACCTGGGATATGTCTATGTTGTCATGTACAATGAAGTTACCTGGGATATGTCTCTATGTGGTCGTGTACAATGAAGTTACCTGGGATATGTCTCTATGTGGTCGTGTACAATGAAGTTACCTGGGATATGTCTCTATGTGGTCGTGTACAATGAAGTTACCTGGGATATGTCTCTATGTGGTCGTGTACAATGAAGTTACCTGGGATATGTCTCTATGTGGTCATGTACAATGAAGTTACTTGGGATATGTCTCTATGTGGTCGTGTACAATGAAGTTACCTGGGATATGTCTCTATGTGGTCATGTACAATGAAGTTACCTGGGATATGTCTCTATGTGGTCATGTACAATGAAGTTACCTGGGATATGTCTCTATGTGGTCATGTACAATGAAGTTACTTGGGATATGTCTCTATGTGGTCGTGTACAATGAAGTTACTTGGGATATGTCTCTATGTGGTCATGTACAATGAAGTTACCTGGGATATGTCTCTATGTGGTCGTGTATAATGAAGTTACCTGGGATATGTCTCTATGTGGTCATGTATATTGAAGTTACCTGGGATATGTCTCTATGTGGTCATGTACAATGAAGTTACCTGGGATATGTCTCTATGTGGTCATGTACAATGAAGTTACCTGGGATATGTCTCTATGTGGTCATGTATAATGAAGTACCTGGGATATGTCTATGTGGTCATGTACAATGAAGTTACCTGGGATATGTCTCTATGTGGTCGTGTATAATGAAGTTACCTGGGATATGTCTTGTGGTCATGTACAATGAAGTTACCTGGGATATGTCTCTATGTGGTCGTGTACAATGAAGTTACCTGGGATATGTCTATGTGGTCATGTACAATGAAGTTACCTAGGATATGTCTCTATGTGGTCGTGTACAATGAAGTTACCTGGGATATGTCTCTATGTGGTCATGTATAATGAAGTTACCTGGGATATGTCTCTATGTGGTCATGTATAATGAAGTTACCTGGGATATGTCTCTATGTGGTCATGTACAATGAAGTTACCTGGGATATGTCTCTATGTGGTCATGTACAATGAAGTTACCTGGGATATGTCTCTATGTGGTCGTGAACAATGAAGTTACCTGGGATATGTCTCTATGTGGTCATGTATAATGAAGTTACCTGGGATATGTCTCTATGTGGTCATGTACAATGAAGTTACCTGGGATATGTCTCTATGTGGTCGTGTACAATGAAGTTACCTGGGATATGTCTCTATGTGGTCGTGTACAATGAAGTTACCTGGGATATGTCTCTATGTGGTCGTGTACAATGAAGTTACCTGGGATATGTCTCTATGTGGTCATGTACAATGAAGTTACTTGGGATATGTCTCTATGTGGTCGTGTACAATGAAGTTACCTGGGATATGTCTCTATGTGGTCATGTACAATGAAGTTACCTGGGATATGTCTATATGTGGGCATGTACAATGAAGTTACCTGGGATATGTCTCTATGTGGTCGTGTACAATGAAGATTGACTTTTTGCTCTAATGTTTCTAAGCATGTTGAATTCAAAACAGTTTTCCCATCAGCAAAATAAACCAGCAACTATTTTATTACTACTAAGGATCTGGATTAATAGCACACAATTTGCACAACATTCCTAATGGCTAAAGATGATTTGTTTGTATTTTTCCACAGAATCATTTTCAATATCAATGTTAATCAAATTGTTAATGTGTTGAATGCTTTATTTCTATGATTTGAAATTGTATTAGTGTTATGAATATATCTTTGGCTTATAGATATTTCAACTGAGCATTTAACATGAGTGGAAGTCGTGATAGCGCAGTGGATACGCGTTCGCTTCAGGTGCGAAAGGTCCGGAGTTCGAGCCCCGCTGGAGCCATTACGATTGTACCCTTAGGCAAGGCATTTAAATTCCACGTTGCCTCTTCTCTCTCCCTTGTGGCGATGGATTCCATCAGGAATGAGGTCTCGAAAGTGATTAATATAAGTTGTAAGAACTTGTTTCGCAATCGAGCTAATATAAATTTGTATAAACTAACCGAGCATTTACCTTTCAGTCACGAATAGTGCGCAACGTGAATCCAACATTTATCTGGGTCCTAAAGCGGGATGTAATAGACTACCGATTCCTCTCAAGAGATCAAATGGTCAACCATTACTGTAAGGCTGGTTCCTTCACAACTAAGGTAAGATATTTCTTAACCCATTCAACACCAAGTAACTCACATGGACTGGTCCATGATATTCATAAACCAATAAATGAATCAGAAAATCACATTTGGACAAGTTCATTTATCAAAATGGGTAATTATGTCTAAAAATAGTCATATCACTGGCAAAAAGTGCAGATCCTGATGAGACGGCTCGTCACGAGCCGGCTCATCTGGATCTACACTTTTTGTAAGCCTATTTAGAGGTCTGTGTTGTTGAAAGGGTTAACTGCTGTGGTAATATGTTATACAACTTGGTATGATGTTTGTTCACGACTCTGGTAAGATGTTTGTATACAATTAATGTCAGATTTTTGTATACAGTGAATCCCCTCAAAACCGGAACTCCTCGAAACTGGAATTCTCACCAAACCGAACATATTTCTTTGTCCCGATTGTTTCCCTTCTTTGTTCATTGTAGAAATACCTCCGTAAACCGAACCACTCTTTTCCGATTACCGAACAGATTTTAGAAATAATACGTGCATTTTCAACTGTAATTTACCTCTGTTAACCGAACATCAACTTGTCTTGTTCAAAATGAAAATTCACTGTTGTTTTTTTAATGAAACAGCCTATTTTTTCTCAGTTTATTGTATTGTACACATACAATTAATCAGTTCTTTACTACAAACTGCTAATCTATGGACATGTCTCGAGCATTGCCGAGTTCAATTGTTAATTTAAGAGAAATCTACCCGACTACGAAAACCGCTCTAAACTGAAAACCCCTCCAAACCGAACTTTACCTTTGGTCCAGGGGGCGTTCGATTTAGATGGGTATCACTGTACAACTATGGTCAGATCTTTGTATACAACTATGGTCAGATCTTTGTATACAACTAGGGTCAGATCTTTGTATACAACTAGGGTCAGATCTCTGTATACAACTAGGGTCAGATCTTTGTATACAACTAGGGTCAGATCTTTGTATACAACTAGGGTCAGATCTTTGTATACAACTATTGTCAGATCTTTGTATACAACTAGGGTCAGATCTTTGTATACAACTATTGTAAGATCTTTGTATACAACTAAGGTCAGATCTTTGTATACAACTAGGGTCAGATCTTTGTATACAACTAGGGTCAGATCTTTGTACACCGCCCCAGCGGCTGGGGGCAAAAGAAATTCACTGCTGCCTGGCTGGTGTGCAGGTTGGGTAAAACTCCCACGAAACCAGCCGACCGCGTTCCACCAAAAACATATTCTAAAATTTAAATTCAAATACATATCCTAAAACTAAAAGTCTTGAAAAATAAATATACCACAGAACTGAAATGTAAAACGCGTTAGAAAATATAAAAATATAACCATTAAAACTGAGAAATTAAATACAAAACAAAACTTTCTAATTTATTAAACTTATGTTTAAAATATCGTAATACTATACTGTTAGGATTTCAAACACGCGAACAATAAAACTAAACAAAAACAAATGAACAAAACGAACGAACAAAACTAACTAGGTTTAACAAAAATATAAATAAATGATTTTAAATAAATTAAATCTCTTTAGGTAAATTTTTTTCCCTTCCCAAACCCTGCATGTATGTCTTTTCTCTCTATCCTTGCTATATCATATATTAACAATGCTCATTTGTTTACCATTTGTGCCTGTGGGTAGCGCACGGGACGAAGAGTGTAACATTCATCTGTATTTAATACCATTTGTGTTGTGTACGTTTCACATTTTCTATTCTCGTATCACTATGCACAATTTATACAAAATTGGGAACAAATTTTATCCCACTGTTTGATTATTTGAAATATTTTTCACACGGAATATCCACGTAACATCTTCCAAATAGTTCAGTACTCCAATGTATCATCTAACCGTACTCCAATGTATCATCTAACTAGTAGTATGTTTAGGCCTTCACCTAGCTTACGAAACATTTTGAAACAAATCGATTAACCCCTGGTCTGTAGGGATACAATATATAGATCATTTTACGTCTGTGATGGTTGGGGTGAAATCCCCTGATAAAACAGACGCCACCAGTTTGCCGTAGGTGGCGACCCGTAAACCGGAAATAGGGATTCTGGTAGTTGAGGGGGCTCAGGGATCTCCAGCTCCTAACACACTACTTCGACCCTGGCTTCGGATAGACGTGGCGTCTGGGTTGGGCCCGGGCCTAGACAATCGGCTAGTCGTGCCTTGCTCTGGAATCGAAAAACTTATCTGCCTATCTTTCTTACTATATATGTATCGTCAGATACAAACCGTGTGTTGACTACCTTTTTTCCTTTCTTAAAGTAGATTCTTATGAGCGGCGGCTTAACGGGTTAATCGATGGATAAATAGGGGATCTGTGTGACTGTCCAGTTACTGGCAGGATCACAGTTTCCTCTACTATCAGTAGAGTATGACAGAAGAGTAGCATTAACGCTAGAGGTAGGAATACCACCTCTAAACTGCGTTCCCTGGTAGGACTCCGAGGCGGGTGGTGCCCTCTTCTGTTGAACATCAAAACAATAACCATGGCTTCCCAAAATTCCCTAAAACGACCACGACCATCAGACGATTCAGAAATACCACTTAAAGCGTATCCAAAATTCTTCATTATTGAATCAGAAATGCATGAAAAAAAATTGGCTCACTATCTCCATTTGTTATCGAAAAATCATTGGAAAGTTTAATTGGATCACCAAAATCTGTAAAAAAACTAAGAAACCAAACGTTACTTGTTGAAACTAAATCCAGATCACAAACTGAAAATATTTTAAAAATAAAACAAATATACGACATTGATGTTACTATAACGGAACACAGATCTCTAAACAGTTCCAAAGGTATAATCAAAGATCACATTTTAAAAGGAGTCTCGAACGAAGATATTGTTAAAAATTTAACTCCACAAGGCGTCACTCAAGCTAAAAGATTCATGTACAAAAAAGACGGCCAATTTTTTGAAACTAATACAATTTTATTAACCTTCAACAACACAGTTATTCCACCAAATCTGAAAATCTTTTAGAGAATTATAAATGTCGAATTATATATACCAAATCCACTTCGATGTTTCAACTGCCAAAAATTTGGCCACCATGAAGACAACTGTAAAATTACAAAATACTCCATTTGTGAAAATTGTGGTATGGGTGAAAACGATCACCTTACCGCAAATTGCCCCAATCAATCAAAATGCGTAAACTGTAAAAAAGATCACATCTCAAAATCAAACAAATGCGAAACTTGGATAAAAGAAAAAGAAATCATGAAAATAAAGTGCTCACAAAATATCTCTTACTTCGAAGCAAGGAAAATTCAGGAAAATAAACCAGATATATCATACTCTAAAATAGTTCAATCAGCAATAAATAATCCAATAATGAAAAATGCATACACTCAAACTGAAATTATTACTGAAATTATTACCGAAAAATCCGAAGCCAAAAACAGTTCCAATGACAAAACAAAAACTCACTTATCTTCTCAATCCTCATCCCAATCAACATCTCGTAAATCCCGATCAACATCTGTTATTAAATCAAACTCATCACAGAGTAAAACGAACCAACAAAAAAAACCAAATAAACCAAATGGACCTAGCAACCTGAAACAAAACTCAGATAGACCACCGAAGGGATCAGTGGATCCCATAAAACCATCGAATAAATTCTCTTCATTAGAACATGAAGACATGGAGCTGGTACCAGATCCACCTCCAAACACTAAAATGTAATCTTTTTATGTACCATTTTTTAATCTTCTCTCCGTAAATAATGGATAAGAATAATACAATAATACAATGGAACTGTCGGGGACTAAAAGCAAACTATAATGAGATTTTAATACTTATATCTCTGCTTTCACCAAATATCCTTTGTTTGCAAGAAACTTTCCTAAAATCGACTGACAATATATATTTTAAAGATTTTATCATGTTTAATTTTATAAATAATGATTGTCAAAAGGCATCTGGTGGATCATCCATTCTCATAAAAAAGACTGTTCCACATAGTAAAATAGACTTGACTACAAATTTACAGGCCATTGCTGCCAAGGTTACACTTTCAAAAACATTTACAATTTGTTCCATTTATATACCTCCAAACTCGCCATTAAAACAAAATGATTTAGAGAATCTTGTTGAACAATTACCTCACCCTTTTATGTTAGTTGGAGATTTCAATGGACATAGTAAACTATGGGGATGTACAAATATCAATAATAAAGGAAAAATAATAGAAGACTTTATAACTGAAAATGATCTTTGTCTATTAAATGATAACAAATCGACATACCTTCATCCTGCCACAGGACATTTTTCTGCTTTAGATTTATGTATATGTCATCCAAACATTTTCTTAGATTTTGAATGGTCCGTACATGATGACCTACATGGAAGTGACCACTTCCCAATCGTAATCACAGAAATAAACAAATCAAAAGATAAATTTTACCCACAATGGAATCTACAAAAAGCTAATTGGGAAAAATTCCAAATTTTATGCAGAGAACATTTGATATTGGAAAAGATTGGGAACGAGGATCAAATCACCTCGTTTTCGAATTCACTTTTAAAATTTCAACGGAATGCATTCCGAAATCCTCTACATCTTCTAAAAGAATTAGACCATGGTTTAATGACGATTGTAAAAATGTTATAAATAAACGAAAGAATGCATTGCGTAAATTTAATAAAACTCCCACAAAAGCAAATCTCTTAAACACACAAATTACACGAGCAAAGGCTCGAAGAACTATAAAAAATGCAAAACGCACTTCATGGCAAAAATATGTATCTACTATAAACTCTAATACATCAATGAAAAGGGTTTTGAATATGGTAGCAAAAATAAATGGCAAGAGGAAAAGCTCAAAAATTGTTCATCTAAATACATCTAATAATAGAACCCATTTAACAAAAAAAGACATATCCAATGTTTTAGGTGAAAACTTTCAAAACAACTTTTCAACATCAAACTATAATGAGAAGTTTCAGAAATTTAAAACTGAGAAAGAGAAAGAAAAAATTGATTTTCATTCTAGAAATGAAGAAAAATATAATCTACCATTCAATATGTCAGAACTCGAAACTGCTCTACAAAGACCAAAAGAAACGGCCACAGGTCCAGATCAAATCCATTATCAAATTATAAAACATTTACCAAATAATGCAATGATAACTCTTTTAGATATTTTTAATATGACGTGGGAAAGTGAGAACTTTCCCAAAGAATGGAGTGAAGCCATAATCATTCCTATTCCCAACCCAGGAAAAGATCATACAAATCCCACAAATTATCGTCCCATCGCACTAACTAGTTGTCTATGTAAAACCATGGAGAGAATGATTAACGATAGACTTGTTTGGTTCTTGGAATCAAACAGTTTGATTACGAGTTACCAAACGGGTTTTCGGAAAAATAAATGTACCACTGATCATCTAGTAAGACTAGAAACTTATATTCGTAATGCCTTCATCAAAAAAGAACATTTGGTAGCAGTTTTTTTCGATTTAGAAAAGGCATATGATACCACATGGAAATATGGTATTCTCAAAGATTTACACGATTTTGGTCTGAAAGGCCACTTGCAAAATTTTATTGCCAATTTTTTATCAAATAGAAATTTTAAAGTAAGAATTGGCTCAACGCTCTCCGATACATACAAACAAGAGCAAGGGGTGCCTCAAGGTAGTATTTTATCCCCAACACTTTTTAATATTAAAATAAATAGCATTGTGAAATGTTTAAACGAAACAGATTGATCCTTATATGTAGATGATTTTGTAATGTTCTACAAATCTAAAAATATGGAAACCATTGAACAAAAACTCCAACAATGTCTAAATAAACTTGAAGATTGGGCAAACAAAAATGGTTTCAAATTCTCTAAAATAAAAACTCAATGCGTACATTTCTGTCAATTGAGAGGATTACATCCAGATCCAAATTTAAAAATTTACGGTTCACAAATTCCTGTAGTAGAAGAAGTAAAATTCCTAGGACTTATATTTGACAAAAAATTAGCATTCATACCTCATATAAATTATCTACGGACGAAATGTCTAAAAGCTCTAAATATTTTGAAGGTGCTCTCCAATACAAATTGGGGAAGCGATTGTCCAGTTCTTATAAATCTATACAGATCACTTATCCGTTCCAAACTGGATTATGGATCCATTGTGTATGGATCGGCGAGAAAATCCTACTTGAAAAAGTTAGATACAATACATCATCAAGGTCTACGACTGGCTCTAGGAGCTTTTCGCACATCTCCCGTAGAAAGCTTATATGCTGAAACAAATGAACCCTCTTTATACATACGGAGAGAGAAACTCTCGTTACAATATACAACCAAACTAGCTGCAAATCCCAAAAATCCTGCATTCAATTGCGTTTTCGAGCCTAAAAACAAAATAGTTTACGGAAACTCTCCATCCGCCATAAAACCCCTAGGTCTCCGTATTAAACCATTATTAGTAGAAGCAAAAATAGATACAACAATTATACAAGAAAACAAGTTGTTAAATAAAGAACCGTGGACTTTGACTACCCCAAACATTATTTTAGATCTTCATTTGTATGAGAATAAGAAAAATGAAACTAGTCCAGATATTTTTAAAACAAAATTTTTAGAAATAAAATCTAAATATAAAGATTATATATCCATCTACACAGATGGCTCAAAAAGACTTGAAAAGGTTGCATGTGCAGCAGTTACCCATACTAAATCAAGTACTGTAAGATTACCTGATGACAGTTCAATTTTCTCTGCAGAAACACAAGCTATCGACCTAGCTCTTTCCCTTATAACGTTTAACGAAAACGACAAATTTATTATATTTTCCGACTCTTTGTCGGTTTTAACATCTCTCAAACAACCAAACCATTCCAACCCCCTAATTCAACAAATCTTTAAAAGATACATATCTATTAGCTCCTCAAAAACTGTTGTTTTTTGTTGGATTCCCAGTCATATAAACATACGAGGAAATGATGAAGCTGATTTTCTAGCAAAGTCTGCTTTAGACTTGCCAATAACAAACTCTAAAATACCGCATACGGATTTAAAATCAAATATTAGGAAATATGTCGATAGTAAATGTCAAATAAATTGGGACAAACAAGTTGGAAATAAGTTACATGAAATTAAACCCATATTTTCAAGTACATATCGTACAAAACTAAACCGAAAAGAACAAGTTCGTTTGACTCGGTGTCGTATTGGACACACTTGGATTACACATTCTTATATTTTAAATGCAGAAGAACAACCCATATGTATTCATTGTGATGAGATATTCACAGTGAAGCACTTTTTGCTCCACTGTGCCGACCTCATCTTTACAAGGAATGCATACTTTAATACAAATAGTATACAAGAATTATTCGATTCAGTACTGCCAAGTACAATAGTAGGTTTTTTAAAAGAAACTCACCTTATAAATAGATTATAATGCAACTTATTGTGATTATCAAGTATATATATTATTTAAAATGTAACCTTTTAACATAGATCACGTTTTTTAAACAATTTTTATTTTTACAAATGTTTTCGACGCCACATGACCTTATTAGGTTGAGGAGTCGGTAAATAAGATATCGTCAAGATATCCATTAAATAAATAAATAAAT
>CM026398.1:29439846-29561253 GCA_014843695.1 Archivesica marissinica
CGCTGCTGGTGGACTTGTATTCCACGCTACTGGTGGACTTGTATTCCACGTTACTGCTGGCCATGTCTCCATCGCTGCTGGTGGACTTGTATTCCACGTTACTGCTGGCCATGTCTCCATCGCTGCTGCTGTGGACTTGTATTCCACGCTACTGCTGGCCATGTCTCCATCGCTGCTGGTGGACTTGTATTCCAGCTACTGGTGGACTTGTATTCCACGTTACTGCTGGCCATGTCTCCATCGCTGCTGGTGGACTGTTTCCACGCTACTGTGGACTTGTATTCCACGCTACTGCTGGCCATGTCTCCATCGCTACTGGTGGACTTGTATTCCACGTTACTGCTGGCCATGTCTCCATCGCTGCTGGTGGACTTGTATTCCACGCTACTGCTGGCCATGTCTCCATCGCTGCTGGTGGACTTGTATTCCACGTTACTGCTGGCCATGTCTCCATCGCTGCTGGTGGACTTGTATTCCACGTTACTGCTGGCCATGTCTCCATCGCTGCTGGTGGACTTGTATTCCACGCTACTGCTGGCCATGTCTCCATCGCTGCTGGTGGACTTGTATTCCACGTTACTGCTGGCCATGTCTCCATCGCTGCTGGTGGACTTGTATTCCACGTTACTGCTGGCCATGTCTCCATCGCTGCTGCTGGACTTGTATTCCACGCTACTGCTGGCCATGTCTCCATCGCTGCTGCTGGACTTGTATTCCACGCTACTGCTGGCCATGTCTCCATCGCTGCTGGTGGACTTGTATTCCACGCTACTGCTGGACTTGTATTCCACGCTACTGGTGGACTTGTATTCCACGCTACTGCTGGCCATGTCTCCATCGCTGCTGGTGGACTTGTATTCCACGCTACTGGTGGACTTGTATTCCACGCTACTGGTGGACTTGTATTCCACGCTACTGGTGGACTTGTATTCCACGCTACTGCTGGCCATGTCTCCATCGCTGCTGTGGACTTGTATTCCACGTACTCTGCTGGCCATGTCTCCATCGCTGCTGCTGGACTTGTATTCCACGCTACTGCTGGCCATGTCTCCATCGCTGCTGGTGGACTTGTATTCCACGCTACTGGTGACTTGTATTCCACGTTACTGCTGGCCATGTCTCCATCGCTGCTGTGGACTTGTATTCCAGCTGCTGGACTTGTATTCCACGCTACTGCTGGCCATGTCTCCATCGCTACTGGTGGACTTGTATTCCACGTTACTGCTGGCCATGTCTCCATCGCTGCTGGTGGACTTGTATTCCACGTTACTGCTGGCCATGTCTCCATCGCTGCTGGTGGACTTGTATTCCACGCTGCTGCTGGACTTGTATTCCACGTTACTGCTGGCCATGTCTCCATCGCTGCTGGTGGACTTGTATTCCACGTTACTGCTGGCCATGTCTCCATCGCTGCTGGTGGACTTGTATTCCACGCTACTGCTGGCCATGTCTCCATCGCTGCTGCTGGACTTGTATTCCACGCTACTGCTGGCCATGTCTCCATCGCTGCTGCTGGACTTGTATTCCACGCTACTGCTGGCCATGTCTCCATCGCTACTGGTGGACTTGTATTCCACGTTACTGCTGGCCATGTCTCCATCGCTGCTGGTGGACTTGTATTCCACGTTACTGCTGGCCATGTCTCCATCGCTGCTGGTGGACTTGTATTCCACGCTGCTGCTGGACTTGTATTCCACGTTACTGCTGGCCATGTCTCCATCGCTGCTGGTGGACTTGTATTCCACGCTGCTGGTGGACTTGTATTCCACGCTACTGGTGGACTTGTATTCCACGCTACTGGTGGACTTGTATTCCACGCTACTGCTGGCCATGTCTCCATCGCTGCTGGTGGACTTGTATTCCACGCTACTGCTGGACTGTATTCCACGCTGCTGCTGGACTTGTATTCCACGTACTGCTGGCCATGTCTCCATCGCTGCTGGTGGACTTGTATTCCACGCTACTGCTGGCCATGTCTCCATCGCTGCTGTGGACTTGTATTCCACGCTACTGCTGGCCATGTCTCCATCGCTGCTGGTGGACTTGTATTCCACGCTACTGCTGGCCATGTCTCCATCGCTGCTGTGGACTTGTATTCCACGCTACTGCTGGCCATGTTTCCACGCTGCTGGTGGACTTGTATTCCACGTTACTGCTGGCCATGTCTCCATCGCTGCTGCTGGACTTGTATTCCACGCTACTGCTGGCCATGTCTCCATCGCTGCTGCTGGACTTGTATTCCACCCTACTGCTGGCCATGTCTCCATCGCTGCTTGTGGACTTGTATTCCACGCTACTGGTGGACTTGTATTCCACGTTACTGCTGGCCATGTCTCCATCGCTGCTGGTGGACTTGTATTCCACGCTACTGCTGGCCATGTCTCCATCGCTGCTGGTGGACTTGTATTCCACGCTACTGGTGGACTTGTATTCCACGCTACTGGTGGACTTGTATTCCACGTTACTGCTGGCCATGTCTCCATCGCTGCTGGTGGACTTGTATTCCACGCTACTGCTGGCCATGTCTCCATCGCTGCTGGTGGACTTGTATTCCACGCTACTGCTGACTTGTATTCCACTACTGCTGGCCATGTCTCCATCGCTGCTGGTGGACTTGTATTCCACGCTACTGCTGGCCATGTCTCCATCGCTGCTGCTGGACTTGTATTCCGCTACTGCTGGACTTGTATTCCACGCTGCTGCTGGACTTGTATTCCACGCTACTGGTGGACTTGTATTCCACGTTACTGCTGCCATTCCATCGCTGCTGGTGGACTTGTATTCCACGTTACTGCTGGCCATGTCTCCATCGCTGTGGACTTGTTCCACGCTGCTGGTGGACTTGTATTCCACGTTACTGCTGGCCATGTCTCCATCGCTGCTGGTGGACTTGTATTCCACGTTACTGCTGGCCATGTCTCCATCGCTGCTGCTGGACTTGTATTCCACGTTACTGCTGGCCATGTCTCCATCGCTGCTGGTGGACTTGTATTCCACGTTACTGCTGGCCATGTCTCCATCGCTGCTGGTGGACTTGTATTCCACGCTACTGGTGGACTTGTATTCCACGCTACTGGTGGACTTGTATTCCACGCTACTGGTGGACTTGTATTCCACGCTACTGCTGGCCATGTCTCCATCGCTGCTTGTGGACTTGTATTCCACGCTACTGTCTGTCATACTGCTGGCCATGTCTCCATCGCTGCTGTGGACTTGTATTCCACGTTACTGCTGGCCATGTCTCCATCGCTGCTGCTGGACTTGTATTCCACGCTACTGCTGGCCATGTCTCCATCGCTGCTGGTGGACTTGTATTCCACGCTACTGGTGGACTTGTATTCCACGTTACTGGTGGCCATGTCTCCATCGCTGCTGGTGGACTTGTATTCCACGCTGCTGCTGGACTTGTATTCCACGCTACTGCTGGCCATGTCTCCATCGCTGCTGGTGGACTTGTATTCCACGCTACTGGTGGACTTGTATTCCACGCTACTGGTGGACTTGTATTCCACGCTACTGCTGGCCATGTCTCCATCGCTGCTGGTGGACTTGTATTCCACGCTACTGGTGGACTTGTATTCCACGCTACTGGTGGACTTGTATTCCACGTTACTGCTGGCCATGTCTCCATCGCTGCTGGTGGACTTGTATTCCACGTTACTGCTGGCCATGTCTCCATCGCTGCTGGTGGACTTGTATTCCACGTTACTGCTGGCCATGTCTCCATCGCTGCTGGTGGACTTGTATTCCACGCTACTGCTGGCCATGTCTCCATCGCTGCTGGTGGACTTGTATTCCACGCTACTGCTGGCCTGTTTCCACGCTACTGGTGGACTTGTATTCCCTACTGCTGGCCATGTCTCCATCGCTGCTGGTGGACTTGTATTCCACGTTACTGCTGGCCATGTCTCCATCGCTGCTGGTGGACTTGTATTCCACGTTACTGCTGGCCATGTCTCCATCGCTGCTGGTGGACTTGTATTCCACGCTACTGGTGGACTTGTATTCCACGCTACTGCTGGACTTGTATTCCACGCTACTGGTGGACTTGTATTCCACGCTACTGCTGGCCATGTCTCCATCGCTGCTGGTGGACTTGTATTCCACGCTACTGCTGGCCATGTCTCCATCGCTGCTGGTGGACTTGTATTCCACGCTACTGCTGGCCATGTCTCCATCGCTGCTGGTGGACTTGTATTCCACGTTACTGCTGGCCATGTCTCCATCGCTGCTGCTGGACTTGTATTCCACGTTACTGCTGGCCATGTCTCCATCGCTGCTGCTGGACTTGTATTCCACGCTACTGGTGGACTTGTATTCCACGTTACTGCTGGCCATGTCTCCATCGCTGCTGCTGGACTTGTATTCCACGCTACTGCTGGCCATGTCTCCATCGCTGCTGCTGGACTTGTATTCCACGCTACTGGTGGACTTGTATTCCACGCTACTGGTGGACTTGTATTCCACGCTACTGGTGGACTTGTATTCCACGCTACTGCTGGCCATGTCTCCATCGCTGCTGGTGGACTTGTATTCCACGTTACTGCTGGCCATGTCTCCATCGCTGCTGGTGGACTTGTATTCCACGCTACTGTGGACTTGTATTCCACGTTACTGCTGGCCATGTCTCCATCGCTGCTGGGACTTGTATTCCACGCTACTGCTGGCCATGTCTCCATCGCTGCTGGTGGACTTGTATTCCACGCTACTGGTGGACTTGTATTCCACGCTACTGGTGGACTTGTATTCCACGCTACTGGTGGACTTGTATTCCACGTTACTGGTGGCCATGTCTCCATCGCTGCTGGTGGACTTGTATTCCACGCTGCTGCTCGACTTGTATTCCACGCTACTGCTGGCCATGTCTCCATCGCTGCTGGTGGACTTGTATTCCACGCTACTGGTGGACTTGTATTCCACGCTACTGGTGGACTTGTATTCCACGCTACTGCTGGCCATGTCTCCATCGCTGCTGGTGGACTTGTATTCCACGCTACTGCTGGCCATGTCTCCATCGCTGCTGGTGGACTTGTATTCCACGCTACTGGTGGACTTGTATTCCACGCTACTGCTGGCCATGTCTCCATCGCTGCTGGTGGACTTGTATTCCACGCTACTGCTGGCCATGTCTCCATCGCTGCTGGTGGACTTGTATTCCACGTTACTGCTGGCCATGTCTCCATCGCTGCTGGTGGACTTGTATTCCACGCTACTGCTGGCCATGTCTCCATCGCTGCTGCTGGACTTGTATTCCACGCTACTGCTGGCCATGTCTCCATCGCTGCTTGTGGACTTGTATTCCACGCTACTGCTGGCCATGTCTCCATCGCTGCTGCTGGACTTGTATTCCACGTTACTGCTGGCCATGTCTCCATCGCTGCTGCTGGACTTGTATTCCACGTTACTGCTGGCCATGTCTCCATCGCTGCTGGTGGACTTGTATTCCACGCTGCTGGTGGACTTGTATTCCACGCTGCTGCTGGACTTGTATTCCACGTTACTGCTGGCCATGTCTCCATCGCTGCTGGTGGACTTTTATTCCACGCTACTGGTGGACTTGTATTCCACGCTACTGGTGGACTTGTATTCCACGCTACTGGTGGACTTGTATTCCACGTTACTGGTGGCCATGTCTCCATCGCTGCTGGTGGACTTGTATTCCACGCTGCTGCTCGACTTGTATTCCACGCTACTGCTGGCCATGTCTCCATCGCTGCTGGTGGACTTGTATTCCACGCTACTGGTGGACTTGTATTCCACGCTACTGGTGGACTTGTATTCCACGCTACTGCTGGCCATGTCTCCATCGCTGCTGGTGGACTTGTATTCCACGCTACTGCTGGCCATGTCTCCATCGCTGCTGGTGGACTTGTATTCCACGTTACTGCTGGCCATGTCTCCATCGCTGCTGCTGGACTTGTATTCCACGCTACTGCTGGCCATGTCTCCATCGCTGCTGGTGGACTTGTATTCCACGCTACTGCTGGCCTGTCTCCACGCTGCTGGTGGACTTGTATTCCACGTTACTGCTGGCCATGTCTCCATCGCTGCTGGTGGACTTGTATTCCACGTTACTGCTGGCCATGTCTCCATCGCTGCTGGTGGACTTGTATTCCACGCTACTGCTGGCCATGTCTCCATCGCTGCTGGTGGACTTGTATTCCACGTTACTGCTGGCCATGTCTCCATCGCTGCTGGTGGACTTGTATTCCACGCTACTGGTGGACTTGTATTCCACGTTACTGCTGGCCATGTCTCCATCGCTGCTGGTGGACTTGTATTCCACGTTACTGCTGGCCATGTCTCCATCGCTGCTGGTGGACTTGTATTCCACGTACGTGGCCATGTCTCCATCGCTGCTGGTGGACTTGTATTCCACGTACTGCTGGCCATGTCTCCATCGCTGCTGCTGGACTTGTATTCCACGTTACTGCTGGCCATGTCTCCATCGCTGCTGCTGGACTTGTATTCCACGTACTTGGACTTGTATTCCACGCTGCTGCTGGACTTGTATTCCACGCTACTGGTGGACTTGTATTCCACGTTACTGCTGGCCATGTCTCCATCGCTGCTGGTGGACTTGTATTCCACGTTACTGCTGGCCATGTCTCCATCGCTGCTTGTGGACTTGTATTCCACGCTACTGGTGGACTTGTATTCCACGTTACTGCTGGCCATATCTCCATCGCTGCTTGTGGACTTGTATTCCACGTTACTGCTGGCCATGTCTCCATCGCTGCTGCTGGACTTGTATTCCACCCTACTGCTGGCCATGTCTCCATCGCTGCTGGTGGACTTGTATTCCATGCTACTGGTGGACTTGTATTCACGTTACTGGTGGCCATGTCTCCATCGCTGCTGGTGGACTTGTATTCCACGCTACTGCTGGCCATATCTCCATCGCTACTGGTGGACTTGTATTCCACGTTACTGCTGGCCATGTCTCCATCGCTGCTGGTGGACTTGTATTCCACGCTACTGCTGGCCATGTCTCCATCGCTGCTGGTGGACTTGTATTCCACGTTACTGCTGGCCATGTCTCCATCGCTGCTTGTGGACTTGTATTCCACGCTACTGGTGGACTTGTATTCCACGTTACTGCTGGCCATGTCTCCATCGCTGCTTGTGGACTTGTATTCCACGTTACTGCTGGCCATGTCTCCATCGCTGCTTGTGGACTTGTATTCCACGTTACTGTTGGCCATGTCTCCATCGCTGCTTGTGGACTTGTATTCCACGCTACTGCTGGCCATGTCTCCATCGCTGCTGCTGGACTTGTATTCCACGTTACTGCTGGCCATGTCTCCATCGCTGCTTGTGGACTTGTATTCCACGTTACTGTTGGCCATGTCTCCATCGCTGCTGCTGGACTTGTATTCCACGTTACTGTTGGCCATGTCTCCATCGCTGCTGCTGGACTTGTATTCCACGTTACTGCTGGCCATGTCTCCGTCGCTGCTTGTGGACTTGTATTCCACGCTGCTGCTGGACTTGTATTCCACGTTACTGGTGGACTTGTATTCCACGTTACTGCTGGCCATATCTCCATCGCTGCTTGTGGACTTGTATTCCACGTTACTGCTGGCCATGTCTCCATCGCTGCTTGTGGACTTGTATTCCACGCTACTGGTGGACTTGTATTCCACGTTACTGCTGGTCATATCTCCATCGCTGCGTGTGGACTTGTATTCCACGTTACTGCTGGCCATGTCTCCATCGCTGCTGCTGGACTTGTATTCCACCCTACTGCTGGCCATGTCTCCATCGCTGCTTGTGGACTTGTATTCCACGCTACTGGTGGACTTGTATTCCACGTTACTGGTGGCCATGTCTCCATCGTTGCTGGTGGACTTGTATTCCACGCTACTGCTGGCCATATCTCCATCGCTACTGGTGGACTTGTATTCCACGTTACTGCTGGCCATGTCTCCATCGCTGCTGGTGGACTTGTATTGCACGTTACTGCTGGCCATGTCTCCATCGCTGCTGGTGGACTTGTATGCCACGCTACTGGTGGACTTGTATTCCACGCTGTTGCTGGACTTGTATTCCACGTTACTGCTGGCCATGTCTCCATCGCTGCTGGTGGACTTGTATTCCACGCTACTGCCGGCCATGTATCCATCGCTGATGGTGGACTTGTATTCCACGCTACTGCTGGCCATGTCTCCATCGCTGCTGGTTGACTTGTATTCCACGCTACTGCTGACCATGTCTCCATCGCTACTGGTGGACTTGTATTCCACGCTACTGCTGGACTTGTATTCCACGCTACTGGTGGACTTGTATTCCACGCTACTGCTGGCCATATCTCCATCGCTGCTGGTGGACTTGTATTCCACGTTACTGCTGGCCATGTCTCCATCGCTGCTGCTGGACTTGTATTCCACGTTACTGCTGGCCATGTCTCCATCGCTGCTGGTGGACTTGTATTCCACGCTGCTGGTGGACTTGTATTCCACGCTACTGCTGGCCATGTCTCCATCGCTGCTGGTGGACTTGTATTCCACGCTACTGCTGGCCATGTCTCCATCGCTGCTGGTGGACTTGTATTCCACGCTACTGCTGGACTTGTATTCCACGCTACTGGTGGACTTGTATTCCACGTTACTGCTGGCCATGTCTCCATCGCTGCTGCTGGACTTGTATTCCACGTTACTGCTGGCCATGTCTCCATCGCTGCTGGTGGACTTGTATTCCACGCTACTGGTGGACTTGTATTCCACGCTACTGCTGGCCATGTCTCCATCGCTGCTGGTGGACTTGTATTCCACGCTACTGCTGGCCATGTCTCCATCGCTACTGGTGGACTTGTATTCCACGCTACTGCTGGACTTGTATTCCACGCTACTGGTGGACTTGTATTCCACGCTACTGCTGGCCATGTCTCCATCGCTGCTGCTGGACTTGTATTCCACGTTACTGCTGGCCATGTCTCCATCGCTGCTGGTGGACTTGTATTCCACGCTACTGCTGGCCATGTCTCCATCGCTGCTGGTGGACTTGTATTCCACGCTACTGGTGGACTTGTATTACTGCTGGCCATGTCTCCATCGCTGCTGGTGGACTTGTATTCCACGCTACTGCTGGCCATGTCTCCATCGCTGCTGGTGGACTTGTATTCCACGTTACTGCTGGCCATGTCTCCACGCTGCTGGTGGACTTGTATTCCACGCTACTGCTGGCCATGTCTCCATCGCTGCTGCTGGACTTGTATTCCACGTTACTGCTGGCCATGTCTCCATCGCTGCTGCTGGACTTGTATTCCACGTTACTGTGGCCATGTCTCCTCGCTGCTGTGGACTTGTATTCCACGCTGCTGCTGGACTTGTATTCCACGTTACTGGTGGACTTGTATTCCACGTTACTGCTGGCCATATCTCCATCGCTGCTTGTGGACTTGTATTCCACGTTACTGCTGGCCATGTCTCCATCGTTGCTTGTGGACTTGTATTCCACGCTACTGGTGGACTTGTATTTCACGTTACTGCTGGCCATATCTCCATCGCTGCTTGTGGACTTGTATTCCACGTTACTGCTGGCCATGTCTCCATCGCTGCTGCTGGACTTGTATTCCACCCTACTGCTGGCCATGTCTCCATCGCTGCTTGTGAACTTGTATTCCATGCTACTGGTGGACTTGTATTCCACGTTACTGGTGGCCATGTCTCCATCGCTGCTGGTGGACTTGTATTCCACGCTGCTGCTGGACTTGTATTCCACGCTACTGCTGGCCATATCTCCATCGCTACTGGTGGACTTGTATTCCACGTTACTGCTGGCCATGTCTCCATCGCTGCTGGTGGACTTGTATTCCACGCTACTGCTGGCCATATCTCCATCGCTACTGGTGGACTTGTATTCCACGTTACTGCTGGCCATGTCTCCATCGCTGCTTGTGGACTTGTATTCCACGCTACTGGTGGACTTGTATTCCACGTTACTGTTGGCCATGTCTCCATCGCTGCTTGTGGACTTGTATTCCACGTTACTGCTGGCCATGTCTCCATCGCTGCTTGTGGACTTGTATTCCACGTTACTGTTGGCCATGTCTCCATCGCTGCTTGTGGACTTGTATTCCACGCTGCTGCTGGCCATGTCTCCATCGCTGCTGCTGGACTTGTATTCCACGTTACTACTGGCCATGTCTCCATCGCTGCTTGTGGACTTGTATTCCACGTTACTGTTGGCCATGTCTCCATCGCTGCTGCTGGACTTGTATTCCACGTTACTGTTGGCCATGTCTCCATCGCTGCTGCTGGACTTGTATTCCACGTTACTGCTGGCCATGTCTCCGTCGCTGCTTGTGGACTTGTATTCCACGCTGCTGCTGGACTTGTATTCCACGTTACTGGTGGACTTGTATTCCACGTTACTGCTGGCCATATCTCCATCGCTGCTTGTGGACTTGTATTCCACGTTACTGCTGGCCATGTCTCCATCGCTGCTTGTGGACTTGTATTCCACGCTACTGGTGGACTTGTATTCCACGTTACTGCTGGTCATATCTCCATCGCTGCGTGTGGACTTGTATTCCACGTTACTGCTGGCCATGTCTCCATCGCTGCTGCTGGACTTGTATTCCACCCTACTGCTGGCCATGTCTCCATCGCTGCTTGTGGACTTGTATTCCACGCTACTGGTGGACTTGTATTCCACGTTACTGGTGGCCATGTCTCCATCGTTGCTGGTGGACTTGTATTCCAAGCTGCTGCTCGACTTGTATTCCACGCTACTGCTGGCCATATCTCCATCGCTACTGGTGGACTTGTATTCCAGGTTACTGCTGGCCATGTCTCCATCGCTGCTGGTGGACTTGTATTGCACGTTACTGCTGGCCATGTCTCCATCGCTGCTGGTGGACTTGTATGCCACGCTACTGGTGGACTTGTATTCCACGCTGTTGCTGGACTTGTATTCCACGTTACTGCTGGCCATGTCTCCATCGCTGCTGGTGGACTTGTATTCCACGCTACTGCCGGCCATGTATCCATCGCTGATGGTGGACTTGTATTCCACGCTACTGCTGGCCATGTCTCCATCGCTGCTGGTTGACTTGTATTCCACGCTACTGCTGACCATGTCTCCATCGCTACTGGTGGACTTGTATTCCACGCTACTGCTGGACTTGTATTCCACGCTACTGGTGGACTTGTATTCCCACGCTACTGCTGGCCATATCTCCATTGCTGCTGCTGGACTTGTATTCCACGTTACTGCTGGCCATGTCTCCATCGCTGCTGCTGGACTTGTATTCCACGTTACTGCTGGCCATGTCTCCATCGCTGCTGGTGGACTTGTATTCCATGCTACTGGTGGACTTGTATTCCATTATACTGCTGGCCATGTCTCCATCGCTGCTGGTTGACTTGTATTCCACGCTACTGCTGACCATGTCTCCATCGCTACTGGTGGACTTGTATTCCACGCTACTGCTGGACTTGTATTCCACGCTACTGGTGGACTTGTATTCCACGTTACTGCTGGCCATGTCTCCATCGCTGCTGCTGGACTTGTATTCCACGTTACTGCTGGCCATGTCTCCATCGCTGCTGGTGGACTTGTATTCCACGCTACTGCTGGCCATGTCTCCATCGCTGCTGGTGGACTTGTATTCCACGCTACTGCTGCCATGTCTCCACGCTACTGGTGGACTTGTATTCCAAGCTACTGGTGGACTTGTATTCCACGCTACTGGTTGACTTGTATTCCACGCTACTGCTGGCCATGTCTCCATCGCTGCTGGTTGACTTGTATTCCACGCTACTGCTGGCCATGTATCCATCGCTGATGGTGGACTTGTATTCCACGCTACTGCTGGCCATGTCTCCATCGTTGCTGGTGGACTTGTATTCCACGCTACTGGTGAACTTGTATTCCATGTTACTGCTGGCCATGTCTCCATCGCTGCTGCTGGACTTGTATTCCACGCTACTGCTGGCCATGTCTCCATCGCTGCTGGTGGACTTGTATTCCACGCTGCTGCTGATCTTGTATTCCACGCTACTGCTGGACTTGTATTCCACGCTACTGCTGATCTTGTATTCCACGCTGCTTGTGGACTTGTATTCCATGCTACTGCTGGCCATGTATCCATCGCTGATGGTGGACTTGTATTCCACGCTACTGGTGGACTTTTATTCCACGCTACTGCTGGCCATGTCTCCATCGCTGCTGGTGGACTTGTATTCCACGCTGTTGCTGAACTTGTATTCCACGCTACTGGTGGACTTGTATTCCACGCTGCTGCTGGACTTGTATTCCACGCTACTGGTGGACTTGTATTCCACGTTACTGGTGGACTTGTATTCCACGCTACTGGTGGACTTGTATTCCACGCTAGTGGTGGACTTGTATTCCACGTTACTGGTGGACTTGTATTCCACGCTACTGGTGGACTTGTATTCCACGCTACTGGTGGACTTGTATTCCACGTTACTGGTGGACTTGTATTCCACGCTACTGCTGGCCATGTCTCCATCGCTGCTGGTGGACTTGTATTCCACGCTACTGGTGGACTTGTATTCCACGCTACTGGTGGACTTGTATTCCACGTTACTGGTGAACTTGTATTCCATCCTACTGCTGGCCATGTCTCCATCGCTGCTGCTGGACTTGTATTCCACCCTACTGCTGCCATGTCTCGATCGCTGCTGGTGCACTTGTATTCCACGCTACTGCTGGCCATGTCTCCATCGCTGCTGCTGGACTTGTATTCCACGCTACTGCTGACCATGTCTCTATCGCTGCTGCTGGACTTGTATTCCACGTTACTGCTGGCCATGTCTCCATCGCTGCTGGTGGACTTGTATTCCACGCTACTGGTGGACTTGTATTCCACGCTACTGCTGGACTTGTATTCCACGTTACTACTGGCGATGTCTCCATCGCTACTGGTGGACTTGTATTTCACATTACTGCTGGCCATGTCTCCATCTGACATCTCTGCTGACAGGTGTGTTTTCCACACTGGTGTTTTTCCAGTTTTGTTCCTGGACGTGCATCCCACACTGCTGATGGTTGTATAAGGGGGGTGTATTCCATGCAACTGCTGCCATGTCTTCCACCATCACTGCTGATGGGTGTGTAGGGGGATGTATTCCACGCAACTGCTGCCATGTCTTCCACCATCACTGCTGATGGGTGTGTAGGGGTGTGTATTCCATGCAACTCCTGCCATGTCTTCCACCATCGCTGCTACTGGGTGTGTATTCCACGCAACTCCTGCCATGTATTCCATCACTGCTGCTGGGTGTGTAGGACTGTGAGAGTATGCATAGCCTAACGTGTTCGATAGTTTTGTCATACCGGGTGCCGAGTACCGGTATTTATTAAATAAAAACAACAACAACCGGTGCTAAATACAACAACAACAACAACCGGTGTTTGATGACTTTGGTGGTCATTTCGTTATTTTCAGTGATTATTTAGAATTAAAGTACTTCGTATCGGTATGAGGGTAACCACATCTTTTAACCAGACTAAGAAGATTGTATGCGGCATATCCGGTGGGGTTGACAGTGCTGTGTCGGCGCTTATTTTGAAGTTGAAAGGTATTGATAAAGTAACTCGTGCAATTGATCCTACATTTCTATGGATTTTTATTTAATTGTTTATTATTAATTTTCCAAGTGGGGACCAATAACTTTTTTTTATTATGGACATGATTAAACTGATATAACATAAGCAATACTAAGCAATGTGTGTATGTATATTCCATGACCAAGACTTCCAAGCAGGGACGTAGCTACCAATTTCATACTGGTGCGACATAGCTTGCGTGTCAAGATCTGGCCTGTCAAAAACGACACAATGAGCTCAGCACATAGACCTATGAAATGATACACATATGCCGACTACACAGTGTCATGACACATAGGCCGACTACACAGTGTCAGTGTCGATATTTCTCTGTTGCTAATAAGTCATGCTATCATAATGGTAATTATGACACCAATTGGTGAATGTATAAATAACAACTGGCAGACTTACCAAGTCACGGTGGCGAATCCACCATTTATGTGAACATTTGCAATACCGTAATACCATAGTAATTATGGGCTGCCGTGGGAAAGGGACCTTAATAAAACGTTTGTGGCCTGGTGTATGTACAATAGTCATGCTATCATAATGATAATTATGACACTAATTGTTGGATATATCAGTAACAACTTGTAGAACTACCGAGTCACTGTGGCGAATCCAACATTTATGTGAACATTTGCAATACCGTAGTAATTAAAAATGGTTTTTGGCAGAAATGATTGGTGCGACAAGTTGACCTATTTTGAATTTTTTATTATTATCTACTCCCTATCTGGCTCATCGATCTCAAGTCCAAAACCCTACCACTGTATCACATATGACAAATCTATATTTTTGAATATGTATCTCAAGGACTGATGTATGTATGCAAGTTCACTGTTAATATATAGACATATGTATGAAGGGTGTATATGAGGTCAACTTTAGTACCGTAACTTGCTCCTTTCAGTATCAGTAACTCACCACCATGTTTGATACTTCTACTGGTCCCGTGAGAGGAGGGGACAGGAGGGTGGTGGGGATAGCCTCATTCACCTCACCGTATATAATTATCGTCGGCCCTGATTAATCAGGGCGATGCTGCCATTTTATCATATTTATTTAGTCATTTTATTTCTTAGAATGATACAGAAGACATTCCAATTCCAGAAGCACCGATACATGAGCAGCCTTTTCATTGAGAATTAGAGTAACAGATGTAATTATTAAATAGGTGGATATGAACTGCCAGAGACACGCATAGAGGCGAGAAGGGGGCTAATGGGGTATGAATTTTGATGGGGGGTAATCCCCAAGTAAATTTTGAAAATGAGGAAGCCAAATGGTGCATTCTGAGGTTCCTGGAAGACCATGGTTCTTGTCTAATTTGAACTAATTATTGATATTATCAGCACTCAGTTAATGGAAGAAATGAGAAATATATGTTCCCAAGACACATTTAAGATTTACTTATCAGGGTCACAGGGATTCGGCACGTTTGGGGGTACTAGTATATATATTTAAGTATACTTAAATATATATACTAGTACCCCCAAACATGCCGAATCCCTGTGATCAGGGTCCCAATGCATCCTAATTAGCATGTGACATCTGCCTCAGCAACAAAGGTTGGTAAAATAAAAAATTCATCCCGTTGCAAATATGGAATTGAAAAAAATAACCATTCTCCTCAACTACCATATGTTAATAAACTCAATTTCCGAAAATTTCCAATTTGGATACAAATTGGGTTTGAGGATGGATCGGGGTGAAGTATAATAGATAGTCAGAACTGCCCAGTAGACTTGAACAGTGACATATATGCTGCATGCATAATGGATTCGCTTCATTTTTGTTGGATTCGCTCTCAGTGACGCCGGGTTTGTTTATGTTAACGAAAAAAGAAGTTCGGAAAAATAAAATAAAAAGTGTGACTTTATTCCCGGGTAAGAAGTAGCAAAACTAATAATTTAAAAAACAAAAATGTAGCCGACGTTAATGTGAAATAACACGGCTGAATCCACCGGCAACCGGCTCTTACCGAGATCATTGATGAGACCTCGGTTTATAGACCCATCTAAAAATGGTTATAATTAAGGTCAGATCATGATGGGGACCATCCCGTACCTGCGATCCCTGGATTCACAGTCCAACATGCTAATTACTGGACCACTGACCCATCTATAAGCATTTTGATTGCAGTTCTTTGAAATGTGTGTGTTTTACGTTTATTTATCGTCGCTACCGGTCGCCCATATGAGCGACGCCTCCTGAAGATATTAGTCATTTTAGATTTTGGAGGATTGTACAATGATACAGACAGAGACCCATTCCAGAGTCTCCTCTGGTTCTTTTACGTGCACGGTGTAAAGTGTAAAGTTTATCGTCCCATCTGAAACACTGTTAGTTTTATTAGGGTCAGACGGGGGATCGAACCTGCGGTCCCTGGATTACCAGTCCAGCGTGTTACCACTGGAGTTCAGATCCGTCTGTTTCTTTGAAACAGGATTACATGTACCTTTATATTTGTGACTATTTATAGGATACAATGTGATTGGTTTGTTTATGAAGAACTGGGATACAGTAAATGAACGTGGTGTATGCACATCTGATGCAGATCGAGAGGATGCCCAGTTTGTCTGCAATCATCTTGCAATCCCATTCTGTGAGGTGAACTTTGTCAAAGAATATTGGAACGAAGTATTCAGGTATTTTATCTCCGTGGCATAGAGCTTAATCTGGGACCATTGTAATATTGAGAAGATTTTAACACCCATCGTAGGAAGGGGGTTATTGGTCGTGGCTGCGTCTGTGTGTCTGTCTATCTTTTAAAAGTAATATATTCTAATAAATTTGTTTTGTCTGTAGTTTTTAATTTTGACAGCAAACAGAAACTAACTGGAAAATTATGGCGGAACTATTTCTTATTATTTACGTTCACACTAACATAAGTGGTTGTGTATGGTAGTGAAATGAGGCTCCATACAGGGGCAGTTAAAATGAATTAAATTTGATAACAAATATTATATTAGCCAAATCATTGGAAATCATAAAAGTAAAAGAAGATTTGTGTTTATTAGTGGAAGATAGGATTGGATTTCATCGAGTGATCACCGAAATATTTAATTAGCACAATTTCGATAAAATCACATTTATCGTACCACAACCTCTGGTTAGGGAACAACAGTAAAAACAAGGGATTCTAACTAAAAGGACCAATAATGTACAATTGAGAATAAATCAGATTTGATCTGATAAGGGAGGTAATAGAAAAACCAGCAATGTCTCTCACTGTATGCATCTCAGAGTAGATGAAGATAAACTATTTTAATTTAGTGTTATATTTTATTCTCTCATTTTCATCCACTGTCTCTCACGGTTCATTCTAGGTCAGAATTTTTGGGATAAGTGAGAAAGCGTGCAATCGCATCCTTAAATAGTGTTATTTAATACATGTCAACAAAATTACAGACGGATCTGTAGCCCAGTGGTAAAACGCTGGACTTGTAATCCAGGGATTGCAGGTTCGATCCCCTGTCTGACCCTAATAAAATTAACAGTCTTTCAGAAGGGACGTTAAACCGAGGTCTAGTGTCGGTGCTTTACACCGTGCACGTAAAAGAACCAGAGGAGACTCTGGAATGGGTCTCTGTCTGTATCATGCACTATCCTCCAAAATCTAAATTTACTAATCTCTTCAGGAGGCGTCGCTCATATGAGCAACCGGTAGCGACGATAAATAAACGTAAAACACACACATGTCAACAAAATAGTTAAAAATGCACAGTATGACCATTAAATAGAAATAGTAATTTATTATAGGCCTGTGTGTCTTACTGGACAAAAGTTTGTACCGTTATGTAAATTGTAAAACAAGTAGGGAGAAGTGGGGTCCCAGAGGGTTAAGTCATGGGTCCCTAGAAGGCTATTTCGCCCACATAGCCCTCTAAAATGATCCCTGGTCTCATGTTATGATTATTAAATTACTAAATGCTGACAGATAGCTACATTATATCCATTGTGTCCTTTACTAAATTACTAAATGCTGACAGATAGCTACATTATATCCATTGTGTCCTTTACTAAATGCTGACAGATAGCTACATTATATCCATTGTGTCCTTTACTAAATTACTAAATGCTGACAGATAGCTACATTATATCCATTGTGTCCTTTACTAAATTACTAAATGCTGACAGATAGCTACATTATATCCATTGTGTCCTTTACTAAATTACTAAATGCTGACAGATAGCTACATTATATCCATTGTGTCCTTTACTAAATTACTAAATGCTGACAGATAGCTACATTATATCCATTGTGTCCTTTACTAAATTACTAAATGCTGACAGATAGCTACATTATATCCATTGTGTCCTTTACTAAATTACTAAATGCTGACAGATAGCTACATTATATCCATTGTGTCCTTTACTAAATTACTAAATGCTGACAGATAGCTACATTATATCCATTGTGTCCTTTACTAAATTACTAAATGCTGACAGATAGCTACATTATATCCATTGTGTCCTTTACTAAATTACTAAATGCTGACAGATAGCTACATTATATCCATTGTGTCCTTTACTAAATTACTAAATGCTGACAGATAGCTACATTATATCCATTGTGTCCTTTACTAAATTACTAAATGCTGACAGATAGCTACATTATATCCATTGTGTCCTTTACTATAACATTTGTATCAATTAATTAACATAATTAACCTCTGGTTAGGGAACAACAGTAAAACAAAGGTTAGGGAACAACAGTAAAACAAAGGATTCCAAATAAGAGGACCAGTGTACATTTCGGGATAAATCAGATTTGATCTGATAAGAGAGGTAAAACCAGCATTGTGTCTCAGAATAGATGAAAATAAACTATATTTTAATTAAGTGTTATTTATATTTGATTTTTCATGCAAGTGCATTCCTGGTTGATCTTCATCAAGGCAAGACGCCCAACCCGGATATTTTATGTAACAAGTTTATCAAATTTGATGCATTCTACAAGTACGCTATCGAGAGCCTTGGCGCAGATGCCATAGCAACAGGTCACTATGTGAGGAGCAGTGCAGGGTATGACATAGATAGCATTGATCGTAAGAGAGGTAAGCTGCATACTTTAAAATTGGGGTAACATGCCAGATAAATTCATGATCATCAGTATTCATCACCATCATCATCGGTATAAGTATAAATTAACATAATAAATATTCAGCATCAGTATTCATCACCATCATTTACTATTCATCACCATCATTTACTATTCATTACCATCGTCATCAGTTTTCATCACCATCGTCATCAGTTTTCATCACCATCGTCATCAGTATGCCTCACCATCATCATCAGTTTTCATCACCATCATCACCAGTTTTCATCACCATCATCATTAGTATTCATCACCATAAATAATCAGTTTTTTTTTATCATCATCAGCATCATCATCATCAATTTTAGTAATTGTCCCACTCTGTTGATAGCATTCTTGCAATCTGTTAAAATACTCTGCTTGTTTTCATTATTATTATCATCTCCAGTAACCATTGGGGGCCACACCTATTTATCATCTCCGGTAACCATTGGGGGCCACACCTATTTATCATCTCCGGTAACCATTGGGGGCCACACCTATTTATCATCTCCGGTAACCATTGGGGGCCATACATATTTATCATCTCCAGTAACCATTGGGGGCCACACCTATTTATCATCTCCAGTAACCATTGGGGGCCACACCTATTTATCATCTCCGGTAACCATTGGGGGCCACACCTATTTATCATCTCCAGTAACCATTGGGGGCCACACCTATTTATCATCTCCAGTAACCATTGGGGGCCACACCTATTTATCATCTCCAGTAACCATTGGGGGCCACACCTATTTATCATCTCCGGTAACCATTGGGGGCCACACCTATTTATCATCTCCTCCGGTAACCATTGGGGGCCACACCTATTTATCATCTCCTCTGGTAACCATTGGGGGCCACACCTATTTATCATCTCCGGTAACCATTGGGGGCCACACCTATTTATCATCTCCAGTAACCATTGGGGGCCACACCTATTTATCATCTCCAGTAACCATTGGGGGCCACACCTATTTATCATCTCCAGTAACCATTGGGGGCCACACCTATTTATCATCTCCGGTAACCATTGGGGGCCACACCTATTTATCATCTCCTCCGGTAACCATTGGGGGCCACACCTATTTATCATCTCCTCTGGTAACCATTGGGGGCCACACCTATTTATCATCTCCAGTAACCATTGGGGGCCACACCTATTTATCATCTCCAGTAACCATTGGGGGCCACACCTATTTATCATCTCCAGTAACCATTGGGAGCCACACCTAATTATCATCTTCTCCGGCCCAATAGTGCAACCATCATCTCCATGCCAATAGTGCAACCATCATCTCCATGCCAATAGTGGATCCATCATCTCCATGTCAATAGTGCAACCATCATCTCCATGCCAATAGTGGATCCATCATCTCCATGCCAATAGTGCAACCATCATCTCCATGCCAATAGTGGAACCATCATCTCCATGCCAATAGTGCAACCATCATCTCCATGCCAATAGTGGAACCATCATCTCCATGCCAATAGTGGAACCATCATCTCCATGCCAATAGTGGAACCATCATCTCCATGCCAATAATAGATCCATCATCTCCATGCCAATAGTGGATCCATCATCTCCATGCCAATAGTGGATCTATCATCTCCATGCCAATAGTGCAACCATCATCTCCATGTCAATAGTGCAACCATCATCTCCATGCCAATAGTGGATCTATCATCTCCATGCCAATAGTGCAACCATCATCTCCATGTCAATAGTGCAACCATCATCTCCATGCCAATAGTGGAACCATCATCTCCATGCCAATAGTGGATCTATCATCTCCATGCCAATAGTGCAACCATCATCTCCATGCCAATAATAGATCCATCATCTCCATGCCAATAGTGCAACCATCATCTCCATGCCAATAGTGGATCCATCATCTCCATGCCAATAGTGCAACCATCATCTCCATGCCAATAGTGGATCCATCATCTCCATGCCAATAGTGGATCCATCATCTCCATGCCAATAGTGGATCCATCATCTCCATGCCAATAGTGCAACCATCATCTCCATGTCAATAGTGCAACCATCATCTCCATGCCAATAGTGGATCCATCATCTCCATGCCAATAGTGCAACCATCATCTCCATGCCAATAGTGGATCCATCATCTCCGTGCCAATAGTGGATCCATCATCTCCATGCCAATAGTGGATCCATCATCTCCATGCCAATAGTGGATCTATCATCTCCATGCCAATAGTGGATCCATCATCTCCATGCCAATAGTGCAACCATCATCTCCATGCCAATAGTGCAACCATCATCTCCATGCCAATAGTGCAACCATCATCTCCATGTCAATAGTGCAACCATCATCTCCATGCCAATAGTGCAACCATCATCTCCATGCCAATAGTGCAACCATCATCTCCATGCCAATAGTGCAACCATCATCTCCATGCCAATAGTGCAACCATCATCTCCATGCCAATAGTGCAACCATCATCTCCATGCCAATAGTGCAACCATCATCTCCATGCCAATAGTGGATCCATCATCTCCATGCCAATAGTGCAACCATCATCTCCATGCCAATAGTGGATCCATCATCTCCATGCCAATAGTGGATCCATCATCTCCATGCCAATAGTGGATCTATCATCTCCATGCCAATAGTGGATCTATCATCTCCATGCCAATAGTGCAACCATCATCTCCATGCCAATAGTGCAACCATCATCTCCATGCCAATAGTGGATCTATCATCTCCATGCCAATAGTGGATCCATCATCTCCATGCCAATAGTGGATCCATCATCTCCATGCCAATAGTGGATCCATCATCTCCATGCCAATAGTGGATCTATCATCTCCATGCCAATAGTGGATCCATCATCTCCATGCCAATAGTGGATGCCAATAGTGGATCCATCATCTCCATGCCAATAGTGCAACCATCATCTCCATGCCAATAGTGGATCCATCATCTCCATGCCAATAGTGCAACCATCATCTCCATGCCAATAGGGGATCCATCATCTCCATGCCAATAGTGTATCCATCATCTCCATGCCAATAGTGGAACCATCATCTCCATGCTAATAGTGGTTCCTCTGGGCAGCATACACAGGGGCACTGTTGGAAGTATATGGTTCGAAGTCTGATAGACAGCACCACCATAGAGTAAAAAATGGTATTCTAATTATTTGGGTCAGTGTTTATATTTAGGTGTCAACTTACTGAAAGCTGTTGACCAGAAGAAGTGCCAAACGCTATTTTTGTCACAAATATCCCAGGATCCTTTGCAGCAAGCATTGTTTCCTATTGGGGATCTGCTGAAGGAGGATGTGAAACGACTAGCACGGGAGGCCGGCATGGAACGCATCGCAAATAGGAGAGAAGTAATTTATTATGACATATCTCAGATATACATGGAATAAAAATCAATTGATAATATACTGAGTCAAAAAAGAAACGATACCAAACTAAAAATGACGTAAAACGGATAAAACCATAGAAAGGTTTAATATATTATTACGTATCAGTACCGGGTATCTTATTGCAACATCAGCCAACCATAAACACAGGTAAATAAACACCCGATAATCCTGGAACGCCGAATTTCCGATGTGCACGTGCTCCTCAACAAAGACATCTTCCTGCACATGTACAAAAAGGAAAACCGGTTTATTGTACTGGTATTGCATTATCATCGAGGAAAAACACCTTACATACCCATTGTTACCTCTAACAAAATGCCTAGGCTAAACCGCAATCAGAGAATGTGTGCCATTGGCATGATTGACGGCGGTTTACGTCAGCGTGACGTCGCAAATCGACTCGGGGTTACGCGGATCACGATAACACGTCTACTTCGACGTTATCGAACACATGGATCGGTGGACGACCGTCCAAGATCTGGTCGACCACGTGTGACGACGCATGAACAGGACCGTCACATTCGGATGTCACATTTACGTGACCGGTTCCTACCTGCTACGCACACAGCTGCCGTTACTCCTGGGATGACCAACACTCGCATCAGTGCACACACAGTCAGGAACCGGCTCGGTGAACGTGGCATTCGTGCCTATCGGCCATACGTTGGACCCATCCTGACACGACCTCACCGTGACGTACGGCAGGAATGGACGACGGAACGTGCTCGCTGGACTCGGTTGCAGTGGAATTCGGTGATGTTTAGCGATGAATCGCGGTTCTGTTTGCGTCGAGCGGATGGCAGAGAGCGGGTATATCGCAGACGCGGTGAACGTTACGCCGACGCATGTGTACGTCAGGTCGATCTGTTCGGGGGCGGAAGCGTTATGGCGTGGGGCGTTATCACCTTCGGCAGTCGCACTGAACTGTTAGTGGTGGACGGGAACCTAAACGCCCAGCGATACTGTGATGAGATCCTTGCGCCAGTTGTTGTGCCGTTCTTTAACGCCAACAGAAACGTCACACTGTTCCAACAGGACAACGCCAGGTGTCATACTGCTCGGATTTCCACCACATTATTGGAGCAGAACAATATTGAAACCCTGCCGTGGCCTGCTTTGTCACCAGACTTGTCACCCATAGAACATTTGTGGGATACGTTAGACCGCCGCGTCAGACGACGTCAGCCGGTAACGTTAAACCAACTGAGGGATGTTTTGCGTCAGGAGTGGACAAATATTGACCAGCAAGAGATTCAGACACTCTTTCGTTCGATGCGACGGCGGTGCATTGCAGTGAGAGACGCAAATGGTGCCCATACTCGGTATTGACGTCTGTATGAAAACTCCATTAGATCCCTGTCCGACGAATTACGTCATCACGCAGCAGACAGTTTCGGAGGCTCATTATGCTTTATGTGCTCCTCTTTCAAACATGTTGGACTATCATCTTATGAATTTTCAAAGAATTTTCTTAATAAATGTTGAAATTATAGACACATAAACACCAGGTATCGTTTCTTTTTTGACTCAGTATATATCGATCTTTACATGCTGGGTAAAATAAAGGCTATAACTTGTTCTAATAATTGTAGCCCACGATGATTCATTAAAGCAACATCGCAAAAAGTAAAAAATGCTCTACAAATTCTTCCGAACATTGAATCAATAAACCAACACTAACATTGAACCAATAAACCAACACTAACATTGAACCAATACACCAACACTAACATTGAACCAATAAACCAACACTAACATTGAACCAATAAACCAACACTAACATTGAACCAATAAACCAACACTAACATTGAACCAATAAACCAACACTAACATTGAACCAATACACCAACACTAACATTGAACCAATACACCAACACTAACATTGAACCAATAAACCAACACTAACATTGAACCAATAAACCAACACTAACATTGAACCAATAAACCAACACTAACATTGAACCAATACACCAACACTAACATTGAACCAATACACCAACACTAACATTGAACCAATAAACCAACACTAACTACCTAAGTATCATGTTTATTATAGTTGTGTATCTGAAGGGCCTCCATGGCTGAGTGGTTAAGGTTGACCTCAAATCACTTGCCTCTCACTGCTGTTTGATCGAATCCCACTGGTGGTGTCAAATTAATTCACATGAGAAAGCTATTCCACTGGCTTGCGGAAGGTCGGTGGTTCTATCTCTGTGCTTGCCCATGCCTGAAATACTGCTCGAAGGAGTCTTGAAAGTCGCTATGTGACCTAAGCCGTTGGTGTGACGTTAAACACAAAAAGAAATAAACCATCAAATACTGAATTGTTGTTTTCAGAGCATGGGCATATGTTTCATAGGTAAAAGGAACTTCCAGGAATTTATTGAAGATTATTTAGAACCCAGACCGGGCAACTTTGTCAATCTGGAAACGGGCGTGATAATGGGACGTCATAAAGGTGGGTTACCTTGATTCGATAATTATAGATAATGTGGGTTGCTTTGATTAGATAGATTATAGATAATGTGGGTTGCTTTGATTAGATAGATTATAGATAATGTGGGTGGGTTGCTTTGATAGATTATAGATAATGTGGGTTGCTTTGATTAGATAGATTATAGATAATGTGGGTTGCTTTGATTTGATAGCTTATAGATAATGTGAGTTCTTTGATTTGATAGCTTATAGATAATGTGGGTTGCTTTGATTTGATAGCTTATAGATAATGTGAGTTCTTTGATTTGATAGCTTATAGATAATGTGAGTTCTTTGATTTGATAGCTTATAGATAATGTGAGTTCTTTGATTTGATAGCTTATAGATAATGTGGGTTGCTTTGATTTGATAGCTTATAGATAATGTGAGTTCTTTGATTTGATAGCTTATAGATAATGTGGGTTGCTTTGATTTGATAGCTTATAGATAATGTGAGTTCTTTGATTTGATAGCTTATAGATAATGTGGGTTGCTTTGATTTGATAGCTTATAGATAATGTGAGTTCTTTGATTTGATAGCTTATAGATAATGTGGGTTGCTTTGATTTGATAGCTTATAGATAATGTGAGTTCTTTGATTTGATAGCTTATAGATAATGTGAGTTCTTTGATTTGATAGCTTATAGATAATGTGAGTTCTTTGATTTGATAGCTTATAGATAATGTGGGTTGCTTTGATTTGATAGCTTATAGATAATGTGAGTTCTTTGATTTGATAGCTTATAGATAATGTGGGTTGCTTTGATTTGATAGCTTATAGATAATGTGGGTTGCTTTGATTAGATAGATTATAGATAATGTGGGTTGCTTTGATTTGATAGCTTATATATAATGTGGGTTGCTTTGATTTGATAGCTTATAGATAATGTGGGTTGCTTTGATTAGATAGATTATAGATAATGTGGGTTGCTTTGATTTGATAGTTTATTGATAATGTGGGTTGCTTTGATAGCTTATAGATAATGTGGGTGGGTTGCTTTGATTTGATATATTATAGACAATGTGGGTAGGTGCCAAATATTTTTGCCAATTCCGAACATTTTGCGCCAGTATTTGTTTTTTGGCGCCATTGGCGACCGACAGCAGGAACCCTGACATGTACGATGTAAGATATTGGTTTGAAATTTAATCAAAAACACTATATGAATCAGCAATAGAGGATCCAAGTCCAACAGGTTAACCACTAGACCACTTGTCCACTACAGGCTTCTCTCAATAATTGTAGTATGGTATAACAGGGGATCGAACCTGTGATCCATGGATTACATAGTTCTGCATCTTGATCCTTAACCTGCCAATCACAACTAAACTTACTTTTGCAAACAGCATAGAGCTAGATCAAACGGCAGGTATGTTGGTCGCTATTCGGATAGTGGAGCTAAAACACTTGTCTGAATAGCAAACAACAGAAATGCTGATCAGATGCGGCGCTACGCCGTGGAAGATCTAGATCTATATTGTTTGCACATCCCGTCCAATTTATTTGGCAGGTTAACTACTGGACCACTGGTACACTACAGGTAAAGCACCATCATAGAACCTTAGGTTTATAATCTCAACTGGAAAATCAGTCAGTTAGTAATGATGGCAAAACTTGCCAATGAGAGACATCGCTGGTCTTTCTATTACCTCCCTTGGCAGATAAAGTCTGATTTATCCTGAAGTGAATAGCGGTTATTTCAGTTGGAATCCTTTGTTTTTACTGTTGTTCCCTAACCAGATGTTTTATCAAATGTATTAACGTATTAATTAATTGATATCAATTTGTTCAGATTAAATCAACCCATAGGATATATACAGTAGGACCTATGTAGAGATATAGTAATTTAATAATTATAAGATGAGAGTGGGGATGAAAATTGAAAGCATGTTGTGCAATGAAAACAAATGATAAAAACAAAGGAAACCACTTACAGAGGACCTACATACATTTAGGGAGTATTCAGGGGCAGTAACTGACGGATGTCTCTCAATAACACTGTAATTTGATTGACAGGTGTACACTTATGGACAAGAGGACAACGTGCTTTGATTGCAGGACTAGGGGAAGCCATGTTTGTAGCAGAGAAGGATCTAGATACTAATGATATATTTGTGGTTTGTATTTAATTGTTATAACTAAGGATTCTCCCAAATCTAGAGAATGTTTGACAGTCAGGCAAATTTATTTTAGCTCAATGAGAGACATCTCTAATTTTCTATTACCTCCCTTGGCAGATATATCTGATTTACGATATCCCAAAATGTAAATAGGTCCTATTAGTTGGAATCCTTTGATTTTACTGTTGTTCCCTAACCAGATATTGCGGTATGATAAATGTGATTTTATCAAAATCATGTTAATTAACTGATAACATTGTTTTACAAATAAGTACCCATTGCATATACTGTAGCAGATTGTCGAGACATAGTAATTTAATAATCATAAGAGGTGATAGTGGAATAAAATTGCTAACATGTTGTGCAAAGGAAGCAACAATTTAACCAGAGGTAAACACTTAATAGGACCTATCTACCTTTAGGGAGTATTCAGGGGAAGTAACTGACCGATGTCTCTCAATGCGAACAAAGTTCCTACCACTTTTATATTTAGATTAGTCGATCTCTAGACTTTATTCCTGGTGGAATCCTTTGCCACAAGGGAGAGAGAAAAGGGCAGTGTGGATTTCAGTGTTATGTAGGACACCACCACCACGCATTGAACCATGCTCTAACGTGCAATCCTTCGTAAGGAGACCATATCCATGGTTTATACAAATTGATTTTTAGCTTGATTGCGAACAAGTTCTTACAACTTATATTAATCACTCTCGAGACCTCATTCCTGATGGGGTCCAACGTCACTAGGGAAGGGAGAATGTGGAATTTAAATGTCTTGCACAATTGTAACTGCTCCAGCGGGGCGCGAATCCAGACCTTTCGCTACCACTGCGGTATCACAACTTACATATCTATACACCACGGAGATTTCTCAATACAATATTTGACTTATCTTACTGTGAATGAGTTAAGATTGTAAAATAAGTCGCTATATGATACTGGTGAAAGTGATATATATATATATATATGTGCGTTATAGCAATTATCTTTGTGGTTACAGCTACATAGGTCAAGCATCGGCTTTATCCATAGCTTGTTGGGTTAGCTTTATCCATAGCTTGTTGGGTCTGCTTTATCCATAGATTTTGGGTCTGCTTTATCCATAACTTGTTGGGTCAGCTTTATCCATAGCTTGTTGGCAGCTTTATCCATAGCTTGTTGGGTCAGCTTTATCCATAGCTTGTTGTGTCTGCTTTATCCATAGCTTGTTGGGTCAGCTTTATCCATAGCTTGTTGAGTCTGATTTATCCATAGCTTGTTGGGTCTGCTTTATCCATAGCTTGTTGGGTCAGCTTTATCCATAGCTTGTTGGGTCTGCTTTATCCATAGCTTGTTGGGTCAGCTTTATCCATAGCTTGTTGGGTCTGCTTTATCCATAGCTTGTTGTGTTAGCTTTATACATAGCTTGTTGTGTCAGCTTTATCCATAGCTTGTTGGGTCAGCTTTATCCATAGCTTGTTGGGTCTGCTTTATCCATAGCCTGTTGGGTCTGCTTTATTCATAGCTTGTTGGGTCAGCTTTATCCATAGCTTGTTGGCAGCTTTATCCATAGCTTGTTGGGTCAGCTTTATCCATAGCTACGTAGATTGTGGCCCGGGCCTTGTTAGGTCTGCTATATACACAGCTACATAGATTGCGGCCCCGGTCGTTGTTGGGTCTGCTATATACATAGCTATGTAGATTGCGGCCCAGGCCTTGTTGGGTCTGCTATATACACAGCTACGTAGATTGCGGCCCCGGTCGTTGTTGGGTCTGCTATATACACAGCTACGTAGATTGCGGCCCCGGTCGTTGTTGGGTCTGCTATATACACAGCTACGTAGATTGCGGCCCCAGTCGTTGTTGGGTCTGCTATATACACAGCTACGTAGATTGCGGCCCAGTCGTTGTTGGGTCTGCTATATACACAGCTACGTAGATTGCGGCCCGGCCCGGTCGTTGTTGGGTCTGCTATATACACAGCTACGTAGATTGTGGCCCCAGGCCTTGTTGGGTCTGCTATATACACAGCTACGTAGATTGTAGATTGCGGCCCCGGTCGTTGTTGGGTCTGCTATATACACAGCTACATAGATTGTGGCCCAGTCGTTGTTGGGTCTGCTATATACATAGCTATGTAGATTGCGGCCCAGGCCTTGTTGGGTCTGCTATATACACAGCTACGTAGATTGTGGCCCAGTCGTTGTTGGGTCTGCTATATACATAGCTACGTAGATTGTGGCCCAGTTGTTGTTGGGTCTGCTATATACATAGCTATGTAGATTGCGGCCCCGGTCGTTGTTGGGTCTGCTATATACATAGCTACGTAGATTGCGGCCTGGTCCTTGTTGGGTCTGCTAGCTACATAGATTGCGGTCCCGAGCCTTGTTGGGTCTGCTATATCCATGACTTCAACCAGTGTCATTTCACTTACTTGTAACTTTATTAACCGGTTTTTAATCCAAATTCATCAACCAGTACCAATGTTAAGAAAACAATAGTCCTAAACGTGGATGTATGATATATGAATTCACACTTTGTCTTCTGTTCATTTTAAATTCTGGTGCTATTTCGCACAAATTACAAATTCTTGAACAAAGATTTGCATGAATACAATGTTACTGTAACCAGATCTACAATTATTGATTTATTGATTCATACACCAATAGAAAGGTTTCGTAACAGTTTCGTACACAGGGTTCATTCTAGGTCAGGGTTCATTCTAGGTCAGGTTTCATTCTAGGTCAGAATTTTTGGGAGAAGTGAGAAAGCGCGTGATCGCTTCCTTAAATAGTGTTCTTTAATATACTTCTGCAAAATAGGGTTAAAATGCACAGTACAACCATTAAATACAACATTTGAATAGAAGGAGTGCTTTATAATGGGCTAGTGTATCTTACTAGACACAATTTTGTTTGAAAATCGTAAAAACCAAACCATTTTTTTTTTTTTTAGGGAGAAGTGGGGCCCCCAGAGGGCGAAGTTAGGGTCCCTAGGGCGACAATTTCGCCCACATCGCCCTCTAAAATGATCCCTGCATCATATCTCTTTGCAGGTTTCGGGAACAGACCATCCGGCACTATTCACCCAGACTTTATTCACAGAGGATTGTCACTGGATAAACAAACCCCCCAGACAGTTGCTTACCGGGCAACCATACAAGTGCGAGTTCAGATACCAACACATCTTGTTAGATAACAAGCTGATAGAGTGTACAGTGATGTTGAGTGATGGAAACACGCTCGTCGTGTCTCTAAGTCGACCGTTGCGAGCTCTTTGTCCGGGACAGTATGCAGTGTTCTATGATGGTGATATTTGTTTAGGGAGCGCTAAAATTCAACGTCCCGGTCCCACATTGTATTCTCTGGGACAGAAGGGACAGAGGACCCAGTATGCCACATGATATATAGGAAATGAATGGTGGTGATCGCAAGATACCTAAATGTCTTTCAAATGAAGATCTATGAGCAGAAATTGAAAAACCTAATCGAAACTGATGTCAGAAATTGTCATGCTGATTTTCAATTTGACCCCCCCCCATGCTCGTTGCGACGTACAGTAAGTTACAGTATATGGCCCATTGTGGTCACCAGGTGGTGGGTGTTTCTGTGACAGGATGTAAGTAAAACAGAAAATAAAAATAGAAAAATGGAAAATAAAGTTTATTAGTGACATGGATATATCGTCACTTAATAGTATTCAGATTTCTTGGAAAATTACAGACCATGCAACAACTTATTACGATGGAATATATTTATCGCGATAGCTCTCTCATGATTCAGCCCTTAGACTTGGCCCAATATTCAGGACCTAACCTTTGGTGTAAGGCTATTTGTGTGGGATGTCGCTTTGCATTACGGTCGATGGAGAATGATGTTATGTCGCTATGCATCCATGACCTCGGCTAATACCACAGCTGACACATCAATAGCTGAGGTCATACACACTAACAGCTGAGGTCATACACACTAACAGCTGTGGTCATACACACTAACAGCTGATGTCATACATGCCAACAACCAAGGTCATACACACTAACAGCTGTGGTCATACACACTAACAGCCAAGGTCATACACACTAACAGCTGAGGTCTAGAACACTAACAGCTGTGGTCATACACACTAACAGCTGAGGTCATGTACACTAACAGCTGTGGTCATACACACTAACAGCTATGGTCATACACACTAACAGCTGTGGTAATACACACTAACAGCTGAGGTCATGTACACTAACAGCTGTGGTCATACATGCCAACAACCAAGGTCATACACACTAACAACCCAGGTCATACACATTAACAGCTGAGGTCATGCATGCCAACAACCAAGGTCATACACACTAACAACCAAGGTCATATACACTAACAACCAAGGTCATACACACTAACAACTCAGGTCATACACACTAACAACCCAGGTCATACACACTAACAACCAAGGTCATACACACTAACAACCAAGGTCATACACACTAACAACTAAGGTCATACACACTAACAACCAAGGTCATACACACTAACACATACAGCGGCTCTCCAGCTTGATTGAGATTCGTGGTATCCTGTCTAGTATTGTTTCAAGCATGTGTGGGCCGCCGTGTAGGACCAGACTTCCCGCAAGCCAGCTTCCTTACTTGAATGTGTGCCATCCCCAATGGGGCTCAAACACAAGAGAGGGACAAGTAAGGTGTCAATCCATGTCACAAACTGCTTAGCTGAGTTCCAATTGTTTGTACCTGGATGCTGTACAACGTGGATAGTTCGATGTTTTGTAAATAATTTGTGGCTGGGACAAAACCACATGGTAAGGAAAGAAGTAAAAGTGAATTTGTTTTTAATGTTTTTTATTTCATATTTTTCTTCAGTATATATAATTTATAAAACATGTCTTTCACATTCAATAAATCATTAACAATCATATTTTGCTAATTAATACAAAATGTAATATGCATTAGAGAACAAAATGGCAGTCTTAAAACAACAATGGAGAGCTGTAGTGGAGGCCCTATACCCCAACAGGGGTGAAGAGGATTAAACTAAAACAACAATGGACAGCAATATAATCTTGAAATAATTGAAAATGCGATAAAATATGAATTGAAATAAATAATTTGTAATGTTAATTATAATGCAGTAGAAGGCGACAACCATTTGAAGCTTAGGGAGTGGGTGGGGGAATAATGTTAATTATAATGCAGTAGAAGGCGACAACCATTTGAAGCTTAGGGAGTGGGTGGGGAAGTGTCTGGATTACCTGGACCAAAATTAATTGTAGAGCTTACACATGTCGGATATACATATAAAGCCATACAGTATTTGGTACAACCAGCAGTACAATATTTGATACAACCAGCCGTACAATATTTGATACAACCAGCCATACAATATTTGGTACAACCAGTTGTATAATATTTGATAAAACCAGCCCGTACAATATTTGATACAACCAGCCGTACAATATTTGAAATGTTACAGTGGTGTTCTAGGTTTTGTGTATTCAACAAGCACCAAAATGAAATGCGTGTGAAATGTTAACAGTCTGACAGTGGTGTTCTAGGTTTTGTGTATTCAACAAGCACCAAAATGAAATGCGTGTGAAATGTTAACAGTCTGACAGTGGTGTTCTAGGTTTTGTGTATTCAACAAGCACCAAAATGAAATGCGTGTGAAATGTTAACAGTCTGACAGTGGTGTTCTAGGTTTTGTGTATTCAACAAGCACCAAAATGAATGATCAGTTTTAGAACAGAAATTGGTTAGTTCACAAATTACTAAAACGAGAGACATCAGCCAGTTACTGCCCCTGAATAGTCCCTTTAAGCCGATTGGTCCTACTAAGTGCTTTCCTCTGTTTTTACGTTGTTTCCTTTGCAATGTTAATACTCGTATGCATTTTGCATATGAACATTTTGTTGTGTTTGGTTATCTTAACAGATTTAAAATTAATTTACATAAAATTTACAATTCTAATTGCCTCACCTCGAGTACTTTCTTTACCTTGGTATAGTTTATACAAATTTATTTTAGCTCGATTGTGAAACAAGTTCTTTTTAACTTCTATTAATTACTCTCGAGACCTCATTTCTAATGGAATCCATTGCCATGAAGGAGAGAGAAGAGGCCATGTGGAACTTAAATGCCTTGCCTAAGGGCACAACGGCTCCAGCGGGGCTCGAACTACCTTGGTATAAGGCTTGATACATTCCGATTCATAGCACTAGTGTCTGGTTTAGTTACTTAATTAATTAATTTTATGCTTTACCGAAAATAGCTAAATAATAACCTCCCATCAGGTTGCTTGTTAACTCTGCACACTAGCAGTGAAAATAACTCAAATGTGTCGTGTAATTCCATGACATATTTCCTGAGTTTTCAGTACAAATTAATGAATTGTAGGCTGCTAAATTAATTTGAACTATTTATATCCTTTATTTTACCCAGCATGCAAAGAGTTAATAAGATATTGTAAACTTTCGACCAAAATGAAAAGAATGTCATCATACGGACATGTTTACTAGCCGACGTGTAAAGTACAAGTGACTGGGCATCCATAGTCTTCAAACAACAATTTAGTTTGTTCAATGTATCAAATTTTGGGTTTATTTTGTTTAAAGCGACACTACATTTAGTGAAAACGCAAATTTCTACAGAATGTATTTTCCTATATATATGGTATAATTTTTTTCCAAATATTTGCCTCAAATACTGATTACGATATTTCAACTAATAAACAAACGTTGTATACGCGGTTTGTTGACATAACAAAATAATGTAAATATGGTCGACATTCATGCGTAATACAACTTGTGTATCCTGAATAACACGATTTATGGTACATATTTACCGTTATATCTTACATGTGTGCCTATGCATATTTATTTTTAGACTAGTCTTAGTTAAATTATCTTTAAACGACATTATCTCGCGTTTAGTATGGACTCCGATGACAAACAAATATCAATTCAGGAGCGTGGATGATCGTTATATGAAATCTTACTTTCAATTTTTGAAAGTTTGTAGATCACAAAAACACTGTTTATCGATTCAATGTTAAGTGTTCGAATGTATTCGGAAGAATATGTAGTAGCAATGCATTAATACGTGGAAAAATGCATTTTATTTGCTTTTTGCGGTGTAATGTCGCTTTAATGTTCCGTTAGATTAAATATAATTGTCCTAGTTCTAGACAGTTCTACCAGGTGAAATAATATGCTAATTCCTCTTCCTCTCTACTCTGCTGGTCATTTTTGTCGTCTTCTTTCTTTTTGTGGCGAGGGGGCTCTGACCTGAACACAAGACTTCTTCCGGTCTGCAGAAATAAGAATTGTAAGTTAAATAATAAAAATATAAAAAAAGAGATATTTTTATTTCACGTCGCTAACGGTTGCCCATTTCAGCAACGGGGGGCAGTTTACCTAACACCTTTCTTGGACAGGCTCCAGCGGTTAACAGTACCGGTACTTGGTGCACCAACCTCTGTAAGAGTGCCAACTTTTTCATATAAATGATACAGGGCCTGAGTGGGGCTCGAACCTGTAACCATCAGTGATGATACAGTGGTATACAAGTCGGCGACCGTAACCACGGAGGCGGGCTATATATATATCTTAATATTTTTGCTCGCCCACATGGTTCGCCGGCGGTGAGGGTAAATAAGCTCAATCATCAGTAGTTCACCTATACATATATTAGGGGTCTAATCTTATCACACCTATACAGTGACAATACCTGCCACTTCCTGTAGATGCAAATACATTCTAATGCTAACTTAACAACATTAATGACGATTTTCGGAAAAAGCATAACTTGTTTTAAAGTTCACCTGTCTTTTTGGTTCAGCCTTGGCTCTCTCTAGGGCTTTCCTGACTCGTTCCTCCTGGTGCAATCTCTGCTGCTCCATCTTCTCCTCTCGCAGCTTCAATCTACGTTCCTTCTCCTTCGCCTGGATAAAACAACAACACACATATATCGGTCACATACATTCTCCTAATATATAAGAGTCGCGTGGAACCGAACCTGTCAATCTGTTGGAATATCAGATTTACAGTGAACCAAAACCTGTATATCTGTTGAAATATCAGCTTTACAGGAACCTAAACCTCTATATCCGCTGTAATATCACCATTCCAGAGAACCTAAACCTCTATATCTGCTGTAATATCAGCTTTACAGGAACCTAAACCTCTATATCCACTGTAATATCACCATTACAGGGAACCAAAACCTGTATATCTGCTGTAATATCACCATTACAGGGAACCTAAACCTGTATATCTGCTGTAATATCACCATTACAGGGAACCTATATCTGCTGTAATATCAGCTTTACAGGAACCTAAACCTCTATATCTGCTGTAATATCACCATTACAGGGAACCTATATCTGCTGTAATATCAGCTTTACAGGAACCTAAACCTCTATATCTGCTGTAATATCACCATTACAGGGAACCTAAACCTCTATATCTGCTGTAATATCACCATTACAGGGAACCTAAACCTCTATATCTGCCCATAATATCACCATTACAGGGAACCTAAACCTCTATATCTGCTGTAATATCACCATTACAGGGAACCTAAACCTCTATATCTGCTGTAATATCACCATTACAGGGAAACTAAACCTCTATATCTGCTGTAATATCACCATTACAGGGAACCTAAACCTCTATATATGCTGTAATATAACCATTACAGGGAACCTAAACCTCTATATCTGCTGTAATATCACCATTACAGGGAACCTAATCCTCTATATCCACTGTAATATCACCATTACAGGGAACCTAAACCTCTATATCTGATGTAATATCACAATTACAGGAACCTAAACCTCTATATCTGATGTAATATCACCATTACAGGGAACATAAACCTCTATATCCACTGTAATATCACTATTACAGGGAACCTAAACCTCTATATCTGCTGTAATATCACCATTACAGGGAATCTAAACCTCTATATCCGCTGTAATATCACCATTACAGGGAACCTAATCCTCTATATCCACTGTAATATCACCATTACAGGGAACCTAAACCTCTATATCTGCTGTAATATCACCATTACAGGGAACCTAAACCTCTATATCTGCTGTAATATCACCATTACAGGGAACCTAAACCTCTATATCCACTGTAATATCACCATTACAGGGAACCTAATCCTCTATATCCACTAATATCACCATTACAGGGAACCTAAACCTGTATATCTGCTGTAATATCACCATTACAGGGAACCTAAACCTCTATATCCGCTGCAATATCACCATTACAGGGAATCTAAACCTCTATATCCGCTGTAATATCAGCTTTACAGGGAACCAATACCTATATAACTGCTGCAGGGCTGTGAATGAACAATTATGAAAGGGGAACTCTGTCAAAATACTGTAGCCCGGACAAACTGTATTCGTCACAAATCTTCAAAGGGCCATAACTACACTCTGGCCGTACGGTATTCTCGACTTGCAGCACTCTCGACTTGACGGCATTCTCGACTTATGGCACTCTCGATTTACAAAATCACATAAAATCAAAAATCACCCCTAGACTTATAGGTAAATATAATTATATGCCTTCACTCAGTTTGGTTACCTTTTCTGCAGTCTCCACCTTATCCTGTGGCATGGTTTCTATTTGTTCAAACAGTTCCTCCAGGCGAGTTTCTATATTCGTCAACATCTGCAGCGTGCTTTAAGGATAGAGAGGTACAAATGCAGCAAGCAATGTGATGAATGTTACATGATTCGTGTAGGTTATAATGTTACCATGTCTCTACAGTATCTCTGCTCCCAGCATTAATAATATTTCCCATATCATGATGCTTTATCACAAACTGAGTATGGCCTTGTAGTAGGGACAAAGTGTAATTAATACAGCAGTGAATTGATACTCTAGTACTCACCAGAAGGATTTATCTCCCTTGATTTTACTATTAATTAACTTCCTGATCATTTTACACCCATTTCTTTCTCAAAATACATGTAGCTACAACCATTCATTTCAGTTTTATTTTGTGTGTTCTTAGTTTTAGTTTGTATGTATTTATTATTACGATTATAAATCGTGATTACTGTCTCACATTTCCAAATTTTTTAATAAAAACTTGATTTTAAAAAGAAATCAATATTTTTTAACATTATTATCTCCCTTTACGTATACTTATCATAGGAAACTTTTCATATCTAAATAATAGATTTATTTTCCATTTATAGGAGAGAAAAAAATGGAAAGAGCTTTTAAAAAGTGAGAAATTATGGTACCCCCCCCCCCCCCCCCCCCCCGTGCAGTGCATTAATATTATTCGCAATTACTGACCTTTTATATATATATATATATATAGAAAGTCATAATTAAAAACAATAATAATAAATGCATTAATCAAAATCTGGAACACTTTCTTATACAATTGTAAGAAATATGCATAGGTACATGTAGGTACTGACAGAGGAAATACAGAAAAAAAATTGTATTTTATTCAGTGGAACCGGAACGCTTATAAATCGGACTTCCCTGCAAACCAAGCAATTTTCTTGGATCAGATTTTCCTTTCTTTGTTCCTTGTAAATAACTATGTAAATTGGAACCCTATTTTACAGATGCTGTATACAGTTTCATGTTTCCACTAAAATTCCCACTGTATACCGAACAGTATCGAGCAAAAAACAACAAAAAAACAAAAACCCATGTATCCTTTTAAACGACGTCATGCTATTATTTCAAAATAGTTTCTCTTACATTAACCCTTTGCCAGCTGAGTAAATAAATCACATTTGCAAACAACATAGATCCAGATCAGCCAAGGCGTAACTATCCGAATAGTGCAGTTTGTGCCATCTGATCTGGCTCTGTGCTGTTTGAAAATGATTTCAATGATCAGCCAAGGCGTAACTATCCGAATAGTGCAGTTTGTGCCATCTGATCTGGCTCTGTGCTGTTTGAAAATGATTTCAATGATCAGCCAAGGCGTAACTATCCGAATAGTGCAGTTTGTGCCATCTGATCTGGCTCTATGCTGTTTGAAAATGTCTCCAAATTGTATTTTGGTCAGGTTTAGAGATACTGTATCTTCACTGGTATATTAAACAGAATGTTACTATTTTATTAACATGAAGAGCTAGTAATGAATCGAGTAATTCCCCTCCCAAGGGTAATCACATGTAGGTATATTAAAATTGTATGTCACGGATTACCACACGGGCGATCCACATTTCGCAAGTGAAAGAATGATATAATGTAGAAAGCAAAATGAAAGAATTGTGATTAAATTTTAGACGCCACGCAATATTCTCTCGGTAACTGCGAGAAAACCAGTCTGAAAAATACAACTAAACAAACATTTAACATTCAACATCCTTCCATAGCAGTCCTTAAAATTAGTATAAAAACGTTTTTAAAACTATGTTGTTATATTTTGTTACATATAATTGCTTGTGTCTTACAGGCACAGAAAGTTCCCCTGATTTGAAGATAGACATTGGAGACCCATCTAATACATGGTTCACCTTATAGTCACGTAGTTATGGTACTATGGAAGGATATAGCAACAACACAATAACTTAACAACACTACATATAACTTTAAACCAGCAGGTGCCAAAATATGTATTTTAATCTACAACTTCCCTCATAAAACTACAAAGGCAATTAACTTCCATCAGAAATTAACAATGGCAATTAACTTCCATCAGAAATTAACAATGGCAATTAGCTTCCATCAGAAATTAACAATGGCAATTAACTTCCATCAGAAATTAACAATGGCAATTAGAGCTTCCTTCATAAATCTACAAAGCATCGCTACTTTCACAAACTTACAAAAAGCAAATGCCTTCACTGCTAATGTAAAGCTCATGTATTTATGTATAGAAAACGATCCAATATGTAAAATATCGGACTGTGTGAGGCGCATAGCATACATATTGGATCCGTTTGAGGCTTATATCTTACTTAAAACACACACTTATATAACAAGATCCTACTAATTAAAATTGTTAATTTCGTACATGTGTGCGTAAGATTTAATATAATACTCTGGCCTTTTGACAGCTGTCCAATATTATTAATAATGGACTGCAAGTACAAAGGTATGACATCACAACAGTGTTTTAAATATAGATAAAGCATATGCTAATTTAAAATGTGATGCAAGACAAAATACTGCTACTATAGTAAGAACCTCGACACCACTTATATACATAACAAAGATACATCTGATTGTCTTGAAAACTTTGAGAAATTATTTACCACTAAATATTGTCAGTATGCATATACGTACGGTACAGTTTTTGCATGCTGGGAAAAATAAAATTTCAAATAATTGTAGCAGACGACAATTCATTAATGTGTTTTTCATATTTGTAAGTGAAAACTGGAAATACATGTATGTCATGGAATTTCATTAGAATTGTGTTGTTTTTAGTTACAAATAAAAAAAACACATTAATGAATTGTCGGCTGGTACAATTATTTGAACTATTTATAGCCTTTATTTTACCCAGAATTCAAAAAGAGTTAAATGTTTATAGAATGGTACAGATATGCAAGCATCTGTGCATTCAACTACATGTACAAATGAATATCTGGTATTGTCTTGTCAATACATACAAAATACAGGCATAAGTGCAAAAATCATATTAGAAAATTGGCCCTCACCAATTTTATATCTGAATTATGCTTGGCTTACTGGTGCTTCAAATGCTTGGCACACCAGAAAATGATGAATAATGGGCCTTTAAAACTGACTACCAATTACCAGATACAACAATTTGTCTTTACTGTGAAAAGTAGATATAACAAAACATTGTAAGAACTTGTTTCGCAATCAAGCTAAAATAAATGTGTATAAACTAACAAAACATTAGCTGAACAGACAGACTACCATGCACCTTCAATTATTTCAATAGATTGTTGTTTTGTTGCATCAACTTTTCACAGTAAACATAATTTGTTGTATTGGGTTTAACAAAAGCAACAAATACAGCTATTGTGATGTTGAATGATGACAATCAAGGCACATACATGATATGTTAGGGGTCAAATCTTCACAACCTTTACAAGAGGTCACTTAGCAAGGTCAAAGGTGACTTGCTTTCGATCGGCTGATTTTTATTCCAGAAGAGTTTCTAGCGAGTTTCTAGACAGTTAAAAGCTAGCATGAGTTCAAAACAACTAATTATGAAACATTTTGAATAGCTAATAGAAATGATATTTGAAATGCCCATTTCTGAAGTAAGTTAAGTTTGAACTGGGAATTGGGGGAAATAATTATAGGGAAGTGAAAACAGCAGCAGGAAATGGCGAAATCTAAAGTGAAATTCTCTACAACTACAAGATCTGCTTAGTTTAAAGCAACTAATCCAGACATTTTTGTGTGTTGATGAAAATTCTAAAATTCAAAATATTTGTGTGTACCGTTTTCATGTGCCTGTGCATGAAATTTGGTAATTCTTTTTTGTCATTTCCTACAGTGCTTGAAAATGGAATTCAAAATTGTGACAAACACTAGCAGAAATGTATAGACGAGCTCCTTTAAAAGTTTATTTGTTAGTTTGAAAATGTGAATGAAGATTAATATGACCACAGTGAGTCCTGACCTCAAGGTTATAAACTTGTCTCTAATAATAATCAAGCTATTCTGGTTGGTTGAGCTGAGCGTAAATCTCAAGCTCAACCAATCACATGAGCTTGACAAACATTTTATAACCAATGTGAATGAATATATAAATTAATGTGTGATAACACACCAGGATTCCCAGGCCTGAAAAGCATTGATAGAGCATGAAAACTGTAGTTTTACCATAACCATATCAGGCACATGCCTGAAAATGATCATCACTGTATCATATAGGCTATGTTACGAGTGCATGAAAGCAGGGCAAAATGAAGCGTAAGTTGTATGAAAAAGCTTCTTGTCTGATTTCCTTGATTTCAAGCTTCTTGTACGAGCGTTCTGATTGGATTATGATTATTCTTCATATATAAAAAAACATCTTGTTACATTCTAATATTCCAATCAGAACGCTCGTTTCAACGCGAATTGCGCCGCTTTAGAAATTTTCAAAACAAATTGAAAATACTACGAAATCTCTTTTTGACGTACATTTTTGCCGAATAAACCTACACGTTAGTGGAAACACATTTTATTGATAATGTTATTCACAGTTAAAACTCTCCCGTCGAAGATTTTTTTTTGTTGCTGACAGAACCCGTGTCCTAGTAGGGAAATGTGACCTGCTATGGTCAATGTCTGTGGCAATTGTTTGCAAAGTATACATGCATGCAGCTTAAAGTTGTGTTTTATTTGAAGAACAATATAAAGACTCGGGATAGGCGTTATATTTGGACAGCTTTGTACAAAATTGTTTCAGATAGGGCCATTTTACTGATCGATGCGAAATCTGACATCCCACAGAGTAGAATCCCTGTACTTAAATATATATACTAGTACCCCCAAACGTGCCGAATCCCTGTGACGTGGACTGGTGCATGATATTTTTTAGACCAATCAATTAATAAGAAAATTACATTTGGACCAGTTCATTTATCAAAATGGGTAATTTTGTCTAAAAATAGTAATATTATTGGCAAAAAGTGCAGATCCTGATGAGACGGCTCATCTGGGTCTATACTTTTTGTAAGCCTATCTAGGTCTGTGGTGTTGAAAAGGTTAATACAAAACAACCGAAAAATCTCCCCTCGGGATCCATTAAAGTGTCACATGGCAGTCATTCTTCGTGCTTATACCACATGTGACAATGCAAGTAGGTGCTCGCAGCCATGGAGACATGTGACATAACGATGTACTGTGCAACAATGTGATCCATAGAACAATACCCATTGTTTACCCAGATAAATCCACTGTATCATTCATTTGAGCAGTACTTGTGCAATAGAAGAAAATAACAAATCATCTAGCAAATAAATTCTACTATCTTATTTCATGAGACTGCATGTATGTACAAAATTAACGATACTAGTGCCCGTAAAACATTAAATATTATATAACAACAAATACTAGTGCTCATATAAAATGCAAATACTAGTGCCCGTAGAATATCAAATACTAGCACCCTATATAACACCAAAATACTACTGCCCATATAACATCACCTATTTGCTTTCGTACAGAAAACCATATATATATATTGTCGCAGAATAAACACCACTACCCAAACACATAACAAACCGATACAAAGTAATCAAGAAACAACGCATATTTGAAAGACATAACTCAGACAAGACGAAACTTAGCACAAAACTGTGTAAACATTTGATTAAATAACAAAGACACAAAGAAACCATATAACAAAGACACCAAAAAACTAAACAAGAAAACAAACTAAACAATGTAAACATTTGAATATATAACGGAGACACCAAGAAACTAAACAAGAAAACAATGTAAACATTTGAATATATAACAAAGACATCAAGAAACTAAACAAGAAGACAATGTAAACATTTGAATATATAACGGAGACATCAAGAAACTAAACAAGAAACCAATGTAAACAATTGAATATATAACAGAGACATCAAGAAACTAAACAAGAAGACAATGTAAACAATTGAATATATAACAGAGACACCAAGAAACCAATGTAAACAATTGAATATATAACAGAGACACCAAGAAACCAATGTAAACAATTGAATATATAACAGAGACACCAAGAAACCAATGTAAACAATTGAATATATAACAAAGAAACCAATGTAAACAATTGAATATATAACAGAGACACCAAGAAACTAAACAAGAAACCAATGTAAACAATTGAATATATAACAGAGACACCAAGAAACTAAACAAGAAACCAATGTAAACAATTGAATATATAACAGAGACACCAAGAAACTAAACAAGAAACCAATGTAAACAATTGAATATATAACAGAGACACCAAGAAACTAAACAAGAAACCAATGTAAACAATTGAATATATAACAGAGACATCAAGAAACTAAACAAGAAACCAATGTAAACAATTGAATATATAACAGAGACACCAAGAAACCAATGTAAACAATTGAATATATAACAGAGACACCAAGAAACCAATGTAAACAATTGAATATATAACAGAGACACCAATGTAAACAATTGAATATATAACAGACACCAAGAAACCAATGTAAACAATTGAATATATAACAGAGACACCAAGAAACCAATGTAAACAATTGAATATATAACAGAGACACCAAGAAACTAAACAAGAAACCAATGTAAACAATTGAATATATAACAGAGACACCAAGAAACTAAACAAGAAGACAATGTAAACATTTGAATATATAACGGAGACATCAAGAAACTAAACAAGAAACCAATGTAAACAATTGAATATATAACAGAGACACCAAGAAACCAATGTAAACAATTGAATATATAACAGAGACACCAAGAAACTAAACAAGAAACCAATGTAAACAATTGAATATATAACAGAGACACCAAGAAACCAATGTAAACAATTGAATATATAACAGAGACACCAAGAAACCAATGTAAACAATTGAATATATAACAGAGACACCAAGAAACCAATGTAAACAATTGAATATATAACAGAGACAACAAAGAAACTAAACAAGAAACCAATGTAAACAATTGAATATATAACAGAGACACCAAGAAACCAATGTAAACAATTGAATATATAACAGAGACACCAAGAAACCAATGTAAACAATTGAATATATAACAGAGACACCAAGAAACTAAACAAGAAACCAATGTAAACAATTGAATATATAACAGAGACACCAAGAAACCAATGTAAACAATTGAATATATAACAGAGACACCAAGAAACCAATGTAAACAATTGAATATATAACAGAGACACCAAGAAACCAATGTAAACAATTGAATATATAACAGAGACACCAAGAAACCAATGTAAACAATTGAATATATAACAGAGACATCAAGAAACTAAACAAGAAACCAATGTAAACAATTGAATATATAACAGAGACACCAAGAAACCAATGTAAACAATTGAATATATAACAGAGACACCAAGAAACCAATGTAAACAATTGAATATATAACAGAGACACCAAGAAACCAATGTAAACAATTGAATATATAACAGAGACACCAAGAAACCAATGTAAACAATTGAATATATAACAGAGACACCAAGAAACCAATGTAAACAATTGAATATATAACGGAGACATCAAGAAACTAAACAAGAAACCAATGTAAACAATTGAATATATAACGGAGACACCAAGAAACCAATGTAAACAATTGAATATATAACAGAGACACCAAGAAACCAATGTAAACAATTGAATATATAACGGAGACACCAAGAAACCAATGTAAACAATTGAATATATAACGGAGACACCAAGAAACCAATGTAAACAATTGAATATATAACGGAGAAACCAATGTAAACAATTGAATATATAACGGAGACACCAAGAAACCAATGTAAACAATTGAATATATAACGGAGACATCAAGAAACTAAACAAGAAACCAATGTAAACAATTGAATATATAACAGAGACACCAAGAAACCAATGTAAACAATTGAATATATAACGGAGACACCAAGAAACCAATGTAAACAATTGAATATATAACGGAGACACCAAGAAACCAATGTAAACAATTGAATATATAACGGAGACACAGAAACTAAACAAGAAACCAATGTAAACAATTGAATATATAACAGAGACACCAAGAAACCAATGTAAACAATTGAATATATAACGGAGACACCAAGAAACCAATGTAAACAATTGAATATATAACAGAGACACCAAGAAACCAATGTAAACAATTGAATATATAACAGAGACACCAAGAAACCAATGTAAACAATTGAATATATAACGGAGACACCAAGAAACCAATGTAAACAATTGAATATATAACAGAGACACCAAGAAACCATGTAAACAAGTGAATATATAACAGAGACACCAAGAAACCAATGTAAACAATTGAATATATAACAGAGACACCAAGAAACCAATGTAAACAATTGAATATATAACGGAGACACCAAGAAACCAATGTAAACAATTGAATATATAACAGAGACACCAAGAAACCAATGTAAACAGTTGAATATATAACAGAGACACCAAGAAACCAATGTAAACAATTGAATATATAACAGAGACACCAAGAAACCAATGTAAACAATTGAATATATAACAGAGACACCAAGAAACCAATGTAAACAGTTGAATATATAACGGAGACACCAAGAAACCAATGTAAACAATTGAATATATAACAGAGACACCAAGAAACCAATGTAAACAATTGAATATATAACAGAGACACCAAGAAACCAATGTAAACAATTGAATATATAACAGAGACATCAAGAAACCAATGTAAACAATTGAATATATAACAGAGACACCAAGAAACCAATGTAAACAATTGAATATATAACAGAGACATCAAGAAACCAATGTAAACAATTGAATATATAACAGAGACACCAAGAAACCAATGTAAACAATTGAATATATAACAGAGACACCAAGAAACCAATGTAAACAATTGAATATATAACAGAGACACCAAGAAACCAATGTAAACAATTGAATATATAACAGAGACATCAAGAAACCAATGTAAACAATTGAATATATAACAGAGACACCAAGAAACCAATGTAAACAATTGAATATATAACAGAGACACCAAGAAACCAATGTAAACAATTGAATATATAACAGAGACACCAAGAAACCAATGTAAACAATTGAATATATAACAGAGACATCAAGAAACCAATGTAAACAATTGAATATATAACAGAGACACCAAGAAACCAATGTAAACAATTGAATATATAATGGAGACACCAAGAAACCAATGTAAACAATTGAATATATAACGGAGACACCAAGAAACCAATGTAAACAATTGAATATATAACAGAGACACCAAGAAACCAATGTAAACAATTGAATATATAACAGAGACATCAATAAACCAATGTAAACAGTTGAATATATAACAGAGACACCAAGAAACCAATGTAAACAATTGAATATATAACAGAGACACCAAGAAACCAATGTAAACAATTGAATATATAACAGAGACATCAAGAAACCAATGTAAACAGTTGAATATATAACAGAGAAACCAATGTAAACAATTGAATATATAACGGAGACACCAAGAAACCAATGTAAACAATTGAATATATAACAGAGACACCAAGAAACCAATGTAAACAATTGAATATATAACGGAGACACCAAGAAACCAATGTAAACAGTTGAATATATAACGGAGACACCAAGAAACCAATGTAAACAGTTGAATATATAACAGAGAAACCAATGTAAACAATTGAATATATAACGGAGACACCAAGAAACCAATGTAAACAATTGAATATATAACGGAGACACCAAGAAACCAATGTAAACAGTTGAATATATAACAGAGACACCAAGAAACCAATGTAAACAGTTGAATATATAACAGAGACACCAAGAAACCAATGTAAACAATTGAATATATAACGGAGACACCAAGAAACCAATGTAAACAATTGAATATATAACAGAGACACCAAGAAACCAATGTAAACAATTGAATATATAACAGAGACATCAAGAAACCAATGTAAACAGTTGAATATATAACGGAGACACCAAGAAACTAAACAAGAAGACAATGTAAACAATTGAATATATAACAGAGACACCAAGAAACCAATGTAAACAATTGAATATATAACGGAGACGTTATGTTATATTTCGGGTTTTACGCCTGCATCAGCACCATTTTGGGCTATATCGCCGGCGGGCAGTTTACTTAACAACACCTTTCCTGGGCAGGCTCCAGCGGTTAACCAGTACTTGGGTGCACCAACCTCCGTAAGAAACTGCCAACTTTTTCATATAAATGAGACACGGCCTGAGCGGGGCTCGAACCCGTGACCATCAGTGATGATAGGTTACAGTGGTATACAAGTCAGCGACCTTAACCACTCGACCACGGAGGCGGACTTTATAACGGAGACACCAAGAAACCAATGTAAACAATTGAATATATAACAGAGACACCAAGAAACCAATGTAAACAATTGAATATATAACGGAGACACCAAGAAACCAATGTAAACAGTTGAATATATAACAGAGACACCAAGAAACCAATGTAAACAATTGAATATATAACAGAGACACCAAGAAACCAATGTAAACAATTGAATATATAACAGAGACACCAAGAAACCAATGTAAACAGTTGAATATATAACGGAGACACCAAGAAACCAATGTAAACAATTGAATATATAACAGAGACATCAAGAAACCAATGTAAACAGTTGAATATATAACGGAGACACCAAGAAACCAATGTAAACAATTGAATATATAACAGAGACATCAAGAAACCAATGTAAACAATTGAATATATAACGGAGAAACCAATGTAAACAATTGAATATATAACAGAGACATCAAGAAACCAATGTAAACAATTGAATATATAACAGAGACATCAAGAAACCAATGTAAACAATTGAATATATAACAGAGAAACCAATGTAAACAATTGAATATATAACAGAGACACCACACATCCTCATGTATGATGTCATAATTTATCAACTGAAATGAACATACCTTTTTATTGTAGTGAGAAAGTTCCACGAACTGTTCATACATAACCATGATTACAAATAAATTAATCACAAGCCTAGCTTTTAATCAACCTGATTGAGGTAGGCCAGCTGTCTGGTCATGCACAGCTGCCAGAGCCCTGCAGCGGTGTAGCTTCCTAAGGCAGTGTACGGCACAGTGACCATTCGCCCAAAAATATCGTAATTGAGAGCTCTATGCATGCAAGTGCAGTCGTGTAGCTTGATCCAGTAGCGTGGATGCACACAAGCACCGATTCAAAGAATAATTAGATAGTGAAAGGAGAAATAACAGCATTTATGTGATGAATACACATTGCATCCTTAACAACTACATAGACTGGTAATATATTACAACGGTTAGTTGTGATTATCAGGTTACGGGTTAAAACCATTCAACATTTTTGTAAAAGTTTTTACAAAACATTTTAAAAATACATTTTTGTAACAATTTATCAAAACACCAAGACAATTCCTAATTCCAAAGGTATGGGCCATCTTCCTAAAATGGCAATCAAATCAGCGCTGTAATTATAATAATTGATACAACGTCGATATTTTAGTCTTAATATATTGATACACAAATCAGTGACACCTCTATGTTGTGTTATACTATACTACTTGCATGTACATTCCTAACTGTTAGATAACTACATTATCTACAGCAAGCATTAGTCAACATCAAATGTTAAAATTGTAATATGGGGAAAAAAACATCGAAAGATTAGTCAGAGAATCTGAGTTCTCCTAGTTCTGTTTACCTATCTCTGTCATTACATTTCTCCTTTATGGTTTTAGAGACTATTTGCTATACACGCAGAACTGAAGATAGGGTTAAGCAAACATTTTGTCATTAACAGTGTACTGCCGAGCAGCTAGCAAACAGTGTACTGCCGAGCAGCTAGTGAACAGTGTACTGCCAAGCAGCTAGCGAACAGTGTACTGCCGAGCAGCTAGTGAACAGTGTACTGCCGAGCAGCTAGTGAACAGTGTACTGCTAAGCAGCTAGTGAACAGTGTACTGCCGAGCAGCTAGCGAACAGTGTACTGCCGAGCAGCTAGCGAACAGTGTACTGCCGAGCAGCTAGTGAACAGTGTACTGCCAAGCAGCTAGCGAACAGTGTACTGCCGGGCAGCTAGCGAACAGTGTACTGCAGAGCAACTAGCGAACAGTGTACTGCAGAGCAACTAGCGAACAGTGTACTGCTGAGCAGCTAGTGAACAGTGTACTGCCGAGCAGCTAGCGAACAGTGTACTGCAGAGCAACTAGCGAACAGTGTACTGCTGAGCAGCTAGTGAACAGTGTACTGCCGAGCAGCTAGTGAACAGAGTACTGCCAAGCAGCAGGTGAACAGTGTACTGCCGAGCAGCTAGTGAACAGTGTACTGCAGAGGCGGACCATGTGGACGAAGTAACAAGAGGTGGCTTAACTTTACTGATATATTCATCCATGTTATGTGGTCAAAAAACTGTAGGGGGAAAGAAAAGACTATATTTCGATTTGATTTTCTCTGGCAATCGTGTTGAGTTTTTGTAAATACCGGAAGCACGAAAATGCCCCAAAGAAAAGAAATTGACTCAAAAGTTAAAATAGTACTGTCACAGGAGAAATTAGAAGAAATTGTCTCCTTGAACGATCTCATTTCTCCTTATTTTGAGGTCAGGTAAGAAGTGTTTTTATATGGCGGAAACTTGGCCGAGTCATCTACTTTCTTTTTTGTAACCTTAAACTTCTCCTTTGTATATCATTAACTTCTCTCTTGCAACCTTGAACTTCTCTCTTGTAACCCGAAGCTCCTTCCTTGTATACCTGTAACTTCTCCCTTGTATACCTTTAACTTCTCCCTTGTATGACCTTTAACTTCTCCCACGTATACCTTTAACTTCTCCTGTATAACCTTAGACTACTCTCCTGTATCCTGCCTTTAACTTCTCCCGTGTATACCTTTAACTTCTCCTGTATAACCTTAGATTACTCTCCTGTATCCTTAAACTTCTCTCTAGTAACATTACACTAACCTTACACTTCTCTCTTGTAACATTAAACGTCACTCTTGTAACCTTACACTTCTCCCTTGTATGCCTTTAACGTCTCTCTTGTAACCTTAAACTTCGCTCTAGTAATCTTACACTTCTCCCTTGTATGCCTTTAACGTCTCTCTTGTAACCTTAAACTTCGCTCTAGTAATCTTACACTTTTCCCTTGTATGCCTTTAACTTCTCTCTTGTAACCTTAAACTTCGCTCTAGTAATCTTACACTTCTCCCTTGTATGCCTTTAACGTCTCTCTTGTAACCTTAAACTTCGCTCTAGTAATCTTACACTTCTCCCTTGTATGCCTTTAACTTCTCTCTTGTAACCTTAAACTTCGCTCTAGTAATCTTACACTTCTCCCTTGTATGCCTTTAACGTCTCTCTTGTAACCGTAAACTTCGCTCTAGTAATCTTACACTTCTCCCTTGTATGCCTTTAACGTCTCTCTTGTAACCTTAAACTTCGCTCTAGTAATCTTACACTTCTCCCTTGTATACCTTTAACTTTGTTCTTGTAATCTTACACTTCTCCCTAGTATACCTTTAATTTCTCTCTTGTAACCTTAAACTTTTCTCTTATAAACTGTAAACTTCCTCTCACTCTGTTCTGTCTGATCTGGCTCTAGGCTGTTTGCAAAAGCAACTTTAGTCGCGATTAGCAGGTTAAGTGTTGCAATTTGTTCAACAATTAGTTTCTATTAAACAACCACCTCTGTCAAAGCAGCCTGTTTTACCACTATCTTGGCTGTCTGTTTAAGACAGTGTGCGCGTGTGTTTTACGTTTATTTATCGCTGTTACTGGTTGCCCATATGAGCGACGCCTCCTGAAGAGATTGGTCATTTTAGATTTTTGGAGGAGAGTGCAATGATACAAATAGAGAGTCTCCTCTGGTTCTTTTACGTGCACGGTGTAAAGCACCGACACGAGACCTCGGTTTAAAGTCCCATCTGAAAGACTGTTAATGTTATTATGGTTTGACGGGGGATTTGAACCTGCGATCATCCCTGGGTTTGCAGTCCAATGTGTTAACCACTGGACTACAGATCCGTCTGTGTTTAAGACAGTTAGAACTGTATATACATGTGTATGTATAATGTACAAATGTATATATTACCCAGGAGAACTCAGTTTGTGTTATTACACTACGGAACACACATGATTAAATTAGACACGGAAAACATAGAGCATAATAAAATGATCATTACATTAGCTAAGCTAAAGTTATATGAATATCATTTCATACAACACATACAAGTTGAAAAAGAACAACTTGTGATCAGATAGGTTATCTTTCCCACAGGCTGTAGAGCAAAATGACATGAGAATTTGAATCAAACAGGGCTCATTGTAGAGGGCAAGTCGCCCTTAATAAAAATTATTTTACAATTTTCATACAAAATTATTTTTCAATTTTCATACAAAATTTTGTCCAGTAAGATACACTGGCCCATTATAAAGCACTGTTTCTATTCATATGTTCTATTTAATGGTGATATTGTCTATTTTAACCCTATTCTCCCAAAACATCTGACCTAGAATGAGCCCTGTAAATTGATATTGACATTGCACCATCTTCTCATTTTGCTTCAAGGCCTACAGGAAAAATAAATAGAGATTAATCGAAAAAACAAAAAAGGTGACATCTGTTTTAATACAGGATGCCAACGGATAGGTGGGACACTTTTCAATTATATATATATATATAAAGCTGTAAACATTTCATCCTGGAATAACAGCCCGATGTTTCATCATATCATACACTTTTGTGATGCTTTACTCAGTTTTATGCCGAAGCTCTACAAGACCTGTGAAGTTTACCGAATCATAAAATCAATCATTTTTGCGAGGGAATTATTTATACTATATGGGCCATCATGTTTCCATTGAATCATGCAAGTAAAATCTTGTTATTATTAGAATTTAATCAGTGCCGATACTGTAAAGCTAAGATTACTTTGTTTTTGTAAACTTCAAATCAATTACAAAATTGCAATTTAGGTATGATAGCTGATTTCTCAAAAACGTTGTTTGTTAGTTTGGGTTTATGCCTGCATCAGCACCATTTTGGGCTATATCGCCGGCGGGCAGTTTACCTAACAACACCTTTCCTGGGCAGGCTCCAGCGGTTAACCAGTACTTGGGTGCACCAACCTCTGTACGAAACTGCCAACTTTTTCATATAAATGAGACACGGCCTTAGCGGGGCACGAACCCGTGACCATCAGTGATGATAGGTTGCAGTGGTATACAAGTCAGCGATCTTAACCACTCAAAAATGGAGGCGAACTTCTCAAAAACTATTTTACACAATTTGTAGCTATATTTCACCCATTGTCCCATCGCATAATAATTATTGGACTAATCCAAATGAAATATTCCCATAGATGACAATAACAGCATTGCCAATATGCCACCCAAATATATATAAATTGGAACATTGCCTACTATTTTGCAAGCAGAAATGTCCAACATCATACATGTGAATTATTCCTATCTACCAAATGAGCTTTTACCAAAATGAAAGATTTAAAAAATCCCTTAAAATCTTTAAAAACTAATTTCTTTGTTCTATTTAAGCATCTTAAAAATCCTACTTTTAAATGAGGGGTTTCCCCTTTGGGCTGTAGAAATTATAAAATATTCGAGAGTAAAAGCATCACAGAAGAGATTCCTGATCTAGTGAAGGTTGTGTTATCTACATCCACACCACTCACAAACATCCAAACTACATGATTCATATTGAGGCATAACAGTTTAGTCTTTTGAATGCTTTCTTTTTCCTCGAAATTAACTAAAACTCTTCTCACTAACTTTATGAGTACTTGGTTTTGAAATTTAGTTCTAAACTGGAGTATAAGACGCAGCAGACTTGTGGATACTATTTTGGATGAAACTACCTGCGTCTTATATATAGACGATTACGGTAGTCTGGTAAGTGTAAAGTCATGATGATTGCGAAACAAGTTCTTACAACTTATATTAATCACTCTCGAGACCTCATTCCTGATGGAATGCATCGCCACAAGGGAGACAGAAGAGGCAACGTGGAATTTAAATGCCAATCGTAACGACTACAGCTTGCCGAGAACTCCGGGTTGTTTTTGCAGCTGAAGCGAACGCACTATTACTGCGCTATCATGGCTTCCAAAAAGTTATAGATAAGCTTGAAAGTTATGAACTGTTGACTGCCCTACCATTTCACATTTTGCTAGCCCAGGGATCAAACCATGTTGTATAGGTGACAGGCCAGCATGCAAACAACTATACTAATCTGTAATCAGCCTTTAGGCAGTCATTATGTTATCGTTAATGAAATGAACAATAAAATAAATGTTCTGTAATTTTTCATATTAAATTTTGTCTTATGAGATATTTTCCACTAGTCTTCTTAATATGTGTGTAATTGGAAGGCCATTTTATAATATCTAACCAGCTAACTTTATTGTTATCTTCTCCACATTACATGTCTGCCATATATGTTCATTTTTCTTCAAAGGTATGAAAAAAGGTGACATACAGGTCTGCATTAAGAGAGGTGCAATCTTTAAATTTCTTACCAACATTTTATCACTTAATATTTAATTTGGTTGGTGCTTGACAATACTGAAAACCAAGACAGCATTCAAGAAACAGCAATGTCATTATTGCCAGAACCAGTAGTTTGACAATTCTCAAGTGGGTGTTGTAAATAAGTAGATTTGCCCACTAACCTAATGTTTGCCTCATTGTCACCGATACAGCTGCGGTAGACTTCTTCAACTTTCTTGTTTAATTGTGCCAACATCTTCTCCTGGTCCTCTTGTTTAAATTCCCCATACGAAAACATTCTGAAAGAAAGTAGAATAACATACAATGTTCTATATACATAGGAGTAGCTTATATAAGGACTGTAAATTTGGATTGTTCATAAAGTACTGTAAATTTGGATTGTACATAAAATATTATAAATTTGGATTGTTCATAAAGTACTGTAAATTAGGATTGTTCATAAAGTACTGTAAATTTGGATTGTTCACAAAGTACTGTAAATTAGGATTGTTCATAATGTACTGTAAATTAAGATTGTTCATAAAGTACTGTAAATTAGGATTGTTCATAAAGTACTGTAAATTTGGATTGTTCATAAAGTACTGTAAATTTGGATTGTTCATAAAGTACTGTAAATTTGGATTGTTCATAAAGTACTGTAAATTAGGATTGTTCATAAAGTACTGTAAATTTGGATTGTACATAAAATACTGTAAATTTGGATTGTTCATAAAGTACTGTAAATTTGGATTGTACATAAAATACTGTAAATTAGGATTGTTCATAAAGTACTGTAAATTTGGATTGTTCATAAAGTACTGTAAATTTGGTTTGTTCATAAAGTACTGTAAATTTGAATTATTCATAAAGTACTGTAAATTTGGATTGTTCATAAAGTACTGTAAATTTGAATTATTCATAAAGTACTGTAAATTAGGATTGTTCATAAAGTACTGTAAATTAGGATTGTTCATAAAGTACTGTAAATTAGGATTGTTCATAAAGTACTGTAAATTTGGATTGGTCATAAAGTACTGTAAATTTGGATTGTTCATAATGTACTGTAAATTTGGATGGGATGAATGGATCACACTAGCAGATTTAAATACAATTGCCACAAAAAGGGGGCACCGAAAGTGTGTGCGACATTCATTATATTAATACAGACAGCATAAAAGGATTAAACTGCCAGACAGAGCTGAAACTCAGTGTGTGAACTGATTTGGTTATTTTTAGTGTTTGAAGTCGCATCAACAGCTTAGGTCATATGGTGACTCCATCTGTTAATGGTGGAAGGAGACCCCGGATTCCCCTCCAAACAGTATTTCAGGCACACAGGTAGAACCACTGATCTTCTGCAAGCCAGCATAGCTTCCTCACATAAAAGATTCGAACCTACAATAGCGAGAGGCAAGTGATTTGCAGTCGACAATCTCAACCATGGAGGCCCCTTTGTAAACTAGTATACATTATGTGCTTATGTACATCTATTTCATTTGCAAGAACAGATTGCATAGTGCAATGACTTCTGTTTATTTTTGTCTTTCATTGATGTATAATATGTGGAGAACTCACTTGGCTCTAATCCTAAATTCTTCTGCTCGCCTTTCTTCTTTTCGTATCTGTGTGTTTAATTTGTCTATCTGATCTTTTAGTATTGATGTTTCTTTCTCCCTAGAAAGAACAGATAAATGTCAGTAACATTCTAACAACATGGAAGCTGGTGGATGCTCCCTGAAGAACCTGCTTGCCCAAAAAGGGGAGATAATCCAAAATTAGGTGGAGCCAACAAGAGTTAATGATCTTGCACTCTGCACGACACTCTGGTTTCCTGTTTCGTTGCATTTTATTGAAAGAATTAAAGTTTCTACAGGGCTTATTCTCTTCTCTTTTTGGGAGAAGTGAGAAAGCGCAGGATTGCGATCTTAAATGGTATTATTTAATAAATTTAAAGGAAATAGGGTTAAAATACACATTATAACCATTAAATACAACATGTGAATAGAATGAGTGCTTTACAATGACCAGTGCATCTTACTGGACAACATTTTGTATGAAAATTGTAAAAATAATTAAAAAAACCAGAGACTCCAGATTAATTTTTATTGACGTAATGGTCGGCTTACATTTTTTGTTCTGTAAGTTTGATAGTTTGTTTCATTTCTTCCAGAGCCTCTTCGGTCTCCTGACTGTTCTGTATAAGGGAGAGATTCTGTTCTTCTAACTCGGCAAATATATCCAGTAACTGTTGAGGGTCGGTGAAAAATAACTCCAAATCCTGAAATAATACATACAGGTTGGTGAAAAACAACTCCATAGCTTGAAAGAGGGGTAAAAAAAAAATAGACACAGGATTTTATATTTCAATGAAACATTTCCCAAAAAACATGGACTAGTGCATGAAATGTACGTTGCTACTATCTTCGTTTTGGTTTATGGTATTCAAAGGATCTTTCCAAAAATGTCTACCATCCATACCTGCCTATAAGACAAGTTTTTTACTACCATGGCGTTAAAGAGGCTTCCTGTCTTATAAGTGAGTGCTCAATTAAATTTTTTTTTAAATGTGTTAAAATGTTATGGTATAGAAAAAGGAAAGTACACAGGCACTGACAATTTCTTCAACTTCACAGACCAAACATGCAATTTATACATGGCCTGGTTCCATTTTATCAACCCGTCTTATATGCGAGTGCATGCCAAAACCAACATATTTCATGACCAAAGTATGGGGGGGGGTCGTCGTCTTATAGGCGAGATCACTTATATGCTAGTATGGACAGTAATTATATATACTTTGTAATAACTAAAACAATAAAAAAATGTATTAGTATCAAACAGAATAACACAAGATACCAATGAGAGATGACACTACTGGTGTTTCTATTACCTCCCTTGGCAGATAAAGTGCAATTTATCTCGAAATGTATACTGATCATTCTAGTTGGAATACTTTGTTTTCACTGTTGTTCCCTAACAAAATGTTGTGGTATGATTATTGATATGATTATATCAAAATCCTGTGATTTAATTGATAAATTATTACAGTGACTCATTGCAGATATTGTAGAACATATGTCGGCATATAGAAATATAAGAATATTAATATGAGAAAGTTGATGAAAATGAGAGATATTGGTCAGTTACTGCCCCTGAATATTCCATAACAGTAGATATGTCCCATTAATATGTTTCCTTTGTTTTTATCATTGTTTCCTTTGCACAACATGCTAACAATTTTAAACCACTTTCTCATCTTATAACTATTAAATTACTAATCTAGACAGATATCTTACAGTATATACTATGGGTACTGATATGTAAATATTTGTTACCAATTAAATAATACGATTTTGATAAAATCACATTTATCATATGGACAAAATGTACAATTCAAACAGGTAGTCTTTCCCCCCCAACAATCGGAGAAACCGCTGTTCAAACCCCCAATGCCGTTATTGTCCAAAGCATGATAATCCGTCGATTCTGATTGTCAGTTCAGTTACATGTATTCGATTAATCACGAATATAATCGAAAACTCTCAATTACATATTGTTTGTCACAAAAATTAACTAAATTGCACGATTTTAATTACAACATATAACAAATTGTATCAAATTACATACATCAATCTATCACATGGTGATAATTCATGTGAATTCTGAACATTGGATTCAAATAATATTAAAGTGTTTCCTTGACAACTAGAGTTCTACAATGATCAATGTGTTTCCTTGACAACAAGAGTTCTACAATGATCAAAGCGTTTCCTTGACACCAAGAGTTCTACAATGATCAGTGTTTCCTTGATAACAAGAGTTCTGCAATGATCAAAATGTTTCCTTGACAACAAGAGTTCTACAATGATCAAAGTGTTTCCTTGACAACAAGAGTTCTACAATGATCAAAGTGTTTCCTTGACAACAAGAGTTCTACAATGATCAAAGTGTTTCCTTGACAACTAGAGTTCTACAATGATCAAAGTGTTTCCTTGACAACAAGAGTTCTACAATGATCAAAGTGTTTCATTGACAACAAGAGTTCTACAATGATCAAAGTGTTTCATTGACAACAAGAGTTCTAAAATGATCAAAGTGTTTCCTTGACACCAAGAGTTCTACAATGATCAAAGTGTTTCCTTGACACCAAGCGTTCTACAATGATCAAAGTGTTTCCTTGACACCAAGCGTTCTACAATGATCAAAGTGAGTTCTACAATGATCAAAGTGTTTCCTTGACACCAAGAGTTCTACAATGATCAAAGTGTTTCCTTGACAACAAGAGTTCTACAATGATCAACGTGTTTCCTTGACACCAAGCGTTCTACAATGATCAAAGTGAGTTCTACAATGATCAAAGTGTTTCCTTGACAACACGAGTTCTACAATGATCAAAGTGTTTCATTGACAACAAGAGTTCTACAATGATCAAAGTGTTTCCTTGACAACACAAGTTCTACAATGATCAAAGTGTTTCCTTGACAACACGAGTTCTACAATGATCAACATCAATTTAGCTAAGTTGGTAATGATCGCATAAGGATCATTCCATCGAAATTCCTTTAAAATTTAGCAGTCTGTATTTTGTGAGAGGAGAAGTAAATTGAAGTTAATTGTGAAATGACAGCATCAGACAGATGTTAGACAGGAGATGTGTGTTAGGGGAGATGTTAATTTAAGCAAATTCTGAAATAACTGACAAATGACAGACATGAGATGTGTGTTAGAGGAAATGTTAATTGAAGCAAATTCTGATATAACTGACAAATGACAGACAGGAGATGTGTGTTAGAGGAGATGTTAATTGATGCAAATTCTGAAATAACTGACAAATGATGGACATGAGATGTGAATTGGTGGAGATGTTAATTGATGTAAATTCTGAAATAACGGACAAATGACGGACATGAGATGTGAATTAGTGGAGATGTTAATTGATGTCAATTCTGAAACGTCTGACAAATGACAGACAGGAGATGTGAATTAGTGGAGATGATATGGAAATTAAAGACATCCAGATCTTTAAATATGTTCAAGACAAAAGTTAAAAATATCGCTACAACAACTTTTTAATTGGTAGACACTAGAAAGTTATATATATAATGATTGTCATTCAATATGCTTATGTCCGTCCATGGTCCAGTGGTAGAGCATCGGACTTGGAATCGGACTTGGCTATAATTATTGTGTATGTGCATTAATGCTATAGTGTTCAGAAATTTAAGAGGGCCCTAAAGGAAGATTAGTTCAGAACTAATTAGATCACCCTCTATAAATAAAGAAATCTATCAATGCAAATTCTGAAATAACTGACAAATGACGGACATGAGATGTGAATTGGTGGAGATGTTAATTGATGTAAATTCTGAAATAACGGACTAATGACGGACATGAGATGTGAATTGGTGAAGATGTTAATTGATGCAAATTCTGAAACATCTGACAAATGAGACAGGAGATGTGAATTGGTGGAGATGTTAATTGATGTAAATTCTGAAATAACTGACAAATGACGGACATGAGATGTGAATTGGTGGAGATGTTAATTGATGTAAATTCTGAAATAACTGACAAATGACGGTCATGAAATGTGAATTAGTGGAGATGTTAATTGATGTAAATTCTGAAATAACGGACAAATGACGGACATGAGATGTGAATTAGTGGAGATGTTAATTGATGCAAATTCTGAAACATCTGACAAATGACAGACATAGAGATGTGAATTGGTGGAGATGTTAATTGATGCAAATGCTTAAACGACATAGAAACGATGGATGCACAACAGATAGAAGATGTGTATCAGAGGAGATGTAACATGTGACATTAGATGATAGACTAACGACATACAGATGATGCTGGACATCCTACAATCACTAATACCTCATCCTTTAGATGAGCTAACAAATCCATTACTATACAGTAAATACTATCTGCATACTCAACAACACAATGAATGGGATACTTTCAAGCCTTCGTAAACTCATGCTGTATCCATATCATAAATATTCTAACATACACGACCGAGTTTCTCCAAAACATTTCCCACTAAAATGATCATTGGTTACAATTCAGTTCACTATTTAGTCCTTTAAAGTCTCATGAAATGGACAAATAAACTATGATTCATATGCAAATTTATCCAAATTGACAGCAAACCATCATACACAAACATGTAGTGAATATCTAAATAATATCCCGAATATCTAAACAATATCCCGAATATCCAAAATAAATCCCGAATATCTAAAAATAATATCCTGAATATCTAAATAATATCTCAAATATCTAAAATAATATCCCAAATATCTCAAATAAATCCCGAATATCTAAAATAATATCCCGAATATCTAAAATAATATCCCGAATATCTAAATAATATCCCAAACATCTAGATAATATCCCGAATATCTAGATAATATCCCGAATATCTAAAATAATATCCCGAATATCTAAATAATATCCCGAATATCTAAAATAATATCCTGAATAGCTAAATAATATGCAGAATAGCTAAACAATATGCAGAATAGCTAAACAATATGCAGAATAGCTAAACAATATGCAGAATAGCTAAATAATATGCAGAATAGCTACCGGGGTAAACAATATGCAGAATAGCTAAACAATATGCAGAATAGCTAAACAATATGCAGAATAGCTAAATAATATGCAGAATAGCTAAACAATATGCGGCATAGCTAAATACTATCCACCAGGAACAGATTCAAAATAGGGAGATTTTTAGCTATGAAATCTGGAAACTACATTGAGCCTTGTCTAGTGGTTAAATATTTGGAGACACTCGGTACCAAAGTCTATCCTAGGAGCTGTAAGCTGACAACTACAGTATTAATGTACATGGTACAGATTACAACAGTTTGTGAAACACGGAACACAAACCAGGTCACTATTGTCACTGTCCTCGTCCTCTACGGCAACATCCGATTCATGTTCACTTTTCGTGTCATAATCACTCTAGCAGGTGGAAATAAGGCAGTTACATGCAAGTGCTTCCACATAATATAAAGGAAAGCATCAATAATGTATAATGCATAATAAAGGCAGCCATCTTGGATTAACCCTGCCGATCCAACTCACATTTATCTTTAAGTGGAAACAAGGCAGTTACACGCAAGTCCTTCCACATAGTATAATACAAAGGAAGACAATCAATAATGCATAATAAAGGCAGCCATCTTGGATTAACCCTGCCGATCCATCTTGCGCTCACTGTCCCTATCACATGCACTTTAAGAAGTGTGACTACCCAACAATAATTTCCTGAGCATAACTTGAAGGTTAAATTTGTTTGGTGGACGAGAGAAGCCGCCTCAAATTTCCTGGGTATGAGAAACAACCTCCAAGAGGGACTGACAAACTTTCTCACATATCACATATCATCATTCATCACTTGTTCCCGACAGGAAGCGAACTCACGGCCCTGATGATTGAGCTGAAAGGTGAAATCTAACGAGATTATGCTCGACAACTCGGTCATGGATACTTGTGCAGATTCTATGTTCCACAGAATATTTTATAAAGAAAAACCAGAAACAAGTCTATGTTTATGCAAATTGCCTCTTCAAATAGATAAACGGATTGAGCTACAAGTTGAAAACAATATGAGACAATGGCCATCATCAAAAACGGTTAAAAAGTGATATTGACTCAAGCTTCATTGAAATGTATTATACTTGCGTGTAACAACAATCACAGAAACAGATTTGATTCAGGTACAGTCGGGATTTGGGCATTTTCTCGACCTAATTTAGTTTGTCTCGCGTTTCAACTAACAGTTACGTTCCCCATGATAATTCTGTATATTGTCTTTTAATTACACCATTATTCATTATAAACACATACAATTTCATCTCAAATTATGTTCTAGCAACTGACAAGATGCAACATAAAAATAAACAGCCTTGTTTACATGGATGAAAGTGTATAATTATATGATTATTCATGCTGGAGAAGACCACAGTACCCTGAGGATCTGGTAACCATGGTAACTTCCCACATACTTCATAGGTCAGAGACTGAACCCAGGCCTGCATTGGTGAGAAGAGAGGATGTTCTTACCATTGCATTAATGGGAGAACAGAACACACATCTACCATCCATAAGTAATATAAGGGAATACAGAATCTGGAGACTGAGTTTACGTAGACTCATTCTCTAAAGGAATATTTAACCCATTTCATTCTGGATACATTTAAAGGCTTTTGCAAACAACATAGATCCAGATCAGCCGCAGCGTAACGCTGCATGCTGATCAGGATCTATGTTGTTTGCTACATAGCCAAGTGTCTTAGCAAGATCATCTGATTAGCAAACAGCATAGAGCCTGATCAGACGGTACGTTCCATGGTGGCTGATATGGCTCTATGTTCTTTGTAAATACTGTTTGAACGATATCCAGAATCAAATGGGTTATTTACCCCTAAGTAGAATGAACGTAAAATAGACATTAGTTCTATATATCATGTATGTATACAACCAGTAAGAGAGTAGTATGGTACATTTACGGACCAATCAGATATTGACTCCGACATTGGAACATTCCACTAAAATAAACACCTATGTTTCTTTTTACAAAATTAAGTTGTCTCCCTTATTTAAATTTTACATCATCAGATTTCGATCGCACAATGGGCGTCCGATTAATCTACAAATGTATATACACTGTTGTTCCAATATATCATGTCCGGACATATCCAGTACAATGCCAATGTGATATTGTTTTAAAAAACACGCATCATTCTCCACGTTTCCACATGCAGGAAGCGGTTCCGACGTTATCGCAATTTCATAGCTTTCACCCAAAGTACTGCGATATAAAAATTAGAAAATAAACAACACAAAAATCAGATTTCATTAGATTTTGGTGACTTGTTTTCATGGCTTGGCTATATCGCAATTTCATGGCTTAGATCCAAGCACTGATATATAATATTAAAGAAAAACACCGCAGAAATCAGACATTTGCAAAATTTGGACACTCGTTTTCAAGGTTAGACTATATCATGATTTCGTTGCTTGGACCCAAAATTGCAATAAATTTAATGAGAATGGAATAATCATAACAAACATGTCTTACCTCATCACTATCATCGTCAGATTCTGTTACCGTGGATACTGTACTTTCTTGTTCTACATTTCTGTTGGAGAAAAAACAAATATTTTGTGCTTAGTGTTTGTGTAGCATTAATCTAAACTGAAATATAAATGATTTGATTGTCTTTGGGTTTGAAAGTCATACAAACTGATGGATCTGTAGTCCAGTGGTAACACGTCTGGTAATCCAGGGATCGCAGGTTCGATCCGCCGTCTGACCCTAATAAAATTAACAGTCTTTCAGATGGGACGTTAAACCGAGGTCTCGTGTCGGTGCTTTACACCTTGCACGTAAAAGAACCAGAGGAGACTCTGGAATGGGTCTGTCTGTATCATGCACTATCCTCCAAAATCTAAAATGACTAATCCCTTCAGGAGGCGGCGATTATATGGGCAACCGGTAGCGACGATAAATAAATGTCCATCCAAGCAGTATTTCACACCACAAACCTCAACAAGCAAACTGGATAGTTTCCTCACTTGAAAGAATTTGACACACGCAGTGGGATTCGATCCTACAGCGGTGAGGGGGAAGTGATTTGTACTCAACAACCGTAACCACTCTGCCATTTAAATCCAAATCAACTTAAGTTAAAGTCCAGTCAACAGAAGAAGAAAACAGAAAACTGCTCAAAAGAAACGCATTTATAATTCTCATTGAGAATAACATATTTATTTCACACAGCTAAGAGGTGCAATGCCTCTAAATTTAACAGATTTTTATATGTTCATTCCCATTTAAAAAAAAAGTAGATGCTTGCTTAATTACCAATGGTCATATTATATGGTCATACTTTGTAGTATTTGAATTCCTTTGATATGCAGCTTGACATAGAACTAACCTTTTCGTTCCGGATCTCTTTGCTATATCATTCAGTCCTTCAATATTGCTTCCTGTCCCTTAACTCTATTCTCTCTAATACTAACCATTTGGTTCCCGATCTCTTCACTACATCATTCAGTTCTTCAATACCTTGCTCTCTACCCCATGATTCTACTCTCTTAAATTTTAACCTTGTGGTTCCCGATCACTTCACTACATCATTCAGTCCTTCAATACTTTGCTTCATACCCCTTGATTCTACTCTCTCTAATACTAACCATTTCATTCCCGATCTCTACGCTATAAAATTCATTCATTCATTACGTTGCTTCCTGTCTCTTGGTTCTACATTCTCTAATACTAACCTTTTGGTTCCTGATCTCTTCACTACATCATTCAGACCTTCAATACTTTGCTTCATACCCCTTGATTCTACTCTCTAATACTAACATTTTAGTTCGCAATATCTTCACTAATTCATTCAGTCCTTCAATACTTTGATTCTTGTCCCTGGATTCTATTCTCTCTAATACAAACCTTTTGGTTCGCGATCTCGTCCCTATATCATTCAGTCCTTCAATACTTTGCTTCTTGTCCCTGGATTCTATTCTCTCTAATACAAACCTTTTCGTTCCTGATCCTTTCTTCACTATATCAGCAAGTCTTGAATTAGTTCGCTTCTTTCCCCTTGAATCTAGCTTGTCTGGTACAAGATCTGATGTGGTTCTTTGTGCTGCTTTCAGCTTCTCGCGTTCCATTCGTCTTTCTGATCTCTTCTTGTTTCTTACATCATCAATCACTTTCTTTATTTCCTGATTTAATGATGATGAGCACATTTAATACAAACAGTAAAATAGTATGAGAAACTTTGGAAGCTGAATTTGAAAAGTTTTATTTCTGTCTAAAATATATTTTGCTGATTGCATAACAGACTTTGGGTTTCTGCACGGGATCACAAGGTTATATCTCACAAACTTTTAATTTCTGTAATGCTTTTCAGACTACATGTTTCAAGCATGAGTCAATTCTATCCAGTTGTTTATGAAACACAATCTAACAAACAATGTTAGTTCCAAGTATCAAAATGGGCGATACATTTTCTTTATGCCGTTTTTCTTCAAATGGAAAAATAAAACTATAATCCATAAGCAAATGTATACTAGTATTAATGTTAGTAAAGCACCACATACAAAGTTGTTGGTGATTTTACTAAATAATAAATAAACAAAGGGAGGCAATTTACAAATAACAATTTCACAAAAATCAGTTCATTTGTGAGCAAACATTCAAAATTTAACTCAAACTTGAATAATTTATTACCGTACATACACACCTATCAGACCAATATTTTTACCACCACATTATGGCATAAAAGTGGCTTCCCGTCTTATAACTGAGTGCTAAAAAATATGTGTTAAATGATATCCATAATTACGTTTTAGAAAAGAAAGCACTCTGACAATGAATATTTCTTAAACTTGCACTGGTCAAATATTCAATTTATACTTGTTCTGGTGTCCATTTTATCAACCCGTCTTCCCATTAAAAAATATGAAAACACTGTTCAATATTCAAAGATGGACCACCCCATTATAATAAAATTGAATCGTATCCAAATTCAAAGACAGACTATCCCATCAAAGATGAATAATCCCATTATAACTTAAACAATTGCATACACTGATCCAAAATTAAAGATGGATCATTCCATTATAAAATCAATTGAACAAACTGATCCAAATTCAAAGATGGCTGATTCCATTATAACAATGATCTGCAATGATCCAATTTAAAAGCTGGATCATCCTGCTATAACAACAATTGAATACACTGATCCACATTCAATGATAGATCATCAAATTATACCAGTTGAATGCAATTATCCAAATTGATAGTTGGATCATCCCATTATAATAACAACTGAATGGACTGTTCCCAATTCAAACATGGATCATCCCATTATAATAATAACTGAATGGACTGTTCCCAATTCAAACATGGATCATCCCATTATAATAACAACTGAATGGACTGTTCCCAATTCAAACATGGATCATCCCATTATAATAATAACTGAATGGACTGTTCCCAATTCAAACATGGATCATCCCATTATAATAACAATTGAATGGACTGTTCCCAATTCAAACATGGATCATCCCATTATAATAACAATTGAATGGACTGTTCCCAATTCACACATGGATCATCCCATTATAATAACAATTGAATGCACTGTTCCCAATTCACACATGGATCATCCCATTATAATAACAACTGAATGCACTGTTCCCAATTCACACATGGATCACCCCATTATAATAACAACTGAATGCACTGTTCCCAATTCACACATGGATCATCCCATTATAATAACAATTGAATGGACTGTTCCCAATTCACACATGGATCATCCCATTATAATAACAATTGAATGCACTGTTCCCAATTCACACATGGATCATCCCATTATAATAACAACTGAATGCACTGTTCCCAATTCACACATGGATCACCCCATTATAATAACAACTGAATGCACTGTTCCCAATTCACACATGGATCATCCCATTATAATAACAATTGAATGGACTGTTCCCAATTCACACATGGATCATCCCATTATAATAACAATTGAATGCACTGTTCCCAATTCACACATGGATCATCCCATTATAATAACAACTGAATGCACTGTTCCCAATTCACACATGGATCATCCCATTATAATAACAATTGAATGCACTGTTCCCAATTCACACATGGATCATCCCATTATAATAACAATTGAATGCACTGTTCCCAATTCAAACATGGATCATCCTATTATAATAACAATTGAATGCACTGTTCCCAATTCACACATGGATCATCCCATTATAATAACAACTGAATGCACTGTTCCCAATTCACACATGGATCATCCCATTATAATAACAATTGAATGCACTGTTCCCAATTCAAACATGGATCATCCTATTATAACAATTACATGCACATATAAAAATACAAAGATGGATTACCCCATTTCAACAAATGAACAAGGTGGATCATCCCATTATAATAACGATTGAATACACTAATCCACATTCAATGTTGGACCATCATCCCATTTTAACACTTGAAAGCATCAATCCACATTCGCCATTAGGCACTAATCCACATTCAACATTGGATCATCCTGGAGGGTAGGCAATTCCAATACACATTCAAACATAAAGACAATAAAATAGGAATCATTTAAAAAAATATAGCTCTTATACAAATACCAAGAAAGCAATAACACAAGCATGTATAATTTAATAAAAAATTCAAACTATTTTACATACCCATCGATTTACAGAGTTTACTTTTACACAAAACTGTCAAACCAATTTTATTATATGGATGTGAAATATGGGGATATGGAAACAATTCAGTAATTGAAAAAGTACAAATAAAGTTTCTAAAATATATTTTAGGTATAAAGCCAAGTACCTGTATGGTATATATGGAGAATGTGGTGTAAAACCAATATCTATATTTATCACATAACTGTGTGTTTTACGTTTATTTATCGTCGCTACCGGTTGACCATATGAGCGACGCCTCCTGTCGGTTAACACGCTGGACTGGTAATCCAGGGATCGCAGGTTCGATTCCCCGTCTGACCCTAATAAAATTAACAGTCTTTCAGATGGGACGTTAAACCGAGGTCTCGTGTTGGTGCTTTACACTGTGCACGTAAAAGAACCAGAGGAGACTCTGGAATGGGTCTCTGTCAGTATCATTGCACTAGCCTCCAAAATCTAAAATGACTAATCTCTTCAGGAGGCGTTGCTCATATGGGTAACCGGTAGCGACGATAAATAAACGTAAAACACACACACTTTATTTGTTGATAATCAACTGCTTAGATCAATAAAATGTTAAATATGCACTTTCAGGATTCAGTCATTAAAAATATTGTGTTGATTAATTGATTGAAGTTATTTGATTATCAGGAATAGTTACAGCGGCGTAATGATGCAGCTTAATGTAATAAAGCTTAAAAATATACTGGCAAACAGAAATACGTTTTGGAATATAAAAATTCCAAAACTCTTTTCATAAAATATGGTATGAAATCACCACTCACTAAGATCCTATATATATAGTCTAGAATAATTTAACTTTGATCAAACCTTGTCATTCCAAAGCAGCAAAAACTTTCATGTCAACTTTATCTTATTTTATTAAGTTTCTATAACAATACCAGAAAACGTGACTAATGTGGCTAACATGTATTAAAAACATTCTCACCAAATGTGGTTTAAAGTATACATGTAAAACTTTGGGGAAATGGTTTGTTAAACATGATTTATACAAACTGAATGGTATTTACAATTAGATTAAAATGGTTTGTTAAACATGATTTATATAAAATGAATGGTATTTACAATTAGATTAAAATGGTTTGTTAAACATGATTTATACAAAATGAATGGTATTTACAATTAGATTACTCAAGTAAATGTCAGAATTACAGACTGTTTAAACATACCTTTGAATTTGAGAAATATCTTATATCGACACCAATGCCATTTTTAAAATGTGTAATTAAATTTAGAACACGTAACCATAAATTACCAGTTGAAAATAGCTGCTGGAACAATATTGAATTTGAAAGGAGAAAATGTAATTTATGCAATATATCTACTGGCAACTAATAAAAGTAAGAACGCATCTACATAAATTGTGTGCATGGATTATGAACAGTATTACAAACTATTAGACATCCAATCATTTTGAACAATTCGAGTTAAACAAAGTAACTTGAGCTTGAAGTTTTTATTTCCAATGGTAGACAATTGGTCCCGAGTATAAACGGCTACCCGTAAACATCTCACAATTTGTGTTGGGTATATAAACATTTAGATTTGAATGAAGTGTTAAAAATGCATTATTAGTTTTTGATTTGTGTTGGAACATGTCGTGCAGATAATTGGGATATAAATCATTGGATATTTTAAAAATGGAAAATGCTTTAACATAAAAGAAGCGTTGGTCAAATCGCTGGATGTTAAGACATTTTAAAGCTTCATCAAAGCCGTGACCGTCGTTACCTAAAATTGTAAGACAGGCACGTCTTTGTAGCTTTTTAATCTTTTGAATATTACATAATGATGTACTACCCCAAAGCATAGCACAATAATCCAAATGAGGTTGGATATAAGATTTATAAAATAAAGTTTGATACTGTACAGTTAAAAAATCCCTAGCAGCCAGATATCAAAGATGGATGACACCATTAGTCAATTCAGCAGAAGAAAGTATACAACATAGACAAAGTCCTAGCATTTCTAACAAAACAAACATACCTGTGGAGTGAGATTTTCCAGGAAGTTTCTGTACATTTGATATTCTTTAAGTGTGTCTTCATATTTTGAGATCTCTGATTTGATAGACATCATGTGTGCATTAATTCTTTTAATCTCTGCTACCTTCTCCAATTTGCCTTTTGTTTCTGTTTCTGCACTATACAAATCAGATAAAAATGTGTAAATTCTCAGGGTGTTTTCTTTTGACCGATTTTATATCTGTTATTTGGCTATGTTCCCAATTTCATATTTTGGGGGTAAATGAATATTCAATCAAGAATGAAAAGTAGAACACACAACATTATTATTTTTTCAATATGATGATTGTTGCATGTAAAACTGACTTCTATAGTTGATATATTTGCCAATTTTTATGAAAATACAATGAAATTTCCAATTCCATGGGTATGGGCCATGTTCCCAAAATGGCGATAAAAATCCCTGAAATTTCTAAAACTAGATAAATTTGAACAGGCATACGATAAGTAGTAGCTTGTCCTTATCACCCTATGCATCCGGTTATATAGTAAATCGTCATGTCTGCGCCAAATTGATAATAACAGAACACAGCATAACTGACGGCAAATGTGTCGAAAGTTGAAGAAGTTATAGCACAGTATTTTTTGCAAGGTTTTGACTGTGTAAGAGGACATGGTCAAAATTGTACGTCATTGTGGGGGGGCTCATAATTGACAGATAAATTGAGTGTGTGAATCATAGCTAAATTTGCCAAGAGATGAAACAATGACCCAGGGTAAAGTTTCCAGATGCCCATGAAGAACTGAGGAAGGACAAACATACAACTACCAGGCATGATTTAAGAATTCCTAATTTTTTCCCCAACATTATATTATCTAAAATGAGACATACAGTTTATATCACAAACAAGTGTTGAAACACTGCAAGGAGTACAGATAAATGAGCTCATACATTCTCATAGCATCTGCAGAATGGGAGTCGTTAACTTTTAAGAATTCATCAAACATGGCTGCATCTTCTTCAAGATATTGTTCGGCCAGTTCCAGTTTCCGTTCCTCTGCCTGGGCAATCACTTCTAGCTTTTGTGTCTCCTCGCGTTTTACACCAAGCGAATACTGAAATAATGAAGTTTGTTTATGTGAAGTATCACAGTAATTTCATGGGAAAAATAATTTTTCACATTAATTATTTAAGGAAGGGGACTAAGAGGTATTTAATTGCAAATAGTTTAATAGCAATTCAGTATGTTTGTTTGTACCAAATTAAACAGTTTTCTGAATTAAATACAATACTAAACATGAGAAATTTAACTTGAAATATGACAGCGTGGGGTGAAATGCCAGCACCATTGCAAATTTATTGAATAAATGTTTCATATGAACTTATCTATTTATGCATAAGTTTAGTTTATACAAATTTATTTTAGCTCGATTGCGAAACAAGTTCTTTCAAACTTATATTAATCACTCTCGAGACCTCATTCCTGATGGAATCCATCGCCATGAAGGAGAGAAGAGGCAATGTGGAATTTAAATGCCTTGCCTAAGGGCACAATCGTAACGGCTCCAGCGGGGCTCGAACTCCGGACCTTTCGCACCTGAAGCGAACGCGCATCAACTGCGCTATCACGACTTCCACACGACTTCCATAAGTTAAGCACAAGCATATTTACAGATTTATTCCTAAAGAAAAGAATATGAGAAATATATAAACAACAATAGAAGCAAGCAATATATGATTTTTGTTCATGTAGATAATGCATGATAATATGTTATTATGTTATATTTCGGGTTTTACGCCTGCATCAGCACCATTTTGGGCTATATCGCCGGTGGGCAGTTTACCTAACAACACCTTTCCTGGGCAGGTTCCAGCGGTTAACCAGTACTTGGGTGCACCAACCTCCGTAAGAAACTGCCAACTTTTTCATATAAATGAGACGCGGCCTGAGCGGGGCTCGAACCCGTGACCATCAGTGATGATAGGTTACAGTGGTATACAAGTCAGCGACCGTAACCACTTGACCACGGAGGCGGACTATAATGCATGATAAATTAAACTAATATTCATAATGAGCCTAACACCGATGCATAATAAATATCCTATTCCATAATGAATGCTGCATATCTACATCACTTTCATAGAGGTTATTGGGAATAATCACTGTTTAATATATACATGTACTATGTTATTCTGGTCATTACTATGGCTTGCTTGAATACCATACTATGCATCAATCTATGTGGAATCGGTAATCGCATCGAAAGGCACTTCTATGCAGGGGGGGAGTCTTGAGTGTATATCATGTAGACTCTATTCGAGCCCTATTTACGGGGTGTCATAATTCTAAGCATGCACAGATACTCCTCAAAAACAATGGCAATAAAATAGCTAGGGAAGAGCCTGCAACTTGTTACCATAAAAAGCCTGCCTACCTGTACTAGAAACATCTCTCTCTTCTTGGCAATATATTCTGCTAGTGATTCTTTCTCTACATGACGATCTGTGAAACAAATACAATGTACATTCTTATGCCGATCTGTGAAACAAATACAATGTACTATCTTATGCCGATCTGTGAAACAAATACAATGTACATTCTTATGCCGATCTGTGAAACAAATACAATGTACATTCTTATGCTGATCTGTGAAACAAATACAATGTACATTCTTATGCCGATCTGTGAAACAAATACAATGTACATTCTTATGCCGATCTGTGAAACAAATACAATGTACATTCTTATGCCGATCTGTGAAACAAATACAAAGTACTATCCTATGCCGATCTGTGAAACAAATACAATGTACATTCTTATGCCGATCTGTGAAACAAATACAATGTACTATCTTATGCCGATCTGTGAAACAAATACAATGTACATTCTTATGCCGATCTGTGAAACAAATACAATGTACATTCTTATGCCGATCTGTGAAACAAATACAATGTACAATCTTATGCCGATCTGTGAAACAAATACAATGTACATTCTTATGCCGATCTGTGAAACAAATACAATGTACATTCTTATGCCGATCTGTGAAACAAATACAATGTACAATCCTATGCCGATCTGTGAAACAAATGCATTGTACCATCGCTATATATTGTTTAATTATGAACAGGAAAACACAATAGAGCATTGGGTTCGATCCCGAGCCTGAACTTATCCCAAAATTCCTATGCCGCTTATACAACCCTAAGAGACTACAAATGGTACTTCTACATATACATACATGCAAAATACCCATAGAGCCAAATCAGTATGCGTGGATCAGAATACACAATTAAGTCACTTGAAATGCATTATAAATATATGCAAGATTGAAAGAAAATGTGATGATAGTTATTTGTTAAATAGTAATCACTCTGTATCACTACAGTTCAATTTTGACACTAAAATAACCATTTGCAAACATGTCTTATAGTGTGCAGATTGACATGTTCGCTTTAGGGATTATATGGATATTCTTAAAGTAACAGTAACCCATTCTCCCTGACTGGTACCTTCAACACCAAAGAACACTCTCTATAACTGCATTCGGAGATGGTACGGTGGTACGCCAGATCGGACAGGTGGGTTTTCTCCGGGTACTCCGATTACCTCCCACACAAATGACCACATATATGCTTTCATCCGCGCCAACGAGAGTGATTAATATAAGTTGTTAAAACTTGCTTCACAATCGTTGTAAAATAAATAAAGTTTAAACTTTTTTTATAACTGCATTCAATTAATAATGTAACAAAGATGGATGAATTCACACAAACTCTACTCATTAGTATGTTAATTAATTTATGCTCTTATAATTGCATGATATCAATTAGCAGAAAGTAAATATCAAATCAACGCACTAAGTATACTGTAGTGTAAATATATATATAATTATTGACAAATTGTTACAACTGATACAGTATTTTTTCAAGCAGCATAGTTTCTTTTGTACTACACACATCATGTTTTCTGAACCTAGGTATACACAAGCTGAATTAAATTCACAATCGGACAAACTAAATGAATCAATACATGAGAAACATCCCTGACATCACAAAGACTATTAATTTATTTCAGTGAATTATGGCAATATGTTTATCTTCAAAGTCTATTTTCCTTGTGTTTCAACATACCTCTGGTGACAGCAATAGTAAACTGGGGATCATCTTTGACAGCGACAGCTTTGTCTGTCTCTTCATCATCTTTCTCTTCATCGGAATCCATGGGCTTGATCATCTGTGCGGTCTTGAAGTTTACTTTAGAAGCATAGGTTGTCTTCTCGTGGACCTTCAGATCTCTCTGCCGTAAGCGCTCCTGATAAAGAAAAGAAACATTACTGACTATTAAAACATGTCCCACCTCTCCGTGGACTTCATTACCTCCGCTAAGGAGGTTATGCTTTTGTCTCTGTTTATATGTTTGTTTGTTTGTTTGTTTATCTAAATAGTGTAAATTCAATGGGAATGTGTACCCTGTCAATATTGCTAAGCTATGGTTGATAAGTTTGTTCTTAGCCAGTGATCAGTCGGTAACAAAATATTGCAAGGCACTGGAGACTATTGATAACAAGCTACCAATGGCGGTGTCAATTTTTAATGGCCAATGGACCGTTGCTATAAAGGAAATCCTATATTTCTCAGTAGTTTGTGATCATAGAAAAGACCAAGTGGAAACAGAAACAATAATCATTAAACCTCTGCTGAACAAATTGTCAATCCTGGGTGGCATCTAATAAGTACATCACGCTCGCATCGACGTAAGAGCAGAATAGTCAAATGCAGCTCGAGATAAATCATTGATCCTGTTCACAATGCAGTAACCTGACACTGCCGAAAATATGTGGACCCTTTAAGCAGCAATTTCCGAATGAGACTAAAATCACTTTTCCTAAGCAACTGTTGGGCATGAAACAAATTCCAATGTAACATTTAATTGATGAGCTGAAGGGACTAAGGGCCGTCAAAATTACAGAAACAGGGTGGTCGGTCTGGGTGTAGGTCTTAATGGGATTGGATCAATTATTAGCACTACCGTATGTATGTTGTTGGATTAATGTTACAAACAGAACCTTTTAAACAAACCCTGTTAATTTATTATGAGTTTATTTAAAGCAAGCTTGAACCCACAGATGACGGAAAATGTGTGGAAACTAATGTCGAGCGGAATATGCAATCTGCTGGAAGTTCAGCAACTTCCGCACCTAGAGATGACAGCCTGGGACAAATGGGGTCATTTGTCAGACTAATATATCATTGATTGGATGAGACAACATATTTGTGAATATTGTTGGCCGTAAAGCCAAACATAGTTTCTATGCAAAAAGGTCGCGATAGCCATTAACTGTTATTTTGGAATAGCTACCTACTGTAGCTTCAAATTCAGTTAATTCATGCACATATTTGATAATTCACAAACAAATAAAAACAATGCATTTAAAATTTTGGAATTTAAACAAATTTTTTTATAATCAACATCTGCTTTTCATTTCGATTGGCACCAAAAAAACATTACAGATGAAACAAGAGGTTGTCACTAATGTCTTGAATGCTTTACAGTCCCTGAAATAAGATGTTGTCACAAATGTTTCAAATGCATTACCTGTTTCTTTCTCTGTCTCTCCTTGTCTCTCATGAGGAAAATGTCACTGTCTGGTGGCATTTTGAACGGGTTACCAGCAGGCGATGTGTCATCTGCAATCATAACACAAATATTATTATATATATATAGTAAGTATTGAATGGATTGAGCTGAACATATATGTAAGTACTGCATGGTTTGAGCTGTAAGTACTGCATGGTTTGAGCTGTAAGTACTGTATGATTTGAGCTGTAAGTACTGCATGGTTTGAGCTGTAAGTACTGTATGGTTTGAGCTGTAAGTACTGCATGGTTTGAACTGTAAGTACTGCATGGTTTGAACTGTAAGTACTGCATGGTGTAAGTACTACATGGTTAGAACTGTAAGTACGGCATGGTTTGAGCTGTAAGTACTGCATGGTTTGAGCTGTAAGTACTGCATGGTTTGAGCTGTAAGTACTGCATGGTTTGAGCTGTAAGTACTGAATGGTTTGAGCTGTAAGTACTGTATGGTTTGAGCTGTAAGTACTGTATGGTTTGAACTGTAAGTACTGCATGGTTTGAGTTGTAAGTACTGCATGGTTTGAGCTGTAAATACTGTACGGTTTGAGCTGTAAATACTGTATGGTTTGAGCTGTAAGTAATGCATGGTTTGAACTGTAAGTACTGTATGGTTTGAGCTGTAAGTACTGTATGGTTTGAGCTGTAAGTACTGTATGGTTTGAGTTGTAAATACTGTATGGTTTGAACTGTAAGTAAAACATGGTTTGAGCTGTAAGTACTGCATGGTTTGAACTGTAAGTACTGTATGGTTTGAGCTGTAAGTGCTGTATGGTTTGAGCTGTAAGTACTGTATGGTTTGAGTTGTAAATACTGTATGGTTTGAACTGTAAGTAAAACATTGTTTGAGCTGTAAGTACTGTATGGTTTGAACTAAACATACCTGTGAGTACTGAATGGTTTGAGGTGGACTTTGCTGAGTTAGGAAAGGTAACTCTTCCAGACTGCCTTGACTGGTTTTCTTGTCCTGAAAGTAGATGAAATAAAAGCCAATTTTAATATGCATTTTTAGTTTGTGAGGTTGTGACACTGATTACGGTAATAGGAATACATGTCATTAATTCACAATGTCCTAATCCGAGAAACAGATAAATAACAAAGTTAATACTAATTTCAAAGCATGTGCAAATGAATCACCCCATGCAACCAGATACAACATTTTACCTTCATTATGAATAACCCTAGCAACCTGATACAACAAGTTGCTTTATTATTAATCAACCTAGCATCCAAATACAACACTTTGCCTTTATTATGAATATCCCTAACCAGATAGATAAATTTGCCTTTATCATGAATCACCCTATGTAACCAGAAGCAACACTTTGCTTTTACTATTAATCACCCTATGTAACAAGATACAACAATTTGCTTAATTATAAATCACCCTAGCAAACAAATACAACACTTTAACACTTTGCCTTTATTATGAATTGCCCTAACCAGATAGATAAATTTGCCTTACCACGAATCACCCTATGTAACCAGAAGCAACACTTTGCTTCTATTATTAATCACCCTATGTAACCAGAAGCAACACCTTGCTTCTATTATTAATCACCCTATGTAACCAGAAGCAACAATTGCCTTTATTATGAATGACCCTATGAAACCAGATACAACCATTTGCCTTTATTATGAATGACGCTATGAAACCAGATACAACCATTTGCCTTTATTATGAATCACCCTATGAAACCAGATACAACAATTGCCTTTATTTTGAATCACTCAGATACAACATGTTGCCTTTATGTGCTGGAAATTGGAATGTCCCAAAGCTATTTATGGAAAATTACTCGGGTCAAGGTAATATTCTGTGGTTGTGACTAAATTTATCTGGTTGGCTTACAAATTATTTCAGTGCCTACATGTATGCAGCGTATATAAAATTGATAGCCAGTATAGAATCATGCATTTTGAATATGCTGATGCCAGTGAGGGATAAAACAGCCTTGTGGCTAAAAACCAATATAATTTAAGAGTTTTACTGATTTATTTCAATTGGTAATTAAATATCTTTTATGAAAATCACTTTGTTTTCATAGTAATTCCGACTGTTCACGTCGCTATCTTACATTATGAATGACATTTTTCGGATTCGACGTTTAGTTGATTTCGCAAATGATACGAGTTATACATATTATAAATGAATACAAACGTGTTTAAATTCAAATTTTCATATATATTGAAATGAATATGTAGTAAGAAATGTATGCAAATTAACGGTCTTACAATGTCGTCGAACCGTACTAGTTCCGTTCCGATTTCGTGCATAATAAAATTAAATGCAGATCAGATTTTTTGTATAATCAACATTCCTATTGGTTTGTCAAGATTAATCTGCGTGCAGGACCCAGAAAGTTCAGATGTTGAACTCAACAACTCGTGATCATTTGGTGACCTTTGCAACTGGGAGACAATGTAGAACTATACAAGTTACAAAGTAATATGAAACTTAGTTGTACGGTTCTACACTCAACTCAGTAATATAGTCAATGTTTTCTCTAATACTGATAAAAACAATTCGGTCTGGTTGCACCAAAGACACACCTTGGTTTTTAGATAATTATATAGGAAAAAGTACCAACATAGATATTGACTCTTGAAAAATACAGCTTGACACTCTTGAGATTTGACCTCAAGGGTCATTGACTCTTTCACTTTCATAGTCTAGTGAATGCCCTGCAACTGTTCTACATACAATAGTTCCTATATCCTGCAAAGCTCGACTAAATACGGTTTCACTATTTGCAGTCGTTGAAAAGACTCCCACATTCTCCCTAAATGTTCTCACTTCTCCCTAAATCATCTGGAGGGAGAAGTCACTTCTGATTATAACTAGGTCAGTCTGTTGTGACGGAGAGACCACCCACCTTACAGCCAACATTATTTCTAATGTTTCAGGATCCCATGTAAGCAAGCATGCGCGTATAAAAACGTACGTTTTTAAACTAGATTTACTACAAGTGGAACTATTCATGCTAACAGGTGTTGTGGCGTCCCCCCTCGTCGGCTCTTATCTACGTATGGTCTATTTACGGCTCTTTCCAAGGTTTAAACTATATAAACTCTCTGGTCGGTTGTCTAGGGGTATATTTCATTTCTCTATCAATACGATAACCACGTAACACAATGTTCTTTTTCTATCTATTTTACTGGTCGTCTGGTATATCTTCTATTTCATATATTTAAGTCCCGTGAATCTATGATTTATTATCTATATCATAATCACTTCAAGCCTCATTAATTTCTAGTGTCTTTATTAGATCACCGCCCTGTCGATAATTGGATTACATTTTTAATCGTCAATATACAATCAAGGTTATCTCAATTAGACTGTCTAATTAGATCAGCCGCTCGCGTCTTTTGATAAATTCAATATCTCTCCGAACTGTTCTGGTATCAATTTATTACCGCTATATTTTAGAGATAATTTGTATCTCTTATCTATATCATATCATCTATCACGTATTCCTATACAAGACATACGGTGCTATTTAATCCATCGCTATTCAAAGTGTTCGTAACACTTAAGTTTGTTTTATAAGTATATTTAAATTAATATACAGATAACATCTCATCTTGTATCTTAGCTTTCACGTATTCTATTTAAGACATACGGTGCTAGTTAATCAATCGCTATTCACTGTGTCCATAACACTTAAGTTCAGTTTATAGTTCGTTTTATAAGTATATTAAATTAATATACATTAAGGCATCTCGCCTTTAGCTTCATAGAAACAGTAATTGTTTTCTATTTGAGATACACAATCAATTCTTGCATAAGGACAGCCTATTGTGTTCTAATTTCTCATCACAATTACTCGGAATTATATACATTTAAGTCAGACAGCGTGGCGCTGACCACCTGTTACATTACGCAATCAAAATCGTAACTTTAACGAAACAGCCAGACATATTGGCGCCTCATCAAAAGAAACCGACAACTATTACATAATTTCTCGCGGTAAGATAAATTAGCGATACACAAATTAATATCTCATGTAATCATCTTTTTGCGCGCCTAAATAGCTTGTTGATTTTTAGGCGCGAATATTTATAATATATTCATTAGACAATCACAATACTTAGTATCGTGTGCAAAATAGTTGTTTTTTGCACAGTGTGTGCTGCACAATGTCCAATTATGAATCATACAAATACATAGAATGGCAGTAATTTTAACATCGAATTTCATCGTGTTTTTTACGTTACTCTCCAAATGGAGGTCTTCCAGACTTATTTATGCTATAAAAATAATCGTCTCCATATATTTCAAAAGGTAAATGGAAGCAAAGTCATAGCATTAAAGTGACAATATGGAAGAAAAATATAATAATATTTGAAAATTTACGTACAAACTACACTTGTAGCAATATGTTACTATACATTCTTCCATTATAATTTGAATATATTTATTTTAGTTAGTAAACAGTGTGTACCGGTATTTATACAACAAACTGAAAGTGAAAGTATGACTTAGTTTGTCACACCCAGTGTACATTCGGAACACATCGATCTCTATCAACAATCAGAACAAACATCTATGGCAGCCATTTCAACAGCTGTTATTGTGTCATGCATGTGCATATGTTTACACACGTTAGTTGATAAACAATTCGCGCATACGACGGTGCAATATTCATTTTATTTTCTTTCGCTTCTGTGTGAATATTTGGATTTTTTTAAAACACACCATTATTGGAAATTATGTTCTTTAGATACCTGGTACTCTTGACCAGGAACATCATTTTCTTCCGATATAGCGTCGCCTTAATTATAACGGGAAAATGATAGGCGGGCGCATCAGTGCTTTGATGGTATCATTTGGGCTGAAAAATGTTTTAAAAACTAAAATAATATTATTTTTTTCCATCCCAAAATATATCATGACACTAAAATTGAATACAGTATGTTTCTGATTGAACTTACTGGATCTTTTTCCTGATCCCACTGAGGGGTCTGGTGAACCCATATTGGATCTCACTGGTGAATCAGCCATTGTTGTCGCTGTGTTAATTCATAGAAATAGGTTCTAGTCAAGTTGTTTTTTCTGAAAGAAAGAAATTGAGAATGTTATCAATGTATTAAAAAATGTTCAGTACACGCTGAAATGGAAATATACAGTAAAACTATAATTCTCATGAAACTTTATCATAATTCTTTAAATGTAATAAATCACCATTTACTAAGCGACGGATGGCATCCGTAAAATGCGGGTAAACATTTTTTTATTATTGAATATATTTATTTTGTTATTTAAACACATTTCACAAACATTATACATTTAACAGTTTGATAATAACAGAAATTATTTGCAAATGTGTACATATTTATAAAATATGGTTAAGTTACAAAAATATTTCAATCTATCATTCTCGCTTTCTCTCTCACATACATAGCCTCGTATTCACACTTACACCCCCCCCCCATTCACTCACACAACCAACACCCACGCACGCATTCAAACCCAGCAAGTACAGAAATATAGGACGTAGCTGTATTTGTTTTTTAAGGAATAAATATGCATGTTGGATAGGAGGCATCTTTTTTCACTCACTGTTTGTGTGTTATCATTTTTGGTATTTGTCAGTTATGTTAGGGGTATATTTTTCCATATTTTATTATGTTTTTCTATTTTATCTCCTGTAAAGGCGATATGTTGTTCTATGTTTATTCTACTCTTTAAGTACTTTTTAAAGACTGGTAAATTTGGTAACGTTTTTCTAAACTTATTTATGAAGATATAATACTTTGCTAAGAGCAATATAAAGTTGTTGGCATCAGCGTGATTTGTCTTGTCTGTGTGTAAGAAACAAACTAATTCATAATTTATACAGAAATCAAATCCTTGTTGCTTGAAATAGTTACACAAATAATTCCAAAATGTTTGGATTGGCAAGCACTCCCAAAACAAATGCTCTATTCTTTCGGTATACATAGAACAAGTCACATAGATTGCAATTTACTATATGTTGTTTCATTAATAACTTGTTTGTTGGAATCGCTCTATGTAGAAATTTGAACTGAAAGTTCCTAAGTTTTGTGTCAATAGTAGATGTAAATGTGTTGCTGTAGATAGTTTACTGTTTGATATGATTGTTTCCCATTTACTATGCGATGTTACTGGACTAGTTGCCTCATGTTTCAATTGGAACTGATATAGGTATTTGTTTGCTCTCAGTTTGTTTATGAATTCATTTAGTGTTCTTGCATGTTGAGGTTCGACGTATACTTGTTCCAGAGATATTTTAATTTTGAAATGGTTAGGTATGCTTGCTATTAGTTAATTATATTTAAGAAAATCATTTATATGTATATCATATATGTGTGTTAGGTCCGTAAACGAGTAGAATGTATTTTTTCTGAAATCATATAAGTGTTCTAGATATTTAATTCCCTTGTTGTACCATGTTTTATAGTAAAATGTGTTATTATTATTTTGAATTAAACGATTATTCCATAATATTTCTTTGTTCGTGTTTGCTTGGTTGCTTACAAGTTTTATCTTATTCCATGACAGTATGATATCTGTCAAAAACGTTTTCCCTTTAAGTTTATTTTTGACATCATTTTCATTTATATTACATTCAAAGATTAAATTTCCCCCGAAAGACAGTAGTTGTGAACTGTATATCTGCTTTATAAACGATCTGTTATTAGTTTCTAATAAACGTTTTACCCAACTGCCTTTTGTGGCGTGCATAAACTTTTCAAAATCGATCATTTCAAGTCCCCCTTTACAGTAGTCTTGCTTGAGTGTTTCTCTTTTAATCTTATCCGGTTTTCCGTCCCAAAGGAATGTGTGTGTTACTTTTTCTATATGTTTAATTTCAGACTTGTGTAAATTTGGCAACATTGACATAGGGTAGATTAATTTTGGGAGTGCAAACGATTTAATTACAGTGACCTTTCCAAGTAACGTTAGTTTACGATGAGGCCATTGCTTCAAACAGTTTTCAAAATCCCTGATTTTCGATTTTATGTTTTTTGTGTAACAATATCGCGTTTCTGTATAAAATGTTATTCCTAAAGAATGTGCACTTTCTGATGTCCAGGTGAACTTTTTACCTTTTAGAAATTGTATGTCTGTTTCTTTTAATGAACCAGCTCTTAAAGCTGTGCATTTTTTATTGTTTAATTTTAGACCGGAAATATAGCTGTAATTGTCCAGAATGTTTCAAATGATGTTCTCGAGCCATCCGTAACAAAGGTAGCATCGTCTGCAAAAAGAACATTTTTTATTTCCAAGTTATTAATCGTTATACCTTTTACATCCTTGTTATTAGTAATACAGTTAGACAATAATTCGATGCATATAATGAATAAATACGGCGATAAAGGACATCCTTGACGTACGCCCTTTTTAATGCTGAACAAATTGGACATAAATTATTCAAAATATTAGAAGAATAATATTGATTCGTCCGGTTTATTCTCTAATTGTTCAAGAAGTTCTATAATTAGACGAATATTTTCACCTATATAGCGGCCTTTCACAAATCCTGTTTGAGATTGATGAATAATTTTTGGAAGTACTTTTTTAATTCGGTTTGCAATAACTTTAGTAGCAATTTTGTAATCGATGTTCAATAAACTAATTGGTCTCCAATTTTCTATGTATTTTGTATCTTTATTTCCTTTTGGCAACATTGTAATTATTCCTTGTTTTTGAAGTTCTGTAAGTTGTAGGTTTACATATGAAAAGTTAATTGAGTTTATGTAATATTGCTTAAGATCATTCCAGAATATCTTGAAAAATTCTGCAGTCAGAAGCCAGGACTTTTATTATTGTTCATGCTTTTTAGCGCTATAGCACATTCATCTTCTTTAATAGTATCACGTTTACATATTAGTGTTTCTTCTTCATCCAAAATATTCATATTTATGTCCATGAAGTTGTAATAAGATGGTTGTGGGTCTACATATCTGTATAATTTTTCAAAAAATTGCTTTTGTCTCTATAATTTCCTGTTGATTATTTATAATAATTCATCAAATTCAACTTGTGAGGCCTTTGATCGTATAATTATTCCGTTTAGTCTATGTTCATATATATTGTCTAGGTTTTTTTTTAAAGTATCAAATGTTGTCTTAAGCATATGTAATTTATTTTCTTCAGTTTCTTTCGATATTTCATTTTCTATTTCATTTATATGATTTTTAATTTCATTTTCACTTTTAGTTTCTTCCTTTTTCTGTTTCGATGCATATTTAATTATTTCATTCGATATGTTACCTTTAATAACTTCCCAAATTGTATTTGGATTAGCTCCTTTATTGATATTGGCAGTTTCAATAATAATTTTCCTTATTATTTCTTGGTAATCTTTCTGAAGACTAAGACTATTATTTAATTTGAAATATCCTCTTCCTTTTGGTTGATTAGATATATTGAGATTTATAATTACGATAGAATGGTCTGACTTTATACCTACTTTAATTTTACAATTGGTAGTTTTATTTAGAAGGGTATCAGATATTAAAAACAGATCTAGTCTACAAAATATAGGAGGTTTATCGTTTGAATGCCAAGTAAATTGTGAGTTCTCATTATTAAGTACTCGCCATGCATCTACTAGTTGAAATTGGTTTATTATTGACTGTAATTTATTTCTACATTTTGTATGTGTGTTTTTCTGTCCGTTTTTCTTATCAATAGCTTCTTCGTTTTCCTTTAGAAACTGGTTTAATTTTTCAAAAAATATTGTTTCATCTTTGTTTGGACCATACATATTCATCATAAGAAAAAATTCATCGTGATATTCAAATTCCATTGCTATTAGCCTTCCACATATTATTTCAGTGTACTTTATAGATTTAAGATTGAGTTGTTCGGCCACTAGAATGCATACGCCTGCGCTGTTGCTTTTGTTGCCACTAAAATATGGTTCCGTAACCCAGTCGTCTCTCCATTTTTAGCATCATTTGGATGGTAATGTGTTTCTTGTAAAATACAAATATCAAAATTCTAGTCTTTCAACCATGCAAAAATTTGTTTTCGCTTTAAAATATTCCCTAATCCCCTAAGGCGGGTAAATTTACTAATACCATAATTTACTATTAATAATCAAAACCAGTTCATTTGCAGGCAGATCATCTTGAAAATTCTACTAAAATTCTACTTTAAAACATAGTTCTGTTCAAGCTGATTGTCACAATTTCTAAAAGGTTGGCACCATACCAGTATTACACAAGTGTTTAAAGACATATGGAGTAAGATGTAGCGGACCACATAAACTTGAAGATTTCATAAAAAGATCACTCGGACATTACATTCATAATAGATGGGGATCTGAACATTCCACTAAGCCCAAATGTGGGTAAACAAGGAGGCAACTATCAAAACGCATTCAAACAGTCAGAGTATATTAAAGTCAGTTATAGAAACACTTGAACTTGTTGATGATGTATATCGAATTCATAATCCAAACAATAACCGATTGGCGTTATGCAGTAAGACTAGAAATAGCACACATACTTGATTATATAATCATCTAGATGTTTGGATATCAAACAATGTTTTACGTCAGACCATTCTATAATGTTTGCTGAAATTGACTTTGACTCCATAGAAAGAGGCCCTGGTGTTGTCAAAATGAACAATATTCTGATTCTAGAAGACGAAAATAAAGAAAAAATGATAAAAGCCACTAAAATGGGAAATTATCAAAAGTACCATTCGAAATGAAACCATTAAATTTGCAAGTTACAAAAATACATTAAATAAAAACTATTTAAAAACATTACAAAGGAAATTGAAAAAATACAGAACAAATTATCAGATAAATATGAAGAAAATCTTATTAGAAATCTAAACCAAAATGATACAGAATTATATTATAAAGCTTGAAAATGGGTAAAGAAGTGTTAAATTACTGAAATCACAATAAAAAAAGAATGCAGAAAGAAAACTAATCATGAATTTAAACATAGCTGGTAAAACTGTTACAAATAAAATCCCATGCTAACATAAACGATAATTATTATGAAAACCTATATAAAAGAAAGTAAGCAGTCAAATATAAATTATAATTTTTAGAATGCAAATGTAATACCTAAACTATCAGATGTTGCAAAGTAATCATGTGAAGGAATGTTAACATAAGATGAATGTAAATGGGTTGTTAGGACATGACAAAACTTGATAGCATCTTTTAACTTCTCTTTAGAAACGGAATTACTGTCAACTACACGAGCACAGTATAATTACATTATTACCTAAATCAGGCGAAGACTTGTCATTTCTTTCAAATTAGGATACCTATAAGCTTGTCAACCGTGGATTACAAGATGGTTGCCAAAGTAATTGCTATATAATAAAATACGTTCTAGATAAACTAATAGATAACAGCTAGACAGGTTAGATCTGTAGGAGAAAATATACGCTTGTTGTATGATGTTATAGAATACAATGAAAACAATAGTGTCTTTGGTCTTTTATTCTTTGCCGACTTTGAAAACGCTTGCTGACTTTGAAAACGCATTCCACAATCTGAATCATAACTTTATGCAAACGGTACTAGAATTATTTAACATTGGCACTAACAAAAAAAAAGAATGGATTAAACTTTTCTACAATACAAGTTATGTGTTATATATCGGTTTTTTGTCAGTCATTTAGCATAAAACGAGGGGTTAGATACAGTTGTCCTTTATAACCTTATATTTTCATATTAGCAATCGAACTACTATCCATTGTACGACGTACCATTAATAATAATAATGATGTGAAAGGTATATCAATGTCCGATAAAGAAGTGAAAAATAGTATGTTTGCAGATGATGCAACTATTCTTTTAGATGGTTCTAAAAATGCTATTCAGAAATGTTACAAATGTTTCGATGATTTTGGATGTGTAAAAACTTAATTATGATAAATGTTCAGTTCCCAGTATAGGGTTGACAAGAAACCAGCATGCTCTTATTTACTGTAGAAAGAAGAATGAACAATGAACTGCAGAAAGTGCAAACTCTTTGGGTATCATTTTTTCATGCAATATCAAAATAATACTCTTTATTTAAACAACGAATACACCAATTTCAGACCGATATAAAAAGACGGAGAGCTAGAAGACTAACTACAATAAGAAATAGCTGTGTATAAATCATTAAGTAAATTACCAAATTTAACGCGATTATTCTCTGTCCTCCCAAACCCATCTCTCATGAAACAATTTTAACTCAAAACAGCTATGAATGTATATGGAACTCACGTGCACTCTGTACAATGCCCTTTGTCCTGCCTAACTAACAAGTGTAGAGTCGTTGTTTTATATAGAATGAAGCTAAGACATATATTTCATGAAATGTCAAGCTACAGGTATTCCAGTAAACATGTCACTCAATATATCAATTATGATGCATTGCTTTGCTTGAACTGAATTGAATAAATAAGTTAATCTTCCAAGAGGGAAACCTTTTAGATGCTGAATAAGCATACATGTGATGAGATTATATTGCTAAATGCACTTGCTTCTCTGCCAACATAAGTAGCCAATGCAGTTCACATGTATAATTATCTTTTATAAAGACCGTATATATCATTATTAGTAAAAGACCAATACTCATGAATATATAACATGCAATACAAATAATGATTAACATAATCAACACAATTTAGTTAATTATGAAATACAAATGTATCCAACTTCTGAATTCACTATGTATAGCATTTGAAAAGTATATTGTACAATTTAATTAACAATGGCACGGCATATGTTACAAATTAAATTTTCAATATGTCATAGTAAATGAAACATAATAAATCAAAATCATAATACTTGATATAGATGGGGCTTTATTATTTCTAGATTTCAGAAAAGCTTTTGGTACCATTGAAAGAATGTTTTATTTTTGATACATTTTGGTTTCAAAAACAGCTTCTTAACTGGATAAGCACTGTCTATAGCAATATTTTGTCTCGGATTATTAATAATGGCTGGATGTCAAGGTCTTTCAAATTAACAAGAGGTGTACGCCAGGGGTGTACTTTAAGTGTATCAAATAATATTAGAAACAATGAATATATACATGGATTTACGTGATGTTAAACACAAAAGAAAATGATATAAAAATTACACAATTAGCTGATGATACAACACTTTTCCTTCGGGATGAATCAGACATAATAAATGATTAAATTCAATTGAAATCTTTGGGAATTATTCTGGATTACAACTAAATGTTAATAAAACAGAAGGCATTTGAATTGGGAAGTAAAATAACTCAAGACAATACTCCTTGTAATATTAAGTGGTCTAGCTCAGGTAGTGCTGAATGCGAAAACCTAAATTGGGATACAAAAATAGATAAATACAGACAAGATAACTGGGGGGAAAAGGAATTTGACGGGCAAATTACATTCATTAAATCGATCCTACTACCAACATTTACACATATCATGCAATCATCATATATACGTAATAAAAAAGTAATTGAAATAAATTCATTGTTTTACCAATGATAAAAGAGAAAAAATAAAAAGAAGCACCGTAATCAATAAATGTACTAAATATGATAGATGTACAGTCATATGCTATGCTACACATACAATGGATGAGCTCTTTACTAAGCGCGGACAACTCTAATTGGAAAATTATTCCAAGATAAGATAAATAAGTTCGGTGCTGATCTTTTAATATTTTACATGGATTTAGACTCATTCCAATTTCTTCCCAAATTATACCAAGAAATTATTAAATCTTGGATATTAATTAATAACTCAAGACTACAAATATCCACGTAACATTTTTTGAAATACGTTAACAGTTAATATTGGGTAACCTAGCAATTAAATCCAAGAACAAATGTCTTATATTTAAAACTGGATCAATTCGAGAATGTTATTTATTGATAACATAATTAACAAAAACGTGGTTAAACGAAGGATTTTTTAAAGATAAACTGGTCATTAAATCTAATTGGATAGCAGAACTAAGTACACTTCGAAAATCAATCTCAAAAAGTGTGAAAAAGTTATGAAAACATGTGGCATCTTTAAAACAAAAGTTAAAACTAAGCTTGAGACATTACCAAACAGTCGATATACATTCGAGAACATGATAAAGATATAATCATTTTCTAAACAAACAAAACACATATATACATGCGTTCTGGGAAAACAAATTCTCTGTGCAGATCACGTGGTCAAATATGTATGTAGCACTTCAGAGCAGTGTATATAATAGATATAAACTATACAAATATAAACTCATAAATAACATTTACCAATGGGACTTAATTTATTTGTATGTAGATTAACAAGTCATAGTAAGTGAAACATAATATATCAAAATCATAATACTCAATAAATGTAAACAACACAATCACACATGAAAGTTAATGTTGATGTCCGGCTTATTTTGTCACAACTGAGTCGTTGATTGTCATGGTTTCTGATGGTCTGAAAGAAAACGGTGATGTGACGGTGGTAAAATGGAGGCCTGATAATCTCCATGGTCGCAATTCAGAATCGCTGATCTCTCCTGTATAGAGGTTTATAATGTCTGTTGAAGGCATGTCATATGATGCCTTTATTAAGTTGCCTTTATTAAGTTGACATCATCGGTTGTGGAACGTGTAACGTATACTAGTAATGCATCTGGTCCAAATCTTCCTTAATAATGTTGCTCTTTAGAACTGTTAATGCAGTGTTGTCACATTCTTCTTAATATTATATACAGCAGTATATCTTGATGTGTGCCAAATTCATAATGTTCGACATGCCGGCATGTACCAATTATATGTGCGTCCGCATATTTCAACACGCAATGTTTTTGTTTTCTATGTACAGTCGTGATTGTGTTGAATGTTATCTAATGTTAATCACCAGATAAGAAACGTAGTGACGAAACGGTTACAACTGACAACAAGGCACGTAATAATGAAACGATTACAACCGACGCCAAGGTGCCTTCAACATCATCACTATCGTCACAGCGTAGATGTAAGAATGCAGATCCTTGGAGATGTTACGAACATCTCTGTTGTGGAACAACCATCCTTATGGGAAGTCTCAGTTACACAATTCTGAACAGTATGTTCATTAGTCAACCTTTTGCAATGGTTACATTTCAATTTAAGTATGATTATATCAATGCCTCTGTTGACACATGCAACTATCAATACATAAATGTGGACATGGCTGTTTTCTTGAATTTCAACAGGCTCATAGGTATAAGGATAATCAAAAACGTTATTCATAACGTTATTCATAGGAACTTCAGTCATATCTTGTAAATGATTTCGTATTTAAAAGCTGTCAAATTTTTAAAACAAGAATTGAACCCTTGCCAAAGACGGAATTCAGTGATGTTTGTAAATGTCAAATGCTGCTTTCAACTATATTTCCAACTATCTTTTGCAATCTTCATGTTTTTAATTCACTGACAGCTGAGCACGTCTTGTTTAAAACATAGTATCTCCATTGGAGGTGTAAACTTTAATATATATGAAACCCTGTTTTGATAGTTCATAGTAAATGTCAATTCGGTGTTTGTGAAAAGATTGTTATATATGTAGGTGACAGATGGTAAGTTTTGATTCTAGCCATTTTAGTACAATGGGAATCGACTTTTCCATAATTATTTCTCATTACACAGTATTCTCAAATTTGTTGGATATGTAGCCATTTTAGGATTGCAAAATTTGGTTTACTTGGTTTTACACAATTGGACTTTCTCTGGGATAACCAAAGGAACATTTGATCTATCTCTGGATATCATAAGTGCACTTGATTACAGTTTATAGTTACTAATCATACCAACTATGTCATTGGAATGCAATGGGATTGGAAGATTGATAACGTTAAACATCTCATAAGATATCCTGACATTCAGCAGAGGAATGGCCAACACTTTTCGAATTGGATAATTTTGATAATAACGAGGCATTCGAATTTCTATTCCTAGTAACAATTTCTTTAATTGAATATGGAGATATTGTGTTATTGGAAAGATGATTCATATAAAACATGCTTAGTTCTAACTTTAACTTGTCTAGGTCTGTTATTGAATTTTGAACCAGAAGTTGTATTCGAATTGTATCATTTTGATAATAACGCGGCATTCGAAGTTCTATTCCTAGTAACAATTTCATTAATTGAATATGGAGATATTGTGTTATTGAAAATATGATTCATATAAAACATGCGTAGTTCTAACTTTAAGTTATCTAAGTATGTTATTGAAGTTTTATTTCACCAATTATCAAGATATATTGTTCCAGTCGTACAAACTGACTGAAGTATTTTGTTTTTACGGTATATAACCAAATCTATAATTGAATTCCTATTTTCAGCAACTTTTGTTCTAGTTAAGTTTAAAGCAGCATTACATCGTATGAAATAAAAGATATTTGAAAAATTCAATGTTTACGTATGGGTAGCAATGCTGCTACACATTCTAACATTATACTTTGTATGCTTATGTTCATTTGGTAAACAGTGTTTTTTTGCGATAAAACAAATTCGAAACCGAAAGTACGACTTTCCGAATCGATCGGTCACGCACTTGTTTATAATCAGAACGCATCGTCCGCACTTGTTTACATTCGGAATACATCTCCCCATTTGTCCCACGTTGTCTTTTTTAATTAAATTACTTGATATGTTGATTCATACCTCTGTTAGCTAAGTCTTTTAGGGACATTTCTACATCCCCGCGAGGTGTTCGACATTAGAGGAAGATAGATAGATAGTCTTTCATGTTCAACATATATACTTTGTTTTCTACATCCTCTGTTGTTTCACGCATGCGCGCTGTGCGTGTTTAAATTTCGTGTGTTGATAAACAAATTCGCGTATACGACGGTTTAAATTTATTGGAATTTTATCGTTTCTGAGCGACTATTTAGATTTTTGTAAACACACACACATTAGTATTTATATTTTACCCAAAACATCCTTTATTATGATGTAATGCTGCTTTAAGACAGATAAACTCAATTTCAAGTCATGACTAATTTTTGATTGTTACAAATAATTTGATATTTTGATTGATATTTTGGTTGGTTTCTGAAAGAGTGTCAAATACAATACGTAAGGTATGTCCCCCTAAATTGCACCAGATAACATTTCTTTCTTTCAGAACTCATATGCTTTTATTAATCAAAATTATCTTGAACAGATTGATAGGTGTAATTGAAGTTCGAGTTTAAGACGCTTAAACGTGTCAGTATATATAGCCTGTTAGATCGCTACTTGGATATAAATCAGTGATAGTTTCTATTGCATCATCAGTTTGACGGATACCAATACTTAATATTATCAATGAATTGAGTGTATGGTGCGAAATCGTGAACACATGTAATAAGTCAGCGATCATCATTGACAACACATATTCAATCTGCTTGAAAATAACATTTTCTTGAATTAGCAAAACTAATGAACAAGAGTGCAATACACAGGTAACTCCTTGTTGTCATAATAACTATGTTTAAACGAAATAAAAATTCAAGTATCACATGCACTATTCCAATGATACCACATAAATGCATGCCACGATTAAATAAATCGACCCCTTGTACCAAACAAGGTCTGATGATAAGCTATCAGATATTAACCTCCAATAACTTCTTCATATCATCTTCATTTGACTTGGGTTTGACCTCAGGATGAACAATCTTGGAACTTCATTTATATCCATTTCTTCATCCGAATATATTTATTTCACATACTTCGTAATTACTGAGTCAATGTTGGTATCACTTTGATACTGTTTTACCGGGTTTAATTTGTCCTCAATTGTTTGATCTCTGCTCTTTAACCTTTTGGACAATTCCATCAGTGGAGTACCATCTTCAGAATCAGAATTGTCCGAATCCTATATTTCTTAATAAATTTACTAAAGACAATGTCCTCTTCAGTGTTGGGCTCAGATTCAGAGGGAACACTATAGTTATCTTTTCTATATTGTCTTCCTTTAGCCTGTTTAGGAATAACCCATACATTAATCTTTGCTAACAAGGGATGAACTGTTGATGTTGACACATCTAACTGACTTTTGATCATGTACGTGGAGACGGTCAGTTTTATCCTCTAAAAAGGACACCATTTAACATAAAGCTTTCCTTTTCTTTTGTTATTCATATAGTATACTGTGTCGTTAGTCTGGTATTCCATAACCTTAGCAAACTTATCATGATACTTTTCTTTGCATTTTTCTTGTGTTTTCTTACTTGTATAAAGGTATCGTGTTGTTCTGACAACATCCCTATTGTAATGTAGTGAGAAAGTTGAAAACTGTTGACTCACTGATATTCACAAATATAAGACCTTTTTAACTAAAATGTCATGCAAAGTTCTATGAAATCTTTCAATTTTTGCAATGCTTCGTGTATGATAAAACTTGTGATCACATGGTGTATGCTTAGCATTCGCATGACCCTCCCATGACCTTGTTAACAATTTCTGATCCATTATCCGTAACAATTTGCAAAGGATAACAAAACCTTGGAAATATTTCTTCTATTAGTAAATGTGTTACTGTGTTAACAGTTTTATCAGCCACAGGAAATGCGTCTGGTCAACCACTATACAAGTTGTTGGATAGGTCCAGATAAATCTACGCTTATCATTGCCATTACATACGGTGGCTGAACCGTTTCTTGTCTAGGTTTCCCGATCTTTTGGATTGACATTGGCTGACCTATTGTACATGAGGCAATAGTGCAATTTAGTCATTTGAACAGGTATTGTTTTCTAATAGCATCATATGTTTTATGAACACCCATGTGACAATTTCCACAATGGTATTATTTGTTGACGAACGCTTTTAAGTGTTTTAGGACAATCTGAGTATGGGTTTATTATCAGGGTTACTGAGATAATACAAAATATCATCCACGGCAATGTATTTTTAAACAATTCCTCTGGAAAGTGTTCCATGTTTCACCATCACTGCCTTGCTCAGTAACCATATCAAATGTTCTTAAATTCTTCAGGAACATTTAAGTACTTGGAATTTACCTCTCCAGATGTTGACACTTGAATCACTGTATTCGTTGTTTTGAAATCAACATAGTTAATATTTTGGAATTTTGCCAAATGAATGTTTCTATTCTTCTTCAAAGTTGAAACTGAATTGATGATGTGTAGTCCTGATTCATTTACAATGAAACCATTCTCGACATGTCTTACATCAAAACTTTGACCCGGTGGCAAATCAGGACTAGTTCTAACCTTACCTAAACATGTGTTAGAGGTATTAGGTTTGAGTAAACTTAGGTTTTGTCATTTATTCTCTTTAGAGTTGTTCAATCAAATAAAGTCATTACTCTCATACTGTTTAAATCAAAATTTCTCTTACAGCATCAAGTTTATATTTAAACTACTATTCATAAGAAATTCTTGAGACACCTCGGTTCCACATATTCTTTAAGGGACATGAATGCATCCCAAAATCTAATATTGTCACTTGGGCTTATTTTTCAAACTAGTATACACCAGTTGATGCATCAAAGAGACTTCACTTCCAGTGTCTACAATACTTCTAAACCATTGTCTACATATCGTAACCAAACAGGAATTTGGATTTTCCGAAATATTGACATTGTATGATGGTACTTTCCCTAAATTTTTATTCTTATCTCTCTCTTCATTGACCCCAGCATTTCCCCGATTTAACCCTGGCCTTCCGATTTGACCTCTATCAGGATAACGTATTCCACCGTGTCCCGCTGGCAGTCTTCGAACATTAATATTTGGGCAGGCAGTTACTAATGATATGACATTCTTTACCACAATTCCAACATCTAACATTTCTCTCTTTGGTCTGTCTATTTATGGCATCGACCTTTTTACCCTTTCGAGCATAGTTGTGTTACTTAAATTTCGTGAAAAGTCCATTTCCATGAGTTCTGGACCTCTACTCACATAATCTGGTTGAGCATATAGTAAACGCCTATAAACTAGACCCCCTCTAATCCGGAATCCACACCAAATCGGCCCTTTTCTCCTGTACAGAATTATTACCTTCCATTTTCATTGTAATAAAAAAAACGCTCTTAATCCAAAACCCCTCTATTCCGGACACGTACTATTTTGTGTAGCCGAAATGAATGTTGACATTAATTTCTTTGGTTTACTTTCTGGCATAGGAAGCTTAACGTTCATAATATCATGTACATGTCTCTTTGTACCAGCGTATAATTATTGTTTGTTATATTTTCGTGTTCATATGTTGCACTGTACATCATAGTACGTTGTATATGTATTAAATATAAAAACCCTCTAATCTGGAACCCCCTCTAAACAGGACATTTGTCCAGTCCGGAAGAAGTCTGATTAGAGGGTTTTTACTGTACATTCTACTACATAAGGATAAACACTTTGCCTTAGATGGAATTCATTTATGGAAATCCACACATATAACTGTTCATTACTTAACCTATTGGCAAACATGTCAACTAGCTGACTATTATTTTCTTGACTTTCACAGCCGACCTCAGCTATCCCCATAACACTTTCGGCGTACAACTGTATTTGTTCTCCAGGTTTGTGTCTAATTTGTCAATGCATGGCTAATGCTATATGGGAATCAGTAACATCGCTGAATCTTTTATTCACTACCCATGAACCATTTGGATGGCTGTCAAGAACTTCTGAATAAACCCATTTACAAGAACCCAAGAAGTTTGAAATGCTAGTATCTTACATTGATCCACGCCTTTGTTTTGTTAATATTTCGCATTTTTCTACAGCCCTTATCCATTCCCTTTTTTTAAAATTAGAAACAACACCTGATACCAATTGCTCTGATAGTGCAGTATATGCCTGAGTAAAAGATTAACCTGCATAGCCTTAATTTGAGCAGCATCCATTTGCTGTGTTTCAGCCATTGTATATTTTAAATGAATAAAATGTAGCTCATATTGTAATAAACCTATGATTCTAGGTCGTGCATTTACATCAACATCAAGCTATCACAATTAAATATACACTATGCATTTCCCCACTTTTTAAGCAAATAATACGTCATGTGCCAGAACTGTCTTAGTAACCATAATTGTTAGCTATTGAACATGATGTTGAACATGATTGTAACTAGACTTTCCGAGCAGTGCTGATGTCAAAACCCGCTATAATAATGGTGCAACAGCTCCTATTAATTCCGTGTACCATAATCGTATAACATTTTGGTTTTATTAAAAGTTCAACTTCACTTTAACACTTCCCGGTTTTGCCTGGTCAGTCATATAAATATACGTTAACACCGTTACCATTAATTGAGCCGTATCGAGCTTCTGAAAATATCAACGCCTGGGGAAACGTTGGGTGTTTTCCGAGTAATTATTGATTGTCATTTTCCAGAAGTAAATTAATGAAAAATCGACAGACTGGAACCCAGGCTAATGCCTCGCTAACAATTGTAATCGTTCTTTTTTTTTATAGAGAATCAAGCTTGGGCATGTATTTCATGAACTATCAAGCTACAGATGTTCCAGTAAACATGTTTGGTATAACTGTCAATCATAATATCAATTATATTTTACGTGCACAAACAAGTTAACTTTCCAAGACTCCAATGTTAACACTAAACAGTGGAGTACATTGCTGATATAATATTATATATGTGTGGGGAATATTTTAGATGCTGAAGAAGCATACAAGTGATGAATTTTTATTGCCAAATGAACTTGTTTCTCTGCCAACATAAATAGTCAGTGCAACTGACGTGTCTCAAGACCCTATATACAGTAGTATAAATAAAAGACCAATAATTATGAATATATAACATACAATACAAATAATGATGCAGGTAATTAATTAACATTATCAACACAATTAACCCCATTATGTTATACAGGTTGTTTCTAAACTCCATTAAATCCAGTTGGATCAAAAGAATAATCAATGTGTGAAATTATAATAAATAAACAACTAGAAAAAAAAACAGATGGTGGATTTTCTTCAATGTAATATAAAATACAAGAGACATAATTTGAAACTAAAAAATTACACATTTTAAAAAGAAATGTTGATAGCTACAAGAATAAATAAAAAATGACAAACAAATAAGATAAGTCATAAGTAAGAATCACAAATAAAATTGGAACTGATCGTCCCGCAAAACAGTTCAGTTGGAAAGATAATCGTATACATATGCATACACTAATGATTTTGACATTAGCAAGGATAAAAGTCTGCAAATATTTCACTACAGCATATAAATATAGCAACTAACATATTTTTATAAAAACGTAATTTAACTGAGTCTAGCTTGTGTGATTTTTGTAACATGGAAATAGAACGTGTTATAGATCACATGTTCAAGAACTGCTCACAATCACAGTATTTTTGGAATGAAGCATTAGAGTGAATGGGAGATCTTGACGTTAATATAAATGAAAACAAATTTGATGTGATTTTTCCTATAAAAATGAAACAATATCGTACAGTTTAGTATTTGCAAAGTATTTTATGCATTCCTGCAAACAAAAGAAGCTGTTACTTAACATAATGATTGTGAAACAACAAAAAATAAGTGCAAGAATTAAATTGTTTATCAAGGATTGATGAAAGTTTGTGCAATTTGTTGAATATATGAGTAAAATATATAACAACGTGAAGTAGAGCTAAAAGAAAAAATGTTAATATGTTTTCATTCACACGTTGGGTCTATGAACAAAAATAGAAATACAACATATCTCATACATGTATATTTAATTGTATATTTAAAAAAAGTATTTCATTTACGCATATTTGTTTTGGTTTCTATTATTATACAACTGTTTCCTATGTATATATTGATTACTATGAGCGAGAATTATAAAAAAAAATAACATAACAAAATTAAAAAATTAAAAAAAGTAGTAGAGAATTTTCTAAAATTTTGCATGCACATACTATGTCTATTTTCAAAACACCACTATTTGACATTTTAACAAAACATGGGTGAACAATACATGGGACAAAACAATCATAAAAACCAAATAAAATGAAGAGATTGTTTGGTCACAATTATGTATTATACTTTTCCAAGATCCTTGATAATGACAGTAACAATGGTGGTGTTACTGTATATTATATAAATGCGTACTAAAGTATGGTCGAATGTGTAGACATTAATTATAATGGTATTATTTGGTTCAAGCTTAACAAGAAGTACTCAAATTCAAATGAAAATTTATAGTTTTGCATTTGTTATATTCCACCAGAAGATTCCAAATTATATAACAACCCATATTCTAGTTTATTTGATTTCTTTGAATATTTAAATAATGATATAAGAACATACAGTAATTTTGGTGATGCAAACTCACGCACCCGTGAACTTGCAGATTATTTATGTGATATTTATTTGGACCGTTACATTGATATGCCTTCTAACGATTTGCATGTACCGGATTTGTCGGAGTGTGTAAACCGAGATAAATTTATTAACAATTTGGTACTAGATTGTTGTCATTATGTAAGGAGAAGGATCTTGTAATATGTAACGGTCGACTCGAACCTGGCGATGTTACCTATAATGCTGTCCATAGAAATAAACCTGTGTCGAGTACTGTTGATTATGTTATAACGAACATGTCTAATTTCTACTCTATTATATGTCCGTATTCTCAGATGATTGTCCCGTGACATTTTCTTTACCGTACATTGATAATAGTACTTCCACTAATTGTAAATATTTCAAACCATATGACAGGATTATTTGGAACACATATAGTCCCGAAAATGAAGATTTTCTTAGTATTCTCAATACTAATATATATTTATTTGATGATGTTACTAACAATTTAGAATCAGGCGAGTCTGATCTAAATACATGTGTAAATAAGCTCTCTGATATAATTCATAACATTTCAATTCAATGTTATGGTAAACGTTATGGTAAACGTTGCACTACTCGGCCAAAGTGTCCTGTTATTGAACAATATCCATGGTTTAATGATAAATGTAAAGCTGCTAAAGCTGAGTTCCTGCTAGCCAAACGTGTTTTAAGTTGACTCCAAATGAGAAGAATAAGGCCCAGAGTCGAAATATATTTGCTAAGCTTAAGCGACCGTCGAAGTTTGGCTTATATAATATGGAAAAACGTTATATTTCTATGCTTTGTAAACAGTCTCCACAGAAATTTTGGAAATACATTAATAAATATAAGCGCAACGCATCTCAACCTTCTAACGATGTTGATTTACTGGATTTTGTTGATCATTTTTCTAATACATCTCATTGTGAATTTGATATAAACGAGCATGAGCATACCCGTGATAACATCATTAAAGTTGATATATTAGACACGGCTTTCACAATTGAGGAAATAAATAAAACAATAGCAACCTTAAAACGAAATAAATGCTGTGATTTTGACAATAATGTTGCAGATTTTTTCATCGATGCAAATGCTTTTATAACTCCATATCTATGACAAATATTTAACACTATTTATAATACAGGTATTTATCCCGATTCATGGATTCAGGCCAGTATTGTCCCTATTTCATAAGAAGGACACAACGAGCAATCCATAAAAATAGTTTCGCTAACACTAAGAAACAGAATAAAGAAATGGTGTGAAACTGAAAAGGTTTTCAATGATGCTCAGTTTGCTTTTAGAGATAATCGCTCCACGTGTGATGCCGTTTTTATTCTACATTCTGTAATACAAAACATCTTATCCAAAAGTAAAAATCTATGGTGTATTTTCATTGATTGTGAACGCGCTTTTGATACTGTAATGAGAGAGGCATTATGGATAAAATTTATTAAATCTGGTCTCAGCTGCAAAATGATTGAAATGTTGAAATCTATATATTATAACGTTAAATCTTGTGTAAAGCTATCATCTAGTAACCTAGATATATCAGATTTTTTTAATGTCACCCTCGGATTAATACAAGGTGAACCACTTTCTCCCTTATTATTTGTGTTGTTTGTAAATGATATTAACGGGTGTATTGAAATGAACAGTTCAACACGTTAACAGAAACTGATCTAGACATGATGTCAAGATAATTGATTCTATTTGCTGATGGTATTGTTTTATTTACGACTGATCCAAAGAGTCTCCAAGTTCAAATACCTATGATATATATGTATTCATTAAAATGGGGCTTGAAAATTAATGTTTCTAAGATCAAAGTCTGTGTTTTGGAAAAAAGGAAACAGATTCGAAATGCTGATATATGTATTAATAATGAAAAAGTTGAATTTGTGGACAATTTCATATATTTGGGTATAAACTTTTGACATATGGGCAATATGTCAAGTGCTGTAAAAGTGCTAGCCGAACAAGCTCAAAGAGCGTACCATAGTCTTTTTTCTCTTTTTGATAAAGTGAATGTTAACATCAAAACTAAATTATCTATGTTTGACACTATGATTGCCCCCATTTTAATGTATGGTGCTGAAGTTTGGGGTGCCTATAACTTTACCAAAATTGATAAATTTCACATTAAATTCTGTAAGCGGATTCTTGGACTCCGTAAACAGACACCCGCCAATGCTATATTAGGCGAGCTTGTCCCCTTTCTATTATTGAAAAGGAAAGATCATTAAAATTTTAGATTAGACTTATGAAAAATCTTAAACAATGTGTATTTAGAACAATGCAGCTCCGTACATGGTAAGTGCTGGTCTAATAGAATATTATCTATCATTGATCATCTTGGATTTACTAACATTGAATATAATTTTAATGAAAACATGGAACTATTTGCCTATTCTTAAACGTTGTATCCGAGACCAATTCAGACAAGATTAGCATAACTCTGTGAATTCAATGTCTAAACTATGTTGCTTCAGCAAATTTAAATTGTCATTTAAATGTGAACCATACATTAATACTTTTGTAAATTATTCCATAAGGAGGGAACTAACCCGATTTAGGTTCTCTGTTCATCATCTGGAAATAGAAACTGGCCGATAGAAACCAACGCATTTGTAATATGAACTCAATTGAGGATGAATACCATTTCGTATTGTGTTGTCCTCTATATATTAATTTGAGAAGAAAATATTCATTAAATTCGGCATGGCATACATTTGTACAATTTTTGTATATAATGTCAACAACCAATCAAAGAAGAATACATAATCTTGCCAAATATATCAAAGAAGCAATTGCAATACGTGAGCATACTCTTACCATGCTAACTGTTCCGTAAATTATACCATTTTTGTAATTGTTTGTTGTTTTGTTTGTATAATTTTCTAAGTTAAATGCATGTTTATATGATTATATTTATCTCTTTGCCATATTACAACTATTATTTGTTAATGGCCAAAAACATGTTTGTATATTGCTGATTTGCCGAATAAACTTTGATAATATTTAATTTGATAAAATTTAAATTTCAGTCACAAGGATTAATGTTTTGTTCACGTGCACCATACTATTGTCTGTATATATTTCATCAATTGTTTACTCTGCAATGCTATTGTAAAACACTGGGCCAGATTAAATATCAAAATGACTTGAAACAAGCAACAAACTAAGAGGACGTCACTATGTAGTATTCAATATTGATGGGGTTCTGGAAGTGATTCTATGGTCTAACAATTCATGGGGGACTTTTGTTTAATGGACTTTATGTCGAATGAAATTTAAAAAATCAAATGTTTTAGTGCTGCTTAATATTGTTATATTATATTTGTTATATTTCGGGGTTTACGCCTGCATCAGCACCATTTTTGGGCTATATCGCCGGCGGGCAGTTAACCTAACAACACCTTTCCTGGGCAGGCTCCAGCGGTTAACCAGTACTTGGGTGCACCAACCTCCGTAAGAAACTGCCAACTTTTTCATATAAATGAAACACGGTCTGAGCGGGGCTCGAACCCGTGACCATCAGTGATGATAGGTTACAGTGGTATACAAGTCAGCGACCGTAACCACTCGACCACGGAGGCGGATGAGTAGTATCATAGTTCTTTTCTAGGATGTAGGCCCTCTATGACACTATAATACAGTCAATCTAAGATTAACATATGGTGCTATCAAAAAGGGATGACAATATTGCAAACATCTCATTAATAACTTATTTAAATATAAAAAACTGTAATAAAAATGTTATTCGTTGATGATGATTGTTCCTTTATAGTAACACTATACAAGCCTCATAGCAATCACAGACACTTGGGGTTTTGACAAATGGTTTTAGTTTATACAAATTTATATTAGCTCGATTGCGAAACAAGTTCTTACAACTTATATTAATCACTCTCGAGACCTCATTCCTGATGGAATCCATCGCCACGAGGGAGAGAGAAGAGCCAACATGGAATTTAAATGCCTTGCATAGTGCACAATCGTATCAGCTCCAGCGGGGCTCTAACTCCAGACCTTTCGCACCTGAAGCGAACGCGCATCCACTGGGCTATCGCGACTTCCACAAATGGTTTTGGGTTCATAACATATAAACATTTTATTTTGTTTGGGGTTTTAAGAACACTATGATACACTATAGGCTTGGCACTATACATGCAATTGTTTTAGGCCATTCCAAGCAAGTCTAAACATGACACCCCGTCACTATCAAGGCTATATCTAATGTTGTTTAGTTTTGTTTGTTTTGAACCCAAAATCATTTGTCTAGACCAAATCGCCTGTGAGAGCAATATCTCGAGAATAAATGAATATTGTTAGCAGTACATGGCTGTCTTTCGAGGCTCATCACATGGGGGGTAGTGAGCTAGTGCTCATTAACGTTTTAGTACCATCTTACTCCCAAATGCTCTGAATCTCTGTGTTCTCAAGGGGGTCATTTTTCTGCAAGGGTTGGGTACTCAGTCACGGCATGTATGTAGTGTCATTGAGCAAGGCAACTCACATATTGCATAGTACTGGTTAACAGCGTAGATCGGCTAAAACTACCAAGGAAAACATTTCTATGTACGGCAAGATGTTTCCCCAATGATCCTAATATCAGTGAATACTAATTAGCAGTGATATCAGAATAAATCCAAATGAACCACACATGCGTATTTTGTGTTTACTATTTCCGTGAGAGTTCCACAATTGTCAATAACAAAAACAAGCTGAAATGTCTACGGGTAAATTAACCTTCATTTATTCACAACTTGTTCCTTTTTCATTACTCTCATAAATTTTCATTAGTCAATATTAGGTGAATTTCATTGAATTTGTTAAGTATCGGCTGCATTTGTAAAGTGCCTGCCCTCATGTGACGTCATATGATTTCCTTATATGGCATGTATTGCTATAGGTATAAACTTCTGAGGCGAAATTTACATTGTCATGGATAATTGGTATCCCCTCATAAATAAAAAATGGAGGTTAGTGTTGTTGATTTCACTATATTTGTGATTCAGTTATGATTTATTTCTTTAATACTAATTGATATTGCACAAATGATATTGAATACAATAAAATAAATATCATATTGCTTAATTGAGAGTGAACATTATTTGCTCAGCCTCTTTTTGAAACAGAAATACAGAGGTTATTTGCTTATGTCATCGGTAATCAGCATACCCAGGATTATAAACATAAATGGAATATATCTGTATAGATTTATTTTTTATTTCTATTACTACCGACCATGGCACCAATCCATTATGTTTACTATTGGAATGTCAGTCTTTTGTGGCAGAGACTAGACCACTAGCATTTCCTGGGTAAGAACTCAATACTCCAACCTCCTTAGGTGACAGACAACTTTCTCACATATTGCCATTCATCACTTGTCCCCCACGAACCCCAGCCCTGATGATTGCAGTGAAAGGCGAGTTCTACAGACAGCACGTTATACCACTCAGCCACTGAGACTCTTATATATTGCTTTTAAAAAAAATACAATTCCACAATGATGATGTCAAATGAAAACAAATCTTTTTAGAATAAAAAAGTGAATAATTTTGAATAAGGAAGTCATTAGTACATAAAGTATGACATATTGCAAACAATGTTCACATCAATTGTGGAATAAACCCAACAAATATTTCTATAAAAGTTAAAACAGCTCTACCTTCTCGAGTTGCAAAGTTCGCGAAAATTACAGAATGTTGTTGCTACGGACAATATTGACTGGTAGCCTGGTTTTAATATTGGGTATTAGTGTTTATATCTCCATTCAGTGAACCCGTCTGATAAAGGGGAGGTCAATCTGTTCGTGTTTTAGAATGTCATGACGTGTAATTTACATAGCACCGGCGGTGACATGTGAGCTGATGCAAGAAAATTTATGTTTTTGCAAGTAATTCTTTATATATAGCCACTGTCAAGCATTCCTTTCATTGTGAACTGAATATACAGACCAGGTAACTTTTTAAAAATGTAAATTTTGTGACCCACTAGGGGAGATCCGGGTAAATACGGACAAATTTAGCACTTCGCATTTGGCCAGTCTATTATACGACTAGCAGCGGGTAAATACAGCCATGTTTGCTACTGTTGGATTCGGAATTTTCTTATAACGGTGTTTTTCGTTACAACTGATTCAACATGTTTACCAAGATATTGCGATAAAGCAATATTTGACACGTCTATAAAACGGGTAAATTCGTACAAGGAGGGGTAAGTACGGTCGGACTGTAGGTGAAATACGGACATCGCATTTTACATGCGGTAAAATACGGACATCAAAATATTTTTAAAAACAATTTTATTTAGGCCAACTATTTAGGCCTACTGAACATAAACATGTATTCATACAATATACCAAATGAACTCAATGTCCTGATTCAACTGCTGACCTGAAAGTAAAAAAGCATGCACATGAATATACTTGTTAATATTGTAACTTTGTAAGACACCAATCTGCTTTGGGGTCGGGTGGTCTCAGGTAGCTGTAAATATGCATTGCTTCATTGTGTATTGTTCTATCTAATTGGTAATTAAAACTAATATGACTCAAATTGATTATTTAAAGGTTTTATATATTATTTAATTACAAGAACTAAATTATGTCAACTACTTTTACACACTTAAGAATGTGAATATACACATAATATACGCATATAAACTATTACGTGAAATAGCTAGACCTATTTATCTTTCAATCCAAGCAATTATATTGATTTCTGTGCTAATTGCACATTACATTAAATGACTATATACGTACATACCCCTTGCTTGTTGATTTCTTTTCTTTTTCAGCTTTTACTTGCGGATGGACAAGTTGCTCGATTGCACACATTCAACTGCCTGCTGCAGCTGCGACTGATCATAACTTAATGTTTTCCCTCGGTTTTTGTATATGTATTTTTTTGGCATGCCTACAATTACAAAATAGACATGCATTTATGTTTTATACTGTACTTATGTATAAAGGTTAGGCCTACACTGTCATGGATGCTCGTGGTTTCCTTGCTGTTTGCTATTCAACCAAGTGTTATCCGAAAAGCAAACAGCTGTAGTGTATTTCGGCGTGGGTAGAACAGCGGCCCGGCTAGCTCAGTTGGTAGAGCTGTCCGACTAGTGTTCGGGAGGTCGTGGGTTCGAGTCCCACGTCGGGTCACTAACTTTTCCGCTCTTTCTTTGCATGGTCACTTTACAGCATAGAGTCTGATCAGGCTACTTTCAGTGAGTCTGATCAGGCTACGTTCAGTGACGTCTGGTATTAATCTATGTCGTTTGCAAAAGCGGTTATTCCCGAAGGAAGGTTTTGTCGTGAGGCTGGCCATAAATTGCTATAGAGATTGTGTAGGCATACCCGTTGTTGAATTGAATGTAGCAAGGGGAAAATAACAACATAGTTAGGCATATCTTTAAATGACTTTATTCTAGGCAGATCGTAGCATCTAGTCAGAATCCCAACAATCCATAACTATGTCGTCTGTCAATTCAAAAATATCGCTATCATTAAAATAACGTGCAACATCCTTTGCCACCCAGACTATACTAAAGTCATCGGCTGTCTCCGTGTCCAAACAGGAAGAGTACATTACAGACATATAGCTTGGATTGGCAGCCGATTTGTCTATCAGGAGTACAAGAAGGTCTGATAGTAGTCTATGCTGGTAAAGGTATTCTCGTTCAAACAAGTCAATCAAAGCTTTCTTAATAGCCGCATATAGAGCAGCATATGTCACTTTCCCACCGATTTCTCTGTTTTGGATATTCATGACAACATTGTCCATGTCTCCTACAATGAGGCAATATGACATATTAATGTTATAATACCATACCAGAGACAGTACCGTATGTCTAAAAAAAGGCCACGGCATAGGCTTGTGAGCATAGTAGGGGCATCTGTTTTAGGAGTAGGCCTATATATGAAGAGATGTCCGTATTTTCCCTACAATACAAATTTGCAATAGGAGAAATACGGACAGTTGTTTTTCGTTAAAAACATGTTAAATATTAAATTTCACAGCTATTTATCCAGTTTTATTTGAGACTATTGTTCATTACCAACGTTTTGAAATCAATAAATTATCAGTTAATCGATTATAGTTACCTATATTCTTGAGTTGTTCCGACCTTTCGAATTTTCCCGCTTGTAAATATTGGTACAACTTCCGCAAAGACACAGGTAGTGACGTACGAAATGTTTTTAGACGTGCGCATATGAAGACATACGTCATACATGTCATAATCAAAATGTAGATCAGAGTTCAAGGTTGAATACGGATACAGCTAGAAGAAAAACCAATTAGGAAGCAAATTAGGATCAGGTGATTTGAATCAATAGTCCGTGTTTACCCGAAGTCCGGAGTTACCCGGATCTCCCCTACTTCAATTTTATGTTTACAAAATTGAACAGTTGAAACGTCTTCAGCCAACTTCAAATCATCTTGCTTGTTTGTTTGCATTACTGCGTGTGTGTTTTACGTTTATTTATCGTCGTTACCGATTGCCCATATGAGTGACACCTCTTGAATAGATTAATCATATTAGATTGTTGGTGGATAGCGCAATGATACAGACATTTTTAGTCCAAATATTTAGACTTGAAAAAATGTGACATTTTACTATCCATGCATTTTTTAAAGTCTAAACCTCAATTACGCGTAGCATATTTTATATTCTAAAATGTCTTTTTATAAATTAAAATTGTTAACAAGATCAACACGCATACCGTTGTTTAATATGGCAACATAAAACTGATATAGTGAAATTAGTGAAAACTGGGGGTAGGTTTAACGTTTTCACCGCTTATTTACCTGTCTGATCTCTATGATCGGTTAGAAATAGATTGGAAATGCACATGGTATGTTTATTTATAATTCCGGTAACTGGAGCGTGAAATATTGTGTGATTTCTCGCGACTTGCTATTCCCACAGTTAGGCGAAAACCTGTTCTGGGCGAAAATTCTTCAAGCCGGGATACATATCGGCTGCATAAACGTCTTTAGTCTGAACCAATAATTCATTTGGATTTCTTTTATGAAGACTGCACAGAAAAATGGGAGAATTTCACCTGTCGACTTCAAACAATGATATGCACAACGATAATGCAATATATTTTAAACATTCTTAATATCTATATTTAGGATTATTCTTAACACCAATGCACACATTTATAACCGTTCATGTCCGAAAAGCTTCAAAATAATTGTTCCGAAATCCTGCCATCGGATCGGGGCGGAAAGTGCTATGCGAAAATGAGCTTTAACGATAAGACCTCGAAATAACAGAATTTTTTTTTATGTAGAGGTCTTATTTATAGGTCTACAGATCTGTCTGTCATTAGTTCATGGTCTATTTACATTGTTATATTTCAGAAAATGGCACAACCTGTGCCGGAGAAGATCTCATTTCCTGGTGAGGAAGAAAAAACCATGAAGTACTGGAAAGAAATTGATGCTTTTAAAACCTCACTGAAACTTTCTAAAGGAAAACCGAGGTATTGTTAATAACAGTTTGTACGCTCATATAATTTGGTACAATAATGCCAACATCATTGAATTGATAATCATGTACAGTATGTTAAGATAGATAATACTACACCCGCCACATAGAGATAGATCGATAGCTAATACTACACCCGCCATTTTCAACATATTGCATCATCAGGGAAGATTACACAACCAAAGGATAGATCAAGATCTAGTTAGTTTAAAACTCATTCGTATTGTGTGAACGCTTTCATGAACATGTGTAATTATTAACTATTAATTTATGACTGGAAAACATTGTGCCGAAGATGCCATTTGCTCATTTATCTTCATACTGCTGATAAGTGCTGATAAGCAATAGGCACACTGTACTATACAGTCAAACCGGTGTTAGTGGTCTCCTCCATTAAGCAGCCAGTTTCCAGATTTTATTACACATTTGACCTCTTATTAAGCAGCCACCTGTGCTAATCAGCCGGTTTCTGTGATTCCCTTAACTGGCTGCTTAAGACAGGTTTGACTGTATACCAAATACCAGTGATTGCCAAATCCATTGCCTAGCCGCATTGTACATGTGCTAAGGACTGCCAGGCAAGCAAGGGTTTCCTGCTGGCAGTCTGGTAAGGCAAATGCTTTGAAAATCATATTTTTTTGACAATTTCAATATTATATTATTTACTGCACCACTGACATTGTAATTTATGTATAAATCGATATGGATTGAAACGGGTCACGTGACCAAGTACCATGTGACATTCAACAAGCTGCATCAAAAATGCAGAAAACAATCACCCAGATGATCATGGCATTACATGAAATATATTTGCATCGCTATTGCATTTCCTTCCATGAACGTATGTGCCCTGATTGTATACAATTTCGTATGAGGGTTCCCAACTAATGATATGCAGCTGACATGTGCACATGAAGTTACTGGCATGCACATTCGCAGTGCTATGCAGCGCTCATCGCGAGAATAGGCGTGTCTTACAGTTTTATGGCGATTTGGGTGAAATAGTCTCCCTAGGGACCTCGCCCTCTGGGGGCCCCACTTCTCCCTATAAGCACTGGATACATAGAGCACTCCTTCTATTCAAATGTTGTATTTAATGGTCATACAGTGCATTTCAACCATATTTTGTTGAAATTTATTAAATAACACCATTTAAGGATATGATTCCGCGCTTTCTCACTTATCCCACTTTTGGTGCCAAATTCTTTTAAGTGAGGAAGCTTGCTTGTGGAAGGTCTGTGATTCTACCCGGGTGTCTGAAATACTTCTTCTGCATCTACCCCCCAATAATAGCTGGGGGGGGTAGCCATATGACCGAAGCTGTTTAGTGCGACTTTAAACCCTAAAACACATAATATTGTATTAAACATGGAATTTCATCTTAGTCATCTAATTTACTGAAGGTGAATGAATTTGTTTTATCATGAACCAGGTACACATTCTACGATGGTCCTCCGTTTGCGACGGGGCTGCCCCACTACGGACATATCTTAGCAGGAACTATCAAGGACGTAGTGACTAGGTGGGCGCATCAGACGGGATTCCATGTTGAGCGGCGGTTCGGGTGGGATTGTCACGGGCTGCCTGTTGTAAGTAATACAAAAGATTTATACTTGAATAATACGTACATCTGATATATTACATTCTAATGCATATATACTGGTAACAAGTTTGGAGCGATGTTTGCTTTAACAAAAACATTCGATTGATGCGTAATTTCATATTCTCAACTTGTGAGTATAAAATTTTTATATGACTGATGTGCTGAAGTTGTCAACAGTCGGGCGCATGTATATATATATATATATATATATATTAGTTTAAACTTGATTTATTTTACAACAATTGCTAGGCAAGTTTTAACAACTTATATTAATCACTCTCGTTGGCCCAGATGAAAGCGTTAATGTGGTCATTCGTGTGGGAGAAAACCGGAGTACCTGGAGAAAACCCACCTGTCCTATCTGGCGACCACCGTACCATCTCACATACTTCCCGGGTTGCGTTGGTGTGAAGCAAGCATGCTAACCACTGCGCTAATCGGACAGCCAATATATATTATACATTTGCTTGTAGGAGTTTGAGATAGACAAGACACTTGGTATCAAAGGTCCAGATGATGTGGCTAAGATGGGAATTGCAGCTTACAATGCTGAATGCCGTAAAATTGTGATGAGATATTCCTCTGATTGGGAGGTTAGTAAGCACCGATCATTAGTGGTTTATGGGATGGTTAAAGCTCTGGATTAACATAGCAAACGTTGGTTTGAACTAGGCTGTTCCGATATACCTGTATTTCTATATACCGAGATATGCTGCTGAACATATACTAGTCTCATATTGGGAGAGTCTGTACCAGCCGTATCATGCTGTTCAATCATTGTTATTTGCGTATAGTTCAAAATAGCATCAAAGTTCGCTGAAATACTGCTCGGAAGGGCATCTGCGGTCTTCATGTGACCTCAGCCGTGGGGGCGACATTAAACCATGATCTTCCCATACATACACACACACATATATATATGCTCTCTGCTTTATTCTGGCGTGCAAAATAGCCACAGAATTGAACAATGTTATGGTATCGTCAAAAATTAGTTGTTTGCCATTTCAAGTGAGTGCATTCCATCTTAATTGTCAGACTAAATTTTGCAATTGGTTGACAGAATTCTTTGCCTACTAGTTATGATCACTGCCATTATATATGATGGGAAGTGACCTGTCACCTATCCAGCTATAAGTGAATCATTTTCTACTTAGGCAAAACTCTTTAAATAGAAAAAAACGATGGTCAAATTCCATATAGATATGAAAACCGAACACACACTGAGATTACAGCAGCCCTCATAGCCCACTAAACATCTAGTTATAATAATTGCGATGGGCAAAACCATCACTTTAGATGATGGGTATTTTAATTTTCTTAGAAAACTCAGTCGCCCAAATGCATTTATGCGGTGGCGACTTTAAATAAACTTATTAGTTAGTTAGTCAAATTCCATAAGCAGACGGCAAATTTGTAGGATATTTATTTATTACTGTCATCATACTATCATGGTAATAGTGTTAGAGTAGGCAATAAATACAATTTCATTTTTTATTTTATTCACTTTTATTTTAATTCTGTTTGGCTAGATCAACGAGAATCTTTTTATGCAGTCAATAGGAAATAAATATGTTCAGATTACAAGGTATTGCGTGCTCAAAGCTGCAATAATCCTGCTTGCTTTCCTGAAGAATGGGAAATAAATATGTTAAATTGTATCCATATTTACGTTTTAGAAAAGAAAGCACTCGGATGTTGTAGGTTTCTTCAAATTGTACTGGTCAAACATGCAAATTATGCTTGTTCTGGTGTCCGATTTATCAACCCATCTTATATGCGAGTGCATGCCAAAACCCACATATCTTCAGTCCAAAGTAGGGGGTCGTCTTATTGGCGAAGTCGTCGTTTGGGCGAGTATGGTTGGTGCGGTGAGATTTCCAGAGATATATTATGGTTCCCATGCATTATCGTGTTGTTTCAAGTTATATTTACCATAAATGTCTTGTTGAACAGCATATTGTGACCCGGCTAGGACGGTGGATTGACTTTGAGCATGATTATAAGACGATGTACCCATGGTTCATGGAGACAGTCTGGTGGGTGTTCAAGGAACTCTATATGAAAGGCCTTGTGTATAAAGGTTTTAAGGTAAGCAACAATTGTAGTTATGTAAAATTTGTGACTTTGTTAAAATTCCGTATGCACCAATTTATTTGCTTTGATGACTACCTATGTCCATTTTGAAGCGTGCATGTATACTGTAAATGTGACAATGATGGTGTGCCGGTATTTTGGTGTACCACTATATTTCAAGGCTATTATAGTGATAAAAAGTGTTTGTATTTATTTGTATATAACACTTAGCATTACAGTCTTTACATTACCTGTATTAGTGGTCACCTCTATTAAACAGCCAACCTGTATTAAGCAGCCAGATTCCCAATATGTTGTTTTATTATACAGTTGACCTCTATTAAGCAGCCACCTGTGCTAAGCAGCCACTTTCTGTGATTCCCTTGGCTGGCTGCTTAAGACAGGTTTGACTGGATTTATAACACCTTAAACAACTTGTAATCAAATCCTGTTCAGAAAAAAAGAAATTGCACTGTATGCGATCATCACATTGAGTGCTATGTTAGAAATTAATAATTATTTCCCCAGAGTGAGTGACACGCCACTGTCAAACTTTGTTTTCTATTTCTAGGTGATGCCTTTCTCCACAGCATTTAACACGCCACTGTCAACTTTGTTTTCTATTTCTAGGTGATGCCTTTCTCCACAGCATGTAACACGCCACTTTCATACTTTGTTTTCTATTTCTAGGTGATGCCTTTCTCCACAATGTGTAACACGCCACTGTCAAACTTTGTTTTCTATTTCTAGGTGATGCCTTTCTCCACAGCATGTAACACGCCACTTTCATACTTTGTTTTCTATTTCTAGGTGATGCCTTTCTCCACAGCTTGTAACACGCCATTGTCAAACTTTGAGTCTGGACAGAACTACAAGGATGTTGTAGACCCGGCAGGTTGGTGCTCTTACTAATACTTCCTGGCTCTTATACGTAGATTTCAGATGATGTTACAGACATCTGGGTTCTTCACCTGTGTCAATCTATATCGGATGATACATATGTTACAACAACAGTAAGAGGTTGCAATACAATACAAATTTTATTTCACTCTAGACATGTATACATATGAACATGAGCAGGGTTCTAGCCAGGATGACCTGAGTGGTGGGTAAAATGGGCGAGCACCGCAGGTGCGAAGCTGTGCTAGGGGGGTCCGGATTTTTTTTGAAATATAGGTGTCCAGAAATGCCATTTCCTGTATTCTGAGTATAAAATAAGCCATTATTATCTATACCTAATTGTTGTACTTTTTATATGAGGAACAAGAAAACAAGAAGACTAACATACTAAAATAATCGATTTAGTTCACCAACATGACTGTGTACACTATGACAGACTATAGTTTGTGCCATATTGAATAGGAACGAGATGTACTGAGTACGAGGTGGGTACGAGACGGACTAGGTACGGTATGGCCAGGTACCGCACGTAGGCGTGATCAATGTGCTTTCCGTTAGTTGTTAGGGGCTGACAAACGTCAGAATACTATTGTTTGCAGACGAAATTCAGACAGTTTTTTGTCCGTAGACGATCATAGGTCACTTGCGAAACGCTTTAATTTACATTCCCTGGTTAAAATGCAAGCGTCTTTCTAATAACGTTATCTATATTTAGACGGTTTGCGGTATCTAGTTTCTACTCCCAGACTAGCCTTTTAAACGGGTAATTAATCATACAAAATATATGCCAGTCTGCGCACATCGTCACATTCACGGAAACCAGGGAATTTACGTAACCGAAAATGAAGCCAGAACGTGTCTACAAGTACAAGTATAAAATAGAATACGTGTATTCACAAAACAAGTGTACACAAAGGTGTCCTAAATATATAGACAGCTAAACTTGCACACATTATTAAAAGGTCAAACGATATTTACGTGTTTTAGTGCGGAAAAAATCAGTTAAAGATGACTGCAACTTCGGTTTCTTTCCCGGACTATGCGCAGCCATTTCGCCGCAGATTCCGTCGTCTGCTAAACGTAATTATGAGACGAGCGCGATGATTGGTTAGCGACTTATCGGTGTTGGTGGTAAAGCCTGTCGATTTCAACCAATGATAATTCGCGTTTTAAACGTGATTAGAGAAGCACTGTTTATACTGGAAGCCGCTAGAATACCCACAACGGCCGATACGACGTGCTTTTAGGAGATTATATTAATTTTTATTTTGACAATTTGAGTGCCGGGCGGAGGAACCCAGTGTGTTCAGAGTGCCGGGCGGCAATGTCTAGTGGTGGGCACTGCCGCCCACCGTAGCGAGAACCCTGATGAGGAAAATAGGTTGCCAATTGTACCTTCTGTTAAATGTCTGAGTGATTCTAAATCTTATGAAACATCTTTCAAATAATTTTAAGTTAACAAAAATCACCAATTAGATCTTTTCTAGAGTCTTTGGTAGAATGGAACTCTTGGCTACGTTTTGAATCTAGTTCAAAGTTATGTTTTGTGACTGCTGCATAAAAATAGAAGATTTCACCTTTTTCTGTTCTGGCTGTTCAATTTTGAAAAGTGCTTCTGTGATTAAATATGCAAAAAGCAAACAAACTAATTTTTTTTGATAAACATTTAAAATTTTAAAACTTTGTTAATCCACTAGATCCATATCTTACAGTAAAGCATACAATGTTTGCCTTGCCCACTTAAGTCTTTAGTTGAAAGCAAGACTAGTTAGTCACGTTCCCGGCAGCGACGATAATTGCATATAACTACAAAACTGTTGAATATATTGCTTTGAGAATTTGTTTCTAAGGGTTGTTCCCTGTCCCCTAGCAAGTCCCCACCCCAAGATTGACCATGAACCAAAAATAAACCCAATTTCAGAAATTATTCATGCATACAATTTTTTTTTTAAACCGTCAAGAATATTGCTTGAAACTTTGCAGAAGCATCATTGTACTAATTCTCTTCAGTAAATGGAGTTTGTCATGCAGTATTTAAATGACACTACACTTGTTGGATATACCATTATGCAGGTTTTAACCCTTTCAACACCACAGACCTCTAAATAGGCTTACAAAAAGTGTAGATCCAGATGAGCCGGCTCGTGACGAGCCGTCTCATTAGGATCTGCACTTTTTGCCAGTGATATGACTATTTTTAGACATAATTACCCATTTTGATAAATGAACTTGTCCAAATGTGATTTTCTGATTCATTTATTGGTCTAAGAATATCATGGACCAGTCCATGTGAGTTACTTGGTGTTGAATGGGTTAATTGGCAAGTTGTGTATTTTGAGATGGTGGTGTACTTGTAAATTAGTTGCACAGACAGGAAGCATTTCTTGGGCTCAATGCATGATGTTGGAGGATGGAACAGTATGTCCAAAAGAACAATTGTTCTAAATTTGCATAAACTGTCAAACACATGGCAACAATTGGTATGATTGTGTGCTTACATTGTGCAGTAATCATCAGCTTTCCACTGGAAGATACGCCAGATGTGTCGATGATTGCCTGGACGACCACACCATGGACATTGCCTAGCAACCTAGCACTGTGTGTTAATCCAACCATGAATTATGTCAAGGTCAAAGGTAAGCAATATCATATACACTGCTTTCTGTATTATAAAGAAACATTCCCCTGTAAGTGTTTTCAAAATTAGATGCATTGCAGTAGCAATAGGAATTTAAAATATTGCGTTATTATCCCCTGCCGTTCCGAAGGATCTCGAAGCGGGATATATGTTTGGCGTTGTCTTTCGATCTGGAGTCGGATCTCTCTAACCAATAGGTGGAATTTCCTGAAACTCCAACCATCATCATAGTCTGCAGGTGCACATATAAATGTTGCCCTCATCTGGTCAGAAACACCAGAGTTATGGCCATTGGCGTTATGACCCTCTAATTGATTCAAAATTTAATAAATTGGCCCTAACTAAGTAACCGGAAGGGAATGTCATCAAACTTAAAATAAATTTAGATCACCATTGTGCAGGTACGCCCTGCAAGTCAGACCCACACGTAGAGAAACCAGAGTTATTGCCCTTGAATTGATTAAAGAAATTCTAATTTTGCCTTAATAAGTAACCGTTTCATAGAATTGAATGAAACTCAAAAAGTAAATATGTATCACCATAGTATATATAATAGTGCACAGATAACTTAGGTCCGGATCGGTTTAATAACACCATGAACTATGGCCCTTTAGTTGATTAAATGTTAACTAATTTGGCCATAGTCCGCCTCCTTGGTCGAGTGGTTAAGGTCGCTGACTTGTATACCACTGTAACCTATCATCACTGATGGTCACGGGTTCGAGCCCCGCTCAGGCCGTGTCTCATTTATATGAAAAAGTTGGCAGTTTCTTACGGAGATTGGTGCACCCAAGTACTCGTTAACCGCTGGAGCCTGCCCAGGAAAGGTGTTGTTAAGTAAACTGCCCGCCGGCGATATAGCCCAAAATGGTGCTGATGCAGGCGTAAAACCCGAAATATAAAATATAAAAATATAAATAATTTGGCCATAATTCAGTAACCACTGTATGGAATGTCATCAAATTTAAAATAAAATTGCATCACCATAGCACGGCGTTGTCATGCAAACCAAACCCAAATTGCAATAGTAAAACAGAATTGGTCTATAAAAAGTACAATATATTTATAAAGCCATTGCATCCTTTATATATAGCAGTACGTTATTGTTTGTTTCAGATAATAATAATGACCGAGTGTATGTGATGATGGAGGCACGGCTTGGAGCTCTGTTCAAACAACCCGAGGAATACACTGTCCTCGAGAAGTAAGTACATTGGCCATTCCCTCGTTCGAACTGTACCATTGGGTGGGTGGCTATGGCGGTTCTCCCCACTTGTCTTGGGGAATTTCTGAATACCTTGCTTTGAGAGGTGTAAGAGTTTTATTGCTGTTTTTGCATCTACATTGTGTGTAGATACCAGATCCAATTGTTGCCAGAGTGGGTCTTTTGGGTAATTTGGAATATTTATTTGATCGATAATAGAATTTCCGAAAATTAGTAAATGGCAATAACTGTTTACATTTTCAGACTAGCTATGTTTCACTACACTTGAATTAGGCATTAGATATTTATATATAACATATATTTTCAAAGCTGTTCAGTCTGTAGGAATAATGACCCAAAAGCTTGGAATCTACTGCTGCCTATCTAAAGAGATGGTGTTTGGAAGTGGGCTAGCAGCCTAGAAATTTAGCTCGCTCGTTGGCAATGCTTACTGTCATTAACAGCGCACTCTGTAGCTCTATACCAGCGCTACCGATTTCAAATATCTTGTCCCTCACTGCAGCAGATTGAAATCCCACCAGATCGAAATCCTTCATGTGAGGAAGCTATCCCCCCTCCAGCATGCAGAACTCCAATTGTTTTATCCGTTTTCAACCGATGCCTAATGTTCTGCTCGAGGTAGCCCGTGTCTTCATATGCCAATAACAACTGCATGTTGTTATATGGTCTAAACTGTGAGAAGTCGTGATAGCGCAGTGGATGCGCGTTCGCTTCAGGTGCGAAAGGTCCGGAGTTCGAGCCCCGTTGGAGCCGTTACGATTGTGCCCTTAGGCAAGGCATTTAATTTCCACGTTGCCTCTTCTCTCTCCCTCGTGGCGATGGATTCCATCAGGAATGAGGTCTCGAGAGTGATTAATATAAGTTATAAGAACTTATTTCGCAATTGAGCTAAAATAAATTTGTATAAACTAAACTGTGAGAACAAAAAACCTACTGCACAATAGGGGCCCGAGTGGTTACGCCCGTCCGTGCCTGAATTACAGCTCAGAGTGACACCCGGGGTCTTCCTCCACCAATAATAGCTGGAGAGTTGCCATACGATCTAAACTGTTTATGCGACTTTAAAGCTCCAAAAACAAACAAAACTACACTACGATGGAGGCAAGGCCAGATTCTTCTCATAAATCCTCCCTTAAAGCTGTTACCAGTTGTGGATAGCATTGGCGAGTGTGAGTCTCATATGTTTGTGCTGATACTGAATGCTATGTCAGTACAATTATTCTTTATCCAGCACGATATAGCCTCAACTGTGGTGAAATGGCTACCTGAGTCTGCCTCGCGTAACCGAAGGGTTGTGAGTTGGAACCCCGCCAGAACCACAGTGGCCATGTGATATCCTTGGGTAAAACTCTTAAATCCACATTGCCTCTTCTCTCTTCCTCAGTGCAATGGATTCCATCAGGAATGAGGTCACTATAGCGATTAAAACTAATGTTGTAAGAACTTGTTTCGCAATCGAGCTTTAAAAAATGTATAAGCTGTGCTGATGCAGCTTGAATACCAATGTAACACTCGCCGACATACTCTTATATATTTCAGATTTCTGGGAAAAACTCTGGAGAATAAGAAATACAAGCCGCTCTTCAATTATTTTAGTTATGTAAGTATATAATGCACAGTGTTTTTATGTGTGATTATGGACATGTTGTACTTGAAGCTAGAACACATTAACATGGATATATACATGTGAAATTACACAAGTTTACTCATATGGAACAAAATTATAAATACAGTCAAACCTGTGTTAGTGGTCACCTATACTAAGCAGCCAACCTGCATTAAGCAGCCAATTTCCAGATTTCCAATATGTTGTTTTTATTATACATGTGACCTCTATTAAGCAGCCACATGTGCTAAGCAGCCACTTTCTATAATTCCCTTTGCTGGCTGCTTAAGACATGTTTGACTGTACACAAATAAGAATTTCTTTAAATATTGATTTAATAAACTTTGGATATAAAGAAGAAGACCTACATTCCGTACTACATATTTCTTTACATATCAGGGCTGTGAATTTTCCTCTTTTTAGAGGATATCTCTTTCTTGTGAACATTTTCAAACATATATTTTGTCAGATTTGGTGTAAGCAGTTCATAAAAGATATTTTTTCACATGTTATAATACACTCTGGATATAACGCAATAACATTAAAATGCCATAATCCATATTTCTTTATATATGTGTATAATACACTCTGGATATAACGCAATAACATTAAAATGCCATAATCCATATTTCTTTATATATGTGTATAATACACTCTGGATATAACGCAATAACATTAAAATGCCATAATCCATATTTCTTTATATATGTGTATAATACACTCTGGATATAACGCAATAACATTAAAATGCCATAATCCATATTTCTTTATATATGTGTATAATACACTCTGGATATAACGCAATAACATTAAAATGCCATAATCCATATTTCTTTATATATGTGTATAATACACTCTGGATATAACACAATAACATTAAAATGCCATAATCCATATTTCTTTATATATGTGTATAATACACTCTGGATATAACGCAATAACATTAAAATGCCATAATCCATATTTCTTTATATATGTGTATAATACACTCTGGATATAACGCAATAACATTAAAATGCCATAATCCATATTTCTTTATATATGTGTATAATACACTCTGGATATAACGCAATAACATTAAAATGCCATAATCCATATTTCTTTATATATGTGTATAATACACTCTGGATATAACGCAATAACATAATATATTATCGGATATAACGCAATAACATTTAAATGCCATAATCCATATTTCTTTATATATGTGTATAATACATTCTGGATATAATGAACAAACATTTATACGTCATCTTTATAATAAATATTTCTTCATAATGATACAACAAACTGGATATAACAACTCTGGATATAACAATCTGATTGCCTGCCCCCAGTTTCTTATAACCATAAATTTCTGTATCGAGTGTTTTACTAATATGATGATAATTTACAGATGCGTGAGAAGTCGGGTGCATTCCGTGTTGTCTGTGATGGGTATGTAACAGCCGAGAGCGGCACAGGAGTGGTGCACCAGGCACCGTACTTTGGAGAGGTAATCTATCTCACTTCTCACTAACGTTATTTGTGCAGTGTGACAGCCATTTGTGCAGTGTGACAGCCATTTGTGCAGTGTGACAGCCATTTGTGCAGTGTGTCAGCCATTTGTGCAGTGTGTCAGCCATTTGTGCAGTGTGACAGCCATTTGTGCAGTGTGATGGTCATTTTTGCAATGTGTCAGCCATTTGTGCAGTGTGACAGCCATTTGTGCAGTGTGACAGCCATTTGTGCAGTGTGTCAGCCATTTGTGCAGTGTGATGGTCATTTTTGCAATGTGTCAGCCATTTGTGCAGTGTGACAGCCATTTGTGCAGTGTGACAGCCATTTGTGCAGTGTGTCAGCCATTTGTGCAGTGTGACAGCCATTTGTGCAGTGTGATGGTCATTTTTGCAATGTGACAGCCATTTGTGCAATGTGACAGCCATTTGTGCAGTATGACGACCATTTGTGCAATGTGACAGCCATTTGTGCAGTATGACGACCATTTGTGCAGTGTGACGACCATTTGTGCAGTGTGACAGCCATTTGTGCAGTGTGACAGCCATTTGTGCAGTGTGATGGTCATTTTTGCAATGTGACAGCCATTTGTGCAATGTGACAGCCATTTGTGCAGTATGACGACCATTTGTGCAATGTGACAGCCATTTGTGCAGTATGACGACCATTTGTGCAGTATGACGACCATTTGTGCAGTATGACAGCCATTTTTACAGTGTGACAGCCATTTTTACAGTGTGACAACCATTTTTACAGTGTGACAGCCATTTTTACAATATGATGACCATTTGTGCAGTGTGACTTTAGTTGGCACTATGTTTTTCAAATTAGCTCCAGTTTTTCAATTGGTGACAGATGTGGCGCGGACAAAAATTCAGACAGAGGGAACCTTGCCATTGACCAGGTGTTGGATGTGTATATTTCAGGATGATCAGCGTGTCTGCTTGAAGTACGGCATCATCACAAAGGATATGGAAATGATCTGCCCGGTGGACGCTAGCGGACGATTTACCGCCGAGGTAACCGACTTCACCGGACAGTATATCAAGGTAGGATTGATCAGTGTGTTTGGATTGTACCTCACATTAAATTATATGGATAAATTTAGCCACTAGCAGATATACTGTTCCAGGGCTTACTGCAGGCGTTCAACATAAGGGGAAGTTTACTAGGAAGAAGTTTATGGTTTACAATGGAAAGTTTATTGTTTACAAGGGAGGAGTTTATGGTTTACAATGGAAAGTTTATGGTTTACTAGGGAAAAGTTTATGGTTTACAAGGGAAAGTTTATTGTTTGCAAGGGAGGAGTTTATGGTTTACTAGGGAGAAGTTTATGGTTTACATGGGAAAGTTTGCAAGGGAGGAGTTTATGGTTACTAGGGAGAAGCTTATTGTTTCCAAGGGAGGAGTTTATTGTTTACAAGGGACAACTTTATGGTTTACAATTGAGAATTTTATTGATTACAATGGAAAAAGTTATGATTTGCAAATGGGTTTTATGGTTTACTTGGTAGGAGTTTGTGGTTTACAAGGGTGGAGTTTGTGGTTTACTTGGTAGAAGTTTGTAGTTTACTTGGTAGCAGTTTGTGGTTTACTTGGTGGGAGTTTGTGGTTTACTTGGTAGCAGTTTGTGGTTTACTTGGTAGCAGTTTGTGGTTTACTTGGTAGCAGTTTGTGGTTTACAAGGGTGGAGTTTGTGGTTTACTTGGTAGCAGTTTGTTGTTTACAAGGGAGGAGTTTGTGGTTTACTTGGTAGCAGTTTGTGGTTTACTTGGTAGCAGTTTGTGGTTTACTTGGTAGCAGTTTGTGGTTTACTTGGTAGCAGTTTGTGGTTTACTTGGTAGCAGTTTGTGGTTTACTTGGTAGCAGTTTGTGGTTTACTTGGTAGCAGTTTGTGGTTTACTTGGTAGCAGTTTGTGGTTTACTTGGTAGCAGTTTGTGGTTTACTTGGTAGCAGTTTGTGGTTTACTTGGTAGCAGTTTGTGGTTTACTTGGTAGCAGTTTGTGGTTTACTTGGTAGCAGTTTGTGGTTTACAAGGGTGGAGTTTGTGGTTTACTTGGTAGAAGTTTGTGGTTTACTTGGTAGAAGTTTGTGGTTTACTTGGTAGCAGTTTGTGGTTTACTTGGTAGCAGTTTGTGGTTTACTTGGTAGCAGTTTGTGGTTTACTTGGTAGCAGTTTGTGGTTTACTTGGTAGCAGTTTGTGGTTTACTTGGTAGCAGTTTGTGGTTTACTTGGTAGCAGTTTGTGGTTTACTTGGTAGCAGTTTGTGGTTTACTTGGTAGCAGTTTGTGGTTTACTTGGTAGCAGTTTGTGGTTTACTTGGTAGCAGTTTGTGGTTTACAAGAGAGGAGTTTGTGGTTTGCAAGAGAAGAGTTTGTGGTTTACTTGGTGGGAGTTTGTGGTTTACTTGGTGGGAGTTTGTGGTTTACAAGAGAGGAGTTTGTGGTTTACTTGGTAGCAGTTTGTGGTTTACAAGATAGGAGTTTGTGGTTTACAAGGGTGGAGTTTGTGGTTTACTTGGTAGCAGTTTGTGGTTTACTTGGTAGCAGTTTGTGGTTTACAAGAGAGGAGTTTGTGGTTTGCAAGAGAAGAGTTTGTGGTTTACTTGGTGGGAGTTTGTGGTTTACTTGGTAGGAGTTTGTGGTTTACAAGAGAGGAGTTTGTGGTTTACTTGGTAGCAGTTTGTGGTTTACTTGGTAGCAGTTTGTGGTTTACAAGGGTGGAGTTTGTGGTTTACTTGGTAGCAGTTTGTGGTTTACTTGGTAGCAGTTTGTGGTTTACAAGGGTGGAGTTTGTGGTTTACTTGGTAGCAGTTTGTGGTTTACTTGGTAGCAGTTTGTGGTTTACAAGGGTGGAGTTTGTGGTTTACTTGGTAGCAGTTTGTGGTTTACTTGGTAGCAGTTTGTGGTTTACAAGGGTGGAGTTTGTGGTTTACTTGGTAGCAGTTTGTGGTTTACTTGGTAGCAGTTTGTGGTTTACAAGGGTGGAGTTTGTGGTTTACTTGGTAGGAGTTTGTGGTTTACTTGGTAGCAGTTTGTGGTTTACTTGGTAGCAGTTTGTGGTTTACAAGAGAGGAGTTTGTGGTTTACAAGAGAGGAGTTTGTGGTTTACTTGGTGGCAGTTTGTGGTTTACTTGGTAGCAGTTTGTGGTTTACTTGGTAGCAGTTTGTGGTTTACAAGAGAGGAGTTTGTGGTTTACTTGGTAGCAGTTTGTGGTTTACTTGGTAGCAGTTTGTGGTTTACAAGGGTGGAGTTTGTGGTTTACTTGGTAGCAGTTTGTGGTTTACTTGGTAGCAGTTTGTGGTTTACAAGGTAGGAGTTTGTGGTTTACAAGAGAGGAGTTTGTGGTTTACTTGGTGGCAGTTTGTGGTTTACTTGGTAGCAGTTTGTGGTTTACTTGGTAGCAGTTTGTGGTTTACAAGGGTGGAGTTTGTGGTTTACTTGGTAGCAGTTTGTGGTTTACTTGGTAGCAGTTTGTGGTTTACAAGGGTGGAGTTTGTGGTTTACTTGGTAGCAGTTTGTGGTTTACTTGGTAGCAGTTTGTGGTTTACTTGGTAGCAGTTTGTGGTTTACTTGGTGGGAGTTTGTGGTTTACTTGGTGGGAGTTTGTGGTTTACTTGGTAGCAGTTTGTGGTTTACTTGGTAGCAGTTTGTGGTTTACTTGGTAGCAGTTTGTGGTTTACTTGGTAGCAGTTTGTGGTTTACTTGGTGGGAGTTTGTGGTTTACTTGGTGGGAGTTTGTGGTTTACTTGGTAGCAGTTTGTGGTTTACTTGGTAGCAGTTTGTGGTTTACTTGGTGGGAGTTTGTGGTTTACAAGAGAGGAGTTTGTGGTTTACTTGGTAGCAGTTTGTGGTTTACTTGGTAGCAGTTTGTGGTTTACTTGGTAGGAGTTTGTGGTTTACTTGGTAGCAGTTTGTGGTTTACTTGGTAGCAGTTTGTGGTTTACAGGAGTTTGTGGTTTACTTGGTAGCAGTTTGTGGTTTACTTGGTGGGAGTTTGTGGTTTACTTGGTAGGAGTTTGTGGTTTACTTGGTAGCAGTTTGTGGTTTACTTGGTAGCAGTTTGTGGTTTACTTGGTGGGAGTTTGTGGTTTACTTGGTAGCAGTTTGTGGTTTACTTGGTAGCAGTTTGTGGTTTACTTGGTAGCAGTTTGTGGTTTACTTGGTAGCAGTTTGTGGTTTACTTGGTGGGAGTTTGTGGTTTACTTGGTGGGAGTTTGTGGTTTACTTGGTAGCAGTTTGTGGTTTACTTGGTAGGAGTTTGTGGTTTACTTGGTAGCAGTTTGTGGTTTACTTGGTAGCAGTTTGTGGTTTACTTGGTGGGAGTTTGTG
>CM026398.1:29562253-29618860 GCA_014843695.1 Archivesica marissinica
TTTGTGGTTTACTTGGTAGCAGTTTGTGGTTTACTTGGTAGCAGTTTGTGGTTTACAAGGGTGGAGTTTGTGGTTTACTTGGTAGCAGTTTGTGGTTTACTTGGTAGCAGTTTGTGGTTTACAAGGGTGGAGTTTGTGGTTTACTTGGTAGCAGTTTGTGGTTTACTTGGTAGCAGTTTGTGGTTTACTTGGTAGCAGTTTGTGGTTTACTTGGTGGGAGTTTGTGGTTTACTTGGTGGGAGTTTGTGGTTTACTTGGTAGCAGTTTGTGGTTTACTTGGTAGCAGTTTGTGGTTTACTTGGTAGCAGTTTGTGGTTTACTTGGTAGCAGTTTGTGGTTTACTTGGTGGGAGTTTGTGGTTTACTTGGTGGGAGTTTGTGGTTTACTTGGTAGCAGTTTGTGGTTTACTTGGTAGCAGTTTGTGGTTTACAAGAGAGGAGTTTGTGGTTTGCAAGAGAAGAGTTTGTGGTTTACTTGGTAGCAGTTTGTGGTTTACTTGGTAGCAGTTTGTGGTTTACAAGAGAGGAGTTTGTGGTTTACTTGGTAGCAGTTTGTGGTTTACTTGGTAGCAGTTTGTGGTTTACAAGGGAGGAGTTTGTGGTTTACTTGGTAGCAGTTTGTGGTTTACTTGGTAGCAGTTTGTGGTTTACAAGGGTGGAGTTTGTGGTTTACTTGGTAGCAGTTTGTGGTTTACTTGGTAGCAGTTTGTGGTTTACTTGGTAGCAGTTTGTGGTTTACTTGGTAGCAGTTTGTGGTTTACTTGGTAGCAGTTTGTGGTTTACTTGGTAGCAGTTTGTGGTTTACTTGGTAGCAGTTTGTGGTTTACTTGGTAGCAGTTTGTGGTTTACTTGGTAGGAGTTTGTGGTTTACTTGGTAGCAGTTTGTGGTTTACTTGGTAGCAGTTTGTGGTTTACTTGGTAGGAGTTTGTGGTTTACTTGGTAGCAGTTTGTGGTTTACTTGGTAGGAGTTTGTGGTTTACTTGGTAGCAGTTTGTGGTTTACTTGGTGGGAGTTTGTGGTTTACTTGGTGGGAGTTTGTGGTTTACTTGGTAGCAGTTTGTGGTTTACTTGGTAGCAGTTTGTGGTTTACTTGGTGGGAGTTTGTGGTTTGCAAGAGAAGAGTTTGTGGTTTACTTGGTGGGAGTTTGTGGTTTACTTGGTAGCAGTTTGTGGTTTACTTGGTAGCAGTTTGTGGTTTACAAGAGAGGAGTTTGTGGTTTACTTGGTAGCAGTTTGTGGTTTACTTGGTAGCAGTTTGTGGTTTACAAGGGTGGAGTTTGTGGTTTACTTGGTAGCAGTTTGTTGTTTACAAGGGAGGAGTTTGTGGTTTACAAGGGAGGAGTTTGTGGTTTACAAGGAGCTTATGATTTACAAGGGAAAACTTTATGGTTTAGGGGTCTTCCAAATAGCTGGAGCACCTTATGATGTTTGTGTGACCGTAAACATCAAAAAAACAAACCAACACTTTTAGTATGTGAACATTTGTAGGATATCCACGGCTCACAGGTTCGATCCTCATTTCCACAATAATAATATTAACAGTGTCGGGTGGGACTATAATCTGAAATACCCTGTGTTGGTGCTATATGTGTGTATATGTTCATGTAAAAGAAAGAACCAGGGATGCTTGTGAAATTTGGGACATATTCTGTATCTTGGCACTATCCTCCAAAACATAAATTGACCAATTACTACTTGCTACGTCGCCCCGAAGTTGCGGGGTGAGTATAAATAAACGCTTAATAAACAAATAAATTTCAGGATGCAGATAAGAAGATCATGAAGCAGTTGAAGGAGGAAGGACGAATGGTACACCAGAGTGAAACAAAACATAGCTACCCATTCTGCTGGCGGTCCGAGACCCCTCTCATCTACAAGGCCGTGCCCAGCTGGTTTATTCGAGTAGAACACGCCAAGGAACAGCTGCTCAAGAACAACTCTCAAACATACTGGTGAAATATTACTGTGACTTCTTGAGGGAAATAGTAATACAGATTTTCAAGAAATGGTTACTTATTCTTTTCAAAATGTTCAGGAATTTTGTTTTTTATAGGCGAATAACAAAATGTTCAGGAATTTTGTTTTATATAGGCAAAGAATAAAATGTTCAGGAATTTTGTTTTATATAGGCAAAGAACAAAATGTTCAGGAATTTTGTTTTATATAGGCAAAGAACAAAATTTACCACTCTCTATGTAGCTTTTGAAAACTTCACACAGTTCGTCCAATCAAACGATGAGATGTTGCAGTCCTGTTCCCTTATGCTGTCACATAGGTTGACATAACTATGTCCAGAGGCTCATGTTGACATCGTTTTTTAAAATGCAAGTTGAATTTTTTTCAAACACATGATGTACCTGTACTTGGCAAAGCATGCCTAACTAAAATTTAGAGGAATTATACACACTTGTATTCATGCAGTCTAACTTGTCTTTAGCAGTGACTAAGGGTAGTGGCACACGGTGGCTGATTAGGCGAGGTGGCTGCCAAAACTTGACTAATAATAAATGACTTGGAACTTGCGTGATGAAATGTATATTGTGTTCCTTGAAAAGTTTTAAAAAATCAATGTCTTTCCAACAGACATTGTGAATGTAATTCTTCTATTTCTTTGAAAGATTAGAGAGGAAGACATGTCCTTCATTACAAATTTACAATGGAAAGATTAGAGATGAAGACATGTCCTTCATTACAATGGAAAGATTAGAGACGAAGACATGTCCTTCATTACTATGGAAAGATTAGAGACGAAGACATGTCCTTCATTACAATGGAAAGATTAGAGACAAAGACATGTCCTTCATTACAATGGAAAGATTAGAGACGAAGACATGTCCTTCATTACAATGGAAAGATTAGAGACGAAGACATGTCCTTCATTACAATGGAAAGATTAGAGACGAAGACATGCCCTTCATTACAATGGAAAGATTAGAGACGAAGACATGTCCTTCATTACAATGGAAAGATTAGAGACAAAGACATGTCCTTCATTACAATGGAAAGATTAGAGACGAAGACATGTCCCTTATTACTATGGAAAGATTAAAACATGAAATGTGTAAATTCCTTGAATTTCATGGCACTGCTTCTGTGTGGACAATGTGAGAGGTTGCAAGTTCAAGCCCCACCAGAAACACAATGGTGGTGTCCTTAGACAAGGTTTTTATGTCCACATTGCCATTTCTTTTTCCCTTATGGCGATGGATTCAATCAGGAATGAGAGCGAATCTATTGTTTTTTTTAAAACTTGTTCCGTGATCGATCTATAATAAAATCTGTATAAAGCAATTAACGAGGCAGAAATTAAAGTGACGTTCAGTTAAATGCTACTCATTGCCTATTTCTCAATTCTTTGTTTTGCTACATTCTTATTTGCAGGGTCCCTGACTTTGTGAAAGAGAAGAGATTTGGGAACTGGTTGCGAGACGCTAGAGATTGGGCTGTCTCTCGTAACCGGTACTGGGGTACACCGATCCCGCTGTGGGTGTCCGATGATTTAGAGGAAGTTGTGTGTGTGGGATCTATCCAGGAGCTTGAACAGCTGACCGGCGCCAAGGATATCAAGGACCTGCATAGAGAAGTGTAGGTAGCATGTACATTGTAGTAGTGGGTGGGGAGGGAGACTTAGTGGTCGAGACAATCACCTCCGGGTTGCAATCATACTTGAATCGGATTCCGACATTCACATGGAGTGCAGTCCTGGTCTCTGTCGTACAGGATCAGACTCGAGTGGTTAACAGATCAGACTCGAGTGGTTAACGGATCAGACTCGAGTGGTTAACGGATCAGACTCGAGTGGTTAACGCCATTTAATGACTGGAGATTGATTGTTCAAGTGAGACAGCTAGCCGACGTCTTGAAAATAGTTGGATCTCTATAGATTCTACAAACACTGTATACATGGGAGTTTCCCCCGACCAGATAAAACTACTACACTGTATGACTTCAGTGAAATCCCACAAGCATATAGTATAGAAGTTTATGCTAAACTCCAAACTGTAGTATGGTGACAGAGCTGTTTTTCTACCTGGATGTAGCTATATATCTTTTGAGCAAACTGTAACATTGTATTGTGATAGGACTGCTGTGTTGGATAATGTCGAGTGGATGAATGGATGTTTTAACCGACGTAGAGTAGCAAAATAGTTATCCCCATGAATATTTGGTTTACATGTACAGTCCCACCTCCCCAAACGTCACCTCCCATGAGCGACACCCTCTTTATAATGTCACCTTTAATCCCACCCTTTGCGTTTTAATACAATTTCACCTCTCATGAACGACACCTCCCAACAACACACAACGACAGTCAATTTCCCATCTAGCGATGCAGAAAACCTCCCAAGAACAGACAAACATTTTGCTGAGAAAAAAAACAGTCTGTACATATAATGAAAGTAGTACCCACATTCTGTATACTCTATATTCAAATCGGTATGAGCAATTATAACTGTCGAAACTGACTATTCCCGCATTTCCAAACGTCAAAAAGTTGAACCTCCCTAGAACAACAACCTCTACAACAACCAATTGTGGGTGTATCCGGATGGTGTATGCTCTGGAGAGGTTTGACTATTTATTTTTCAAATTAATTTCCACATGATGATTTCCGATGAACATTGATTCTTTGATGATGGATTAACTGAAGATGTATATACTTGAAGGATTGACAAGCTCACCATCCCATCGAGGCTGGGTAAGGGTGTGCTGAGACGTGTCCCGGAGGTGTTCGACTGCTGGTTCGAGAGCGGAAGCATGCCGTATGCTCAGGCCCACTACCCCTTTGAGCACAAAAAGGAGTTTGATGACTCGTTTCCTGCAGATTTCATTGCCGAGGGTATTGACCAGACTAGAGGATGGTAAGTGGGTGGTATAGAAACAGATTGATCATTTGTGCGTCAATATTATTTGGGGTTATTTTTCTAGGTGCAAATAATGTTTCAAAGTTTATTTGTTTAAAGTCCACCTCCGTGGTCGAGTGGTTACGGTTGCTGACTTGTATACCACTGTAACCTATCATCACTGATGGTCACACGTTCGAGCCCCGCTCAGGCCGCGTCTCATTTATATGAAAAAGTTGGCAGTTTCTTACGGAGGTTGATGCACCCAAGTACTGGTTAACCGCTGGAGCCTGCCCAGGAAAGGTGTTGTTATATAGCCCAAAATGGTCCTGATGCAGGCGTAAAACCGGAAATATAACATAACATATTATTTGTTTAAATCCAGATTGTCTCCGACCCATGTGGCATACATGTACATATAAACAAATATGGCGACAACAAATCGCTATATTAATATATTTTATTAATTATGTAACAGTAAAGCAAATATTTACATGCTTGACATGCTCACTTACTTTAACGACCCAAAATAATTGTTTATAGTTTTTTAAATAACACACCAAACATCTTTCATGTAATTATTAAGAATGTACTAAATAAATATTAAATTTATTATTAATACATAATTAAAATTATTTTATTATATATATATATATTAATATTCTGAAAGCTCTAATTTATAACAATTGGGACTTATTACTACAGTTATAGACTAATTTACATCTGTAATTATTTATCCTAACATTAAGCTGAAATAAGATTCTTGTTATCCCCCGTCTTCAATAGTTCTAACAACCCAAGAACCTCCTGCCCGGGCTGGCAATTACTGACCCAAAGATCTTTTATAAAAGATAACATTGTAAATAACACACAAGTCCCCTTAGATGCATCAAAATGATCTGCAATAAATACTTCGTTTTTGGCTGGATTGCGAAAAAATGTTCTTACATTATATTAATCGCTCTCGAGAACTCATTTCTGATGGAATCCACCGCCATGAGAGGGAGAGAAGAGCTAATGTGGAATTTATGTGCTTAGTCTATGGCACATTCATAATGGCTACAGCTAGGTGCAAACTCTGAGCTTTTCACACATGAACTCGCTAACACTGCGCTATCACGACTTCCAATAAAGACAAATCATTACTTGACAGAATATATCAATATAGAATACATCAGAATATATCAGCCTCGTTAGCCTTCTGGGATCAACCAAACTAATTGATAAATACTGTCAAATTACATGCCATGTCTGGGGTCCAACGAACATTTTTACTGAAACTAATATGCAAGTAGTGTACAAGACAATAGCAGTGCCTTGGAACAATAGACTTATGAATAAGAGACACATTATTGATAAGTCCAGCACTTAAAATGCCATAGAACACCTTTATAGCTTCCCAAATGTAGCCGCCACAGCTCTCTAATTCCAGGGTTCCTGTTGTCGGTCGTCAATGGCGCAAATTGCAACAAAAAAACAAATACTGGTGCTAAATTTTGTTAATAGGTGAAAATATGTGGCGCAAATTTTTTGTTTGTTTTGACATGTTTTGTCAAATACATGGTTTCAAATAATTATCTGTGAACTATATGGCTTAGTGTATTCCGGCGTGGGTAGAACATCGACCCGGTTAGCTCAGTTTGTAGAGCTGTCCGACTAGTGTTCGGGAGGTCGTGGGTTCGAGTCACACGTCCAGTCACTAACTTTTCTGCTCTTTCTTTGCTTGGTCATTTTAATGGCGACGAGGATATGGTACGGGCAAAGGAGTTGGGGTGCGGCTCCTAAAGAATAAAACCTGTTTGTTCTGTATTAGAATAATGTATTATGGTCTGGATTGTACGGTATTCTTTAATTATGGGTTTTACACTCTACTGGTCATGTACATTGCTGTTTGTTCTGTATTAGAATAATGTATTATGATCTGGATTGTACGGTATTCTTTATTTACGGGTTTTACACTCTACTGGTCATGTACATTGCTGTTTGTTCTGTATTAGGATACTGTATTATGATCTGGATTGTACGGTATTCTTTATTTACGGGTTTTACACTCTACTGGTCATGTACATTGCTGTTTGTTCTGTATTAGGATATTGTATTGTACGTACGCATTTACTTGAGACATCTGCATATTCGGCTGACCTTAGGTCATATACGAAGTTACAATCAGTATAAGGCCGTTCTAACTTGATGTTTTAATCAAATCCGATAGATGGCGCAGTGGTAATGCCACTAATTATGACGGTAGATGTCCCGGGTTCGATCCCCGAAAAGGTAAAATTTTATTTTTATTATTTCTTGATTTTATAAAAATGCTACACATAGCACAAACTCTCGCTTTGCACGATTTTATTAACATTCATTGATTGGCAAGATGTAAGCATCAGATCACTACACCGGAGAAAAGCCGACTACGGTAGTGATTACCATACATGGCTCGGATACAGAGGATACCGACTCGGCATATGAGTGTGGCAGCTCCACTGACACAGCGCGAGCGAAGATGGATCGTAATTTTGAAATTGCATGATGCTCGTAAAATTGTATAAGTTGTATTGTAGAAAAATAAAATATAAGAAATAAGAAATAAAACACATACTAGCATCAAAATGGGAATCGGGAAACATTGATTTAAAATATAAAGAATATAACTGAAATAATTTATAAATAAATATCTATATCATCGTAATAAAAAATCTTTCTTTCTATTTTTGTAACTTCGCAATTTTTAAGCAGTGAGGATTTGAACCCACGCGAACTAGCTCATTTCATTTCAGTTTAGTATGAACCCTTTAGACCGTTCGGCTACCGGCGCTTGCATTCATTGCATAGATTAAATACATTCATGAAGTTATTTAATTACTTTACCGCTGTAATTGAAGCGTGTAATGTATGATAATGTCTCAAGTAAATGCGTACGTACAATATTATGATGTGGATTGTACGGTATTCTTTATTTACGGGTTTTACACTCTACTGGTCATGTACATTGCTGTTTGTTCTGTATTAGGATACTGTATTATGATCTGAATTGTACGGTATTCTTTATTTACAGGTTTTACACTCTACTGGTCATGTACATTGCTGTTTGTTCTGTATTAGGATACTGTGTTATGATCTGAATTGTACGGTATTCTTTATTTACGGGTTTTACACTCTACTGGTCATGTACATTGCTGTTTGTTCTGTATTAGGATACTGTATTATGATCTGAATTGTACGGTATTCTTTATTTACGGGTTTTACACTCTACTGGTCATGTACATTGCTGTTTGTTCTGTATTAGAATACTGTATTATGATCTGAATTGTACGGTATTCTTTATTTACAGGTTTTACACTCTACTGGTCCTGTCTACATTGCTGTTTGGGAAACCACCCTTCAAGAATCTCGTCTGTAACGGTCTTGTTCTTGCTTCGTAAGTTTAGTTTTCCACAGTATTGCATTTCTTAGAATGTAATTGGATTTAATTTAATTACAAGATACATTTATATCACATAACTTTGCTTGTATACAGTCATCACGGTCAGGCCATGTATGTAGTGTCATTGAGCAAGGCACCTTACACATATTGCTTAGTACTGGTTAACCGCTTACGTCGGCTAATCCTGCCCAGGAAAGATGTCTACATCCACGCAAAGGATTTGACATTAATGGAACATACATACATTTGTAAATTAAACTTTAAATTATGCATACCGGTATTTATATTTGAATTGGTGCATAACGTAAATGATAAGACAAACGACGATTTAAAATAAGTCTTGACATAATTATAACTCTGTTTAAACATAAATATAATGCTGTTTTGCATAATGAAGTCATGACAGTTTAGTGACGTGACAATTTGCGCTGATGCTTTGCGCCAAAATAAAGTAGCCAGGTTATTTTGTGCAATAACATGATAGAAACAAGCGCTATATGGTAAAGTGATGAAAACTGGATCTTACACTCGTGGTGATTTCATACCAACTGGTTTTGGAAATTTGCTATCAAGCTCACCAAAAGGTTCGCTTAATAGCAAAATTCCAAAACTGGTTTAATAAAATGTGGTATGAGATCACCACGAGTGTAAGATCCTGTAATCTGGCTGTTTGCTGGGTTCTGACTGTTCACCAGTTCAAAGTAAGTAGGGATATATATTGACCACCGGGAAGAGACTTGTATTTGATTTGCCAAATTAATTGAGGTGTGCGGTTCGTTGTCCTTTTCAGAGATGGACATAAAATGAGCAAGAGAAAGAAGAATTATCCTGACCCGTTGAATGTGGTAAATGAATACGGCGCCGATGCCCTCAGGTCAGTAGACACGGTTGCCATGGAAATATGTGCAAACATGGTCGTGTGTGGCAATAATTATGAGAGCAGTTTGGAAAAATGCGAATCTTGTCAAATATATGGTCCATTTTCTGAAAGAAGAATGCATTTTATTTGCCTATTAGTTGTAGGTACTAATCTGTGTCGCCTCCGTGGTCGAGTGGTTAAGGTCGCTGACTTGTATACCACTGTAACCTATCATCACTGATAGTCACGGGTTCGAGCCCCACTCAGGCCGTGTCTCATTTATATGAAAACGTTGGTAGTTTCTTACGGAGGTTGGTGCACCCAAGTACTGGTTAACCACTGGAGCCTGCCCAGGAAAGGTGTTGTTAAGTAAACTGCCCGTCCCCGAAATATAACGTAACTAATCTGTGTGTATGTGTTCGAGTCTTATTAAGGTCTGCCTACCCGAAGGCACTGTAAGTGAGCGACTAATCTGTCGTGATTTACCTCTTTGCATGCTAGCGATGAAAGTATCACTCAAATATGTCGTGGAATTTCAATAGAATTGTGTCGTAACAAACAAAATACAAATAAAACAAACACATTATTGGATTGTCGTCTGCTACAATTATTTGAACTATTTATAGCCATTATTTTACCCAGCATGCAAAGAGTTAAGGAACAATTTATAAGACATGTGTTTTTAAATAATTCATTAATTGGGGTTAATTTGTGAATGTTGCATTGGACTGTTTCTGTTTGAAACAGCTCATGACCAATTGGATGGAAACTTAAAATTTTCCGTCCTATTTATATGTATAACCTGAAATTGTTGGTGCGCCATATTGCGTAACTCAATGAGGCCAAGTCTAGAGGTTATAAAACACTTCTCAAATCTCAGATTCAGTCTCAAGCTTCTGATTTGTCCATTCGAGTTTAAATCTCAGAATCAGCCAATCAAATCAATTTAACTCTCAAGTTTGAGATTGAGAAAAGTTTTATGAACACAAGGCCTGGCCTGAAGGTTATTAAACTTTCCTACAATCTCAAGCTTAGCTTAGTCTCAAGCTTTCTGATTGGTTGAGCCAAGAGCAAATCTCGGACTCAATCATATCATTTATTTGAGAAAATGTTTGTAACCTCCAATCCGGGTGTTTGAAAGACGAAAATGTGTATGTTGTAGGTTATACCTGTGTAACTCCCTTGTAGGTTATACCTGTGTAACTAGTTTGTAGGCTATACCTGTGTAACTCCCTTGTAGATTATACCTGTGTAACTAGTTTGTAGGCTATACCTGTGTAACTAGTTTGTAGGTTATACCTGTGTAACTAGTTTGTAGGTTATACCTGTGTAACTCCCTTGTAGATTATACCTGTGTAACTCGTTTGTAGGTTATACCTGTGTAACTCCCTTGTAGATTATACCTGTGTAACTAGTTTGTAGGTTATACCTGTGTAACTAGTTTGTAGGTTATACAAGTGTAACTAGTTTGTAGGTTATACCTGTGTAACTAGTTTGTAGGTTATACCTGTGTAACTCCCTTGTAGATTATACCTGTGTAACTAGTTTGTAGGTTATACCTGTGTAACTCCCTTGTAGATTATACCTGTGTAACTAGTTTGTAGATTATACCTGTGTAACTCCCTTGTAGATTATACCTGTGTAACTCCCTTGTAGATTATACCTGTGTAACTCCCTTGTAGAGTATACCTGTGTAACTAGTTTGTAGGTTATACCTGTGTAACTTGTTTGTAGGTTATACCTGTGTAACTAGTTTGTAGGTTATACCTGTGTAACTAGTTTGTAGGTTATACCTGTGTAACTAGATTGTAGGTTATACCTGTGCAACTAGTTTGTAGGTTATACCTGTGTAACTCCCTTGTAGATTATACCTGTGTAACTCCCTTGTAGATTATACCTGTGTAACTCATTTGTAGGTTATACCTGTGTAACTTGTTTGTAGATTATACCTGTGTAACTCCCTTGTAGATTATACCTGTGTAACTTGTTTGTAGGTTATACCTGTGTAACTCCTTTGTAGATTATACCTGTGTAACTAGTTTGTAGATTATACCTGTGTAACTCCTTTGTAGATTATACCTGTGTAACTAGTTTGTAGATTATACCTGTGTAACTCCCTTGTAGGTTATACTTGTGTAACTAATTTGTAGGTTATACCTGTGTAACTAGTTTGTAGGTTATACCTGTGTAACTAGTTTGTAGGTTATACCTGTGTAACTCATTTGTAGGTTATACCTGTGTAACTAGTTTGTAGGTTATACCTGTGTAACTAGTTTGTAGGTTATACCTGTGTAATTAGTTTGTAGATTATACCTGTGTAACTAGTTTGTAGGTTATACCTGTGTAATTAGTTTGTAGATTATACCTGTGTAACTAGTTTGTAGGTTATACCTGTGTAACTAGTTTGTAGGTTATACCTGTGTAATTAGTTTGTAGATTATACCTGTGTAACTAGTTTGTAGGTTATACCTGTGTAATTAGTTTGTAGGTTATACCTGTGTAATTAGTTTGTAGGTTATACCTGTGTAACTAGTTTGTAGGTTATACCTGTGTAATTAGTTTGTAGGTTATACCTGTGTAACTAGTTTGTAGGTTATACCTGTGTAATTAGTTTGTAGGTTATACCTGTGTAACTTGTTTGTAGGTTATACCTGTGTAATTAGTTTGTAGGTTATACCTGTGTAATTAGTTTGTAGGTTATACCTGTGTAACTTGTTTGTAGGTTATACCTGTGTAATTAGTTTGTAGGTTATACCTGTGTAACTTGTTTGTAGGTTATACCTGTGTAATTAGTTTGTAGGTTATACCTGTGTAATTAGTTTGTAGGTTATACCTGTGTAACTTGTTTGTAGGTTATATCTGTGTAACTCGCCAGCTGTACGTGCAGATTCCCTCAAGTTTAAGGAAGAAGGAGTGAAGGATATTCTCAAAGATGTGTTCCTGCCCTGGTACAACGCCTACAGATTCCTCGTGCAGAATGTGCATCGGCTGGAAAGGGTACGAGCTTCATGTCTCTGAACATAACTCGGGTCTGAAGAATTCCGAACCTCCATCCATGGCCGAATGGTTACTATTATTGATAATCAGTTGTCCATATCCACTATAGTTACGAATTGTACCCGGGGTATCAGATACTTTCTTGCAAGATGGCTCTCTAGCTGGCATGCAGAAGGCGTGCACTTCTACCTTGGGTGCACATCCTCGTGCGGGTGCACATCCTCGTGCCTCATCCTGACATTATATCCTGAGATGTTATGATGTCTTGCTACCCATGTACCTGCTTGTGTGTGATGTTCTGCCATCAAGGGCACCTGGGGTCCTCGTCCCGCACTATCTACTGGAATGTTACCATGTGGCCTTAACCTTAATCTCTAATCAATGGTTATCCGCTGCAATTGATTGACGAGGGATATTGTTTTGACGCCATGCGTCTATCCGGAACCAGTTCTCAGTAACCAATGGGTGGAATTTTATAGAACTTAATATGTATCGCCATAGTATGGTGTTTCACATGCAGTTTTGGTGGGAATTGTTGCCCTTTAATTGACCCAAAATCCACAGATTTGTCCGTCCAGAGCGAAAGGCCAGATTAGCGGGGATATCAATTTGCTTGATTTAACTATATTTTATTGCAAATCAATAGTACATATGTCATACACATAATGATACAATACATAGCATGAAATTACAAATGGTTTGGGCCACAAGTTTTAACAACATTATACAATTTGCTTGTTCCTCTTAAGCTAATACCGTCTGTTCCCATAGGTACGTAGGTAAATGGTATTTAAAAATAAAGAAATATCCCATTAATCTAGCTTTTATAAGGTAACAGAATATATTCAAAATAAATGACACTTCATGGTGTAAGGGAGACAATTTAATATTTACTTGCCTTTGTAGTTAAATAATCTGGATTGCCTGCCTTTCACCAGGAATTGATTTATTACATATTGAAGTTTAGAGCCTACACAATGTAGATTTACGTGTAGATTTGTTGTGCAGGAAGAAGGCGTGTCATTGGAATATCATGAGGAAAAACTTGGCAGTTCCAAGAACTACATGGATAGATGGATCCTCTCATTTACACAATCTCTCATCAAATATGTGAGGCAGGAAATGCAAGGTACATATAATACTGTCCCATAATCCCTCATCAGTAATGTCCAACAGGAAGTGCAAGGTACATATAATACTGTCCCATAATCCATCATCAAATATGTGAGGCAGGAAGTGCAAGGTACATTTAATACAATTCCATAATCCCTCATCAGTAATGTCCAACAGGAAGTACAAGGTACATATAATACTGTCCCATAATCCCTCATCAGTAATGTCCAACAGGAAGTGCAAGGTACATATAATACAATTCCATAATCCCTCATCAAATATGTGAGGCAGGAAGTGCAAGGTACATATAATACTGTCCCATAATCCCTCATCAAATATGTGAGGCAGGAAGTGCAAGGTACATATAATACTGTCCCATAATCCCTCATCAAATATGTGAGGCAGGAAGTGCAAGGTACATATAATACTGTCCCATAATCCCTCATCAGTAATGTCCAACAGGAAGTGCAAGGTACATATAATACAATTCCATAATCCCTCATCAAATATGTGAGGCAGGAAGTGCAAGGTACATATAATACTGTCCCATAATCCCTCATCAAATATGTGAGGCAGGAAGTGCAAGGTACATATAATACTGTCCCATAATCCCTCATCAGTAATGTCCAACAGGAAGTACAAGGTACATATAATACTGTCCCATAATCCCTCATCAGTAATGTCCAACAGGAAGTGCAAGGTACATATAATACAATTCCATAATCCCTCATCAATATGTGAGGCAGGAAGTGCAAGGTACATATAATACTGTCCCATAATCCCTCATCAAATATGTGAGGCAGGAAGTGCAAGGTACATATAATACTGTCCCATAATCCCTCATCAAATATGTGAGGCAGGAAGTGCAAGGTACATATAATACTGTCCCATAATCCCTCATCAAATATGTGAGGCAGGAAGTGCAAGGTACATATAATACTGTCCCATAGTCCCTCATCAGTAATGTCCAACAGGAAGTGCAAGGTACATATAATACAATTCCATAATCCCTCATCAAATATGTGAGGCAGGAAGTGCAAGGTACATATAATACTGTCCCATAATCCCTCATCAAATATGTGAGGCAGGAAGTGCAAGGTACATATAATACTGTCCCATAGTCCCTCATCAAATATGTGAGGCAGGAAGTGCAAGGTACATATAATACTGTCCCATAATCCCTCATCAAATATGTGAGGCAGGAAGTGCAAAGTACATATAATACTGTCCCATAATCCCTCATCAGTAATGTCCAACAGGAAGTGCAAGGTACATATAATACTGTCCCATACTCCCTCATCAAATATGTGAGGCAGGAAGTGCAAGGTACATATAATACTGTCCCATAATCCATCATCAGTAATGTCCAACAGGAAGTACAAGGTAATATAATACTGTCCCATAATCCCTCATCAGTAATGTCCAACAGGAAGTGCAAGGTACATATAATACTTTCCCATAATCCCTCATCAAATTGCATCCATACTGTATACAGTAATGTCGCTGTTGTACATATATATTTATGTTGCAGTGTACAGATTGTATACGGTAATGGGTGGTTGTACATTTATATCTATATTGCAGCATACAGACTGTATACGGTAATGCCGAGGTTGATGAAGTTTGTAGATGAACTGTGTAACTGGTACGTGAAGATGAACAGGAGGCGGCTGAAGGGTGAGGGAGGCCCTGACGACTGTCAAGATGCTCTCACATCCTTGTTCGCTGTGCTATTCACTATGACCAAAGTCATGGTTAGTATCCATATTTAAGACAAAGAGGCATTAAGATTCTCTCTATGCCTTTGCTTCCATTTAACTTTACATTTACATTATTGTATAAGTCGGGATGACCTCCATTTGAAGAGTACTGCACAAAAATAAAACCTGATGAACATCAGTGTGAAAATGACTGCACTCCTATGATTTATGTGATACATAATTGGAATTAATGGTGCACACAAATGTTTACCCAGAATAGATCCACACAAAGTAAATCTATTTTTAAGACGTACAACACATCTATTTTTATACACACATACTGAGTATATGGAATCCCGAAACATTATAAATATTGTCGACTGAAAGGTGTAGTCTAAAGCTTCTTTACGCAGGTTAGTGATGATCAGCTTATTAATTTTGGTGTCAGTGTGTTGATTGTAATGGTCAATGTTTGAACAAATGGTGCTCGATCAATAACTGTAAATCGGTTGGTCCTTTTGTACTCAAACTGTGTAGGTAGGTTGCTCAAACTTGGTAGGTAGATGGCTCAAACTTGGTAGGTAGATTGCTCAAACTTGGTAGGTAGATTGCTCAAACTTGGTAGGTAGATTGCTCAAACTTGGTAGGTAGATTGCTCAAATTTGGTAGTTAGATTGCTCAAATTTGGTAGGTAAATTTGCCATACTCTGTAGGTAGATTGCTCAAACTTGGTAGGTAGATTGCTCAAACTTGGTAGGTAGATTGGCCATGGTGAGTAGATGCCTCTCTTCTGTAATGGGATATATATTTATATACAGTTTTACAACTGACGGTTTTTTATCATTTTTACAGCTTGATAAATTTTGTTGCAATTGACCTTTCGTCATTACAATTTTACTACATACAGTACGTTATCTACATAATATTTTTACTATCTTGTATACAATATACTTAACCCAGCACGATATAGCCTGAACTGTGCTGATGCGCCGTTAAACCAAATACTCACTCACTCACTCACTCACCCATACTCACTCACATGTTTTGGGATATGTAGATGTATGACTTGCCACTTATAGATTGTGATTGCAACATTGTTCTTTATTTGTTAGGCACCACTGATACCATTTATCACAGAACTCATGTACCAGAACCTGAGACATTTACTCGACCCCGCTTCAGTGAAGGGTCAAGACACGAGGAGCGTGCACTTCTCGATGATTCCGGAGCCCAGGTGAGTCATTCGTTTGTAAAATAATAATGGTAATCTACATATTAAACATTACATAAATTGTAATTTTTACCGATTTTCCAAGGTCAGAACAAATTATCACATCTTATTTGTGTGTGTTTTACATTTATTTATTGTCGCTACCGGTTGCCCATATGAGCGATGCCTCCTGAAGATTATTGGAGGATAGTGCAATGATACAGACAGAAACCCATTCCAGAGTCTCATCTGGTTCTTTTACGTGTACTGTGTACAGCACCAACGAGACCTTGGTTTAAAGTCCCAACTGAAAGTTATTTTATTAGGGTCATATGGGGGGATCGAACCTGCGATCCCTGGATTACCAGTCCTACTCGCATCTTATTTGTTTAGCTATAAAAATTTAAAGCCCCAGATTGATTTAACCATATTTTATTGCATATGTATATTATTACAATATTACATACAAGCATGAATCAGATGTGAAATAAGTTAACAGACTATACGGCACATATATACATTTGTGTAACATAGCAAAAGGGTCGGGCCACAAGTTATAACCAACATTACAAAACAGCCCTTCAAAAATTACCTCCCTTTTGTGATGTTTTAACAAAACCACTAATATCTCTGTAAATTGAGGTTTAACACAAGGATAAATTGTATATGAATTATAGTATTAATTTACACAGACGGATATGTAGCCCAGTGGTAAAATGCTGGACTGGTAATCCAGGGATCGCAGGTTCGAACCCCCGTATGACCCTAATAAAATTAAGTCTTTCAGATGGGACGTTAAACCAAGGTCTCGTGTCGGTGCTTTACACCGTGCATGTAAAAGAACCAGAGGAGACTCTGGAATGGGTCTCTGTCTGTATCATTGCACTATCCTCTAAAATTACTAATCTCTTCAGGAGGCGTCGCTCATATGGGCAACCGGTAGCGACGATAAATAAACGTAAAACACACAGTATTAAATTTCCAACTGAAGAAAAGAACCGCATATAGAGACTTTTAAATTACAAAAATGTGTGTAACAGACAGAGTACATCTTTCTGGACCTCATTTTGACTCTTGTGGATCAGAAATATAATTAGAGAATAGCAATTTCCTGCAGAATTAAATGTATCGACTTATTATAAAAACAGTGAATTCAAAAATTAGGTAAATCAGTTTGACAGGACAGACTTTGGTTAAGGATTTTGTACGCTTACTTAGAATGTGCTGCACACTTTGGGGTGGGGTTGTCTTCTAAGGTGAGGATGAATACAAATCATTGTAGCAGTCGTATATTTCAATTTAACAATAATAGTATATTAATATTGTCAGTATAACTTTGAAAATCTCTCTACACAAGATCTGGATTTTTTGTGTGAAAAATACTATTTCTTAATTACCTCCCTTTAATATTTATATTCTGTTTTTATTGATTTTTTGTCAGAGAAGACCTCATTGATACCGATATTGAGTCAGCTGTGGCGAATATGCAGTCTGTGATAGAGCTTGGTCGTCTCGTCCGGGAGAGGAATACATTGCCAATTCGCGTATGGAAACTTAGCTTTGTTTATCTTTCTGGAAGCTTACCAAACTTGACATGTGTTATTTGTAGCGTGATAACCGTTTGATTGTGCCCATCTATGTGTAAGTTACTCGACCTGAGGTCTTACTCCGACCTTAGTATTGATCCACACCTTAGTTTATGCAAATTTATTTTAGCTCGATTGCGAAACAAGTTCTTACAACTTATATTAATCACTCTCGAGTCCTCATTCCTGATTGAATCCATCGCCATAAGGGAGAGAGAAGAGGCAATGTGGAATTTAAATGCCTTGCCTAAGGGCACAATCGTAACGGCAGGGTTCACATCTTCAAGTGAGTTGAAGTCGGCAACCAAAAATGAATTTAAATTGTAGTTCTTGAAACACTTGTGAAGATGCTGATTGAAAATATCAATCGTTTTAAAGTTAATAAACAGAAATTTTATAGAACATTTCTGATTCATGTACTTTCAAATTTCTTTTTCTTGTATGTATTAAATATTTGTTCGCTGCCGGTGAAAATAACAGTTAATATGTGAAAATAACAGTCAAATATGTGAAAATAACAGTCAATATGTGAAAATAACAGTCAAATATGTGAAAATAACAGTGAAATATGTCATGGAATTTCATGATATCAACAACACAATTCCACAATTCCGATGAAATTCCATGGAATATTTCCAGAGTTTTCAGTTACAAATAAGAAAAACACGATTAATGAATTGTCACCTGCTACAGTTGGGTAAAATAAATGCTCTATTTATTGCATTTATTTTACCCATCATGCAAAAGAGTTAACATACTCACATTACAGACCACCCATATCTTGCATGTTCTGGTTGTATGCATGTATAACCTGGCATGAACTATCACATTTCAGTACCCATTGAAGGAAGTGGTTGCTATTTCCGGGGATACAGATGTATTACGGGATGTCCAGTCTCTACAGTCTTATATTCTGGAGGTATTATTTTGATTATCTCGAATACATAGCACAGTATGGCACATTAGTAAATTTGTTTTTATTTCTTTAGCGATGAATACAGTTATCTGCACATATATATGTGAGGTACGTGACACAGATGTTACATATGTGACAGATGTGATGGATGTGACAGATGTGAGGTACATGACACAGGTGTGATGTATGTGACATATGTGAGGTATGTGACACAGATGTGAGGTATGTGACACATTTGAGGTACACGACAGATGTGAGGTGTGTGACACAGATGTGAGGTATGTGACAGATGTGAGGTATGTGACAGATGTGAGGTATGTGACAGATGTGAGGTATGTGACACAGATGTGAGGTATGTGACAGATGTGAGGTATGTGACACAGATGTGAGGTATGTGACACAGATGTGAGGTATGTGACACAGATGTGAGGTACGTGACACAGATGTGAGGTACGTGACACAGATGTGAGGTATGTGACACAGATGTGGGGTTTGTGACACAGATGTGACATACTGACACAGATGTGAGGTATGTGACAGATGTGGGGTTTGTGACACATGTGACGTACTGACACAGATGTGATGTATGTCACACACATGTGACGTACTGAGACAGATGTGAGGTATGTCACACAGATATGAGGTGTGTGACACAGATGTGGGGTTTGTGACACAGATGTGACATACTGACACAGATGTGAGGTATGTCACAGATGTGGGGTTTGTGACACATGTGACGTACTAATACAGATATGAGGTGTGTGACACAGATGTGGGGTTTGTGACACAGATGTGACATACTGACACAGATGTGAGGTATGTCACAGATGTGGGGTTTGTGACACATGTGACGTACTGACACAGATATGAGGTGTGTGACACAGATGTGGGGTTTGTGACACAGATGTGACATACTGACACAGATGTGAGGTATGTCACAGATGTGGGGTTTGTGACACATGTGACGTACTGACACAGTTGTGAGATGTGTGACACCGATGTGATCTTTGTGACACAGATGTGATGTAATTGACATATATGTGATGTAATTGACATAGATGTCATGTAATTGACATAGATGTCATGTAATTGACACATATTTGATCATCTCTCAGTAGAATGCCACATACCTATATTCCCTATTTAACGCCCCCCCTCCTAATTAACGCCCCCCACCCCCGTTGATTTTGAAAAAGTGAAAATTTTAAACTTACAAGAATGAAGGTAAATATCCAATTCAAACACATTTTAATGATAAATCCAAGAACTTAATTAAACTGTTAATCAACCAAATTAAACTGTTAATCAAACAAATTACACTGTTAATCAAACAAATCTAACTGTTAATCAAACAAATCAAACAAATCTAACTGTTTTAACTAGTCTATAACACTTTAATTAATTAATGTCCTGGACTATCTCAAACGACAGTCACATGCTGCTATGTGAAACATGCTGTTATTACGTCATAACACCTATTGGTGTGTCAGTGTCGAGAGGTCAGTGAATGTGTAGAGTTTAAATTGTCTACTGGCTTTACAAGCTATGCAGTAGAGTACCGTATATACCGCATTAAAAATACACCATTTGTGCATCGCAAATTTAAGCTGTTTTTCACATGGTATTATATGTGGTGCATAGACGTGTTAAAAACATTGATCAGTGATTTGTGAATTACCAGTAATAGACTTATTTTATCATATTTTATGTACCATATTATGTAAAATATAACGCCCCCGGGGGCATTAAGCTAACAGTGATATGCACACATTAATAGTTGGATTTCTCTACTGAAGCTCTCAGAAGCCACAATGTCCAGAGCTTTGATATTTTGCTATGTACAGTCAAACCTGTGTTAATGGTTGCCTCTATTAAGCAACGTATGTTGTGATAGCTGTTTCAGCTTTTCAACATGGGTGAGCGATCTTGAGTCCTCATGGCCCTCTTGTTATTAGTTTCCCCCCGTTTATAAACAGTGCCTGTTACATAAGAAATTAAAAATAGCTGTTTCAACACAATGTTTTACTGTCAAATTTAGGGAGGGGGAACTGTGCATATATACGTTTTATTTCATTCTAATCCAGGTCAGTCTATTGCTGTTAGTTTTATTGTCAAATTGAGGGAGGGGGGACTGTGCATATATAAGTTTTATTTCATTCTAATCCAGGTCAGTCTGTTGCTGTTAATCTATATGTAAAATGTTTATTTACTTGTATATCCTGGACGTACTAGTTTCGGTGACCCTAAGGATATTTCATAAATATATTGTATGTAACACACACATAAATAGTAAATTTGCTATCCTATCTTAGTTTTATTTCCTTTCCTATCTGTCGGACAGAAAAGCATTTTTCACAGAATCAACACGGATGCTGCCATTTCCTTGATCTATATTCTTCTCCTAGGAGAAGATTATTATGCACATGTTTCGGTGACCCTCTGACTTTAAAAAGGAACAAATTGTGCGTCACCCAAAGCACTTGAACTTGCGAAACAGATGACAAAATAGTTGTCACCAATATAAGAACTCATATGGTCATTTTGACCATATTTTATGGGGGAAATATGGGTGGGGTTAAAAAGTAATAAGAAAAAAAGTTAAAATTCATGTCATAATATAGATAATACTGCTACTTACTTGTTTGAAGCGCATCTTCACCTATTTATTTATAAACAAACCGCTGTCAACTAGGTCACCATGAACACAAAAAGAGATGACTTCATAGCTCTTCAGGAAGAAGGTAGCTCGCGGATTTCAAAAGGTCACCGACACAGATGGGTCACCAAAACATTTACTTCCACGATATATGTAAAATATACTGAAATAAATATAATGTTTAAACTAAATATAGTAGTTGGGCCAATACTGCTGTTAAATGAATAATGTTTAAACTAACTGTTCAGGAGTTGAATGTGAAGAAGCTCACCACCACTACAGACAAGGAGAAGTATGGTGCCCGGCTTCATGCAGAACCTGATCACAGAGTGCTGGGAGCCAAGCTGAAACAACAGTTCAAAGATGTAAGTGAATATCAACTACTCTTGCATAAAGCTGTCTACATTTTTGAGAGCAATATTCAAACATTCAGAAGACAATTAAGAGTAGTAAGGCTTGAATCGCATTCAAATGTTCAAACACTACGTTGATTTTCCTGTGTTCAAAATATGGACAAAGTCTGGGATCTCTTTCGTGACCAGTTTGTGTTAACTAGTAATTATGGTCAAATAAAACCAACGGTTGAATCTCGGAAAAGGAAATTTTTGTTTCGGGATTATTTTGTCAATCTTCAATGTATCAAGAAACAATCGGAATATATAAATAATTAGTTAGTTTCATGTTTAATATTTAAAGTGTCTGAGTTCAATATTTATATAATTAATTAGTTTCATGTATAATATTAATGTCTTTGAGTTCAATATTTATATAATTAATTAGTTTGATGTATAATATTAATGTCTGAGTTCAATATATAAATAATTACTTATGAGTTCAATATATATATAATTAATTAGTTTGATGTCTAATATTAATGTCTTTGAGTTCAATATATAAATAATTAATTAGTTTGATGTATAATATTTATATAATTAATTAGTTTCATGTATAATATTAATGTCTTTGAGTTCAATATATAAATAATTAGTTAGTTTCATGTTTAATATTAATGTCTTTGAGTTCAATATTTATATAATTAATTAGTTTCATGTATAATATTAATGTCTTTGAGTTCAATATTTATATAATTAATTAGTTTCATGTATAATATTAATGTCTTTGAGTTCAATATTTATGTAATTAGTTAGTTTCATGTATAATATTAATGTCTTTGAGTTCAATATTTATGTAATTAGTTAGTTTCATGTATAATATTAATGTCTTTGAGTTCAACATATAAATAATTAGTTAGTTTCATGTTTAATATTAATGTCTTTGAGTTCAATATTTATATAATTAGTTAGTTTCATGTATAATATTAATGTCTTTGAGTTCAATATATAAATAATTAGTTAGTTTCATGTTTAATATTAATGTCTTTGAGTTCAATATATAAATAATTAGTTAGTTTCATGTTTAATATTAATGTCTTTGAGTTCAATATATAAATAATTAGTTAGTTTCATGTTTAATATTAATGTCTTTGAGTTCAATATATAAATAATTAGTTAGTTTCATGTTTAATATTAATGTCTTTGAGTTCAATATATAAATAATTAGTTAGTTTCATGTTTAATATTAATGTCTTTGAGTTCAATATTTATATAATTAATTAGTTTGATGTATAATATTAATGTCTTTGAGTTCAATATTTATATAATTAATTAGTTTCATGTATAATATTAATGTCTTTGAGTTCAATATTTATATAATTAATTAGTTTCATGTATAATATTAATGTCTGAGTTCAATATATAAATAATTACTTATGAGTTCAATATATAAATAATTACGTTAGTTTCATGTTTAATATTAATACAAATTGGAAGATTTTGTTCCAGTTTTGCTATCTACCACAACACCTGAAAATATTGTGATTCATTCGAAATTATATTGTATGCTTATAAACATGGCTGTTCCTATATTTACATTCTATGTTTATGGGCTGTCTCTAAATTAATTTCTATGTTTAGTCTCTATTTCTATGTTTATGTACTATTCCTATGTTTATGTACTATTTCTATGTTTATGTACTATTCCTATGTTTATGTACTATTTCTATGTTTATGTACTATTCCTATGTTTATGTACTATTCCTATGTTTATGTACTATTTCTATGTTTATGTACTATTCCTATGTTTATGTACTATTTCTATGTTTATGTACTATTCCTATGTTTATGTACTATTCCTATGTTTATGTATTATTCCTATGTTTATGTACTATTCCTATGTTTATGAACTATTCCTATGTTTATGTACTATTCCTATGTTCTATGTTTATGTACTATTCCTATGTTCTATGTTTATGTACTATTTCTATGTTTATGTACTATACCTATGTTTATGTACTATTCCTATGTTTATGTACTATTCCTATGTTTATGTACTATTCCTATGTTTATGTACTATTCCTATGTTTATGTACTATTCCTATGTTTATGTATTATTCCTATGTTTATGTATTATTCCTATGTTTATGTATTATTCCTATGTTTATGTACTATTCCTATGTTTATTTATTATTCCTATGTCTATGTACTATTTATATGTTTATGTACTATTCCTATGTTTATGTATTATTCCTATGTTTATGTACTATTTATATGTTTATGTACTATTCCTATGTTTATGTACTATACCTATGTTTATGTACTATACCTATGTTTATGTACTATTCCTATGTTTATGTACTATTCCTATGTTTATGTACTATACCTATGTTTATGTACTATTCCTATGTTCTATGTTTATGTACTATTCCTATGTTCTATGTTTATGTACTATTCCTATGTTTATGTACTATACCTATGTTTATGTACTATTCCTATGTTTATGTACTATTCCTATGTTCTATGTTTATGTACTATTCCTATGTTCTATGTTTATGTACTATACCTATGTTTATATGTACTATACCTATGTTTATGTACTATTTCTATGTGTATGTACTATTCCTATGTTTATGTACTATTCCTATGTTTATGTACTATTCCTATGTTTATGTACTATTTCTATGTTTATGTACTATTCCTATGTTTATGTACTATTCCTATGTTTATGTACTATTCCTATGTTTATGTACTATTCCTATGTTTATGTATTATTTCTATGTTTATGTACTATTTCTATGTTTATGTACTATTCCTATGTTTATGTACTATTTCTATGTTTATGTACTATTCCTATGTTTATGTACTATTCCTATGTTTATGTACTATTCCTATGTTTATGTACTATTTCTATGTTTATGTACTATTCCTATGTTTATGTACTATTTCTATGTTTAGTCTCTATTGCTATGTTTAGTCTCTATTGCTATGTTTAGGTTACAAAAGCTATCCAGGAGTTGACAGATGAGCAGCTGATGAACTTTGAGCAGACAGGGGAGATCACTGTGCTAGGACACACGCTGGTAGAAGGTGACCTCCGCCTCATGTACAAGTTTGACGGGGCTAAAGGCTCCTCGACTTACGACGCTCATGCATATCCCCATGTAAGCAGTGTTTTGTCTGCCGCTTTCTTGTATACCTAGCTTGATCCACTTTTCAATGGGTTATCGTGTAACTATTGTATCCGTATTGAAATAAAAGCTATTCATTGAGTTTCGATATAAAACAACAATATTACCATATATCTGGGTTTTTTGCCAAACCATCTAATTTTCGTTTTATTCGCATGCACCTTCAATCGCCAAAATTAGAACAGCGAAAATTGATTCATATTTTCAATATTTTTCAAAGCTGCGCTGATTGATAGTATGAAATCTTAAAACATACAGACAGTGTACCATTACTGATGATGTAGTTTTCATTGATTGCCATGCTGTTCACATTTAAGGCGCTAATTTCGACAACGAAACTTTGTTTAGTGCTAATTTAAAGTTGGGTTAAAATGCAGGTTATAATCCGTTTATGTCATATTGCTACCTATGATTGAGTAAAATTCAAAACCCTTACAGCTAAATTTGACAAATGTTTGGGAAGGTTATGTTATATTTCGGGTTTTACGCCTGCATCAGCACCATTTCGGGCTATATAGCCGGTGGGCAGTTTACTTAACAACACCTTTCCTGGGCAGACTCCAGCGGTTAACCAGTACTTGGGTCACCAACCTCCGTAAGAAACTGCCAACTTTTTCATATAAATGAGACACGGCCTGAGCGGGGCTCGAACCCGTGACCATCAGTGATGATAGGTTACAGTGGTATACAAGTCAGCGATCTTAACCACTCGACTACGGAGGCGGACATGTTTGGGAAGGCTGGTATTAACGAGATTAATGTGTCGAGTGTAACTCTCTGTCGGCATTGTTGACTGACCTTGTAGTGGCCGTGTGGTTACGGTCAAATCACTTGCCACTCTCGGTTCATTTCCCACTGGGGATGTCAAATTGTTGCGGTAGGACAGTGATTCTATCCAGGTGCCTGTCGGTACCTGCAATACTACCGAGTGTTACCCGGAGTCTTCCTCCACCAGCTGGAGAGTCGCTGTATAACCTGGGACTTTAAACCCCAAAACAAACAAGTGAATGACCTGCATAGTTATAGCCCTTGGACGTGACTCTATTGTAAACTTTAGTGATAGGTGCCTCATTTACCAGTCTCGTATGTTTATGATATTGATTCACAGATTGACAGAACGTGTACATTTTCAGGTGCTTGTATTAGTGGAAGTGACACCAGACCAGTCGATGTTGGACGAAGGTTTGGCCCGAGACGTCATCAACCGTATACAAAAGCTGAGGAAGGAGGCAAGTCATTATAACCCACAAACTGGGGGTTGGGGGGGGTGGGGCTTCTGGTCCTCATTGTTGAATTTGTTTATAGGATCACTAGCCCCCTCCCACACACACCCGCCGACAACAATGTAGGTCTTAATCCCACCAGTTGTACCAAATAATAAAGCAGAAAGCTATCCAGATAGTCAGTGGTTCTACCCAGGTGCTTAGTGACATCTAGTGTATTTAACCACCAATGAATGCTCAATTCACCATATTGATTAAGTTTTATATACAAATTTAATTTAGCTCAAAACAGGCTTTTTCCAACGTTAGTAACTCTCAAGACCTCATTCCTGATTGAATCCATCGCCATGAGCGAGAGTGAAGAGGAAATGTGGATTTAAATGTCTTGCATAAGTAAACCATCATCGCGGTTCAGCCAGTACGATTGTACCACCAGTATAGGTATAGGTATAGTGGATACATTATAATTGTACAGTATGATTGTACCACCAGTATTGGTATAGTGGATACATTATAATTGTACAGTATGATTGTACCACCAGTATTGGTATAGGTATAGTGGATACATTATAATTGTACAGTATGATTGTACCACCAGTATAGGTATAGTGGATACATTATAATTGTACAGTATGATTGTACCACCAGTATAGGTATAGTGGATACATTATAATTGTACAGTATGATTGTACCACCAGTATTGGTATAGGTAGAGTGGATACATTATAATTGTACAGTATGATTGTACCACCAGTATTGGTATAGTGGATACATTATAATTGTACAATATGATTGTACCACCAGTATTGGTATAGTGGATACATTATAATTGTACAGTATGATTGTACCACCAGTATAGGTATAGTGGATACATTATAATTGTACAGTATGATTGTACCACCAGTATTGGTATAGGTATAGTGGATACATTATAATTGTACAGTATGATTGTACCACCAGTATTGGTATAGTGGATACATTATAATTGTACAGTATGATTGTACCACCAGTATTGGTATAGTGGATACATTATAATTGTACAATATGATTGTACCACCAGTATTGGTATAGTGGATACATTATAATTGTACAGTATGATTGTACCACCAGTATAGGTATAGTGGATACATTATAATTGTACAGTATGATTGTACCACCAGTATTGGTATAGGTATAGTGGATACATTATAATTGTACAGTATGATTGTACCACCAGTATTGGTATAGGTATAGTGGATACATTATAATTGTACAGTATGATTGTACCACCAGTATAGGTATAGTGGATACATTATAATTGTACAGTATGATTGTACCACCAGTATAGGTATAGGTATAGTGGATACATTATAATTGTACAGTATGATTGTACCACCAGTATTGGTATAGGTATAGTGGATACATTATAATTGTACAGTATGATTGTACCACCAGTATTGGTATAAAGGATACATTATAATTGTACAGTATGATTGTACCACCAGTATTGGTATAGGTATAGTGGATACATTATAATTGTACAGTATGATTGTACCACCAGTATTGGTATAGGTATAGTGGATACATTATAATTGTACAGTATGATTGTACCACCAGTATAGGTATAGTGGATACATTATAAGTGTACAGTATGATTGTACCACCAGTATTGGTATAGTGGATACGTTATAATTGTACAGTATGATTGTACCACCAGTATTGGTATAGTGGATACATTATAATTGTACAGTATGATTGTACCACCAGTATAGGTATAGTGGATACATTATAATTGTACAGTATGATTGTACCACCAGTATTGGTATAGGTATAGTGGATACATTATAATTGTACAGTATGATTGTACCACCAGTATTGGTATAGTGGATACATTATAATTGTACAGTATGATTGTACCACCAGTATTGGTATAGTGGATACATTATAATTGTACAGTATGATTGTACCACCAGTATTGGTATAGGTATAGTGGATACATTATAATTGTACAGTATGATTGTACCACCAGTATTGGTATAGTGGATACATTATAATTGTACAGTATGATTGTACCACCAGTATTGGTATTGTGGATACATTATAATTGTACAGTATGATTGTACCACCAGTATTGGTATAGGTATAGTGGATACATTATAATTGTACAGTATGATTGTACCACCAGTATTGGTATAGGTATAGTGGATACATTATAATTGTACAGTATGATTGTACCACCAGTATTGGTATAGTGGATACATTATAATTGTACAGTATGATTGTACCACCAGTATTGGTATAGGTATAGTGGATACATTATAATTGTACAGTATGATTGTACCACCAGTATTGGTATAGGTATAATGGATACATTATAATTGTACAGTATGATTGTACCACCAGTATTGGTATAGGTATAGTGGATACATTATAATTGTACAGTATGATTGTACCACCAGTATTGGTATAGGTATAGTGGATACATTATAATTGTACAGTATGATTGTACCACCAGTATTGGTATAGGTATAATGGATACATTATAATTGTACAGTATGATTGTACCACCAGTATTGGTATAGTGGATACATTATAATTGTACAGTATGATTGTACCACCAGTATTGGTATAGTGGATACATTATAATTGTACACTATGATTGTACCACCAGTATAGGTATAGTGGATACATTATAATTGTACAGTATGATTGTACCACCAGTATAGGTATAGTGGATACATTATAATTGTACAGTATGATTGTACCACCAGTATTGGTATAGGTATAGTGGATACATTATAATTGTACAGTATGATTGTACCACCAGTATTGGTATAGTGGATACATTATAATTGTACACTATGATTGTACCACCAGTATTGGTATAGGTATAGTGGATACATTATAATTGTACAGTATGATTGTACCACCAGTATTGGTATAGTGGATACATTATAATTGTACACTATGATTGTACCACCAGTATTGGTATAGTGGATACATTATAATTGTACAGTATGATTGTACCACCAGTATTGGTATAGGTATAGTGGATACATTATAATTGTACAGTATGATTGTACCACCAGTATTGGTATAGGTATAGTGGATACATTATAATTGTACACTATGATTGTACCACCAGTATTGGTATAGGTATAGTGGATACATTATAATTGTACAGTATGATTGTACCACCAGTATAGGTATAGGTATAGTGGATACATTATAATTGTACAGTATGATTGTACCACCAGTATTGGTATAGTGGATACATTATAATTGTACAGTATGATTGTACCACCAGTATTGGTATAGTGGATACATTATAATTGTACAGTATGATTGTACCACCAGTATTGGTATAGGTATAGTGGATACATTATAATTGTACAGTATGATTGTACCACCAGTATTGGTATTGGTATAGTGGATACATTATAATTGTACAGTATGATTGTACCACCAGTATTGGTATAGTGGATACATTATAATTGTACAGTATGATTGTACCACCAGTATTGGTATAGGTATAGTGGATACATTATAATTGTACAGTATGATTGTACCACCAGTATTGGTATAGGTATAGTGGATACATTATAATTGTACAGTATGATTGTACCACCAGTATTGGTATAGGTATAGTGGATACATTATAATTGTACAATATGATTGTACCACCAGTATTGGTATAGGTATAGTGGATACATTATAATTGTACAGTATGATTGTACCACCAGTATTGGTATAGTGGATACATTATAATTGTACAGTATGATTGTACCACCAGTATTGGTATAGTGGATACATTATAATTGTACAATATGATTGTACCACCAGTATTGGTATAGGTATAGTGGATACATTATAATTGTACAGTATGATTGTACCACCAGTATTGGTATAGTGGATACATTATAATTGTACAATATGATTGTACCACCAGTATTGGTATAGTGGATACATTATAATTGTACAGTATGATTGTACCACCAGTATTGGTATAGTGGATACATTATAATTGTACAATATGATTGTACCACCAGTATTGGTAGAGTGGATACATTATAATTGTACAGTATGATTGTACCACCAGTATTGGTATAATGGATACATTATAATTGTACAGTATGATTGTACCACCAGTATTGGTATAATGGATACATTATAATTGTACAGTATGATTGTACCACCAGTATTGGTATAAGTATAATGGATACATTATAATTATTCAACATTTATTTCTTTCAGGCTAAGCTGATGCCGACAGATGACATCACTATTTATTATGATACGGCACCAGACCTGGCCAAGGTCATCAATGAATTCTCCGAGTTTATATTCTCCACCATCCGGCAACCTCTGTTGCCGTACCCTGTACCGACGGGAGAGAACGTGGTCATTGTGTCTGATCCTACCAAGAAGGACTCGAAGGTAGACCGAGGAACGTGTGATTCCATGCTACTCTGATGCTATAAAACATTAGTTTAAAGTTTATACAAATTTATTTTAGCTCGATTGCGAAACAAGTTCTTATAACTTATATTAATCACTCTTGAGACCTCATTCCTGATAGAATTCATCGCCACAAGGGAGAGAGAAGAGGCAATGTGGAATTTAAATGCCTTGCCTAAGGGCACAATCATAACGGCTCCAGCAGGGCTCAAACTCCGGACCTTTCGCACCTGAAGCGAATGCGCTACCACTGCGCTATCACGACTTCCATAAAACATTGATAATGTATTGCAGTATGATCATGTATTACCCACAATGCAACACTATAGGTTTAAAGTACACAATATGATCATCAAATACAACTTTTGAATACTTTTAAGAAAATTGTATAAGATTATGTTTTTTTATTTACTTATTTCTGGGCAAATTGTTTTTATGAATAAGTGCCTCATGGAGTGATGTCATATCCCTAATGCAACTATTTCGCCCATGACGCCCCTAGGCTGTCTGTAAGATGGATAGATGATCAGGGTTGCGGCTGTCGGTCGCCAATTGCAACAAAAAACAAATATTGGCGTTAAATTTTGTGAATTGGCGGAAATATTTGGCACAACTTTTTAAAAAAAAATTTTTTTTTGCTTTTTCGGCACATGTTTTGTCAAATATATGGCTTCATATATTTATTTGTGAACTATATGGCTCTTAGTTGGCTCCAAGTTTTTTAAATTGGCTCCAGTATTTTTCAATTGGCGACAGAAGTGGCTCATCATTCAGTCAGAGGGTTCCGGATGATGCAAAGTTTTCCGGACTAGTTCTCTAAATGAATAAAAAATTACATAATATAATAAGTCTTATCATTACCAAGCCACGTTCTGCATATATATTTCTCACGTTCTACATATATTTCTCACGTTCTCATTTGATGATGTTTGACGGTTATGCATATCATCTTCTCACTGATGTAACACTACTCGTGAGATGTGCCATTTTATTTTTCAAAGATCAAATTCTAGTTGAAGATGTTAACCCATAAAAAGCTGATTAAATTGGACGGAATGTGCAAACAACATCGATCCAGATCAGCCGAGGCGTAAATGTCAATCATGTTTTCATTAATTAGATCTATTACGTGGCTAGTTTCATATCAGCATAGGGTATCAACCCGAGGTAGCTTGATGTCAGCCCGAAACCGACGGTCTCGGGCTGACATCAAGTTACCAAGAGTCGATACCTAGGCTGATATGAAACTAGCCACATAATGACGTCTTTATTATTTTTTAATATGAATTTGAACATTTCATAATCGAAATCATGCTCTCCGTTATCCATTTATCATGAATAAATCACAGTTACTGAATTAGATACACGAAAAAAGATTGATACATTACCACGATACTACCAACATCTGTTATCTGTCAAATTTCACAAACGGAAGTAAACAATGTGTTATGCGTTATTTCGCAAAAACTAGTTATGATACGGCTCTTGTTTGATACAGGCTCATGACCGTATCAAACCAGGAAACGTAATATCAGTGACTGGAAAATACAGCATATCAACTAGATTGATAGACAGTATTGTTGTAGGCAAATAATGATAAAAAATAGGCTAACATTCATATCTTAGGTAATAAACGTACATATTCTTGAGCTAATCCCTCATTCACGTTTTGGGCCATGTTCTTTATTTCAGGTGAAAAATAATAAATTCCTGATGACAATCGTGAAAAGAGGTGATGGTGAGGCATCTGTGGTACAAAAACTGTCAGCAGCCCCTGTTGTACAAAAACTGTCAGCAGCCCCTGTAAAGAAGGGTGTTGTACCGTCTTGTAAGTTTGTCAATGTACAGCTGTGCGGTATAACCAACCAGGAGGGTCTCGGTTGCTCGAACCATGCCACTGTCCTCCTGGAGAATCCACAGGGACAGTTTATCATGTCGTCCGACACACTGAAACAACAGGTGAGCTATATTTTTATAATGCAGAAATATGTTCACCAACACACAACAACCAACAACACAACCCCAAACATGAAAGTAACGTAATGTTAGGATTTGGTGAATGGTAAAAATATGGACTCAGTTATGATATTAATCCATTAATAATGACTCAATTATATTAATCTAGTAATAGGGACTCAATTATGATATTAATCTGTTAATAGGACTCAATTATGATATTAATCTGTTAATAAAGAAATCCTAAATTCTGTAGGTAGACCTGATCTTTGGCTTAACCAAAATACCTTAATTAATAAAAGTACCCATAAGCATATACAGAAAATATTAATAGACCAATATAAGCAGCATTGGCATAGCCAAATGCAACTATCAAACAAGGGTAACATTTATAATTCTTTTAAACAGGCATTAGAATATGAAATATATTTCAACATTATCACTAAACAAGACTATTTGACACTCTTCAGATATCGTACCTGTAACAATCGCCTTCCTCTGGAAACATCCAGATGGGGAGGAACAGCCTTCCTAGATAGTATTTGTAGGTTATGTAATAACGGGGAAGTTGGCTCTGAGCAACACTATCTGCTTAAATGCGATTACTTTACACAAGATCGGAATACCTATCTGCACGACGTTGTGTTGTCAGACAACATACATTGTTTCTCCAAGATATTAAATACATCATCTGAAACTGCCCTGGTAAATCTTAGTAAATTTACTCGTATTATCATGTCTAAATTTTGTTAGTAATTTTTTAAAGCTTCGCAAGTTGGACATATTACGATATTTGATAGGTATTGCATTAATTATTCAAATCTCATTACATATACTTACCACTTTATGGTTCGCAAAAATTGATAATCCATAACGAAAGTATAATTAACTCTACTGAAATTCATCATTAGATTCATATTATGATATTTATAAACGCCTGATACATATACTCTTGCCGAATATTATACAAAACCTCATTATATTCCACAAACGGGAAGAAAACCCAACAAAAGCTATAATCACAAAACTATAGATACATTTTATCCCGTACTCTATGACCGTGGGAAAAATATTAGACTCATTACGAGACCAATTTACCCAACTCATAAATACTAATCCGCACGATGGGATTATTTTGTCTACTACGTGAGTCAGTATGATAGTAAAATTATTTTCATTCATTACACGTCACCAGGCCAATAACAATCGATTGACCTTTCATCCCAAAATGACAAATAATCCGACAGAGAATAAGTATATTAACTATTATATCCCACACTCTTTAAATATTATATTTGTCTTCCGTTTTTATATCATTTAGACGTAATAGTGGAACTATGTCGTGAATAATATTGTATTTGTATATAAAATTTGGATACATGAAGAAGAATCCCCCAGCATATTTCTATACATTATTATGCATGATATGATTGTTTATACAACTGCTTCATTTCAGGTCATTCCCGGAAGCACCACGTGGCTAAATATTTGTTTCTGTTATATACCCTCATGTTGTACACATGTACCTGAGAGAATAAAAGTATATGTCTGTCAATAGGACTTAATCTGTTAATAGGACTCAATTATGATATTAATCTCTTATTAGGGACTCAAATATGATATTAATCTGTTATTAGGGACTCAATTATGATATTAATCTCTTATTAGGGACTCAATTATGATATTAATCTGTTAATAGGACTAAATTATGATGTTAATAGGACTCAATTAGGATATTAATCTGTTATTAGGGACTCAATTAGGATGCTAATCTCTTATTAGGGACTCAATTATGATATTAATCTCTTATTAGGGACTCAATTAGGATACTAATCTGTTATTAGGGACTCAATTAGGATATTAATCTCTTATTAGGGACTCAATTAGGATACTAATATGTTATTAGGGACTCAATTAGGATATTAATCTGTTATTAGGGACTCAATTAGGATGCTAATCTGTTACTAGGAACTCAATTATGATATTAATCTCTTATTAGGGACTCAAAGGACTCAATTATGATATTAATCTCTTATTAGGGACTCAATTATGATATTAATAGGAGTCAATTATGATATTAATCTCTTATTAGGGACTCAATTAGGATACTAATCTGTTATTAGGGACTCAATTAGGATATTAATCTCTTATTAGGGACTCAATTAGGATACTAATATGTTATTAGGGACTCAATTAGGATATTAATCTGTTATTAGGGACTCAATTAGGATGCTAATCTGTTACTAGGAACTCAATTATGATATTAATCTCTTATTAGGGACTCAAAGGACTCAATTATGATATTAATCTCTTATTAGGGACTCAATTATGATATTAATAGGAGTCAATTATGATATTAATCTCTTATTAGGGACTCAATTATGATAGTAATCTCTTATTAGGGACTCAATTAGGATATTAATCTGTTATTAGGGACTCAATTATGATATTAATCTCTTATTAGGGACTCAATTAGGATACTAATCTGTTATTAGGGACTCAATTAGGATATTAATCTGTTATTAGGGACTCAATTAGGATGCTAATCTGTTATTAGGGACTCAATTAGGATACTAATCTGTTATTAGGGACTCAATTAGGATATTAATCTGTTATTAGGGACTCAATTAGGATGCTAATCTGTTATTAGGAACTCAATTATGATATTAATCTCTTATTAGGGACTCAAAGGACTCAATTATGATATTAATCTCTTATTAGGGACTCAATTATGATATTAATCTCTTATTAGGGACTCAATTAGGATATTAATCTGTTATTAGGGACTCAATTATGATATTAATCTCTTATTAGGGACTCAATTAGGATATTAATCTCTTATTAGGGACTCAATTAGGATATTAATCTCTTATTAGGGACTCAATTATGATATTAATCTCTTATTAGGGACTCAATTAGGATATTAATCTGTTATTATGGACTCAATTATGATATTAATCTCTTATTAGGGACTCAATTAGGATATTAATCTCTTATTAGGGACTCAATTATGATATTAATCTGTTATTAGGGACTCAATTATGATATTAATCTGTTATTAGGGACTCAATTATGATATTAATCCATTAATAGGGACTCAATTATGATATTAATGTGTTATTAGTGACTCAATTATAATATGAATTCTTAATAGTGATACAATATAATATTAATCCATTGTGTACGCAATCTGCAGCATAATACCACTGGTTTCATGTAGATCACCTTTGTCATGTATCAGTATATTGTGTGTAGGGGAGGACACTCTAATGTTGCAGGAACTGGTGTCCAATCCTTTTACTTTTTGATATGCATATCATAATAATTAATAGTACTTGTGTATATATGTCAAACAGCAATAACATATGATTCAATCAAATATAGCATACAACCATAGTATGTCTGTTCACGACCACAGTATGTCTGTTCATGACCATAGTATGTCTGTTCACGACCACAGTATGTCTGTTCACGACCATAGTATGTCTGTTCATGACCATAGTATGTCTGTTCACGACCACAGTATGTCTGTTCACGACCATAGTATGTCTGTTCACAACCTCAGTATGTCTGTTCACGACCATAGTATGTCTGTTCACGACCATAGTATGTCTGTTCACGACCACAGTATGCCTGTTCACGACCATATTATGTCTGTTCACGACCGCAGTATGTCTGTTCACGACCGCAGTATGTCTGTTCACGACCGTAGTATGTCTGTTCAAGACCGTAGTATGTCTGTTCACGACCGCAGTATGTCTGTTCACGACCGCAGTATGTCTGTTCACGACCACAGTATGTCTGTTCACGACCACAGTATGTCTGTTCACGACCACAGTATGTCTGTTCACGACCACAGTATGTCTGTTCACGACCACAGTATGTCTGTTCACGACCACAGTATGCATGTTCACGACCATAGTATGCCTGTTCACGACCATAGTATGCCTGTTCACGACCATATTATGCCTGTTCACGACCATAGTATGCCTGTTCACGACCATAGTATGCCTGTTCACGACCATAGTATGCCTGTTCACGACCATAGTATGCCTGTTCACGACCATAGTATGCATGTTCACGACCATAGTATGTCTGTTCACGACCATAGTATGCCTGTTCACGACCATAGTATGCCTGTTCACGACCATAGTATGCATGTTCACGACCATAGTATGTCTGTTCACGACCATAGTATGCCTGTTCACGACCGCAGTATGTCTGTTCACGACCGTAGTATCGTAACACGTCAAGTTACGTAACAATTCTAATGTATACTATTCAACTATTGTAATACTGGTGATATTTATATCTCCAAATTCTGTTATCCATCAATCCTTCCCCCATCCTTCATGTTCTCCATCAATCCTTCCCATTCTCCATCAATCCTTCCCTCATCCTTCCTGTTCTCCATCAATCCTTCCCTCATCCTTCCTGTTCTCCATCAATCCTTCCCTCATCCTTCCCATTCTCCATCAATCCTTCCCTCATCCTTCCTGTTCTCCATCAATCCTTCCTGTTATCCATCAATCCTTCCCGTTATCCATCAATCCTTCCCCATCCTTCCCATTCTCCATCAATCCTTCCCTCATCCTTCCTGTTCTCCATCAATCCTTCCCTCATCCTTCCTGTTCTCCATCAATCCTTCCCTCATCCTTCCTGTTTTCCATCAATCCTTCCCTTATGCTTCCTGTTTTCCATTAATCCTTCCCTTATGCTTCCTGTTCTCCATCAATCCTTCCCTCATCATTCCTGTTCTCCATCAATCCTTCCCTCATCCTTCCTGTTCTCCATCAATCCTTCCCACATCCTTCCTGTTCTCCATCAATCCTTCCCTTATCCTTCCTGTTCTCCATCAATCCTTCCCTCATGCTTCCTGTTTTCCATCAATCCTTCCCTCATGCTTCCTGTTTTCCATCAATCCTTCCCTCATGCTTCCTGTTTTCCATCAATCCTTCCCTCATGCTTCCTGTTCTCCATCAATCCTTCCCTTATCCTTCCTGTTCTCCATCAATCCTTCCCTCATGCTTCCTGTTTTCCATCAATCCTTCCCTCATGCTTCCTGTTTTCCATCATCCTTCCCTCATGCTTCCTGTTTTCCATCAATCCTTCCCTCATGCTTCCTGTTTTCCATCAATCCTTCCCTCATGCTTCCTGTTATCCATCAATTCTTCCCTCATGCTTCCTGTTCTCCATCAATCCTTCCCTCATCCTTCCTGTTCTCCATCAATCCTTCCCTTATCCTTCCTGTTTTCCATCAATCCTTCCCTCATGCTTCCTGTTCTCCATCAATCCTTCCTGTTATCCATCAATTCTTCCCTCATGCTTCCTGTTCTCCATCAATCCTTCCCTCATCCTTCCTGTTCTCCATCAATCCTTCCTTATCCTTCCTATGTTCTCCATCAATCCTTCCTTCATCCTTCCTGTTCTCCATCAATCCTTCCCTCATCCTTCCTGTTCTCCATCAATCCTTCCCTTATCCTTCCTATGTTCTCCATCAATCCTTCCCTCATCCTTCCTGTTCTCCATCAATCCTTCCCTCATCCTTCCTGTTCTCCATCAATCCTTCCCACATCCTTCCTGTTCTCCATCAATCCTTCCCTTATCCTTCCTGTTCTCCATCAATCCTTCCCTCATGCTTCCTGTTTTCCATCAATCCTTCCCTCATGCTTCCTGTTTTCCATCAATCCTTCCCTCATGCTTCCTGTTTTCCATCAATCCTTCCCTCATGCTTCCTGTTCTCCATCAATCCTTCCCTTATCCTTCCTGTTCTCCATCAATCCTTCCCTCATGCTTCCTGTTTTCCATCAATCCTTCCCTCATGCTTCCTGTTTTCCATCAATCCTTCCCTCATGCTTCCTGTTATCCATCAATTCTTCCCTCATGCTTCCTGTTCTCCATCAATCCTTCCCTCATCCTTCCTGTTCTCCATCAATCCTTCCCTTATCCTTCCTGTTTTCCAATCCTTCCCTCATGCTTCCTGTTCTCCATCAATCCTTCCTGTTATCCATCAATTCTTCCCTCATGCTTCCTGTTCTCCATCAATCCTTCCCTCATCCTTCCTGTTCCCACAACCCCACCCCACCCACAACCCACCCCCCCACAACCCCCACCCCCCCACAACCCCCACCCCTTCTCCATCAATCCTTCCCTCATCCTTCCTGTTCTCCATCAATCCTTCCCTCATCCTTCCTGTTCTCCATCAATCCTTCCCTTATCCTTCCTGTTCCACAACCCCCACCCCCCACACCCCCCACAACCCCCATCCTTCCTGTTCTCCATCAATCCTCCCTCATGCTTCCTGTTTTCCATCAATCCTTCCCCATGCTTCCTGTTTTCCATCAATCCTTCCCTCATGCTTCCTGTTATCCATCAATCCTTCCCTCATGCCCCCACAACCCCCCACTTCCTGTTCTCCATCAATCCTTCCCTCATCCTTCCTGTTCTCCATCAATCCTCCCTTATCCTTCCTGTTTTCCATCAATCCTTCCCTCATGCTTCCTGTTCTCCATCAATCCTTCCTGTTATCCATCAATTCTTCCCTCATGCTTCCTGTTCTCCATCAATCCTTCCCTCATCCTTCCTGTTCTCCATCAATCCCCTTATCCTTCCTATGTTCTCCATCAATCCTTCCCTTATCCTTCCTATGTTCTCCATCAATCCTTCCCTTATCCTTCCTCCATCAATCCTTCCCTTATCCTTCCTGTTCTCCATCAATCCTTCCCTCATCCTTCCTGTTCTCCATCAATCCTTCCCTTATCCTTCCTGTTCTCCATCAATCCTTCCCTTATCCTTCCTATGTTCTCCATCAATCCTTCCCTTATCCTTCCTATGTTCTCCATCAATCCTTCCCTTATCCTTCCTATGTTCTCCATCAATCCTTCCCTTATCCTTCCTGTTCTCCATCAATCCTTCCCTTATCCTTCCTGTTCTCCATCAATCCTTCCCTTATCCTTCCTATGTTCTCCATCAATCCTTCCCTTATCCTTCCTATGTTCTCCATCAATCCTTCCCTTATCCTTCCTGTTCTCCATCAATCCTTCCCTTATCCTTCCTGTTCTCCATCAATCCTTCCCTTATCCTTCCTATGTTCTCCATCAATCCTTCCCTTATCCTTCCTGTTCTCCATCAATCCTTCCCTTATCCTTCCTGTTCTCCATCAATCCTTCCCTTATCCTTCCTGTTCTCCATCAATCCTTCCCTCATCCTTCCTGTTCTCCATCAATCCTTCCCTTATCCTTCCTGTTCTCCATCAATCCTTCCCTTATCCTTCCTGTTCTCCATCAATCCTTCCCTTATCCTTCCTGTTCTCCATCAATCCTTCCTGTTTTCCATCAATCCTTCCCTTATCCTTCCTGTTTTCCATCAATCCTTCCCTTATCCTTCCTGTTCTCCATCAATCCTTCCCTCATCCTTCCTGTTTTCCATCAATCCTTCCCTTATCCTTCCTGTTCTCCATCAATCCTTCCCTCATGCTTCCTGTTCTCCATCAATCCTTCCCTCATCCTTATTGTTTTCCACCAATCCTTCCCTTATCGTTCTCCATCAATCCTTCCCTTATCCTTCATGTTCTCCATCAATCATTCCCTCATGCTTCCTGTTCTCCATCAATCGTTCCCTTATACTTTCTATGTTCTCCTTCAATCCTTCCCACCAACTTTCCTCTGTTCTTCATCTTATCTACCTTCATTATTCATACCATTCTTTGTCTGTCCTGTCTTTCTTCATTCCTACATGACCCATCATTCCTCTGTCCTTCCTATGTCCTTTACTTTAATGTTAGCTGCCTCTTCATTTGTTTGACTAATGTTCCACATTGACATGGTTACGGTTGTCGACTTCAAAATCACTGGCCCCTTCGCTACTGTAGTGAGTGAAGAAACTATACAGCTGGTATACAGACGGTCGGTGATTCTACACGGGTGTCCATCCATGCCTGAAATACAGCCCAGAGAGGCACCGCACACGGTTTCTTCCACTACCAATAATAGCTGGAGTCGCCATATGACCGAAGCTGCAACTTTAAACTAAAAAAACAACCAAAGCAACATACAACTTTGGACCCTTTTCAAGGTCAGGACCTGTCAGTGGATTGGTTCTTTTGAAGTGTAGTGAAAGAAATTTAGATAAAATATCAATGTTTACTTTAACAGCTGCAGTCCGTATTTGAAGAAAGAGGGCGGAAAATGGACGTCTACATGGACTCTAGTCTACAAACACCACTGCCAACCTCAAACAACACTAGCTCGTTAAACACTAAGACACTGTATGTTGTACCTGGTACGGGATTTGTGGATAAAGCCACCCCGGGCTATGACAATATCCCTACACCTGTCTGTCACTATGCTAATGTGGAGTTCAAAGGTGATGGTGGGAAGACGTGTAAAGGGACGCTACTTCTGGAGAATCCCCGTGGACACACATATACACTGGAACAATGTCTGGCTCAGGTAAATTTAACGACAAAATATATAACACCGTGTGTAGACTTCAATATAAAATACTGTTGTATTTCTTATGATATTTGATGACACAATGTCGATATTTTCTTATGTAAAGCTGAATGTAAACCTCTACTCTTGTCATATACACTTTTTGCCATCTGTCTGTCCGTTTTACCTTTTTCAGCGCTTCATTTCCATAACCCCTTTTTAGATTTTCACCAAGCTGGGCAGGAAGCATTTGTATCATTTCTAGTTGTGCATATTGTAAGATTTTCCCCGGGTTTACGGACATTTGAGCATTTTTTATAACAACAAAGCTTGTCCTCGCTTCATCTCCAAAATCTATTGTTGGATTTTCACAAAACTTGGCCGCAAGCATCAGAATTATGTCTAGTTGTACATATTGTAATCCTGTTATGGTTGGGTGATTTTCTATTGATGAATATTGTGTTATGATTATTTTAATCAATTAAAGGTTTAAAGATATATATATTCCTGTTAAAACAAAAGAAATTGCATGTTTGAACATGCATTCTCTGCAAGTGTCCCGCTTTTTGTTATGTTTGTGACAATCAATTTGAACATGCATTCTCTGCAAGTGTCCCGCTTTTTGTTATGTTTGTGACAATCAGTTTGAACATGGATATATATCTAGTAACTTGATTTTGATATAAAAAATGCATTAATCAGAGGACAGCATCTGGTTATGTAACAGCACTAAGTATAAAGTATTCCAACTAATGGGACCAATTTAGGTATAAAACAGACTGTATCTGCCAATAGGAGGTAATTAAAAAAAAGAAAGATGTCTCTCAGAGGTTATGAAAAGCAGGTTATGAAAAGTGCAGTTACATAGTAAACATTGACACATAAACTTGTATAATATCCTAATTTGAATAATGAATTGCATTGTTACATCCGGTGTATTGTAATGTGTTCATACACAGTTATTTTAGTTCCGGCCAGGATTGCAAAACAAGTTTTTACACCATTAGATTACGTGTGTATTCCATCGCCATGAAGGAGAGAGGGGGCAATTGGATTTAAGAGTCTTGCCTAAGAACACCACCACTGTGCTTCTGATGGGGTTCGATCTCAAAACGTCTTGTTACAAGGCAAACACGTATCCATTACCCCACAGAAGTAATGTGTGATGAACGTGTATTTTTAAATAGAGTAAAATTAGTAGAAATATACACAATGTGTGTACGAACATGTACACTTGTAATGATTTGTATACTGTAATTACAGGCACGTGTTTTGGCAGGACGTAACAACTGTCAAGTGAAGTTATACAGAAAACCTGGACGGAAAGATGAACTTGGTACACAGAATGTTAAAGATGTGCCGAGTCTACACGCGGAAACACTCTATGCCGTGTGTCTATGATTGTCTATGATAGTAATATTATGCGTGAAGAATTGATGAAATTGTTGGCTAGTCCATCATTCTGGGTATCCAGACAATCTGGTCAGCTGAATGTCTTATTGCCTCTAGGTCTCATTCATTTCAAAGGAATTAACTTTGGCTTGTCTCAAAGTCATTTAAATCAGATTTTTAAAAGAAAATCTTATCTTTGTTATTTTTGTTACAAGTCTACACTTTCAAATTAGCTGATATGATGCTGCAGCCTGTACATAATCTATATATACACTTTACACAGTTGTAATGCTGCAAACAACATCTTGTAAAATAACCAATGTATAGACTATTCCAATCAGCAGCCTGTACATAATCTATATATAGATTGCAAACTGTTGTCATGCTCCAATCAGCAGCATGTACATAATCTATATATAGATTGCAAACTGTTGCCATGCTCCAATCAGCAGCCTGTACATAATCTATATATAGATTGCAAACTGTTGCCATGCTCCAATCAGCAGCCTGTACATATTCTATATATAGATTGCAAACTGTTGCCATGCTCCAATCAGCAGCCTGTAACCAATCTATAAACTGTGTGTGATGCACCAATCATCAAACTGAAGTTGGTATTTGTGTTGATCATGCATATTAAATTCCTGTGTGGCCCATTGGTAGAGTGTCTGATTTGGAATCGAAAGGGTCTCTGGGTCGATAGTCTTATCACTGCACATAGGTAGTGTCCTTGAGCAAGTCACCTCACACACATTGCTTAGTACTGGTTAACCGATTAGATAAACTAAGCCTGCCCAGGAAAAAGCCTGTCTAGGACCCCACAATGGGGTTGACATAAAATAGAATATAATGTACAAAATTTATAGCTCTCCTATACTGGAGGATAATAAAGAATCTATCAAGTTATTATGTCTACAATGTACTGTTTTATTAGCCATCTTTGACGGAAACTTTATAAATCTGCCAATCACAATTTAAACAAACGGGTGTTTTGGCAGCCGTGTTTCATCACGGATTTGGGATTGCGATCCTGGACTTCTTTGTCACCTAGTGTGGCCTTGGTGGTTATGGTTCTTTACTTAAAATCACTTGCCTCTCACCGCTGTAGGTTTGAATCCCACTGGGGCTGGCAAAATTCTTTCATGTCAGGAAGCTATCTGGCCTACTTGTGAAAGGTCTGTAGTTCTACCCATGCGCACCTGGCCGTCCGAGCATGAATGATTGCTTGGAAGGCACCCAGTTGGAGAGTCACCGTATGACTAAGCTGTCGGTGCGACTTTAAGCCCTAAAATAAATGAATGAACAAGAAAATTCTTTGCCATCTAAAGCTTATATGGCATCTGTATGTCTCTACCTTTAAAAGGGTATATACAGATCAATGTCAAAAGGGAGGTAAGAACTACTAAATATACTTGCTCTGTGTATTTTGTTACTTCAAATGAAAAAATAGAACTAATTGAAATGCAAATTGATCCTAGTGTTAAGGGGGCACAACTCTAATTGTTCTAGATATTGACCCAAAATAAATACTAGTGTACATATACAAAACACTTGACACTTTTAACTCTAATTCGATGCTTTACTCTTTGAACGCTAGCTGTGAAAATAACAGTTAAATACGTTGTGCAATTTCATTAGAATTGTGTCGTTACTATTAATAAAATTCCATGACATATTTCCAGAGCTTTCAGTTTCAAATAAGATAAATACATTAATGAATTGTCGTCTGCTACAATTATTTGAACTACTTATAGTCTTTATTTTACCCAGGATTCATAGAGTTAGAATCAGATAATTGAGATTTATGATTTAATAGTTTTTGAGTTTTATAATGTATTAATCCAACAAGAACAATCTTGAGTTAGTCACCACCCTGCATTATATAAATAAAGTAAACTTGGCAGGTTAATAAATCTAGAGAAATTCTCTCTAAAACAAATTCTAACTCTAAATCTCCCTCTAAAAACTCTTAATTCTCGCTCTTTATATTTGTAAAAATACAAACACATATATTAAAATACATTAAAAATCTGCTTTGTTTACTTTTGTATTATCTCCCTTCTGCTTTAAGTTTCAGTTAATTCATAAAACATAGGAGTCCTTTTAAAAAAATCCTGGAACCAGATCACCCCCAACATCAAATGGGTTTGTCCATGACCGACCTGAGGCCCAGCTTAATCCAAATTTCATGAAAATCTGTATGTAACCTTTTTATTAATCGTGTTAATGGATAAAGAAACAAATATAGACAAAAACAAGCTTTGTAGGACTGGTAATCCAGGGATCTAACCTGGTTTGATCCTCCGTCTGACCATAATAAAATGAATAGTCTTTAAATCAAGGTCTTGTGTCGGTGCTTTACACCGTGCATGTAAAAGAACCAGGAGATTCTGGAATGGGTCTCTCTCTGTATCATTGCACTATCCTCCAAAAATCTAAAATGACTAATCTCTTCAGGAGGTGTCGCTCATATGGGCCACCGGTAGCGACGATAAATAAACGTAAAAACAAGCTCCTTAGCAAAGGTGATGAAGCAAAACAAATCATTACGGTTTGGATGATAAAACTTTTAAGAACGTTACATGTTCTTTTAACTTTTTGTATATTGACTTGAAATACAATGTTCATGGATATATGCGACTGTGTGTGTGTGTATTGTGATATTTGACTTTCAACATTGACAGTTATAAAAGGTCAACTTGTTCAGCTCGTCACAGATGTACCAGCAGCTGATATTTTCATACAATACTTTTAGCCGCTAATGTTTGGCATTGCAACGTTTAGCATTTATTTGCACCAGTTTGTGAGCTTCGAAAATTGTTGGCGAGCATTTGCACCCGTTGGTTGGTTCTGGCACACGTTTACAGGTATTGACATGTGTTCATCGGGTGATCACTTGCCCCTCACCGCTGTAGGTTCAAATCCCACTGTGGGTGTCGAATTATTTCATGTGAGGAAGCTATCCAGCTGGCTTGCGGTAGATCAGTGGTTCTACTCGGGTGCACTTGCAATAATGATCGGAGGAGCATCCAAGGTCTTCCTCCATCAATAATAGTTGGAGTCGCCATAAGAACTAAGTTGTTGGTGCGACTTTAAACCCTAAAAACAAACAAACACGTTTGTGGGTATTGATGCCCATTGGCGGGCATTGGGCGTGGCACCTGTTTGAGGAGTGCTATTGATCTAAAAAATAATTGAACGAATTCCATCCCTTTGGTTTTCCTAATCTAGCCAGAGATGTTTTAAATAAAAGAAAACATAGAAAGATGATTGGATTATTATTTAACAGAGAACTTTTGCCGCTAATCATTATTAAAGTCCCTTAATGTGATATTTTTTTCGTAAAATGGAAAACTTAATCCACATTTAGCCTAGTTGTTTCCTAATTTGGTCAAAATTTCAAATTTGATAATTGAGAAAGATCTTGTGTATTTATTTTATTTGCCAAGTGTGCTTTTCCTGTTGTACATACCTTTATGACTCCGCATTCCGGTACTTGACATTCCGATGCTAGGTACCCAGTACAGCGACATGTTCACCAGGCTGGGTCAAATGCACCGATAATCCCTTTATACTTAGCAAACGACCATTTACCAAATGTTATTGGTGCTTTCGTAATAAAAATCCATCATAAGGGGACGTAATTTACAAATAGTAATTTCGCCAGTTTCATTTGTGGACAGATCTTCAAAGCTTTACTCAAAATAGGAATAATTTATTAATGTACGCATGCGCGGGTTTTGAAAAGTTGTCTTTACTTAGCGTGTTAAAAGCATTGTATACAGTGTTATACCGTACATGTATAGTGAAAAGTGAGGAATAGTTTTATAGGACTAGTAGTACAAGTGTTATAGCCGGGTACGTACAACGTTTCCTCTATAAATTGTGTATTACTACAATTGAAGGGTTTCAATTTACTTTGAGGCTAGATGAAAATCTTGGAAAAAATTAATGTAATCCAAAAAAAATGCAGAAATGGTCTTATTTTATATATAAATGTGGAAGTCGTGATAGCTCATTCGCTTCAGGTGCAAAAAGCCCAGAGTTCGAGCCCTGCTGTTTCATTCAGTAACACTAAATGTATATTCCATTTTACACATGTCACTGGTTTCCCCAACCGTGGTTGGGGATGCAACTGGATTACCCACAAAAACACTTAATAGGACCTATCTACTTTTAGTGAGTATTCAGGGGCAGTAAATGACTTGTTGCTGAAATCGTATATATCATGTGCAGCAGCGCTCATTCTAGAGGGTGACCTTGGTAAAATAGTCATCCAAGGGCCCTGATTTTGACCTCTGGAAGCCCCACTTCTCCACTAAACATTTTTAGCTGATGACATTATTTCAATGTACAAAAAAGTCTTTGAATCTAGGTTTAGGTCGAAGACCTTATATTCTGCTATGCCAAGTGTGAAGAGGCGGGTGATGGCACCAGTGTTGAGACTGTCAGAATTGTGTTTGAGGGATCCTGTGGGTTTGATACTTGGTCATAGCACGTATGTATAGTGCTCTTGGGCAAGATGACTCGCACACATTACTTAGTACTGGTAGTGATTATAACCGCTACAGAAAGACATGCCCAGGTCCCTGCTAAGGTGTTGCCACCAATGGAAATGAACTATTTAATATGTGCTTTCTTTCCGCATCATACATTGTGTGTTTTGTGTTCATTTGTCAATGCTACCTTTTTTTTGTTTTTTACTTTATTTATTAATGATTGCGAAGCAAGTTTTAACAACTTATATTAATCACTCTCGTTGGCGCGGATGAAAGCGTAAATGTGGTCATTCGTATGGGAGGAAACCGGAGTACCCGGAGAAAACCCACCTTCCTACCATTAGCGAAGCCTCCTAGAAAGATTAGGTTTTGGCGGGTAGCACATTGATCAATATTGAGCCCCATTCCATGGGCTTCTCTGGTTCGCTTAGTTATATTAGGTTTTGGAGGGTAGCACATTGATCAATATTGAGCCCCATTCCATGGGCTTCTCTGGTTCGCTTGCTTGCACTGTGTAGAGTCTGGTTCGCTTGCTTGCACTGTGTAGTCTCTGGTTCACTTGCTTGCACTGTGTAGAGTCTCTGGTTCGCTTGCTTGCACTGTGTAGAGTCTGGTTCGCTTGCTTGCACTGTGTAGAGTCTCTGGTTCGCTTGCTTGCACTGTGTAGAGTCTGGTTCACTTGCTTGCACTGTGTAGAGTCTGGTTCGCTTGCTTGCACTGTGTAGAGTCTCTGGTTCACTTGCTTGCACTGTATAGAGTCTGGTTTCGCTTGCTTGCACTGTGTAGAGCTGCTTCGCTTGCAACTGTGAAGGGTTCGCTTGCTCGCACGAGCGTTGCGCTTGTTTGCACTGTGTAGTCTGGTTCGCTTGCTTGTACTGTGTAGAGTCTGGTTCGCTTGCTTGCACTGTGTAGAGCTCTGGTTCGCTTGCTTGCACTGTGTAGAGTCTGGTTCGCTTGCTTGCACTGTGTAGAATCTCTGGTTCACTTGCTTGCACTGTGTAGAGTCTCTGGTTCGCTTGCTTGCACTGTGTAGAGTCTCTGGTTCGCTTGCTTGCACTGTGTAGAGTCTCTGGTTTGCTTGCTTGCACTGTGTAGAGTCTCTGGTTCGCTTGCTTGCACTGTGTAGTCTCTGGTTTGCTTGCTTGCACTGTGTAGAGTCTCTGGTTCGCTTGCTTGCACTGTGTAGAGTCTCTGGTTTGCTTGCTTGCACTGTGTAGAGTCTCTGGTTCGCTTGCTTGCACTGTGTAGAGCACTGGTTCTATCTTTAAAGTCTTGCTGAACAACTATGATATTAGTCTAGTATTGGTCCACTGATGCGCTACAAAGATTAAACAAGATTGTATTAGTCTAGTATTGGTCCACTGATACGCTACAAAGATTAAACAAGATTGTATTAGTCTAGTATTGGTCCACTGATGCGCTACAAAGATTAAACAAGATTGTATTAGTCTAGTATTGGTCCACTGATGCGCTACAAAGATTAAACAAGATTGTATTAGTCTAGTATTGGTCCACTGATGCGCTACAAAGATTAAACAAGATTGTGAGTAGGTTAATTCAGTGGTCAAACAATTGTATAATGGTTATCACATTGTACCGTTACAAGAAGTTACTCGGAGATATATAATATCCTGTGAAATTAACAGATTGTAAATATATCTTATCAGCTATACAATAGGATTTAATTTAATCTTATTTTATTGCATTCTAAATATTCAATGTACAATACAATACAAATGAACAAATTTGTGTACAATACAAATGAACAAACGTGTGTACAATACAAATGAACAAACTTGTGTACAAAACAAATGAACAAACTTGTGTACAATACAAATGAACAAATTTGTGTACAAAACAAATGAACAAACTTGTGTACAATACAAATGAACAAATTTGTGTACAAAACAAATGAACAAACTTTTGTACAAAACAAATGAACAAACTTTTGTACAAAACAAATGAACAAACTTGTGTACAATACAAATGAACAAATTTGTGTACAAAACAAATGAACAAACTTGTGTACAATACAAATGAACAAATTTGTGTACAAAACAAATGAACAAACTTTTGTACAAAACAAATGAACAAACTTTTGTACAAAACAAATGAACAAACTTGTGTACAATACAAATGAACAAATTTGTGTACAAAACAAATGAACAAACTTGTGTACAATACAAATGAACAAATTTGTGTACAAAACAAATGAACAAACTTTTGTACAAAACAAATGAACAAACTTTTGTACAAAACAAATGAACAAACTTGTGTACAATACAAATGAACAAATTTGTGTACAAAACAAATGAACAAACTTGTGTACAATACAAATGAACAAATTTGTGTACAAAACAAATGAACAAACTTTTGTACAAAACAAATGAACAAACTTTTGTACAAAACAAATGAACAAACTTGTGTACAATACAAATGAACAAATTTGTGTACAAAACAAATGAACAAACTTGTGTACAATACAAATGAACAAATTTGTGTACAAAACAAATGAACAAACTTTTGTACAAAACAAATGAACAAACTTGTGTACAAAACAAATGAACAAATTTGTGTACAAAACAAATGAACAAACTTTTGTACAAAACAAATGAACAAATTTGTGTACAAAACAAATGAACAAACTTGTATAATTGTATGATATACGATTCATGGCATTGTTGTTTAAGCAATAATTATCTAGTTTATACAAACAAATTAATTTTAGCTTGATTGCAAAACAAGTTCTTACAATTTATATTAATCACTCTCGAGACCTCATTCCTGATGGAATCCATCGCCACGAGGGAGAAAAGGCAACATGGAATTTAAATGCCTTGCCTAAGTGCACATTCGTAATGGCTCCAGCGTATCGATATATTTTGCAGCAAATGGGTTGTTGGGCCACAAGTTTTAACAACATTAGTATCCCCCCTCCCCTGCAACATTATTTTATTTTGAATTATGATGAAATGGGGGCTGATAGGAGTTCAAGTAATACTATATTATCAGGAATTACAGATTGCGATTAATACATATCGATAGTCTCCATTTAATAGTAAATATACTCTATAACATCTGCAAATTCCCAAGGGCCATAATCCAGTAATGACTGGTTCTTGCCAACTGTATATGTCTGCGTTTGTCGCTATCGGTTGCCCGTATGATCGATGCCACCTGAAGAGATTAGTCATTTTAGATTTCAGAAGATAATTCAATGACCAGAGTCTCCTCTGGTTCTTTTATGTGCACGGTGTAAAGACCTCGGTTTCGACACCATCTGACAGACTGTTATTATTTGGATCAGACAATGGAGCGAACCTGCGATACCTGGATTTGAAGTCTGTGTTAATCACTGGATTACTGACACATCTGTCCACTGCACTTCCTGTGTGTGTTTTACGTTTATTTATTGTCGCTACCGGTTTCCCATATGAGCGACGCCTCCTGAAGAGATTAGTCATTTAGATTTTGGAGGATAGTGCATGATACAGACAGAGACCCATTCCAGAATCTCCTCTAGTTCTTTTACGTGCACGGTGTAAAGCACCGACACGAGACCTCGGTTTAACGTCCCATCTGAAAGACTTAATTTTTATTAGGGTCAGACGGGGGATCGAACCTGCGATCCCTGGATTACCAGTCCAGCGTGTTACCACTGGACTACAGAGCCGTCTGTACTTCCTCTCAATACATTTTATTTATATACCAAGTTACATGGTAACCCCTTCTTAACTTTTGGAGATATTCTCCGGATAATACATTATAAAATATTGTAAAAGGGAGTTAATTCGGTTCTTTCTTGAGGAGAACACGCTGGTGATATTTATTTTTAAGTTTAATAAAATTCCATCCATTAGTTAAGGAGAACTGGCTATGCACATGTACTCACCGACTGACGACGACAAATCAATACCCTTCGCCGAATATCCGGCGGAGAATAAAAAGTAACGAGTTATTATGGGTAACTAAAAGCATCCTTAGACCTACCTATTGCACACGGGAGTCTGATAGACTACAGAGATGTTATCTATAAGGCACTAACAGCCTTGTACCACTATCCCGATCTATTTAGAATCTTTCTATCTAGGTTCCTGCTCTATCCTAGGACCTGCTATATAAAAATATATATATGTTATACCAGAAGGGAGGTCCTAGGTAAGAGGTACACGTTTTTGTTGTTGTGTCCTTGGGTAACACAACGAGTTCCTGTGGTCTATCAGACTCCCAACACCCGGTGTTCGGGCCTGTATTTGGGTGCCAACTAGTTTTATATATAAGACCCCACATAATAGTGTTTTCTGTTATTATGAAAAATGCCTTGATAGTAAAATGTCACATTTTCAAGTCTAAATATTTGAACTAGTGCCAAAATGACGTTTTGCGACTTTTTGTTGAGGACTACATAATTAATTTAGTCTTAGAAACTGGTGTGTACAACTGTACATAATGCGATCAAGACCGCTTATACATAGTTAAGCACTCGGGAATAATATATGAACAGACGGATATGTAGTCCAGTGGTAACACGCTGGACTGGTAATCCAGGGATCGCAGGTTCGATCCCCCGTCTGACCCTAATAAAATTAACAGTTTCAGATGGGACGTTAAACCGAGGTCTAGTGTCGGTGCTTTACACCGTGCACGTAAAAGACCCAGAGGAGATTCTGGAATGGGTCTCTGTCTGTATCATGCACTATCCTCCAAAATCTAAAATAACTAATCTCTTCAGGAGGCGTCGCTCATATGGGTAACCGGTAGCGACGATAAATAAACGTACAAAACAAACAATAATATATGATCCACGTGAACATATGCGTGCCGTTATGTAAGTCGAGCAGGTGTGTGAGTTTGGGTTTCGTGTTAATTTGGCTCGGATATATACTAGAGGACGTAGAAAACGCACACTTCGGATAAATAACTATATAAATACATAGTTTTAAACATTTTGGAATATTTTTAGTTGTTCAGTTTGTGTTTTGTAGTAAAGATGTGATATATCTTTGATGGAATCCTTCGTATTTCGTTTTCATGTAATACTAATCATCATAATGTAGGTGTGCGTTTTCTATGTCCTCTAGTATATAATGTAGGTGTGCGTTTTCTATGTCCTCTAGTATATAATGTAGGTGTGCGTTTTCTATGTCCTCTAGTATATAATGTAGGTGTGCGTTTTCTATGTCCTCTAGTATATAATGTAGGTGTGCGTTTTCTATGTCCTCTTAGTATATAATGTAGGTGTGCGTTTTCTATGTCCTCTAGTATATAATGTAGGTGTGCGTTTTCTATGTCCTCTAGTATATAATGTAGGTGTGCGTTTCTATGTCCTCTAGTATATAATGTAGGTGTGCGTTTTCTATATCCAATTGTATATAATGTAGGTGTGCGTTTCTATGTCCTCTAGTATATAATGTAGGTGTGCGTTTTCTATGTCCTCTAGTATATAATGTAGGTGTGCGTTTTCTATGTCCTCTAGTATATAATGTAGGTGTGCGTTTTCTATGTCCTCTAGTATATAATGTAGGTGTGCGTTTTCTATGTCCTCTAGTATATAATGTAGGTGTGCGTTTTCTATGTCCTCTAGTATATAATGTAGGTGTGCGTTTTCTATGTCCTCTAGTATATAATGTAGGTGTGCGTTTTCTATGTCCTCTAGTATATAATGTAGGTGTGCGTTTTCTATGTCCTCTAGTATATAATGTAGGTGTGCGTTTTCTATGTCCTCTAGTATATAATGTAGGTGTGCGTTTTCTATGTCCTCTAGTATATAATGTAGGTGTGCGTTTTCTATGTCCTCTAGTATATAATGTAGGTGTGCGTTTTCTATGTCCTCTAGTATATAATGTAGGTGTGCGTTTTCTATGTCCTCTAGTATATAATGTAGGTGTGCGTTTCTATGTCCTCTAGTATATAATGTAGGTGTGCGTTTCTATGTCCTCTAGTATATAATGTAGGTGTGCGTTTTCTATGTCCTCTAGTATATAATGTAGGTGTGCGTTTTCTATGTCCTCTAGTATATAATGTAGGTGTGCGTTTTCTATGTCCTCTAGTATATAATGTAGGTGTGCGTTTTCTATGTCCTCTAGTATATAATGTAGGTGTGCGTTTTCTATGTCCTCTAGTATATAATGTAGGTGTGCGTTTTCTATGTCCTCTAGTATATAATGTAGGTGTGCGTTTTCTATGTCCTCTAGTATATAATGTAGGTGTGCGTTTTCTATGTCCTCTAGTATATAATGTAGGTGTGCGTTTTCTATGTCCTCTAGTATATAATGTAGGTGTGCGTTTTCTATGTCCTCTAGTATATAATGTAGGTGTGCGTTTTCTATGTCCTCTAGTATATAATGTAGGTGTGCGTTTTCTATGTCCTCTAGTATATAATGTAGGTGTGCGTTTTCTATGTCCTCTAGTATATAATGTAGGTGTGCGTTTTCTATGTCCTCTAGTATATAATGTAGGTGTGCGTTTTCTATGTCCTCTAGTATATAATGTAGGTGTGCGTTTTCTATGTCCTCTAGTATATAATGTAGGTGTGCGTTTTCTATGTCCTCTAGTATATAATGTAGGTGTGCGTTTTCTATGTCCTCTAGTATATAATGTAGGTGTGCGTTTTCTATGTCCTCTAGTATATAATGTAGGTGTGCGTTTTCTATGTCCTCTAGTATATAATGTAGGTGTGCGTTTTCTATGTCCTCTAGTATATAATGTAGGTGTGCGTTTTCTATGTCCTCTAGTATATAATGTAGGTGTGCGTTTTCTATGTCCTCTAGTATATAATGTAGGTGTGCGTTTTCTATGTCCTCTAGTATATAATGTAGGTGTGCGTTTTCTATGTCCTCTAGTATATAATGTAGGTGTGCGTTTTCTATGTCCTCTAGTATATAATGTAGGTGTGCGTTTTCTATGTCCTCTAGTATATAATGTAGGTGTGCGTTTTCTATGTCCTCTAGTATATAATGTAGGTGTGCGTTTTCTATGTCCTCTAGTATATAATGTAGGTGTGCGTTTTCTATGTCCTCTAGTATATAATGTAGGTGTGCGTTTTCTATGTCCTCTAGTATATAATGTAGGTGTGCGTTTTCTATGTCCTCTAGTATATAATGTAGGTGTGCGTTTTCTATGTCCTCTAGTATATAATGTAGGTGTGCGTTTTCTATGTCCTCTAGTATATAATGTAGGTGTGCGTTTTCTATGTCCTCTAGTATATAATGTAGGTGTGCGTTTTCTATGTCCTCTAGTATATAATGTAGGTGTGCGTTTTCTATGTCCTCTAGTATATAATGTAGGTGTGCGTTTTCTATGTCCTCTAGTATATAATGTAGGTGTGCGTTTTCTATGTCCTCTAGTATATAATGTAGGTGTGCGTTTTCTATGTCCTCTAGTATATAATGTAGGTGTGCGTTTTCTATGTCCTCTAGTATATAATGTAGGTGTGCGTTTTCTATGTCCTCTAGTATATAATGTAGGTGTGCGTTTTCTATGTCCTCTAGTATATAATGTAGGTGTGCGTTTTCTATGTCCTCTAGTATATAATGTAGGTGTGCGTTTTCTATGTCCTCTAGTATATAATGTAGGTGTGCGTTTTCTATGTCCTCTAGTATATAATGTAGGTGTGCGTTTTCTATGTCCTCTAGTATATAATGTAGGTGTGCGTTTTCTATGTCCTCTAGTATATAATGTAGGTGTGCGTTTTCTATGTCCTCTAGTATATAATGTAGGTGTGCGTTTTCTATGTCCTCTAGTATATAATGTAGGTGTGCGTTTTCTATGTCCTCTAGTATATAATGTAGGTGTGCGTTTTCTATGTCCTCTAGTATATAATGTAGGTGTGCGTTTTCTATGTCCTCTAGTATATAATGTAGGTGTGCGTTTTCTATGTCCTCTAGTATATAATGTAGGTGTGCGTTTTCTATGTCCTCTAGTATATAATGTAGGTGTGCGTTTTCTATGTCCTCTAGTATATAATGTAGGTGTGCGTTTTCTATGTCCTCTAGTATATAATGTAGGTGTGCGTTTTCTATGTCCTCTAGTATATAATGTAGGTGTGCGTTTTCTATGTCCTCTAGTATATAATGTAGGTGTGCGTTTTCTATGTCCTCTAGTATATAATGTAGGTGTGCGTTTTCTATGTCCTCTAGTATATAATGTAGGTGTGCGTTTTCTATGTCCTCTAGTATATAATGTAGGTGTGCGTTTTCTATGTCCTCTAGTATATAATGTAGGTGTGCGTTTTCTATGTCCTCTAGTATATAATGTAGGTGTGCGTTTTCTATGTCCTCTAGTATATAATGTAGGTGTGCGTTTTCTATGTCCTCTAGTATATAATGTAGGTGTGCGTTTTCTATGTCCTCTAGTATATAATGTAGGTGTGCGTTTTCTATGTCCTCTAGTATATAATGTAGGTGTGCGTTTTCTATGTCCTCTAGTATATAATGTAGGTGTGCGTTTTCTATGTCCTCTAGTATATAATGTAGGTGTGCGTTTTCTATGTCCTCTAGTATATAATGTAGGTGTGCGTTTTCTATGTCCTCTAGTATATAATGTAGGTGTGCGTTTTCTATGTCCTCTAGTATATAATGTAGGTGTGCGTTTTCTATGTCCTCTAGTATATAATGTAGGTGTGCGTTTTCTATGTCCTCTAGTATATAATGTAGGTGTGCGTTTTCTATGTCCTCTAGTATATAATGTAGGTGTGCGTTTTCTATGTCCTCTAGTATATAATGTAGGTGTGCGTTTTCTATGTCCTCTAGTATATAATGTAGGTGTGCGTTTTCTATGTCCTCTAGTATATAATGTAGGTGTGCGTTTTCTATGTCCTCTAGTATATAATGTAGGTGTGCGTTTTCTATGTCCTCTAGTATATAATGTAGGTGTGCGTTTTCTATGTCCTCTAGTATATAATGTAGGTGTGCGTTTTCTATGTCCTCTAGTATATAATGTAGGTGTGCGTTTTCTATGTCCTCTAGTATATAATGTAGGTGTGCGTTTTCTATGTCCTCTAGTATATAATGTAGGTGTGCGTTTTCTATGTCCTCTAGTATATAATGTAGGTGTGCGTTTTCTATGTCCTCTAGTATATAATGTAGGTGTGCGTTTTCTATGTCCTCTAGTATATAATGTAGGTGTGCGTTTTCTATGTCCTCTAGTATATAATGTAGGTGTGCGTTTTCTATGTCCTCTAGTATATAATGTAGGTGTGCGTTTTCTATGTCCTCTAGTATATAATGTAGGTGTGCGTTTTCTATGTCCTCTAGTATATAATGTAGGTGTGCGTTTTCTATGTCCTCTAGTATATAATGTAGGTGTGCGTTTTCTATGTCCTCTAGTATATAATGTAGGTGTGCGTTTTCTATGTCCTCTAGTATATAATGTAGGTGTGCGTTTTCTATGTCCTCTAGTATATAATGTAGGTGTGCGTTTTCTATGTCCTCTAGTATATAATGTAGGTGTGCGTTTTCTATGTCCTCTAGTATATAATGTAGGTGTGCGTTTTCTATGTCCTCTAGTATATAATGTAGGTGTGCGTTTTCTATGTCCTCTAGTATATAATGTAGGTGTGCGTTTTCTATGTCCTCTAGTATATAATGTAGGTGTGCGTTTTCTATGTCCTCTAGTATATAATGTAGGTGTGCGTTTTCTATGTCCTCTAGTATATAATGTAGGTGTGCGTTTTCTATGTCCTCTAGTATATAATGTAGGTGTGCGTTTTCTATGTCCTCTAGTATATAATGTAGGTGTGCGTTTTCTATGTCCTCTAGTATATAATGTAGGTGTGCGTTTTCTATGTCCTCTAGTATATAATGTAGGTGTGCGTTTTCTATGTCCTCTAGTATATAATGT
>CM026398.1:29619860-30084489 GCA_014843695.1 Archivesica marissinica
TAGTATATAATGTAGGTGTGCGTTTTCTATGTCCTCTAGTATAACATGTAGGTGTGCGTTTTCTATGTCCTCTAGTATATAATGTAGATGTGCGTTTTCTATGTCCTCTAGTATATAATGTAGGTGTGCGTTTTCTATGTCCTCTAGTATATAATGTAGGTGTGCGTTTTCTATGTCCTCTAGTATATAATGTAGGTGTGCGTTTTCTATGTCCTCTAGTATAATGTAGGTGTGCGTTTTCTATGTCCTCTAGTATATAATGTAGGTGTGCGTTTTCTATGTCCTCTAGTATATAATGTAGGTGTGCGTTTTCTATGTCCTCTAGTATATAATGTAGGTGTGCGTTTCTATGTCCTCTAGTATATAATGTAGGTGTGCGTTTTCTATGTCCTCTAGTATATAATGTAGGTGTGCGTTTTCTATGTCCTCTAGTATATAATGTAGGTGTGCGTTTTCTATGTCCTCTAGTATATAATGTAGGTGTGCGTTTTCTATGTCCTCTAGTATATAATGTAGGTGTGCGTTCTCTATGTCCTCTAGTATATAATGTAGGTGTGCGTTTTCTATGTCCTCTAGTATATAATGTAGGTGTGCGTTTTCTATGTCCTCTAGTATATAATGTAGGTGTGCGTTTTTATGTCCTCTAGTATATAATGTAGGTGTGCGTTTTCTATGTCCTCTAGTATACAACTTAGGTGTGCGTTTCTATGGCCTCTAGTATATAATGTAGGTGTGTGTTTTCTATATCCAATTGTATATAATGTAGGTGTGCGTTTCTATGTCCTCTAGTATATAATGTAGGTGTGCGTTTTCTATGTCCTCTAGTATATAATGTAGGTGTGCGTTTTCTATGTCCTCTAGTATATAATGTAGGTGTGCGTTTTCTATGTCCTCTAGTATATAATGTAGGTGTGCGTTTTCTATGTCCTCTAGTATATAATGTAGGTGTGCGTTTTCTATGTCCTCTAGTATATAATGTAGGTGTGCGTTTTCTATGTCCTCTAGTATATAATGTAGGTGTGCGTTTTCTATGTCCTCTAGTATATAATGTAGGTGTGCGTTTTCTATGTCCTCTAGTATATAATGTAGGTGTGCGTTTTCTATGTCCTCTAGTATATAATGTAGGTGTGCGTTTTCTATGTCCTCTAGTATATAATGTAGGTGTGCGTTTTCTATGTCCTCTAGTATATAATGTAGGTGTGCGTTTTCTATGTCCTCTAGTATATAATGTAGGTGTGCGTTTTCTATGTCCTCTAGTATAATGTAGGTGTGCGTTTTCTATGTCCTCTAGTATATAATGTAGGTGTGCGTTTTCTATGTCCTCTAGTATATAATGTAGGTGTGCGTTTTCTATGTCCTCTAGTATATAATGTAGGTGTGCGTTTTCTATGTCCTCTAGTATATAATGTAGGTGTGCGTTTTCTATGTCCTCTAGTATATAATGTAGGTGTGCGTTTTCTATGTCCTCTAGTATATAATGTAGGTGTGCGTTTTCTATGTCCTCTAGTATATAATGTAGGTGTGCGTTTTCTATGTCCTCTAGTATATAATGTAGGTGTGCGTTTTCTATGTCCTCTAGTATATAATGTAGGTGTGCGTTTTCTATGTCCTCTAGTATATAATGTAGGTGTGCGTTTTCTATGTCCTCTAGTATATAATGTAGGTGTGCGTTTTCTATGTCCTCTAGTATATAATGTAGGTGTGCGTTTTCTATGTCCTCTAGTATATAATGTAGGTGTGCGTTTTCTATGTCCTCTAGTATATAATGTAGGTGTGCGTTTTCTATGTCCTCTAGTATATAATGTAGGTGTGCGTTTTCTATGTCCTCTAGTATATAATGTAGGTGTGCGTTTTCTATGTCCTCTAGTATATAATGTAGGTGTGCGTTTTCTATGTCCTCTAGTATATAATGTAGGTGTGCGTTTTCTATGTCCTCTAGTATATAATGTAGGTGTGCGTTTTCTATGTCCTCTAGTATATAATGTAGGTGTGCGTTTTCTATGTCCTCTAGTATATAATGTAGGTGTGCGTTTTCTATGTCCTCTAGTATATAATGTAGGTGTGCGTTTTCTATGTCCTCTAGTATATAATGTAGGTGTGCGTTTTCTATGTCCTCTAGTATATAATGTAGGTGTGCGTTTTCTATGTCCTCTAGTATATAATGTAGGTGTGCGTTTTCTATGTCCTCTAGTATATAATGTAGGTGTGCGTTTTCTATGTCCTCTAGTATATAATGTAGGTGTGCGTTTTCTATGTCCTCTAGTATATAATGTAGGTGTGCGTTTTCTATGTCCTCTAGTATATAATGTAGGTGTGCGTTTTCTATGTCCTCTAGTATATAATGTAGGTGTGCGTTTTCTATGTCCTCTAGTATATAATGTAGGTGTGCGTTTTCTATGTCCTCTAGTATATAATGTAGGTGTGCGTTTTCTATGTCCTCTAGTATATAATGTAGGTGTGCGTTTTCTATGTCCTCTAGTATATAATGTAGGTGTGCGTTTTCTATGTCCTCTAGTATATAATGTAGGTGTGCGTTTTCTATGTCCTCTAGTATATAATGTAGGTGTGCGTTTTCTATGTCCTCTAGTATATAATGTAGGTGTGCGTTTTCTATGTCCTCTAGTATATAATGTAGGTGTGCGTTTTCTATGTCCTCTAGTATATAATGTAGTTGTGCGTTTTCTATGTCCTCTAGTATATAATGTAGTTGTGCGTTTTCTATGTCCTCTAGTATATAATGTAGGTGTGCGTTTTCTATGCCCTCTAGTATATAATGTAGGTGTGCGTTTTCTATGTCCTCTAGTATATAATGTAGGTGTGCGTTTTCTATGTCCTCTAGTATATCTACATCTCAGACAGTCCGTATAACTCGCAACATGTACGTATAGCTCGAAACATGACCGTGCGTTACCAGTAAATGAAATGCGTAGATAGTAACGTATATCCCTACTATTAAACTAAGTCACCAAAACAACTACATGTACATAGTCGATGTAACATAGAGTCTCTTCTTTGTAATTTTGTTTATAGTCGCCACCGCATAAATGCATTTGGGCGACTGTATTTTCTAAGATGGTTATGTCCTAAGGTGATTCTTCTTGTCTAAGGTGATTCTTCTTGTCCTAAGGTGATTCTTCTGTGGTGGTTATTCGATGATGATTATACTTGTTCTGTGATGATTATTCCTATGCTTCTATGATGATTATTCCTGTTCTTCTACGTTGAGTAGTTCGGTATTCTCTGAAGGTTCTGTATTCTGTGTGGCTTATGAAGACGTCATCAGGTGGTTACTTCTTTCTGTGCCGGCCAGGTTGACAAGGCCTGGTCTGTACGTGGTCCTTTGTAGGGCCACACTACTCACTGTTGGTCACCCCGCAGCAGCATTAATACGGATCTGACAGTTAGACATCTGGTCGTCGATTGTCGCAAGCAAGTCCAGATACAGTATAGATCGGGGGAGCGTGGATCCACGACCGTTGCCGCTCCCTCAGGTCCGCCATCTCTTCTAAACGAAAGATCGAAAATCCAGTGTTCAGCTAGAACACCACCTGGAAGAGATGGCAGATCTGTCCTGATGTGCCATAGCCGTGGATCCACATACTTGGAGAGATTCCCCCTTCGCAAGATCGACAACCAGAAGATCCCAGAATCCTACGCTGCTGCTGCGGAATGTGCACCGGTCACGACGTCGTGAGGAGATCGACCGGTTAACATAGAGTTTACTCGTCACAGTTATATATAGAGGTAAATGGGTATGGCATGATGTTGTTCACGGCGTTTAAATAACTTATTATATTAGGTCGAATGTGTTGATACAGTACGGACATAATACATGATGTTTATGGTTATTATTCACGTATTTTAAATTACCCCCCCCCCCACGTAAAATATAAAAATCCCAACAATCAAATTATCTTAAAGAAATCTGTGATTAAATGAACCCTTGTATTTTTGGGGAAATATGTAGACAATGAGAACCACATATAAGGACCTTTATCTAACTCAATTACATGCGCAAATAATTGGAATGTTTTTGATATATACCAAGGTTAACATTCTATCATTGCTAAGAAAGAAGTATGTCCACCTAATCTAGGGAGTTCACATACCATTGACCTTTTCATGTATTCAAACTAAACAAACAGTGAAATAAAGTCAAAATATCATTATCTCCGTGGACAGTTTTCATTATTGTTATGGGGGGGGGGGGACTGTTCACATTAAATTTTCATTTCCCTCGTTTTCTCTAACTACGCTGTACGCTGACGTCATTCATTTTCTTGTGCTAAATTCATTTCGACCGACAACTATACAAATTAGACGGGCCAGTGCACAACTGTGAATCATTAAATACAGGGGTCGCATGTTCGTATGGTCTGTAGTCCAGTGGTTAACACGGACTGGTAATCCAGGGAGCACTGCAGGTTCGACCCCCCCCCGTCTGACCCTAATAAAAATGAGCAGTCTTTCAGATGAGATTTTAAACCGAGGTCTCATGTCGGTGCTTTACACCGTGCACGTAAATGAACCAGAGGAGACACTGGAATGGGTCTCTGTCTGTATCATTGCACTATCCTCCAAAAATCTAAAATGACTAATCTCTTCAGGAGGCGTCGCTCATAAGGGCAATCGGTAGCGACGATAAATAAACGTAAAACACACACTCATATGATTCTCAGTAATAACAATACCTGTCTATCAGATGGGACTATAAATCGAGATCCTATGTTGGCCTACCTGTGCTATACACCAGGTATGTGGACAATCAGGGATGATTAACCCATTTCATTCTGGATACCGTTCAAACGGTATCTGCAAAGAACATAGAGCCAGATCAACCGCCACGGAACGAGCCGTCTGATTAGGATATATGCTGTTTGCTATTCAGATGATCTTGCTTAGACACTTGGCTATGCAGCAAATAACATAGATCCTGATCAGCACGCAGCGTCACGCTGCGGCTGATCTGGATCTATGTTGTTTGCAAAAGCCTTTAAATATATCCAGAATGAAATGGGTTAAGTTCTAGAATTGGCGTGTCTATAGTATCTTGCACTATTCTCCAATAACTAAAATAACTATATTTGTACTGTACTTGGGCATAGCCCAGATTAACCAGGGGGGCGCGATAAATAAGTGGGTAAAACAAGCACTATACAAGAGGGCGGTTCCGTTGAGAATATGAAATTGGCGTTAATAATTTAACAAAAGTACTAAACTGACCAAAACTGTTTTAATATTTGGAGTATGAGTTCTTATAGATCATCATTTATACTATTTATGTTACCATTAAAGCTTTACAAAACGCCGGAGTAGCATGCTCGCAGTCGCCGACGGGGCAGACGATAACCGGCATGCTAAGATCTACGAGATGTATACGGAATCGTATAGTATAGATCTGTATGTTAAGCAATCTTAACATATCCTGGTATGGCATACATAGAATCTAGACCAGTGGTTGCATGTCTCACGGCATGATCATAGATTTTTGTTGTGGGCATATTTATGACATTTCATCTCTGGGCATAGCAATTTTAGACTCAATTTTAGTTTATACTAATTTATTTTAGCTCGATTGGGAAACAAGTTCTTACAACTTATATCAATCACTCTCGAGTTAGACTCAATTTTGTATCATTTAGAAAAATTCATCGAAATTTGAAAGTCTATTAAAACGTATATTAAAATGCGACAGAGTGAATTATCGACGTTCTTGCATTCATAATGTGCTCATATGAGCAACGCCTCCTGAAGAGATTAGTCATTTTGGAGGATAGTGCAGTGATACAGAAAGAGTCTCCCAAAGTCTCCTCTGGTTCTTTTGCGTGCACGGTGTAAAGCACCGGTTTAACGTTCCATCTGAACGACTGTTAATTTTATTAGGGTCAGACGGGGGATCGAACCTGCGATCTCTGGATGACCAGCGTGTTACCACTGGACTACAGATCCGTCTTACGAGTAGGCCTACTTCGGTGTTACATGTATATAGGGTAACGGTTTTTTCGTAATACATAAATACTTAATCTTCGCGCATGCGTTTATGAATAACCGTTCCACTTCGTGTATCATCGCTCTTTGTGTAGTATGCAACGGTATTGAATCGGGGATACTCGGCAATCTACGTCGGAGACTAAATGCCGATGTTTCCCAGGTCAATATTGTCGTGCACGTGTTTTGTCTCGTGAACACATGTCAATGTCTTGTTCTGTGTCCAATCGTTTTGTTTGTTGTATTTGTATGAATGAAAGATTGTATGAACGTGAATGAAAAGCTCTGCATGCATTGGACTAATAGATCTTCTTTGCACAATCATACCGCCGCCCATGGTCAGAACCCAGTGAAACTCTTGCGAGTAAAGTCAAACTATATAATTTTATATAGAATATTTACCTTTCAATTTATATTGAGAGTTTTACTTTACAACACTTTGGTAAGATTTATATTGTAAGTTTTAAGCTTTTTCCATGTATACGGATTAAAGAATTATCATCGAACGAACCTACGCCAGAGTGGCTTGTAGCCTATATGAATGGCCCCTGTCACAATATCCTGGGGGACCATTGCCGCCAGCACCATCGTACATTCGGTGCTCAATGTATTAGTCCAGCCTACACATTCAAACAAGGTTAGCTACGCCCCTGACAGATAAAGAATTACTTTTACTTTATAGTTAGTATTCTCTTGTAATGGTCACACTCAATGCCCACCCCGGGTCCGCTACAGTAGTGAAATGGGACGGGGTGAAACATTTAGTTCACAAGTTAGTGTTTTGATTATGTTGGTTTTCTTACAGCGCGACTCGTATTTGTAGGATGTTGATCATCTTGTCATAGACTAAGAGGGGATTATGCCCAAGCAGTACAATATCACCGGTGGGAGTTTGTGCAATCAAAATAACGGGGAGGCGGTATATAATGTCCTACAATCTAATTTAACATGAACGCCGTACATGCCTATGTAGAGTATAATCAATACAAACAACCACGTGATCTCTGTGCATTATAAAAGCAGCGAGCTAGCCGTGTAAAGTCATACCGCTGATTTTTTGTCTTGCTGCGTCAGTGAACGTACGGGCAAATATCAACAGAATTCTGTAAACTCTACATTTTCTTGTAACAAAAAATTACCACCTTACAGTCGACGATATGGATAAGAAGATGATATCAAGACCTCGCCAGAATTTTCATCAGGAGGCCGAAGCTGGGCTCAACAGGCAGGTGAACTTGGAGCTGTACGCCAGCTATGTCTACCAGTCAATGGTAAGTCGATATTTGCTATACATATTCTACACGCGCTCGTACTACGCAATGTTCTCTGGGAATATTAATTAAATGTAGGTCAAAGATCTGTGTGTACACCAACGGCAACTGTTTCGTATTGATCAATTGTAAGATCCCTCCGTTTTCTAGACTTTGCGCACACCCAGTTGTCTGTCGTGCACATGTGACGCCCGACAAGTAATTGTTGGTAAAATAGTATGCGGATGTCATAATACTGGAAGCGTGTTCGCTTCAGGTGGGAAAGGCCGCACCCAACTAACTATACCCGTTACAATTGTGACTAAGCAACACGCTCATAGTTGGTGCTACAAACAGATAAAATGAATCGTAAATACAATCAGAAATTGATCGTTCATTCTACTGCAGTATAAAATAGAAGCACGCTAAATTGGCACATATTCAATTTCTGTATGATACACATGTCGGACAAGGTCGTTAGTCAGATCTGTTCGTAAACAACGTGTTCGTAGGCCTATAGATATATTCTGTAATGGTAGACCACATTCTTGTCCTATATATAAAACCTCTACATATTTTTTATTTTCTATGTTATTTGAAAAATTCCTCGATAGTAATGTCATTCATATTTCAAGTAAATATTTGGACTACACACATTATATGCTACATACTTGGAACATAGAGTGGTGAAACCTATGCTTGGAACATAGACTCTGATAGAGTGGTGGAACCTATTCTTGGCGTATTTTCTATTTTCATCCCTATTTAAAATACTTATATAGTTCTAAGCTAATATAGCTGACAGAGCTGAAGCCTGGTTCAATAGCCATTCCGTTGTGTGCATCGTTAGGCTGATGCAACTGTCGCGCGACTGATCCAGCAGACGAATATAAACAAACAAATCATTGAGATAATTCCACCGAAACTAATACGGTGTATGAGCAATTTAGGTAGTTATCCGTAATCTACACCTAAGCCGAAAAAATAGTTTCTATACCATTTCTGATTAAGATCAATAAGTGTTTTTATTCAATGATATCAAAATAAGATATTCAACAAGTTTTGGTGGATAAATAAAAAATAACAAGTACGCCGTGCATAGGTGCCCTGAAGTCTCGAGTTCCCCATATAAACGAGTGCCAACCGACACCGTTGTGATAGCTGTATTGCGTTGCGATAGCTGTATTGCGTTGCGATAGCTGTATTGAGCAGCAAGGTCACATGATGAAGCTAAAACTGTCAACAAGAGTGTTTTGAAAGATGTTTTCACGACGTAAGAAAATGATAATATACGGCAAGTGCAATTAACATTGTATACTGGTCATGCAGGCTTTACGCCGAGCATAGGTTCCACCACTCTATGCTCTAGTAACCTAAGAATATTTTATTACAAATCCAGGCCGATTATAAATATTTTATTACAAATCCAGGCCGATTATAAATGTCATGTTATTGGCAATATTAACATATGGAAACAAATGCAGGACACATCGTTGAACATTTTTTTCTACAGAATGGAATCGGAAACGTAGATGGATAAATAGATGCCGAGTATATTTCTTTTGAAATATTTCCCACAGGCACAGAGTCGGAGTATTTCAACTAATAAACAAATGACGTACACGACTATGGAAATAGTCGCCCTAGGGATACCGACTTTGCCCCCTGGTGCCCACCCCCCACTTCTACCTAAACATTTAAAAAAAAAAAAAATTTACACTTCATACAAAATGTTGTCCAGTAAGATACACTGGCCCATTATAAAGCACTGCTTCTATTCATATGTTCTATTTAATGGTCATCTTGTGTATTTTAACCCTATTTTGTTGAATTATATTAAATAACACCATTTAAAAGACGCAATCTCGCGCTTCCCCCAAAAATTCTGACCTAGAATGAGCCCCGAGACTAACGGTGAGATGCTGGTATTTTAGAACGAAGATATGCGACGGTCTGCAAACAAAGAACATTATATAGATAGGGGATCCTAGGCTTACTAGCTTGTATGTCGTCTTTAAAGAGTGTTGGTGTTTTCCATGGGTTAAAATACCAGGGATCATTCTAGAGGGCGATGTGGGCGAAATTGTCGCCCTAGGGACCCTGACTTCGCCCTCTGGGGGCCCCACTTTGCCCTTAAAATTGTTTTTGGTTTTTACGATTTTCAAACAAAGCTTTGTCTAGTAAGATACACTGGCCCATTATAAAGCACTCCTTCTATTCAAATGTTGTATTTAATGGTTGTACTGTGCATTTTAACCCTATTTTGCAGAAGTATATTAAAAAACACCATTTAAAGGAGCGATCGCGCGCTTTCTCACTTCTCCCAAAAATTCTGACCTAGAATGAACCCTGAAATACTACTGATAAAATATGAACCTAACACTCTAGCTCTGATAAATGTGAATAAAAAAATATATATACTGCAATATTATACAATATACCACCATGATTTAACATGTACATGAATTGTGATATATATATAATGTTACTAGGTCTATTGTACGATACTTGCATGGTGTTATTTATATATATATATATCATCGTACATAGTACAGGTGTGTGTGTGTATGATATGACATTCACAACTGTGTATGAATGGATCACACCTTGGGATATCTGTGAAATGTGGCTATAAAGTAAAGTAATATTTATCTGTAGAAATGTGTGCAAAAACCCACACGGATCTGTAGTCCAGTGGTAACATGCTGGACACCCAGGGTTCCCTTTGTCTGAATTTTTGTCTGTGCCACTTCTGTTGCCAATTGAAAAAAATTGGAGCCAATTTGAAAACTTGGAACCATTGAACTAAAAGCCATGTATTTGACAAAACATGTTGTTACCAAAAAATGTTGCGCCAAATATTTAAGCCAATTCACAAAAGTTAGCGCCAGTATTTGTATTTTGTCGCCATTGGCGACCGACGCTGGGAACCCTCTGCACACCTAGTACACACAGACATCATGTATTTTTCCAAGTTGATGTAATACTATGCTATCGGAAATAATCAAAAGGATCCTGATGCTATTCGTATGTAATTCTCCCGGATAACTCTGTGATACATATAATACAAGGTCCGCCTCTGTGGTCGAGTGGTTACGGGCGCTGACTTGTATACCACTGTAACCTATCATCACTGATGGTCACGGGTTAGAGTCCCGCTCAGGTCGTGTCTCATTTATATGAAAAAGTTGGCAGTTTCTTACGGAGGTTGGTGCACCCAAGTACTGGTTAACCGCTGGAGCCTGCCCAGGAAATGTGTTAGGTAAACTGCCCGCCGGCGATATAGCCCAAAATGGTGCTGATGCAGGCGTAATACCCGAAATATAACATAAAATTCTATGTCTCTCCCATAATTGTTCGTTGAGATTAGTGTCCATCACCATATTACCATACATGGCTCAATGTGTAATGTTTTGTATTGATGCTTTGTTGAGATTAGTGTCCATCACCATATTATCATACATGGCTCAATGTGTAATGTTTTGTATTGATGCTTTGTTGAGATTAGTGTCCATTACCATACATGGCTCAGTGTGTAATGTTTTGTATTGATGCTTTATATTCATGCAATGTCGCTAATCTTCCATACTGGTATTGTTGAAAGAGAAGATGGCAACGTTAATACGTGTTGATAATGATGGTTTAGCTCTGTATTGTTTAGAAACAGTATAACGTCACACCACACGCAACCCCACTATCTCATTTCAATTTCACTTTCTCATTTAACAGGTACGTTATGCATATCCTTGCTCAGTATATCTGAGTTGCCAGTAGCTTATCACAGTGAGATAGATTGAAAAGTCTCATTCACACTTGCACAACTACGTAGATCTTCTCTAACAGTCACACATACACACACATATTATATAGGCGTCCGAATAAGTATTAAGTAAGAAGTGTTTATATAGAATCCAGTGGGCATTACCTGAAGCAATTCAATCACAATATCAGGAACATGTAACATAATACTATTTACGTGCAATGTATGTAACATAATACTATTTTTAAGTGTCGTGTATGTAACAGAATACTATTTACGTGTAATGTATATAGCAGAATACTATTTACGTGCAATGAATGTAGCATAATACTATTTACGTGTAATGTATGTAACATAATACTATTTACGTGTAATGTATATAGCAGAATAATATTTACCTGTAATAGATGTAACATTATACTATTTCTAAGTGTCATGTATGTAACAGAATACTATTCACGTGCAATGTATGTAACAGAATACTATTTACGTGTAATGTATGTAACAGAATACTATTCACGTGTAATGTATGTAACAGAATACTATTCACGTGCAATGTATGTAACAGAATACTATTTACGTGTAATGTATATAGCAGAATAATATTTACCTGTAATAGATGTAACATTATACTATTTCTAAGTGTCATGTATGTAACTGAATACTATTTAAGTGTCATGTATGTAACTGAATACTATTTAAGTGTCATGTATGTAACATAATACTATTTACGTGTAATGTATATAGCAGAATAATATTTACCTGTAATAGATGCACCAAGTATTGGTTAACCGCTGGAGCTTGCCCAGGAAAGGTGTTAAGTAAACTGCCCGCCGGCAATATAGCCCGAAATGATGCTGATGCAGGCGTAAAACCCGAAATATAACCTATAACATATAATACAAATGTAACATCATATCGATGTATGGCAAAATACAGATGAATCTGAATTTCCGTACAATTTACGCCAACTCTTGTTACATATACAATGAAAAACTATAGATTTATTTATTTTACAGATTATTGTAAATTGCAAATACCTAACTCTTAAAAACGATATTAAAATCGCATGAATAACTCTTTTGAGCAGTGTCACGATTTCGAATAATGTTATTGTGAAATCCGTTTACTGATCTCCTGCATGACTGAACACTACTGCATGACTGAACATAATACCTGAAAATGTTAAATATAGATTTAATGGAGACAACAGTCGTGACACGTGGCATTAGTAACTACACAATAGTACTTGGATCGGTTATATTCAATATACCTGTGTAGGGTATTTGCATAGAGTTGAATTTAAATAAAAGTTGTTTTTATTAGTGAATCCAGTACCAATCTTGTAGTAGTGAATCCATTACCAATCCTGTGTTAGTGAATCCAGTACCAATCCTGTGTTAGTGAATCCAGTACCAATCTTGTGGTAGTGAATCCAGTACCAATCCTGTGGTAGTGAATCCAGTACCAATCCTGTGGTAGTGAATCCAGTACCAATCCTGTGGTAGTGAATCCAGTACCAATCCTGTGGTAGTGAATCCAGTACCAATCTTGTGGTAGTGAATCCAGTACCAATCTTGTGGTAGTGAATCCAGTACCAATCCTGTGGTAGTGAATCCAGTACCAATCCTGTGGTAGTGAATCCAGTACCAATCCTGTGGTAGTGAATCCAGTACCAATCCTGTGGTAGTGAATCCAGTACCAATCCTGTGGTAGTGAATCCAGTACCAATCTTGTGGTAGTGAATCCAGTACCAATCTAACATCACAAGACCCATCGGCTTAATTAACTACTAGTTAGAATGACTCTGCTTTAGCACTTGCTTCAACACATACTGGTAGACTCTTCAACACATACCCGTAGACTCTTCAACACATACCCGTAGACTCTTCTCTTCAACACATACCCGTAGACTCTTCAATACATACCCGTAGACTCTACAACACATACCCGTAGACTCTACAACACATACCCGTAGACTCTACAACACATACCCGTAGACTCTTCCACACATACCCGTAGACTCTTCCAACCTACACATGTCTGATATTTAAATTTCTTGTTCTGTTTAGAAACGTACTTTGATAGTAAAATATAAAATAACATAAATATCTGATGTAAACATATGTCTACATATTAGGACTAAGTTGTTATTGCCCAATCCTGAATCGATGATTCAGTTTGTTGTGGATAAATTATTCATGGCCTTGGAACACAATGGGGGGTCAACATAAAGTACACAACTGATGTATGTCACATGATATGAGGTGACAAGCCTAGCTTTAATTTATTTGTATATAAATCTGGGACATGTTCTAGTTTCTCTCCAATTTCAGTTATTGGGATCGACTTGCTTGACTGCTTCAGTGCTAGTCTATGTAATGTTATATTCTCCCTCCTATATAATACACACACCACCAGTGCCTTAGCATAAGGTTATACAAATTTATTTTAGCTCCATAATGCGTTGGTGCATATGCAGGGTTCCCTCTGTCTGAATGTTTGTCTGTGCCACTTCTGTCGCCAATTGAAAAACACTGTAGCCAACTAAGAGCCATATAGTTCACAAATAAATATTTTAAGCCATTTATTTGATAAAATATGTGCCCAAAAAAAAAATGTTGCGCCAAATATTTTCGCCAATGCACAAAATTTAGCGCCAATAATTATTTGACGACCTACATAGGGAACCCGGCATATGTGATTTCCCACTGAATCAAGACGGTAGCACCAGTTAGATCACAATTTACAGAAAACAATATCAACAAGACTGAACAAAATTAGTATAATAGATAGATCTGAATGCAATGTGTGTCGTCTTAACATTCATGCTAGTATTTGCCTTGTATTTTCAGTCTTTCTACTTTGATCGCGACGATATTGCATTGAAGGGCTTCAGCAAGAGATTCAAGGAGTGCTCGGACGAGGAGCGCGGGCACGCTGAGATGTTCATGAAGTATCAGAACAAGAGAGGCGGACGTATTGTCCTACAACCCATACCGGTACGTATCGTCCCAACAATGGATGCATGTGCTGATCTAGCCTGTGGAACCGTCGTTGTTACTTTGCATGTCCGTCAAATATATATATCTGTAGCTTGCCACCCATGAATAATTTAATACCACAGGGTTCTAATATCGAGTAGAAAACTAGCAGGTCTTCTGCATTTTTAACGATCACATTCTTGTCGGTTTGCCAGTAACAAAGCTATCAAATCTAAAATCACATTCTTGTCGGTTTGCCAATAACAAAGCTATCAAATCTAAAGACTGGAATCCAGGCTATGATCTGACCTTCCAATTTTACGTGGTGGAGACGCAGACGTCGGCAAGACTACCACAGCGAAGATCTGTGCAAGACTGGATATTTATCAGCGACGCAAATAAAATAATAGTTGTTGATCATTTCAGAAACCCGACCACGATGAGTGGGGCTCTGGCGCCGATGCAATGGAAGCAGCGCTTGCACTGGAGAAGAATGTCAATCAGTCTCTGCTTGACCTTCACAAGATCGCCCAAGATCATGGTGATGCACAGGTATTTTAAAATTATACGACGGATTGTTAAAGACATTAGATGTCTGGATAGAAAGCATCTCTGGATCGATCTTCACAGGATAGCCCAGTCATGATGTCACAAAAATCTCAGTTCGGTAATATTTTTCCCAAGTAACATGTACTGTTCATTGTAAATGTCGAATCACCAAAATTGAGAGAAAAGATTGAGGCAATGTGCCTGGTTTACGAACACCACTAGTATGATTCTTGATCTCGCAACCCCTTGGTCACGAGGTGGCCAGCATATCCAGTACACTAGAGGCTCCACTGGTTTTATATGCAACCAGAGTATCTGCCAAATCGTCGTTAAGTCGTGTTCATACACTAGTTAAATGTGGTTTTTTAATCGGAGATGTAAATTAGATGGATAGAAACCTTGGCCAATTCGTATAAAATGCCTCGAATAGTGCCCAACTATAAAGACTTTAATTTAATTTATTGCTCGATTCATTCTACATATACATGTGAATACAAAGCATGACAATTTAATGAAAAGCAAACGGTTCGGGCCATAAGTTCTAGCAACATTGGTCGGACGGTTTAATACATGGAATAATACATGGAACAAGATGGTTCTATTGTGAATATTTCGGGTTGCAAGTAATCCAGGGTAGGAGTTTTTGGATCATTTTGTAAGTTTTGAGCAAACAAATGAAAAACCACCATATCGCCAATTTGAAAAACTTGGAGCCAACTAAGAGCCATTTCGTAGTTTAGATAAATATTTGACGAAACATGTTGTGCCAAAAAAAAAAGAAGGAATTTAAGAGAAACAAAAGTTGAGCCAAATATTTTTGCCAAATTCACAAAATTTAGCGCCAGTAAGTGATTTGTCACAATTGGCGACCAACAGCGGGAACCCTGGGATACTTTGTCCGCCTTTTAACTGATGGGAGTTTGAGCCCACGGTAATGGGTGTCCAATAGCAAAACACTTTGATCTGGATTCCACATCATCTCTCTGGTGGGTTGTCGAGTTTGAGCCCCGCCATATCCACGGTAATGGGTGTCCACATCATCTCTCTTCATGGCGGTGGGTTTCACAAGGAATGAAGTGAGGTCGAGTTATAGATTAGAAGTTGGAATAATTTGTGTTTTGCAATAGCGCTCGTACTCCATATTTTTATTCACCCGTTACAGATGACGGACTTCCTGGAGGGAGAGTTCCTCAAGGAACAGGTGGAGGCCATCAAGGAGCTCAGCGACCGCCTCACCAATCTGAAGCGAGTTGGCCCAGGACTGGGAGAGTGGCACTATGACCAGTCACTTCTGTAAACCGACAAATCAATAAAACAATTGTATTTCAATATCTGACAATTTCGTGCACTTGATCACACGACAGGTTGTTCAGTATGCTTAAAGCACGTTTTTAATTAATAAATGTTTATACGACTGAAAATTGATTATTTGCTTTTATGCCCCCCCCCCCTCCCTGAAGAATTTCTTCTTCAGGGGACATATAGTTTTCGTACCCGTCGGTATGTCGGTACGAGTCCATATATTTCCTGTCCGGGCTGCAACGATGGAAGAATTTGAAAACTGTGCCACAAATGTTAGCCAGATATAGGTGATGTATCGTACACAAGATCTATGCCTGTAGTTTCACGGTCAATGTCACACTTGGAGGTTCAATGTGAATGTGGGCTTGTTTATCCTCGCCGCCGGTGAGCGTACTAAGTGGGCTTGTTTATCCTCGCCGCCGGTGAGCGTACTAAGTGGGCTTGTTTATCCTCGCCGCCGGTGAGCGTACTAAGTGGGCTTGTTTATCCTCGCCGCCGGTGAGCGTACTAAGTGGGCTTGTTTATCCTCGCCCGCCGGTGAGCGTACTAAGTGGGCTTGTTTATCCTCGCCGCCGGTGAGCGTACTAAGTGGGCTTGTTTATCCTCGCCGCCGGTGAGCGTACTAAGTGGGCTTGTTTATCCTCGCCGCAGGTGAGCGTACTAAGTGGCTTGTTATCCTCCCGCCACACAAACAACACCCCCCCACACAACACCCCCCCACACAACACCCCCCCACACAACACCCCCGCCGGTGAGCGTACTAAGTGGGCTTGTTTATCCTCACCGCCGGTGAGCGTACTAAGTGGGCTTGTTTATCCTCGCCGCCAGTGAGCGTACTAAGTGGGCTTGTTTATCCTCGCCGCTGGTGAGCGTACTAAGTGGGCTTGTTTATCCTCTCCGCCGGTGAGCGTACTAAGTGGGCTTGTTTATCCTCGCCGCCGGTGAGCATACTAAGTGGGCTTGTTTATCCTCGCCGCCGGTGAGCGTACTAAGTGGGCTTGTTATCCTCACCGCCGGTGAGCGTACTAAGTGGGCTTGTTTATCCTCTCCGCTGGTGAGCGTACTAAGTGGGTTTGTTTACCCTCGCTGCCAGTGTTTGTAATATTATTTGGATGCTCAGCGCGGCCATAGTTTAGTGCATTGGTAATATTTATTTGGATACTCGGCATGGCCATAGTTTAGTGCGGCCATAGTTTAGTGCATTGGTAATATTATTTGGATGCATGGCCATAGTTTATTGCAGCTATAGTTTAGTGCATTGGTAATATTATTTGGATGCTCAGCCATAATTTAGGCTACAAGCACCAAAATATATAAGCTCAGTACATGAGTCGCTCTGTACTATCGCATATCTCGTATGCATTGATGTGTGTGAATATGTTCCTTGTATAATATTATTTGAATGCTCAGCCCAGCAACCATAGCTTAGTCTACAAGCATCTATTGTCCAATCTGAAGTAGGTTCAGGTTTTCACAGGGTAACTGTGCATTAAACATTGTTATTTTATCTAATTTTTTATGCAAATTCGGCAGATAAAGAACATTATAATCGTTGAATATAAAAAACAAGATTAACCAGTATAGACCGCTTTTTTGTGTTTAGGTACGTGACTGAAATTTAATACCACATTGTAGAGTTTATTTATAAATGAAGTACAAATGTAGGTTTAAGGAGATCAAACTTTGGTGACTGTGTTAAACATGGGTGATTGTGTTAAACATGGGTGACTGTTGCTCGTCATATGACATCTAAACATGGGTGACTGTTGCTCGTCATATGACATCTAAACATGGGCGACTGTTGCTCGTCATATGACATCTAAACATGGGTGACTGTTGCTCTCATATGACATCTAAACATGGGTGACTGTTGCTCGTCATATGACATCTAAACATGGGTGACTGTTGCTCGTCATATGACATCTAAACATGGGTGACTGTTGCTCGTCATACGACATCTAAACATGGGCGACTGTTGCTCGTCATATGACATCTAACTGTATCTGCATTCCAAGTATCTACTTCCACCATGTTCATTGGTACAATTTCATAAATGTTTTCTCCAATAACAGCTGAATAGGTTCAAGTGGCAACTATGCAAAATGTTTGTATTAACCTACAGTATGGCAATGTAACCTTGTGGTTCAGTTTATATACTAGTACAGGGTTCACACTCATTTTCACCGACGATGAAATTTAAGTACTTTTTAACGACTAATTTTTCGGCAATTTAAGGACCATTTACCAGCATACATTTTTCCAAAATTTGTACCGGTAATTTATGTATTTGGCAATATAAATAGCATTCCAGCAACAGAACATTTATATAGACATGTCAATGCCGACACGGGTCGATAAATTTGCTTTATAAACCTATAGACTCATCTTGGTTGGCCATTTCCAGACACAGGTAGAAGTCGTGATACGGTGTTGACTTCAGGTGCGAATTGCCTGTAGTTCAAGCCCGCTGGAGCTGTTACATTTGTGCCCTTAGGCAAGGCATTTAAATTCCAATTTGCAAAGCGATCCCCTTGTTCAGGTGGGGTTCAACTCTTCGGTTACCACGTCGACACCGTAACCATTGCACTACAGAGGCTCAACTGGCATGGCTCGAACTTGCAACTTTTCGAGGTGGATATCATACACTTGCACCACCATGTTCCGGCTGGGCTCTAACTCGCAGCTCGTTGGTTACAAGATGGACACCATAGACCATGGAGGCTCCACTACCATGGTTCCGGCTGGGCTCTAACCCACAGCTCATTGGTTACAAGATGGACACCATAGACTGTGGAGGCTCCACTACCATGGTTCCGGCTGGGCTCTAACCCACATCTCTTTGGTTACAAGATGGACACCATATCCATGGACAGCGGAGGCTCCACTACCATGGTTCCGGCAGGGCTCTAACTCACAGCTCATTGGTTACAAGATGGACACCATAGACCATGGAGGCTCCACTACCATGGTTCCGGCTGGGCTCTAACCCACAGCTCATTGGTTACAAGATGGACACCATAGACTGTGGAGGCTCCACTACCATGGTTCCGGCTGGGCTCTAACCCACATCTCTTTGGTTACAAGATGGACACCATATCCATGGACAGCGGAGGCTCCACTACCATGGTTCCGGCTGGGCTCTAACCCACAGCTCGTTGGTTACAAGATGGACACCATAGACCGTGGAGGCTCCACTACCATGGTTCCGGCTGGGCTCTAACCCACAGCTCGTTGGTTACAAGATGGACACCATATCCATGGACAGCGGAGGCTCCACTACCATGGTTCCGGCTGGGCTCTAACTCGCAGCTCGTTGGTTACAAGATGGACACCATATCCATGGACCATGGAGGCTCCACTACCATGGTTCCGGCTGGGCTCTAACTCGCAGCTCGTTGGTTACAAGATGGACACCATATCCATGGACCGTGATGGCTCCACTACCATGGTTCCGGCTGGGCTCTAACCCACATCTCTTTGGTTACATGATGGACACCATATCCATAGACTGTGGAGGCTCCACTACCATGGTTCCGGCTGGGCTCTAACCCACATCTCTGGTTACAAGATGGACACCATATCCATAGACCGTGGAGGCTCCACTACCATAGTGCCGGCTGGGCTCTAACCCACAGCTTGTTAGTTACAAGATGTACACTATATCCATGGACTGTGGAGGCTCCACTACCATGGTTCCGGCTGGGCTCTAACTCGCAGCTCATTGGTTACAAGATGGACACCATATCCATAGACCGTGGAGGCTCCACTACCATGGTTCCGGCTGGGCTCTAACTAGCAGCTCATTGGTTACATGATGGACACCATATCCATGGACCGTGGAGGCTCCACTACCATGGTTCCGGCTGGGATCTAACTCGCAGCTCGTTGGTTACAAGATGGACACCATATCCATGGACCATCCACTACCATGGTTCCGGCTGGGCTCTAACTCGCAGCTCGTTGGTTACAAGATGGACACCATATCCATGGACAGCGGAGGCTCCACTACCATGGTTCCGGCTGAGCTCTAACCCACAGCTCAATGGTTACAAGATGGACACCATAGACCGTGGAGGCTCCACTACCATGGTTCCGGCTGGGCTCTAACTCGCAGCTCGTTGGTTACAAGATGGACACCATATCCATAGACCGTGGAGGCTCCACTACCATGGTTCCGGCTGGGCTCTAACCCACAGCTCTTTGGTTATAAGATGGCCACCATAGACTGTGGAGGCTCCACTACCATGGTTCCGGCTGGGCTCTAACTCTCAGCTCATTGGTTACAAGATGGACACCATGGACAGCGGAGGCTCCACTACCATGGTTCCGGCTGGGCTCTAACCCACAGCTCGTTGGTTATAAGATGGACACCATATCCATGGATCGTGGAGGCTCCACTACCATGGTTCCAGCTGGGCTCTAACTCGCAGCTCGTTGGTTACAAGATGGCCACCATATCCATAGACTGTGGAGGCTCCACTACCATGGTTCCGGCTGGGCTCTAACTCGCAGCTTGTTGGTTACAAGATGGCCACCATATCCATAGACTGTGGAGGCTCCACTACCATGGTTCCGGCTGGGCTTTAACTCGCAGCTCATTGGTTACAAGATGGACACCATATCTATGGACCATGGAGGCTCCACTACCATGGTTCCGGCTGGGCTCTAACTCACAGCTCTTTGGTTACAAGATGGACACCATATACATGGACTGCAGAGGCTCCACTACCATGGTTCCAGCTGGGCTCTAACCCACAACTCTTTGGTTACAAGATGGACACCATAGACCGTGGAGGCTCCACTACCATGGTTCCGGCTGGGCTCTAACCCACAGCTCTTTGGTTACAAGATGGACACCATAGACCGTGGAGGCTCCACTACCATGATTCCGGCTGGGCTCTAACTCGCATCTCTTTGGTTACAAGATGGACACCATATCCATAGAACGTGGAGGCTCCACTACCATGGTTCCGGCTGGGCTCTAACCCACAGCTCTTTGGTTAAGAGGAGAAAGGACACTGTATTCATCATACCAGGGAGGCTCCACATTTAGTATGGCATGAACCATAAGATAATGCAACCAATGAAATTAATTAGTCTTAATTAATTTAATGATTAAATTACACATACTAATTAGCGGTACAAGTGCTGTACTACAGATGTGTTGCTATATTGATTTGTACTACAGATGTGTTGCTATATTGATTTGTACTGTAACAATGAACACATGACACTACTATAGGTGCGCCGCTATCAAGTTATTATATATTAAAACATATATGACGGTATAAATCAATAATTTCACTCCAATATCATATTGATCACTATGTAAACATAAACATTGCCAACTGACTGCGGTACACCTGTAATATTGTCAACAATGATCAGACATGGGGATCTGGCTGCTGAAAACCAACTTGGAAGTCGTAATAGCGCAGTGGATGCGCGTTCGCTTCAGGTGCGAAAGGTCCGGAGTTCGAGCCCCACTGGAGCTGTTACGATTGTGCCCTTAGGCAAGGCATTTAAATTCCACGTTGCCTCTTCTCTCTCCCTCGTGGCGATGGATTCCATCAGGAATGAGGTCTCGAGAGTGATTTATATAAGTTGAAATAACTTGTTTCGCAATCGAGCTAAAATAAATTTGTATAAATTTAAAACCAACTTGTACATTTAACCTGGTATTCAATTATCCAGAAGTGTAGTGTCCAAGATCGTATGAGACTTATTTAAATACAAACCTGAAAGTGGAGGCATACAGACAACTCCTGTACATTCTCTATACATAACGTAGTATAATTGAAATGTTCTGACATCGATCGGCAATGCACTGAGAACATACATGTGAACCCCTTCTAAAGTTCAAAGGGCACAGCCCCTTATTCCAAAGAGGGAGCATGTAAAATATTTATTTAGAACAAATAAGGAATAGGCAGAGATCTGAAAATAATATTTGGTCATTGACTGAGTAGAACAAATGATGGTGTGGAGAGAATGTGTGATGGTCTTTAAGTGGGGAAATGGGACCAGGAGATAATTGATGCGAACAAGTGGTGGTCATGAAGTGGGAAGGAGATGAGACTATAAACCGACGCCCCATGTACTGTGTTAAGGTACAGGCACGCAACAGAACAAGAGGGATTTGTGTCAATATGTTGTTCTTTTTCAAATTCTTTATCCTTGTGGCAACTAGTAAACACCTTACAAACTTATTGGTGATTTTGTAAATAAATGTCCAATAAAGTGAGGGTAATTTACAGAGAGTAATTTCACACACTAAAAACACTTGAATTGTGGGCAGATCTTCAAAATATTGCTTAAAATCTGATTGCAACAATGGAACTATTTTCTAATCATATGCAGGACTGTACATTGAGGGGCTGTAAAATATTCCGTACAAACATCTCTACAGCATTCTAAACAAATGCATTGATGAATTGTAAAATATTCCATACAAACATCTCCGTATAGTCAGCATAATTATGTATTAGTTTACATGTATACAAATCTCCTTTAACTCGATTGCAAAACAAGTTTTTACAACATTAGTTTAATCGCTCTTGGAATCCATTGTCATTAGTGAGACAGGAGATTTACCCATTCCTCTTAGCCTTCTTGAGCTGCAATGGTAAGAATCAGCACTATTTGTACACTAATGCTAAAATATGGTCAACTACAGATTATGACCAATATTTAGAGTGTTCTACAATGGCCAGTGTATATTTGTTTAGGGAGAAGTGGGTCAGAGGGCGAAGTCAGGGTCCCTAGGGCGACTATGGCACCCATGTTGCCTTCTAAAATAAGCCCTGATGTATCACCTATTGCCTCACTAATAAGACCTACATCTGTACTCTCCATTACTATTATTCTATGAGGGAAAGGGTTAATGTATGTCGTATTGGTAATGGCGTAAAGAGGTGCTTCTATGAGGGAAAGGGTTAATGTTTGTCGTATTGGTAATGGCGTCAAGAGGTGCTTCTATGAGGGAAAGGGTTAATGTATGTCGTATTGGTAATGGCGTCAAGAGGTGCTTCTATGAGGGAAAGGGTTAATGTATGTCGTATTGGTAATGGCGTCAAGAGGTGCTTCTATGAGGGAAAGGGTTAATGTATGTCGTATTGGTAATGGCATCAAGAGGTGCTACTATGAGGGAAAGGGTTAATGTATGTCATATTGGTAATGGCGTCAAGAGGTGCTACTATGAGGGAAAGGGTTAATGTATGTCGTATTGGTAATGGCGTCAAGAGGTGCTACTATGAGGGAAAGGGTTAATGTATGTCGTATTGGTAATGGCGTCAAGAGGTGCTACTATGAGGGAAAGGGTTAATTTGAATATTACCCATGATTCTTTGTGATTACTGTCTATGATCCTCTGCCGGCATAATTAAATTCCAGTCCTATAAAGGGGAGGGGCTACACATTCTTGTGTTTGTTTAATGTTGTTTAATTGTGTGATGAGATTAATTAGATTTTGTTTATATTATCCAATTAACAGATCAACATGATTGCATTTTGTATGGTACGCGGAATGGACATTTTGTATGGTACTGTAAATTGACACATATTTAGTATGATATGTACAGGGAATATATACACACATTTTGTATAGTACGAGGAATGGACACAGTATGGTATGGTACAGGGAATAGACACACATTTTGTATAGTACAGGGTATAGACACACAGTTAGTATGGTATGGTACAGGGAAAATACACACATTTTGCATGGTAAGGTACGGGGAATGGACACAGTTAGTATGGTATGGTACAGGGAATATACACACATTTTGCATGGTATGGTACAGGGAATGGACACATTTTGTATAGTACAGGGTATAGACACACATTTTGTTTGATATGGTATGGTACATAGAATAGATTTGGTGGACATAATAATTCATATAGAAAGAAGCCAATCGTAGTAACAGAGAAAAGAACAAACAACATAAAAATTGGTGAATGTTCCACAAAAGTAACACAAGATAAGCAAGTCGAACAATGTAAATATTACTAAATAACATACAACAGATTGCATTGATTAATTGCACAATATACCTTCAAATACATTCAACAAAATAAATCATCTACAAATGAGAGATGCCTTCAAATACTTTCAACGAAATAAATGATCTACAAACAAGAGGTTCTACAAGTCCTCAATCGCTCATCAGGCTATCCAGGTGTTGTTGCTACTTGTGTTATGCCACGTCAAACCATTTCAGGTCATATGGCATCAAACAGGAGAAAACATTTTGGTTTCAAATCTCATTTACCTATTAATAAAATATGAGATATGGAAGCAAACCTTTCATACCTGCTGTAATCAGAGATGCCCACAAAGCATGTGTTCAGACCTTGATTGTTGCCTATTATGATAATTGGCAGTGGTCCCAATATAAATTACCTAGATGTCACAGAACCACAAGATACCTATCCATCTAGAACATTCAATGAACTATGTCAAGCCGTTTCTATTTTTAATTTTGACACTGCACTGATCTGGAATATGACCTATATCAACAGACACTCCCAGGGATAGTACACAAGTCCTTATCAGTAACCATTAACCAATAATGGCGTAGTTCTTAATGTAAGGGAGATAACTGATTTACCAAAATGTCATTCTGTCCAAGACTAGTAGTCTCCCTCTACTTCTAGCTCGGACAGAGAACCACACTAGTGAACGTTATTATCAAATCATTAACATTCCTTATATAACGAATTTATCATTGTACTGGGAGGGCATCAGAGAATATAAATTGATTGTTATATAAACTAGCATTACTCGGTATTGAAAAATTGAAAAAACGATATAATCCTGTTCAAAAATTGCATTGTTTGAGAGTGTCCGGTTTTTTATGCCAGCAAGATTAATAAAACATGATAAAAGGTGAAGTACGCACATTAATTTCATTGTAGTTATGATTGGTTACGAAGAAATGGAATTACGAATAGTCTAATGAAAAAAGACTAACCGAGTCAAAATAAGATTATATATTTTTCAACCATGTTCTAGTACATTTGAAATGCTAAAAAGGATGGACTTCATTACTGCAAAACTTGTGTAATACTGGTTGTGTAATGATTACATTACAATTGTATGATAGAATATTTTTTAGAAATTGTGAGTCATTTTGAACAGGAATATATCTTTAACCCTTACCCTGCCAATCACAACAAACGTCTGATCAGGCTCTATGCTGTTTGCTATTCGGATAGTGGCGCTGAAACACTTGTCTGAATAGCAAACAACATAGATCCTGATCTGATACAGCGTTTGCACATTCCGTCCAATTTATTCGACAGGTTATGAAATATTACGATGTTAAATATTTGTACTACAGTCTACATCCGTTATGTCAAAGTCGGTTATGTCGAATTCTCCGGTTATCTCGAAGTCGGACCAAAGTCCCGTTTCAGACACTATCATTTTACATATAACTGTTTATATAGAATTTCGTTAAGTCAAACTTCGGATATGTCAAAGTATTTTGTTCGTTCCAACGGATATAGACTGTATTTACATATATTAGGTAAATGACAAACAGCAAAAGCAGACTACTAATCGAAAACAGAACAAGTTTATTAAAGCCCCGATAAAAGTTCGGAAACATCATATTTATGACAATTCAAATATCAGAAATTCTCTAATCGCAGCACAAACTTATCCTTGCAGCCAGTAAATATATTGTCTGCTGTTTACCTATTGCGAGATCGGCATACGGCTATACTTCGATCAATACTTTGTGCATACATTTTTAATTATTATTCATCAGAGCGCTATATGAAGGTTTCTAGAAACACTTTGGAATACCCCTCGAGAACGTCACATGTGTTTAAGGGTATCTGCCATATCCAGCACACAAACAAATTATAAAAACAAACATCATTTAATTTTGTTAATGAAGTCTTAGTACATTTTCATACGTTTATCGAGACTTTATCATATGTAAGGATATAGCTATATAAATAAAACTCTACCTGATCAAAATAATGCCACAACTTTTCAAGTTGTCTTATATTTAACAACAACACGGGACTTTACATGTATACGGGCATCTCAAAAACATTTTAGAGAAATTCATATCCACACAAAAATTACAGAATTTTTTTTATCTCCAGACAATAATTACAGAATAAATGTCAAGAAAATTTACTCTGTATATTTGATTTGTTGAGAACAGACATCTAATTTACACAAATCTATTTTAGCTTAATTATGATACAAGTTCTTAACACAATACCTCATTCCTCTTGGGATCCATCACTATGAGAGAGAACAGACAATGTGGATTTAAGTGTCTTGCCAAAGGACAATACCACCAAGGCTATGGCAGGGTTTTGAACTCACATCCACTAGGTTACGAGGCTGACATCATATTCACTACACCAGCGAGACTTCGGAATAGACATCTGCGATAGATGTGTCGCACAAAAACATTTTAATAATTCACTAATAGGTCATATTTGGTAAAATAGCTGTGGAAAGGCGACTAGTTAAAAAATAATTTATTTTATTTTCATTACACAAACAAATATTCCAAACATTTTCTTAAATGTGATCATTAAATTTTGCCGTTGATGTTACAATTTACAAGCATAAATGTATTCACCATTCATTGTTATTCTGTTTCCTTTTTTCCTATTTGGATCCTACGTAACTTGACGTGTGTCACTTTACCACATTTATCCCAATGAGATACATCGCTGGTTTTTCTATTACCTCCCTTGGCAGATAAAGTCTGATTTATCGCTAAATGTATATTGGTCCTTTTAGTTAGAATCCTTTGTTTTTACTGTTGTTCCCTAACCAGATTTTGCAGTTTGCTAAAAGCAATTTTGACAAAAATCATATTAATTAAATGATAACAAATTTTTATTTCAAAATATCTATAGGATATACTATAGGATAAGAGTAATTAATTTAATTAATTAGAAGACGAGAAATTGGATGAAATATAGTAGCATGTTGTGCAAAGGAAACTACGATAAAACCAGAGGAAACCAATTAAAGGACTATTAATTAATTAGAAGACGAGAAATTGGATGAAACATAGTAGCATGTTGTGCAAAGGAAACTACGATAAAACCAGAGGAAACCAATTAACCCTTTCCCCCTTAGAAGTACCTCTCGACGCCAATGCCTATTGACATAGATCGACACATTAGTAGTCAAACAAGCTATAACAAAGATCGGAACAACGTAGTGTCATCATCATCATCAATCCTCTTCACCCCGGTTGGGGTATAGGGCCTTCACCACTGCTCTCCACTTGGACCGGTCCGTTGCTGCTGCTTTGGCTTCCCCCCAGGACATACTGCTTCGGCGCAGCTCACTGTCCAGAGTCCTTCGCCATGTCGTAACTGGTCGACCTCTTTTCCGTGTGCCCTGTGGATTCCAATCCAGTGCTTGGCGTGCTATGTTGGGCTGGTCTCGTCGTAGAGTGTGCCCTATCCACCGCCACTTCCTCTGTGTGATAGAGTCTGTGATGGGGTCCTGTCTTGTTTGCCGCCACAACTCCTGGTTGGTGATCTTTTCTGGCCATCTGATGTGTAGGATCTGTCTGAGGCAGTTGTTGATGAATACCTGTAGTTTGTGGTCAAGGCCCTTGACGTCTACAACGTAGTGTATACAACACTTAATAATTCCTAGTAACCTCCATGAAGGTTGAGTAGGCAAGTTCACAGCTAGTCCATTACGTACAATTGGTAAATTACAGCCAAATGTATGAAATAATACTACATCTCTAAGGGGGAAAGGGTTAAAGGACTATCTACTTTTAGGGGGTATTTAGCGGCGGTAACTGACCAATGTCTCTCACTTACACACATATATATATATATATATTAGAGGCCATCTTAAAACGTAGTTTTTGAAGGAGAATATTTGACATGTTTTAGTAAGTTGCAACATAAAATATAAAGCTACAAGATTGTAATCTTTGGGATATTCTAAATTTCACCTATTTGCAGATTTGAAATATGTGCCATACCTCCCCATGCGTTTTCTGATGGATGCGATTTACGCTGAAAGTTTAACATAACAACATTGTGAGCATATTGTGTATATATTCCTGGCCATAAGTCGATCTCGGCCATAAGTCGAGGGTCAAATTTTGGCTAGAAAATGTTGATTTTATGCTGGATCCTTCCATAAGTCGAGAGTACTTTGTGGACTTATGACATTTGTTATGGCAATGGTTTTTTCTCTCGTGAAAGACACATGACCTAAAGTTGAGATAACTGGTCGACTTTATTCCATTACAAATCATACAAAAAATACACTGATGCAACAATTTAGATTGTTTGTTTATCAGCTTTTTTAAGGTTTATAATGTAAATAATTGTTTAAGCAAATTGTTATATCAAAGCAAATAAAAAAAATCAGAGATAAAAGTTAAAAAAACAAAACAGATAAAAGTTTTAAAAAAAATTTTTCTAGCCAAAACTTCTTTTTTGTTTGCTTGTTTCTCATACATAAGTCAACCTAGTACTTTCATTACATTTCTGGATGAGAAAAATGTCGAGTTATGGCCGGAAATATACGGTATTAGAAAAAAATAGAATAATGCTTATTACTCATTGCAGAACATGTGCACAGATCATTTCTTTGTTTGTGCTTTAGGCTTAGAATGGCACAAATATCTGTCATGCTTATCGAGCCGGAGGAAAGCCCCAGCTCTAGTTTGCCATTCAGGGCATTGTTTCAGCCATGGGCAGGTACTCGGGAAGAACTAATCTGACCCGCTTATGCTAAAACCTGAACTGTCCACCCATAAAATGTACTGAAGACCATTCATGATAGATGAAGGTGGACAGTGTTGGACAATGGACAACAAACTACATATACCGGGTACAAGAAACTATCTGAGAAATGCTCAGGAGAGAAAACTATGCTGCTCAATAAAAGTATTTTACGAAATCTCGGGTACTCTTTCTGCTAGTTAACACAAAGGTTGAACACTATTATTGATATATACTTAATGATTACCTGACCTTGAAAATATTTGGCAAAAAATAAAAAATTACAATACATCAAATGCTAACGTTTATAATAAATATGTTGTTAATCAAAATATATATAAAATATTATTTTAGAATAAATGTTAATGACATGATTCATAATCTAATGTCTTCCATCTGGATCTGAACAACATCCTGGTATTTATGGTCATGTAACAGGAAGTTCAAAGCAGCTGCAGCACCCGGATTATGATCCGGTTCACCTGCTGGAATGTCAGGAAAGTGGGTCAACTTCTTGTTGTTCCTGATTTCTGATATGTTCTCCATTTTTACTGGAAGGTGAAATTTGGAGTAAACAGTCGTTTTTAAGTCACCATAGCCTGAGTGAGAAAATGAAGACTTTGATATATGTGTAGGGTTAACAATAGAATCTAAATCACGCTCTAAATCATCAATGATTGATTCGTGATTTGAGCTGGTTTCGTGGGAGTCTGTTTGAGATAGGCGGCCATCTTGATCATCCCATTCTTTGTGAACCTCCGCCTGAAATATTGTCTGTGAACTAAATAAACTGTTTCTGTTCACCGCAGGCATGGATTTTGATTTCAGTTTGACACCATCGTCGTTTTCAGCTTCCTGAGTGGGCGCATATTGTTTTATCTTACACTCTGTACTCCCAATTGTGTGACCTTCTAGTCCGCAAAGGTCACACCTGTTTCCCGATTCCTGGAGGAAATTATCACAACTTTTAGAACTTTGGTTAAGTGGTGGAGTGGATAAAGTCTGTCTACTGCTTAGCGAAGACGGAAAAGAATTTTGGCGGTTCTGAGCATATATGAGAGGCACATGATGGGGGTATGACTTGGGCAAGGGCTGGACTGTAATCTCATTGGATATGATGCGGTTGCTTTGTGGAGGTAGAGATGAATCCTGCTGAGAGGCCAGTAAAAGAGGTTCTAAAGAACTTTTTCTTGCATGACGGGACTTCTTCCCGGGATTTGGCACAGGTTCGATTCTATCTTCTACCCAATCAGGATTGGCTCTGAAATACTCTTTGGTAGATTCTATAGCAACTCTCAACTCTTGTCCCAACTCGGTTGTGTCAAACGTTTCTGGTGTCAAGCCAACAATTGGAGCACCATCTTTAGTAGGTTCACCATGAATGCCATGCAGATGACAGAACAGTGCTGTAATATCTTTCATCAAACAGAATTTGAAAGCCATTTCTAATTGTGGTGGAATGTCACTTTCTGTTGAGTAATCCATGTATGCCACACAGAATGTAGTCAACGGCATTCCTTTTGACCTTTCAACTCGCATTTTCTCTGCAACATAATCGACTGCAACAGCAAAGTAGTCGGGCAATATTTTCCCGGATTCCAGTTTGAATTTAACCTTCTTTTTACTGCAGCGAAGTCTAGCACCAACGGAACTGAGAACTATGATGAACTCGGCCTCCTGTAGGTTATCCACCAACCATTCATCGAGACCCCGCTCAACTATTATCTGTTCCTCAAACATATCCAGATGTACGTTACAATTGCATGTCTCAATTAGGAACCCAGCAAGGGCCTCAACAACTTTCTCGTGTGCACAGCAATCATACGAGTAGAGCAGTAAGACTGTTGGCACCTGCTTCTGCTCCAGATCTACAATAAACAAGCACATTCGATTAATTGATACCCACCTCAAACTAGCTCTGAAAGGACAAATGTGTGGATATTTAGTCAATTAATGGGCAATAACTCTGGTGATACTGGTCAAAAGGTACACACGCACCACCACACTATGGTGACAAATGTCTATGCTAAGTTTCATAAAATTCCACCCTTTGGTCATTGAGAAATGGCTCCAGACGACTGACACCAAAACAATGTCCCTCGCTGAAATGGTGGGAAGATAACAACATTTGTAATATAATATTGTAATGGATACAGTTTCCGCCTTGTAACTGAGAGGTTGTAAGTCCGAGCACCGTCAGAACCACGGTGGTGGTGGTGGTGTCCTTCGGCAAGACACATGAATCCACATTGCCTCTTCTCCCTCTCCCTCATGGCGATGGATTCTATCAGGAATGAGGTCTTGAGAGCGATTGAACGATGTTGAATAAATGTTAATAAGAATTTGTTTCGCAATGGAGCTAAAATGAATTTGTATAAAGAAATGACCAAAAGTAGATTGTTTACTGTTTGAATACTCGATATAAGTGGCGATTTAATTGATATAAATTTATTTCAGTTTAAATCGCGATTATTTCAACCTAAGCTACTTACTGTTCAGATGGAATCCATTGCCAAGAGGAAGAGAGAAAAGTAAATGTGCATTTAACATGTCTTGTCTAAAGTCTGTGGTTCTGCCGAGGCTAAAACCAGCCTCAGTTACGAGACAGGCATTCTTTACATTACACCACAGAGTCTCCAGAGACATTAACCACTATGACACTATGACAAGCATGGTTAATTTCCTACGCATCAGAACTTCAAACCGTGGTATATTCGCCGATAAACAACGGCAAGACAAATATTATTTCCTAAATGAATCTAGTTTGATAGTGCTGCACACGGAGATATTATAAGGTGTGGATGATTAGAAATCGTGATTATCATCTTATAGTTTTTCAATTTTGTATACAAATTTCACAGACACTCTGTCATAGGTTCTGGATTACAGACACACTGTCATAGGTTCTGGATTACAGACACACTGTCATAGGTTCTGGATTACAGACACACTGTCATAGGTTCTGGATTACAGACACTCTGTCATAGGTTCTGGATTACAGACACACTGTCATAGGTTCTGGATTACAGACACTCTGTAATAGGTTCTGGATTGCAGACACTCTGTCATAGGTTCTGGATTACAGACACTCTGTCATAGGTTCTGGATTACAGACACACTGTCATAGGTTCTGGATTGCAGACACAGTGTCATAGGTTCTGGATTACAGACACACTGTCATAGGTTCTGGATTACAGACACTATATGTCATAGGTTCTGGATTACAGACACTCTGTCATAAGTTCTGGATTACAGACACTCTGTCATAGGTTCTGGATTACAGACACTCTGTTAAAGGTTCTGGATTACAGACACTCTGTCATAGGTTCTGGATTACAGACACTATATGTCATAGGTTCTGGATTACAGACACTCTGTCATAAGTTCTGGATTACAGACACTCTGTCATAGGTTCTGGATTACAGACACTCTGTCATAGGTTCTGGATTACAGACACTCTGTCATAAGTTCTGGATTACAGACACTCTGTCATAGTTTCTGGATTACAGACACTCTGTCATAAGTTCTGGATTACAGACACTCTGTCATAGGTTCTGGATTACAGACACTCTGTCACAAGTTCTGGATTACAGACACTCTGTCATAGGTTCTGGATTACAGACACTCTGTCATAGGTTCTGGATTGCAGACACTCTGTCATAGGTTCTGGATTGCAGACACACTGTCATAGGTTCTGGATTGCAGACACACTGTCATAGGTTCTGGATTACAGACACTCTGTCATAGGTTCTGAATTACAGACACTCTGTCATAGGTTCTGGATTACAGACACACTGTCATAGGTTCTGGATTGCAGACACAGTGTCATAGGTTCTGGATTACAGACACACTGTCATAGGTTCTGGATTACAGACACACTGTCATAGGTTCTGGATTACAGACACTCTGTCATAAGTTCTGGATTACAGACACTCTGTCATAGGTTCTGGATTACAGACAGTCAGACACTCTGTTAAAGGTTCTGGATTACAGACACACTGTCATAGGTTCTGGATTACAGACACTATATGTCATAGGTTCTGGATTACAGACACTATATGTCATAGGTTCTGGATTACAGACACTCTGTCATAAGTTCTGGATTACAGACACTCTGTCATAGGTTCTGGATTACAGACACTCTGTTAAAGGTTCTGGATTACAGACACTATGTCATAGGTTCTGGATTACAGACACTCTGTCATAAGTTCTGGATTACAGACACTCTGTCATAGGTTCTGGATTACAGACACTCTGTCATAGGTTCTGGATTACAGACACTCTGTCATAAGTTCTGGATTACAGACACTCTCATAGTTTCTGGATTACAGACACTCTGTCATAAGTTCTGGATTACAGACACTCTGTCATAGGTTCTGGATTACAGACACTCTGTCATAAGTTCTGGATTACAGACACTCTGTCATAGGTTCTGGATTACAGACACTCTGTCATAAGTTCTGGATTACAGACACTCTGTCATAGGTTCTGGATTACAGACACTCTGTCATAGGTTCTGGATTACAGACACTCTGTCATAAGTTCTGGATTACAGACACTCTGTCATAGGTTCTGGATTACAGACACTCTGTTAAAGGTTCTGGATTACAGACATTCTGTCATAGGTTCTGGATTACAGACACACGTACAGTTCCATTCTATCTGAACCATGGCTCGAGTTAGACAGTGAATTTGGAGAATATAATCTAGATGTTGGAGGTGGGAGGATTCACGGTAGAAGTTTTCTGTCAAGCCTCGGTATTGTCCATATAATCTAAATGATAAAAAAGTTCTCCCCAAGATAAAAACAAGTAGTTCAGATCACGCTCCGTAGGTCACAGAACGTGATTGGCCACGCTTGACACACATATATATATACTCACCAATGGAAACAGATCTGTGTAAACTGGGATTTCTATCGGAACTCCCTAGAACAGAGAACAATGATGTTAGTATTTCTTTAGTATTACCCAACCTCCTATATAAATTGCATTTTTTTTACATTTTTACATTCGGCCACTTGCAATAAATCAGTTTCAAGCGCAGGCAATAGTACTTTTAATTACTTCACCCTACTATTGACTGGTCATGTGACTTGCTTTGCCTCGGATTGAATAACATGAGAAATCGAGCCAATGAGAACGTATTTGAGCACGCGAATTCCGTTCCCGTTTCATGAAACGCGGACAGATGTAAATATTTGTATTGCACAGAACTGTGAAATGTCAACAAAAAGGAGAAAATGTCACGATTTGCGAGTGCTGCGTTAATAAAACAACTATTTCATTGCCATTTGGGGAACAGTCAAAAATATTGCCCCGAGATGCTGTGGACGAAACGATGAACTATTCCCCGAGGTCTCATTGTAGAACCACCAACCTACCACAAGCCAGCTGGATAGCTACCTCATTTGAAAGAATTTGACATCACAAATGGGATTCGAACCTATAGCGTTGAGTGGCAAGTGATTTGAAGCAGGGTTCCAGCTGTTGGTCGCCAATGGCACAACATGTTTTGTTCATGATGGACAAAGGCAGACACAATCACCCTATAAAAACTCAGAAAGGTGCAAATGGTTGAAGTGAACTGAACCTACGGTAGTTGGATGTCCCAAATGGTGGAAATTTGCACAATGTTATTTCAGAAAGGTGCAAATGGTTGAAGTGAACTGAACCTAAGGTAGTTGGATGTCCCAAATGATGGAAATGTGCACCATGTTATTTCAGAAAGGTGCAAATGGTTGAAGTGATATGGAGGTGGACCTATGCAGACATACCAACCTAGAACCACTAACTCCTATGTAGTCCCCTCAAACTGTACGTGTGTGTGTGGCAACATTAAAACTGAGTACAACGCAAGACGAAAGTAGGTCAAAGCGATCTCCAGGCAGCCATGGACTTGGAGCATGAACATGCGCCATCTCTTACCTGATTGGTTACTCCTGTTTCTGTTCTTGCAGAATCTGTACACAAGATAAACGATAATCATCAATCCCAGGAAACCAAACACGCCGAACACCGTGCCGAGTACGATCTGTAGCGACTTCTCATATTCTGTCGTCTGTGATGCCTTTTTCACATGTACATTGTCTGTAAGATTCAAATATACCAGTCATTTAGTTAACCATTTCAACACTACATACCTCTAAATAAGCTTCATAAGCTAAATAAGCCGTCTCATCAGGATCTGCACTTTTTGCAAGTAATATTACTATTTTTAGACAAAATTACCCATTTTGATAAATGAACTGGCCAACATGTAATTTTTTTACTAATTTATTGGTCTAAAAATATCATGCACCAGTCCATGTCAGTTACTTTGTGTTGAATGGGTGCACCAGTCCATGTCAGTTACTTGGTGTTGAATGGGTAAATACTTAGTTACAATGAGCACTATATACACACATAAGTCAATATATATATACGGATACATGTAGTTATACAATGTACAATATGTCTTATACAGCAAAGGCTTGAAACTAGTTTACACAAATTTATTTTAGCTCCATTGCGAAACAAGTTTCAAACGCCCTTGAGACCTCATTCGTGATGGAATCCATTGTCATGAGGGAGAGAGAAGAGGAAATGTGGAATTTAAGTGCCTTGCCCAAGTGGACAATCATAACGGCTACAACTGCGGGTGAATTCTGGGCCTCTCACACCTGAAGCTATTGCTGCACTATCACAACTTCTACCAATAAAACTAGGCATGAAACTAAGCCAGAATAAACCTTAAACAGCTCTGGTAATTTATGAAAAGTATTTCAGAAATATTGCTCTAAGTAATAGTCTTAGTGACGTAACCAGAAGCTTAAAATAACTGAGGCGACCTTTCTATGGTGGTGAGGGGGCATGCCATTAAAACAAACAAATATCCTCTATTTATTTATTTTACAACAATTAATTGTGAAACAGGCTATGACAATTTATATTGATCACTCTCGTTGGCAAGGATGAAACCGTATAATTATATATGGTTTATTCTAGAGTGAAAAAAGGGCAGAGTGGGTCAGAAGAGGCAGGGTGGGTCAGAAAAGGCAGGGTGGGTCAGAAGAGGCAGGGTGGGTCAGAAAAGAGGCAGGGTGGGTCAGAAGAGGCAGGGTGGGTCAGAAGAGGCAGAGTGGGTCAGAAAAGAGGCAGGGTGGGTCAGAAGAGGCAGGGTGGGTCAGAAGAGGCAGGGTGCATTTTGAGCCATGATGAGTTGTGGGAGGGGTTATTTTGGGGTTGCCCCTAGAAAATTTGGCTAAATTACGTGATTGATCAGAGGTAGTAGGGCAGTATATATTAGTTATATAGGTCTGCCTGTCCGAAGGCACCTGTTGAGGTTTCTATATAAAAAAATATCAAACAAACAAAAATGTTAACAGGCAAAAGGGCGGGGCTAAGGGCAAAAGGGTGGGACTAAAACAAGCAGGGAGGCGCGTCGTGCTATTCTGCTCTAGAAAACCCCTAAATTATGTTGTCTTTCGTGTGGGAGTCCCCAGAGAAAACCCACCTGTCTGATCTGTCGACCATGTACCATCTCACATACTACCCGGTCTGAGGATGAAACGAAGGTTGCATTGTTGAGAAGTGAGCTTGCTAACCTCTGCGGACAGCCATGTATGTATAGGACAGATATGCTCACTGAGGATCAAACGAAGGTTGCATTGTTGAGAAGTGAGCATGCTAACCTCTGCGGACAGCCATGTATGTATAGGATAGATATGCTCACTGATTATCAAGTATTATTATCATAATTATATCATATGGATGGAGATATAGCAGCACAGTCAAACCTGTGTTAATGGTCACCTCTATTTAGCAACAAACCTGTATTAAGCAGCCAGTTTCCAGATTCCCATTATGTTGTTTTACTAATACGCAGCCACCTGTGCTAAGCAGCCACCTATCTGTGATACACTTGGCTGATTGCTTAAGACAGGTTTGACTGTATACAAGTTGCAGTCTCCTATGTGGGAATGGGTTAACATGCAAACACTCAATCTTGAAGTAAGTGAAACTTATTTACCTTTGCTCACTACAGCTGATGTCTTGGGGGACAGGGTGGTCAGAAAACCTGAAGCCAGAACAGTTAACCCATTCAACACCAAGTAACTGACATGGACTGGTGCACGATATTTTTAAACCAATAAATTAGTAAGAAAATTACATTTGGACAAGTTCATGGGTAATTTTGTCTAAAAATAGCAGGGTTCATTCTAGGTCAGAATGTTTGGGAGAAGTGAGAAAGTGCGTGATCGCTTCCTTAAATGGTGTTCTTTAATATACTTCTGCAAAATAGGGTTAAAATGCACATTAAATACAACATTTGAATAGAAGGAGTGCTTTATAATGGGCCAGTGTATCTTACTAGACAACATTTTTACATTTGAATAGAAGGAGTGCTTTATAATGGGCCAGTGTATCTTACTAGACAAAATTTTGTTTGAAATTTATTTTAAGGAGAAGTTAGGCCCCCAGAGGGCGAAGTCAGAGTCCCTAGGGCGACAATTTCGCCCCCATCGCCCTCTAGAATGATCCCTGAAAATAGTAATATTACTGGCAACCAGTCTTGTTGCCAGTAATATTACTATTTTTAGTAGGGATGGCAACGAATAACCAAATATTCGAATATTTGCTCGAACGTCCGAATACTATTACAGTATTCGAATATTCGGAAGAAAAAATAAGTATATTTGCAAAATTTAAATAAACTGTCATAAAATCAGATACGTCGTTGTTGTTTTCTTTTCAATATATCATAAAACCGTACAAAGTTACAATACAAAAGAAATCGCCCGAGGAGGTGTGAATAAACCATGTTGTGATCGCAACCACGGCAGGTGTTAATTGACACTTGCCATGAAATTGTATAATTACAGTAGATTCTAAGGTAGGTATTGTTTGAATTTTATTGTTTAATTTATAAACATGTTAATCTATATTACTGATTGAACCAATTCAATATTGCAAACTAATTTGTTTGCAAATTGTTGCTGCTGAGTAAATATCAGGGGTCTTTGATATGATTTTAAAATTTGAAATATTACTAGTGGAACAACGTTGTGTAATCACGGATATAATGTTGGATACCAGAATCACTAAGAAATCCGACAGTGTGTTCTTCGTGTGCTGACAGACGTCACCACATACATGTGCTCCGAAATGGATGTGTGTTGTTCGGAAATATTTCCAATAGTGCATGGGCTTCTGAATGACTGCCTGAGTATTGATAGTGCTGATAGTGGTCTGATAGTGAAAGTGAAGGAGGTCATCAGTAGTGAACTTGTGCGACGATTTCAGCCGTCGTCGCTTGATGCCGCCAAGTCAACACCTATGCTAGCGTCTCTACTAGATCCACGCTACAAACGTCTCCCACTAGTGGTGACTGTGAGCCTACACCTAAGCGTAGAAAATTGAACTTTCTAGTGTTTGAGACAAACGAAAAGGAACAGTCTGATGAGCTAAATAGCGATCTGCTCGAGAAAATGGATCCCCATGTGATACCCTTGAATGGTGGTGGAAAAATGAACTGAAATTCCCCACTATCGGTCACGTCGCCCGTAGACTACTGTCAGTGCCAGCAACGTCAGAACGCATCTTCTCTGCAACTGGTCTACTTATCAACAAGCTAAGGAACAGAATGATTATCCACTTCTCTTGTTGACAACATTATTATTTTGAACAAGAACAATGTTTAAAAAGGTTGTGACATTGAGTTTTAATGTGCACGCATGGTGAGATCGTACGGTACTACCCGTTGACATTTATGGACATATATATTGTATGTGTGAAATTTAGTACACATTGAAATGTTTCCAAGTAATTGAATTTGTATAAAGTTTAGCATGTTCTTATATAGAATTCTTCATTTACTGTAGCATAGGTATTAATTTGGTGTACTAACTTAAGTCTCATCGGGAATGGAAGCGTGTACAATGGACGATAACAATAACTGATTGAGTCGTCGCCAAATTTACAGGAAAGAGATATGACGTAGGGCATAAAACAGAAAGTAGATTAATTGTGAAAATTTATGTGTTTGAGATATTTTGAGTTTTTCACAGAATTATATCGAATATTCGATTATTCGAATATCTTCCCGATCAAATATTCGAATACCGAAATCGCTATTCGTTGCCATCCCTAATTTTTAGACAAAACTACCCATGAACTGGTCTAAATGTAATTGAAGTTTGTAAGCCTATTTAGAGGTATGTGGTGTTGAAAGGGTTAAAGATTTAACACACTGTAAGAATTATTATAGTTATACTTTAATTGGGCACAATAGTAACGCTTGCTTGGATTAGTTAGGCCATTGTTGAAAATTGGGTATCAATTGATCAGTTATAACGGAGTGTTTCAATATTTGCAGACGATACAAAATGTAATCGAAAATCAAGGTGAAAACACAGAAATCATGACTGGCAGCCCCTGATTTCCTCTCCCAAAGGACTGGTATCCCTGTTTTATACAGGTACTGATTGCCTCTCCCATACGACTGGTATCCCTGTTTTATACAGGTACTGATTGCCTCTCCCATACGACTGGTATCCCTGTTTTATATTGGTACTGATTGCCTCTCCCATACGACTGTTTTATACGGGTACTGATTGCCTCTCCCATACGACTGGCATCCCTGTTTTATACTGATTGCCTCTCCCATACGACTGGCATCCCTGTTTTATACGGGTACTGATTTCCTCTCCCATACGACTGGCATCCATGTTTTATACTGATTGCCTCTCCCATATGACTGGCATCCATGTTTTATACTGATTGCCTCTCCCATATGACTGGCATCCATGTTTTATACTGATTGCCTCTCCCATATGACAATACTCTACTGCCAATTTGTTTAGTTTAGCAGATATTGTATCTACAAGGTCTAGTCACATATCGATAAAGAGTTTATAATCACTTTTTAGAAATGCTGCAAATGCAATCAGCTTATACAAAAATATAAGTTTCATATGTAAAGTATGTGCATGGGAGCATGAAGAAAATCGTGATGTCTTCTTATATCATTTTATACTGAGCAATAAATTGTTCAGTCATTTTTGCCTATGGATTTGGCTTGGCTGACATTTTCGAGGGGTTAAGTTCGACCTTTGACGTAGGGATCAGGAGAGGTTTGTAGACTCAGTCCTCTACAATACATGTATATTCTATATGAATAAACTTCTCCCGCACTTTTTGATACACAAAAGTATTGACCAGTAACAGAAAACGTCCTTGCTGTAACTGGACAGCAACCAGACAGAATACTTCCTTGCTGTAACTGGACAGCAACCAGACAGAATACTTCCTTGCTGTAACTGGACAGCAACCAGACAGAATACTTCCTTGCTGTAACTGGACAGCAACCAGACAGAATACTTCCTTGCTGTAACTGGACAGCAACCAGACAACATACTTCCTTGCAATAACTTGACAGCAACCAGACAGCATACTTCCTTGCAAATACTTGACAGCAACCAGATAGAATATATCCTTGCAGTAACTTGACAGCAACCAGACAGAATACTTCCTTGATCAACTGTCATCATGATGTATTGTTCATTGTAATTTAGAACTTTCCCGAGACAAATTCCAATTTGTCACAGTTTCCTTCCTCATCACTCAAAGCCATCATTAACTGTATCCGTCTCATACACACTTCCATTTCCAATGCCAACAAAGATGAGCAATATCTACAATACATTCTCACTTCTTTGATAGATTAAATACTCCCGTTTTAAAATACACAACATATAGAGTGGAATACTCTCTCATGTCATATAACACTCCTGTTTTAACCCATTTAACACCAAGTAACTCACATGGACTGGTGCATGATATTTTTTAGACCAATAAATTAGTAAGAAAATTACATTTCGCACCTGAAGCGAATGCGCTACCATTGCACTATCAGGACTTCCAAATTACAATTACAATTGTTGCAGCACATAGGCTTGGTAGTAAAGTACTGTTATATTGAATAGGTTTGGTAGTAAAGTACTGTTATATTGAATAGGTTTGGTAGTAAAGTACTGTTATATTGAATAGGTTTGGTAGTAAAGTACTGTTATATTGAATAGGTTTGGTAGTAAAGTACTGTTATATTGAATAGGTTCGGTAGTAAAGTACTGTTATATTGAATAGGTTTGGTAGTAAAGTACTGTTATATTGAATAGGCTCGGTAGTAAAGTACTGTTATATTGAATAGGTTTGGTAGTAAAGTACTGTTATATTGAATAGGCTTGGTAGTAAAGTACTGTTATATTGAATAGGCTTGGTAGTAAAGTACTGTTATATTGAATAGGTTTGGTAGTAAAGTACTGTTATATTGAATAGGTTCGGTAGTAAAGTACTGTTATATTGAATAGGTTCGGTAGTAAAGTACTGTTATATTGAATAGGCTCGGTAGTAAAGTACTGTTATATTGAATAGGTTTGGTAGTAAAGTACTGTTATATTGAATAGGCTTGGTAGTAAAGTACTGTTATATTGAATAGGCTTGGTAGTAAAGTACTGTTATATTGAATAGGTTTGGTAGTAAAGTACTGTTATATTGAATAGGTTCGGTAGTAAAGTACTGTTATATTGAATAGGTTTGGTAGTAAAGTACTGTTATATTGAATAGGTTTGGTAGTAAAGTACTGTTATATTGAATAGGTTTGGTAGTAAAGTACTGTTATATTGAATAGGTTTGGTAGTAAAGTACTGTTATATTGAATAGGTTTGGTAGTAAAGTACTGTTATATTGAATAGGTTTGGTAGTAAAGTACTGTTATATTGAATAGGTTCGGTAGTAAAGTACTGTTATATTGAATAGGTTTGGTAGTAAAGTACTGTTATATTGAATAGGTTCGGTAGTAAAGTACTGTTATATTGGAAAAACAATCAATAAAATATTGCTACATCGGACAGGCAATACATTGTGAAATGATCGAGTTCCACGTGACTTTCGCTAACACAATCACTTATTCTCAAATGAATAGTCAATTTCACAACCTTCGCTTTTAGAAGTCCAAAAGAATTGTGTAATTTGTAAGCTCTGCACTAAAGTTTTCTATCTCTCGGAAAGTCCATATTGACTTTTCTGCTTTTGAGAAAATGCTAATCCATGTTGAGAACGAGGGAATGTATCTTCTCGAAATATTGAATCACCCTTTTCTACCGAAATACTATTACAACATGAATGATCACGATATTTTCCACAATGGATTAACCTAGCGTAACAGTACTTTCGTGCCAATTTAACGTGCAGTGACAGTGCCATACTAATTGCAATATATATGTGAGATGATCTTACTTGGATCCATGGTGGATACTCAGGCATCATTTACAGTGTCCTTCATTGTACACAGCACTCGTTGCCTCTCAAACCTGCAAAAATAAAATAATAGTCTTAGTTATTCCTTTAACATATCAAATGATCGGTTAGGTTGTATTAATATTAAGCAATTATTTCTTGTCGCCCCAGCAATATTGGGGCGACATCTCTAGAGGTATATCACTAATTGTTTTCTTCAGGGGGATAGATACAGAAGATGCCCCAATTCCAGAAGCCTCCCCTATTTGTTAGCATGTAACACTTACAAAGTAAATTATCATATGTTCAAATGGTCTTTTTTAAATTTGTAGTAACTATCTAAACCATCGTAAGAGAACTGCACATCGCAATTTGAACGTTAAGTGCTAAATTGGGGACATTATGATCATTGGGAGTTTTAATAACGTTATCCTTTTAAACATTGTCCATGTATTCTAAAACCCCTTTTCATGAATGTCATATACCTTAACAATTTATCCGTCAAGCATGGGAGTGTCACATTTAAGACGGACACCTTTTATGGCATCCATGAATCAGATGCAAGAATTTTGAAATAAGAAATATTTGTAACTGTCAGCACAAAGTCATATTAAATAGATAAGAATTATAATTATATGTTCATTAAGTACTATGTATAGTGTTAACATGTGACAATTATGTTGTGTATGCTATAAAAGGAAAAATAAATTTAAAAAAACAAACCACTTACACTGTAAATATTACTAATAGCGTATTATGGTGGGGCAGGGGACAAACTCCTGAGTCATGGATTTGCAAATCGTTAACTGTCTAAATTGTTAACCACTGAACCATTAATTATGACAAACTTGCACCTCCACCCCCATGCAGTATTACCGGCACAGGTTAGCACAGCCAACAGTCTGCAAGCAAGTTGGACAGCTTTACTTCCTCACATGAAATAATATGACAACTAGGTTGGAATTCTAACCTAAAGGTCTTAGGGTCAAGTGATTTGAAATTGATTATCCTAACCACTCAACATCAGAAGAACAATAATAAAGTGAAACAAGATCAGCTGAGTAGGCCTCACAATTTGTAATGGGATTTCATTTCGGAGTGGACACATGAATATTCATGACGCCAATTACTGCCTGCTTTCACAATGAATTTCAATATTTAGCATCAACTCAATAATCATTCTCGCATTTCTATTTACCCAAACTGGAATATCTTGAGTTAATGAAAACACTCCAGAATTTTCTCCACTACAACCAGATGCCTCCTATGAAGCATTGACCATAGCCTTGCTACAGCAACAAAGGCCCGGAGTTCGAGCCCCGCTGGAACCATTACGATTGTGCCCTTAGGCAAGGCATTTAAATTCCACATGCCTCTTCTCTCTCGTGGCGATGAATACCACCAGGAATGAGGTATCGAGAGTGATTAATATAAGTTGTAAGAATTTATTTCGCAATCGAGCTAAAATAAATTTGTATAAACTAACCACGACCATAAATTAAACAACAATGTCCAAATGATACAGTAACATATACTAAGCTGACATGCTCATTAATTAATTATGCAGGTTGAATGTCCATGGGGAGTACATACCGTGACACTGTCACAATACAACACGAACATCATTTCATTTGCATGATACACACTTGCAATTGGTTTAACCCTTAACCTGCTGAATAAATTAGACGAAATGTGCAAACAACATAGATCCATGTAACTCCGCATCTGATCAGGATCTGTGTTGTTTGCTATTCAGACAAATGTTTTAGCTCCACTATCCGAAGACGGCATATGCGTTTATGTTGAATAAAGGGTTATACCTAATTCTAATACACATTCCAGCTATTTAACATTTATAAAGCCATCCATACATAACTCTGCACCACCTGGTGGCATATTAGTAATGGTGTCGAGCGGCGCTTCTATGTGAGAAAAGGTTAAGCAGCCAATGGAGAAGTGAAAGTGGCTGCTTAACCAAGGTAGTTGCTAGATGCTAACTGCAACACAAATTGCCACATATCAGGTGAGTAGATAATGGTGTGACTGGTGCAACAATGTCGCACCAATAATTCAAAATAGGTCAAAATGTTGCACCAATAATTCAAACTAGGTCAAAATGTCACACCAATAATTCAAACTAGGTCAAAATGTCACACCAATAATTCAAAATATATCAAAATGTTGCACCAATAATTCAAAATATATCAAAATGTTGCACCAATAATTCAAAATATGTCAAAATATTGCACCAATAATTCAAAATATGTCAAAATGTTGCACCAATAATTCAAACTAGGTCAAAATGTCACACCAATAATCCAAAATATGTCAAAATGTTGCACCAATAATTCTAAATAGGTCAAAATGTCACACCAATAATCCAAAATATGTCAAAATGTTGCACCAATAATTCTAAATAGGTCAAAATGTTGCACCAATAATTCTAAATAGGTCAAAATGTTGCACCAATAATTCTAAATAAGTCAAAATGTCACACCAATAATCCAAAATATGTCAAAATGTTGCACCAATAATTCTAAATAGGTCAAAATGTTGCACCAACAATTCAAAATATGTCAAAATATTGCACCAATAATTCAAAATATGTCAAAATGTTGCACCAATAATTCAAACTAGGTCAAAATGTCACACCAATAATTCAAAATATATCAAACTGTTGCACCAATAATTCAAAATATATCAAAATGTTGCACCAATAATTCAAAATATGTCAAAATATTGCACCAATAATTCAAAATATGTCAAAATGTTGCACCAATAATTCAAACTAGGTCAAAATGTCACACCAATAATCCAAAATATGTCAAAATGTTGCACCAATAATTCAAACTAGGTCAAAATGTCACACCAATAATCCAAAATATGTCAAAATGTTGCACCAATAATTCTAAATAGGTCAACATGTCACACCAATAATCCAAAATATGTCAAAATATTGCACCAATAATTCAAAATATGTCAAAATGTTGCACCAATAATTCAAACTAGGTCAAAATGTCACACCAATAATCCAAAATATGTCAAAATGTTGCACCAATAATTCAAACTAGGTCAAAATGTCACACCAATAATCCAAAATATGTCAAAATGTTGCACCAATAATTCTAAATAGGTCAAAATGTCACACCAATAATCCAAAATATTTCAAAATGTTGCACCAATAATTCTAAATAGGTCAAAATGTTGCACCAATAATTCTAAATAGGTCAAAATGTTGCACCAATAATTCTAAATAGGTCAAAATGTTGCACCAATAATTTCTGCTAAAACTTGAATATTTTAGCCGGGAATTATTTGATTGTTCAGAATTGTATATTTCATATTATAGAAATGGATAGGCAGGTAGGTTTGGAAAGGAATGTAACCGTTTTATAAACCGTTCCCCGAATTCCAGATATTCATATGACCACCGTGGCGTCACATACAACCTAATTGTGTGAGTGTAAAGACTGACTTGGAAATGTACGTACACACGGCCACAAACGTTCTATCAAAGTCCCTTGCCCATGGCAGCCTATAATTACTACGGTATTGCAAAATTAATGTTCACATATTCGCAAATAGTGGCGTCCGTGGTCCAGTGGTAGAGCGTCGGATTTGGAATCGAACGGTCCTGGGTTCGATACTTGGTCAGGCCACGTATGTAGTGTCATTGAGCAAGCAAGGCACCTCACACACATTGCTTAGTACTGGTTAATCGCTTAGGTCGGCTAAGCCTGCCCAGGAAAACATGTCTAAGTCCCCGCGAGGGGTTTGACATTAAAGGAACATACATAATGTTGGATTCGCCACCGTGACTTGGTAAGTCTGCCAGTTGTTATTTATACATTCACCAATTAGTGTCATAATTATCATTATGATAGCATGACTTATTAGTAACAGAGAAATATCGACACTGACAAGTCGGCATATGTGTATCATGTCGTAGGTCTATGTGCCATTGTCGATATGCCAGATATTGATTCGGCAGCTATGTTGCACCACTATGAAATTGGTAGCTATGCCTCTGCATATAGTTTTTTTTGTTTTTTGGGGGGGTTTTACACCTGCATCAGCACCATTTTGGGCTATATCGCCGGCGGGCAGTTTACCTAACAACACCTTTCCTGGGCAGGCTCCAGCGCTTAACCAGTACTTGGGTGCACCAACCTCCGTAAGAAACTGCCAACTTTTTCATATAAATGAGACACGGTCTGAGCGGGGCTCGAACCCGTGACCATCAGTGATGATAGGTTACAGTGGTATACAAGTCAGCGACCTTAACCACTCGACCACGGTGGCGGACCCTGCATATAGTATCTGGTAAATTACAGCTTAACTCTTTGCATGCTTGCGTTGACATTAACAGTCAAATATGTCGTGCAATTTCATTAGAGTAACGACACAGTCGTATCACTTCCTCCTGGAACAAACCGCTATATATCCACAAAGTTTCATCAAAATACATCAGTAAGTTTTTGAGTTATCCAGTCCACAGACAGACACAGCTAAAACCAATAACCCCCAGGGGGTGGGGGGAGGGCAACAAGACGCTATGCATTCTACACATAATTAAATACGTTTTCATAACAATCCAGAATGATCCAAATGTTGTAAATTGTTGTAAAACATTGAAACAATCTCAACCATGCATTCATTATTAACACTAGGAGACACTATATAATAAGATAACCTGTCAGGTAATGAGCCAAGTATCAGCTGGTTTCATGTCCATGTACATGTTACTGACCGCTTGCATGTTTTAGATGGTTGTTTGCTTGTATAGCATTACTTGTATACAACAATAAACTGACAGTGAAATCAAAAACCTAGGGTCATATAATTTTATAGCTGGTTATATTTTGACAATGGATTGTTTGCCGTAGCTAAATCACAAGTACCAAGTAAATCTGCAATCATAATAGATATATAGGTTGTAAGTTTACTTAACCCATTCAACACCAAGTAACTAACATGGACTGGTCCATGATATTTTTAGACCAATAAATTAATAACAAAATTACATTTGGATCAGTTCATTTATCAAAATGGGTAATTTTTTCTCTCTAAAAATAGTTATATTACTTGAAAAAAGTGCAGATCCTGATGAGACGGCTCGTGACGAGCCGGCTCATCTGGATCTACACTTTTTTGTAAGCCAATTTAGGTCTGTGGTGTTGAAAGGGTTAACAAAGAGAGCTAAGTGGCCCTGGATTGCTCACCTCCAGACCAATGATATTTGCTCTAGTCCAGATAATCTGATCAGGCTCTATGCTGTTTGCTATTCAGATATTGGAGCTAAAACATTTGGCTGAATAGCAAACAGCATAGATCCTGATCAGACACAGCATTACGCCGCAGCTGATCTGGCTCTATGTTGTTTGCAAATTTGATTTTATTTACTCTGCAGGCAAATGGTTAATTTAATATAATAAACTGATATAATAATTTTATTTATTTACATATTGGTAGAGCCCGGCAATGTCTTAACCCATTTCATTCTGGATACCGTTCAAACAGTATTTGCAAAGAACACAGAGCCAGATCAGCCGCAATGGAATGTGCCGTTTGATCAGGCTCTATGCTGTTTGCTATTCAGATGATCTTGCTAAGACACTTGGCTATGTAGCAAACAACATAGATCCTGATCAGCATGCAGTGTCACGCTGCGGCTGATCTGAATCTATGTTGTTTGCAAAAGCCTTTAAATGTCTCCAGAATGAAATGGGTTAAAAATATTGTTGAAATCGGGGTATGCAGCACATCCTAAGTAACCCCTGTAATTACACAAATATGTGCTTCAACCAATGTAGAACTATCAGGGATTCACATCTAGGAAAGAACAGGGAAAAAACCAATTCTCACTCTCATTAATTTCCCAAGGGATTCTTAATAAAGATGTTTTTGGACCAATTATCCTCCCTCAAGCTGTTTTCTTCCTGGTACAGGAACAACATTAACAAATCTAGGGAAACAATAGCAGTACTAACTATATTACAGAACACTGTCTGATGGCATTCAAACAGCTTAATGCAGATGAAATTTCTCAATCAGAACCTATGTTTTTGCCTACACTGTGTGTATGTGGACTTGCTTCTTCTTTCTTTAAAGTCCCGTAATGTTTTCTTATTTTCAAACTGCAAATTTATCGCTGTCCGATCTGGCGAGATAGGTGGTCGCCAGATCGGACAGGTGAGTTTTCTCCGGGTACTCCGGTTTCCTCCCACACAAATTACCACATATACGCTTCCATCCGCGCCCAGGAGAGTGATTAATATAAGTTGTTAGAACTGGCTTCGCAATCGTTGTAAAATAAATAAATATTAAACTTTTTTAATTTATGCCTGTGTTAACTTTGGCAGTCTACGTTTACAATGCAGTTTGGTGATTTCAGATATATATACCGATAAATATTAAATATTTAGATAACTTTAAAAAATAAAATAGAAAGAACAACAATCTGTGCAAAATACTGGACAGGATAATAACAATAGCCATAACGAAGGTCAAGGTCAGATGTGACATTACTGTTTAGGGTATCACGCAGGGATCATTCTAGAGGGCGATGTGGGCGAAATTGTCGCCCTAGGGACACTGACTTCGCCTCTGGGGGCCCCACTTCTCCCTAATAAAAATTTAAAAAATAAATTTTTGTTTTTTGTTTTTACGATTTTCAAACAAAAGTTTGTCTAGTAAGATACACTGGCCCATTATAAAGCACTCCTTCTATTCAAATGTTGTATTTTATGGTTGTACTGTGCATTTTAACCCTATTTTGCAGAAGTATATTAAAGAACACCAGTTAAGGAAGCAATCACAAGCTTTCTCACTTCTCCCAAAAATTCTGACCTAGAATGAACCCTGATCACCTGGTGAATACCTCTGTAAAGATTACTCAAATAATGATAATTCAATGAAGAACTGCAGCAGTTTTGAGATCAATGATGAAGATTTGACCTTGACTCCCAGGAAAAATATAATGACTTTGACTTGCAAGCCAGGTGAAGTGAATGTCAGCAGCCAATTTGTTGGACAGAGTATTCTGTCATAATTAAATGTTTCATATGAAGCCCTGAGCATCCCTTGTAGAAGTATACTGGCATATGAACTTATTTTATTAATGTTGCCATGACAACAGGCGACATAGTGAACTGCTTAATTATACTATGATACATTGAGGTAGTACATGCCGTGAAATGCTCATTAGTAGGCAACCTTGAGAGCAAGCTTATTTCCCCCAATTTGGTGGTAGTGGCAAACATTGACTGTTAGGTGCATCGCCAAACGGAGAAATTCCTACAGAGGTCAAGGTCACCACATTCTAAGCAAGTGCATTATGGAGCTTTACGCCGTGTTTGTTGAGAATAACATATTTGGTTTGTTGCCAGCGTTCCATTTCTTTAATTTCGTCCTCCCATAAGCATCAGGTAAAGTGTTGTTGACGATCACACCAAAAATGAGTCAAAAGCTACAATGTCGACATTTAGTGGCCATTGTGGCCAAAATAGTGTTTCTTGACAACATTTTAAAGTTGGATCGATTTGATGGAAACTGCATAATTCTTTCCCTATTGAGTCTCATACGACGGATGCCAGGGAAGGCTCTGGGCTGGGATTCAAACACACAACCCCTCGGACATTGAGCAGACTGGGTTACAAATGGAACAATCACCGTTGCTTAGCACCCTAATGTAACAAATTGATAAATAAAAAGAGCAAGTGTTTGACATTGAATGGGTCACGGTCGCACAATTGACATGTCAATGTGGAGCATCGCTAGACACTAGAATTAATGCATGCTAATATCAGCTACGTCTACAAAATGTATTAGTCATAGCCAAATGTGTATTAATCCATAACCTGCCAATCACGACTAAAGAACGTACCATCTGATCAGGCTCTATGCTAATTGCTATTCGGATAGTGGAGCTAAAACACTTATTTGAATAGCAAACAACATAGATCCTGATCAGACGCAGCATTATGCCACGGCTGACCTGGTTATATGTTGTTTGTACATTCCATCCAATTTATTCGGCAGGTTAAGGGTTAACAAGTTTTTGACTCTGAAATAAGTAATAGTTGTCGACACTTCATCCGTCAGCATAGGTCACTACTCATTAGTGACTTGGACTATTGTATGTAAATATCAGCTGCATTTGTCAAGAATGAAGAAGTTATGACCAACATAAAGTATTCAGATATCCACGACTGACAGAGGTCATGATAATAACTTTCTCCTATCTTCCAAAAACAGCCCAGGTTAGCAAAAATTACAAACTAATTCAGATATATATATATTTACATAACTTTAAAAATAAAACAGTAAGCACAAATTTGTGCAAAATACATACATTTGTGCATAGACTTGACAGAAATGAAATTGTGTTTATTGTGAAATGTTGGGTCAATGAAACCACAAGATCTATGGAAACAAATGCATCCTAGCTTAATTATTTCAAACAAAATTATAATTTCCCATGTATAATGGAGATTACCGGCTATTACCGGCTATATATATTTGTATGACCGGTTATAATTATATGTACTCTGTCTGGGATCAGTTATGAACTATCCTAGTACAGATACACATTCATCTTAATCTTCATGGTATATATAGCCATAGTACACATATTTTAAACTGTGTAGTCTTATCTAGAGGTATTTTAGCACATAACTTTGTAATTTTAATGTAAAATGTCGGATGCTGGTTGGATATGGGTTACCGTATGTTATGTTATATTTCGGGTTTTACGCCTGCATTTTGGGCTATATCGCCGGCGGGCAGTTTACCTAACAACACCTTTCCTGGGCAGGCTCCAGCGGTTAACCAGTACTTGGGTGCACCAACCTCCGTAAGAAACCATATAATGGATGGATATGGGTGCAAGACTTTATTGTCTTGTGGCATGTCGATCACAGTATTATAGTATAATGAGACATTGAACATGTAACAAGGTATTCTCATCACATAACCGTATTAGAAATGGTAAACATATATGCAGTCTTAGACATCTTAGAAGTATACATGTACCGGGTATTGTATTCACCCGGTCTACCCCCCGACTAGTGCTGGCACAAATTCTGGTTACAGTGGAATAATTCCAGTCTCTGTTAGCATGTCTGTCACCATGTAATATACATGACCGTTTAAATATCACCATACTTCCAGTTCACAGTGCAATAATTCCAGTCTCTGTTTGCATGTCTGTCACCATGTAATATACAATGTACATGACCTTTTAAATATCACAGTACTTCCAGGTTACAGTGGAATAATTCCAGTCTCTGTTAGCATGTCTGTCACCATGTAATATACATGACCTTTTAAATATCACCGTACTTCCAGTTCACAGTGCAATAATTCCAGTCTCTGTTTGCATGTCTGTCACCATGTAATATACAATGTACATGACCTTTTAAATATCACAGTACTTCCAGGTTACAGTGGAATAATTCCAGTCTCTGTTAGCATGTCTGTCACCATGTAATATACATGACCTTTTAAATATCACCGTACTTCCAGTTCACAGTGCAATAATTCCAGTCTCTGTTTGCATTTCTGTCACCATGTAATATACAATGTACATGACCTTTTTAAATATCACAGTACTTCCAGGTTACAGTGGAATAATTCCAGTCTCTGTTAGCATGTCTGTCACCATGTAATATACATGACCTTTTAAATATCACCATACTTCCAGTTCACAGTGCAATAATTCCAGTCTCTGTTTGCATGTCTGTCACCATGTAATATACAATGTACATGACCTTTTAAATATCACAGTACTTCCAGGTTACAGTGGAATAATTCCAGTCTCTGTTAGCATGTCTATCACCATGTAATATACAATGTACATGACCTTTTAAATATCATAGTACTTCCAGGTTACAGTGGAATAATTCCAGTCTCTGTTAGCATGTCTGTCACCATGTAATATACATGACCTTTTAAATATCACAGTACGTTCCAGGTTACAGTACAATAATTCCAGTCTCTGTTAGCATGTCTGTCACCATGTAATATACAATATACATGACCTTTTAAATATTACAGTACTTCCAGGCTACAGTGGAATAAGTCCAGTCTCTGTTAGCATGTCTGTCACCATGTAATATACATGACCTTTTAAATATCACAGTACGTTCCAGGTTACAGTGGAATAATTCCAGTCTCTGTTAGCATGTCTGTCACCATGTAATATACATGACCTTTTAAATATCACAGTACTTCCAGTTCACAGTGCAATAATTCCAGTCTCTCCCTCGTGGCGATGGATTCCATTCAGAAATGAGGTCTCGAGAGTGATTAGTATAAGTTATAAGAACTTGTTTCGCAATCGAGCTAAAATAAATTTGTATAAACTAAGTCTCTGTTAGCATGTTTGTCACAAAGTAATATGTAAACATGACCTTTTAAATATCACAGTACTAATTAAACCTATTCACAGTGTAATATTTCACAGTTTATATATAACTCTGTACATACGTCTGTCACCAAGTATGTAATATATGCAACCTTTTCAATATGACAGTACTATTAACAGTGTAATATTTCCAAACTCTGTTTGCACGTCTGTCACCAAGAACATGAGAGTAATATGACCTTTTCACCTCCACAGTTTTTGTCAGATGACAAATGCCAGAATTGGAAGTGGTATAATCCCAGACTTCCTTCTGCAGTTCTCGAGATAGATGGATATATGACACTAGTTGCCCAGCAGACTTCCTTCTGCAGTTCTCGAGATAGATGGATATATGACACTAGTTGCCATGCAGACTTCCTTCTGCAGTTCTCGAGATAGATGGATATATGACATTAGTTGCCCAGCAGACTTCCTTCTGCAGTTCTCGAGATAGATGGATATATGACATTAGTTGCCCAGCAGACTTCCTTCTGCAGTTCTCGAGATAGATGGATATATGACACTAGTTGCCATGCAGACTTCCTTCTGCAGTTCTCGAGATAGATGGATATATGACATTAGTTGCCCAGCAGACTTCCTTCTGCAGTTCTCGAGATAGATGGATATATGACATTAGTTGCCATGCAGACTTCCTTCTGCAGTTCTCGAGATAGATGGATATATGACATTAGTTGCCCAGCAGACTTCCTTCTGCAGTTCTCGAGATAGATGGATATATGACACTAGTTGCCATGCAGACTTCCTTCTGCAGTTCTCGAGATAGATGGATATATGACATTAGTTGCCCAGCAGACTTCCTTCTGCAGTTCTCGAGATAGATGGATATATGACATTAGTTGCCATGCAGACTTCCTTCTGCAGTTCTCGAGATAGATGGATATATGACATTAGTTGCCCAGCAGACTTCCTTCTGCAGTTCTCGAGATAGATGGATATATGACATTAGTTGCCCAGCAGATTTCCTTCTGCAGTTCTCGAGATAGATGGATATATGACACTAGTTGCCATGCAGACTTCCTTCTGCAGTTCTCGAGATAGATGGATATATGACACTAGTTGCCCAGCAGACTTCCTTCTGCAGTTCTCGAGATAGATGGATATATGACATTAGTTGCCCTGCAGACAACTGCACTATATAGTATAAACTATAATCACGCTGAATGGGAAATTCAGGAAATGTGGCAAAAATCTATAGCAGCTTATTAATAGCTGGAATAAAATCTCTCTATGGCATCAAATTAAGTAGCTTCAGAGAATTCACACAGGGCCGTTAGTGATCCGAGAAAGGAACACATTATTTAATACAGATAGGATACAAATGCAGCTTAACTCTTTGCATGCTGGGCAATATATAGGGTATATATAGTTCAAACCTGTCTTAAGCAGCCAGTTGAGGGAATCACAGAAAGTGGCTGCTTAACACAGGTGGCTGCTTAAGAGAGGTCAAATGTATAATAAAATGACATATTGGTAATCTGGAAACTGGCTGCTTAACCCTTTCAACCCCACAGGCCTCTAAATAGGCTTATGAAAAGTGTAGATCCAGATGAGCTGGCTCGTAACGAGCCGTCTCATCAGGATCTGCACTTTTTTGCCAGTAATAATTATTACTATTTTTAGATAAAATTACCCATTTTGATAAATGAACTGGTCCAAAGGTAATTTTCTTATTAATTTATTGGTCTGAAAATATCACGCACCAGTCCATGTCAGTTACTTGGGGTTGAATGGGTTAATACAGGTTGGCTGTTTAATAGAGGTGACCAGTACTGACCACTAACACAGGTTTGACTGTATAGTTCAAATAATTTAGCAGATGACAATTCATCATGCGTTTTTCTTATTTGTAACTGAAACTGGAAATATGTTACGGAATTTCCTTAAAATGTTGTCGTTATGAGTTAGTTAGCATCAGTTAGTTATTATTAAATAATAGTAATCCATTTCCCCAATAGAGACACAGGATTATCTGCTACTGTACCTCCATTCATATGACTGCCATTTACATATATTCAATGGATAATCTGTAAATCACTCCACCCACCTCCATAAAGGTTACTGGGAATGCCTAACTCAGCATACTGGGTCAAATAAAGGCTATCAATTGTTCAAATAATTATAGCAGCCGACAATTAATTAATGTAGTTTTAATATAGCAGACGACAATTAATTAATGTAGTTTTATTATTTGTTATTTGTACCTGAAAACACTGGAACTATGTTATATTAGTGCCTGCTGAGTAAATAAAATCACATTTGCAAACAACGTAGATCCAGATCAGCCACGGTGTAATGCCGCGTATGATCAGGATCTATGTTGTTTGCTATTCAGCCAAGTGTTTTAATTCCACTATCCGGATAGCAAACAGCAAAGAGCCTGATTAGACGGCATGCTTTGTGCCATTTGATCTGGCTCTATGCTGTTTGCAAAAGTGCAAACAGTTTAATTAGAGATATAACCTATCTGTACTACAATATAATCACCATATGCCACTTTCTAGCATTTATTCATTCCATTTTATCACATAACTTAGCTTGTATTCAATGTAATACAGTGTGTGTGTTTTACGTTTATTTATCGTCGCTACCGGTTGCCCATATGAGCGACGCCTCCTGACGAGATTAGTAATTTTAGATTTTGGAGGATAGTGCAATGATAGACAGAGACCCATTACAGAGTCTCCTCTGGTTCATTTACGTGCACGGTGTAAAGCACCGACACGAGACCTCGGTTTAATGTCCCATCTGAAAGACTGTTAATTTTATTAGGGTCAGACGGGGGATCAAACCTGCGATCCCTGGATTACCAGTCCAGCGTAATACAGCCATTACATATCGTCTTTTATAACACAATTTGTGCTGCAGACGGGTAATATCGCCATTACATATTTTTTCGTTATTTCACCAGTGTAATAACTATGCAAATGTGTATGTATTCATACAGTATGTCAAAAACATAACCAAACAAAATGGCATCGAAAATGCAGTGACACTGGAAAATCACAATCCAGCTATAAACATTATAAATCCTACACGACGGCTATTAACACTACAAATCCTGCCCAATCGCTGAATTCATCAACAGCCATGTCCAGCTACAGTACCAATTCCAGAGTAAAACTTGCTAACAATTGTGTAAATGGCCGGTATTTGAACGTTACACATTTTTGACCAACTTATTACATACTTGTTATTACGTCATAGTAAAGTACTTCATAGTCACGAGTGTTTCATTCATACTATTCAGGGATCATTCTAGAGGGCGGTGTGGGCGAAATTGTCGCCCTAGGGACCCTGACTTCGCCCTCTGGGGGCCCCACTTTTTTTTTATGTTTATGATTTTCAAACAAAATTTTGTCTAGTAAGATAGACTGGTCCATTATAAAGCACTCCTTCTATTCAAATGTTGTATTTAATGGGTTGTACTGTGCATTTTAACCCTATTTTGCAGAAGTATATTAAAGAACACCATTTAAGGAAGCGATCACGCGCTTTCTCACTTCTCCCAAAAATTCTGACCTAGAATGAACCCTGCTATTGACATAATAATATACTTGTTAGAATGCTCACTGTTTTTGTTTTATAATAAGCTTCATGACTTTGAAAGCTGATTATCACATACATGTAAGCAGAGTAACTACTAGTAACATGAGTAAAATTACAAATAAATGTGAATTACAGTACTTTTTGTTTGGTTTACTATTAATTTACAGCCGACCACATAACGCACTTCATTGACTGTAACTGTAGCACAGGTACACGAAACATTTGCAATTCCTATGACACCCGTAGTATATTATAATTATATGCAATAACAGGTATTAAAGACAGATTAATCAGCACTTACATGTATATGTAATAGATGACTTTATAGATAATATTTAAATAATATTTAGATAACGAAATTTCATCTCTGTTATAAATATAGATTATCACGAAATTTCATCTCTATTATAAATATAAATTATCACGAAATTTCATCTCTATTATAACTGTAGATTATCAAGAAATTTCATCTCTATTATAAATATAAATTATCACGAAATGTCCCTATCTATTACAAATATAGATTACCGGTATCACAAATTTCACCTCTATTATAAATATAAATTATCACGAAATGTCCCTATCTATTACAAATATAGATTACCGGTATCACAAATTTCATCTCTATTATAAATATAAATTATCACGAAATGTCCCTATCTATTACAAATATAGATTACCGGTATCACAAATTTCATCTCTATTATAAATAAAAATTATCACGAAATTTCCCTATCTATTATAACTGTAGATAATCACTAAATTTCCCTATCTATTATAACTGTAGATAATCACTAAATTTCCATATCTATTATAACTATAGATAATCACGAAATTTCCCTATCTATTATAACTATAGATTATTTATAGAAATTTCATCTCTATGACACAATTCTAATGAAATTCCATGACTTATTTGACGGTTATTTTCACCACTAGCATGCAAAGAGTTAAAGACATGTTTACTTAGAATGTGCTGCATCAAGATTAATCTATGGGGCAGAAGATTAGAAAGTTAGTCACATTTTAACCCGTTGCACGCTAGCGGCAGATAAAATCACTTTTGCAAACAGCAAAGAGCCAGATCAGACGACAAAGAACGTGATCAGCTCTATATGGTTTGCTATTCGGATAGTGGAGCTAAAACACTTGGCTGAATAACAAACAACATAGATCCAGATCAGCCTCGGTGTAACAGTGATTTTATTTACTTAGCAGGCAAAGAGTTAAGTAAACTGCTAAAGATCTGCCCACAAAGAGCTGTCGTCTGTGAAATGACTATATATAAATTACCTCACTTGATATAGATTTATTTACAAAAGAAGCAAAAACTTTCGAAATAGTGGCTTATTAAAGTTCACTTGAATGAATTCGCATAAGAATTATTATTTTAATTTTCCATTTTCGAAGAACAAAAAAAGCATCTAGAGACCTTAAAACGAAGTATGATTCAAACACACGTGTGCTTTCGTTTCAATACAAATCTCAACATTCAAAACAATATTTACTATTTAGAAAAATACTATAATTTACCTTCACGCCAGTAAAAGTCCACATAGAAAGGCTCTCCTGTTTTTTACAAATACAAAAATGTTTTCTCATGGCATAAAACTGTTTAATTTCCTTGAATTTCTCCAAAAATCTAAAGACAATATCTCGCCTTCCCTTCTATCAAGTATATTATTGATTTCGGAAACACCATCCTGATGAAAGTAGTTTGTCAGTGGCGTAAAATAATTATATCTAACGATAAATCAATATGGGACAGCCAGGCAAAACTAGGGTGTCAACTTTCATATTTTAATACCAGTTTAGGGGAAAAGTGACATTGGTCATTGACATGCATCCTATTCTCTGTAATTGACATGACAGACAAGTTTGTTGTTGATTGGAACATTGTGGCGAGAATGTTACTAAATGCAAATACGTAACTCCAGTCACAACTGACAAACCCCAGTAACAACTGACGAACCAGGTTACAACTGACAAACCCCAGTAACAACTGACAAACCACAGTTACAACTGACAAACCCCAGTTACAACTGACAAACCCCAGTTACAACTGACAAACCCCAGTAACAACTGACAAACCCCAATAATAACTGACACACCCAAGTAACAGCTGACAAACCCCAGTTACAACTGACAAACCCCAGTAACAACTGACAAACCCCAATAATAACTGACACACCCAAGTAACAGCTGACAAACCCCAGTTACAACTGACAAACCCCAGTTACAACTGACAAACCCCAGTAACAACTGACAAACCCCAGTCACAACTGACGAACAACAGTCACAACTGACAAACCCCAGTCACAACTGACAAACCACAGTCACAACTGACAAACCCCAGTCACAACTGACAAACCAGTCACAACTGATGAACCCCAGTCACAACTGACAAATCCCAGTCACAACTGACAAACCCCAGTCACAACTGACAAACCCCGGTCACAACTGACAAACCCCAGTTACAACTGACAAACCCCAGTCACAACTGACAAACCCCAGTCACAACTGACAAACCCCAGTCACAACTGACAAACCACAATAACAACTGACAAACCCCAGTCACAACTGACAAACCCTAGTCACAACTGACAAACCCAGTCACAACTGACAAACCACAATAACAACTGACAAACCACAGTTACAACTGACAAACCCCAGTCACAACTGACAAACCCCAGTTACAACTGACAAACCCCAGTCACAACTGACAAACCCCCAGTCACAACTGACAAACCCCAGTCACAACTGACAAACAACAGTCACAACTGACGAACCCCAGTCACAACTGACAAACAACAGTCACAACTGACAAACCCCAGTAACAACTGACAAAATACAATAACATAATCTTGGAACCTACCAGTACAGAAGCATGGTATGGGTCAGTGTTCCTATGGCTAAGATGCGACAATCGGACGCAAATCCAGGGGTCTCGAGTTTGATCCACTTGTCCTGCAATAATAAAATGAACAGTCCTTCAAATTTGAATACAAAGAATGGTCCAATGTATCAATGTAATTAACACCAGGCATGTAACACAACCAAACGTTATACACCAGGCATGTAACACAACCAAGCGATATACACCAGGCATGTAACACAACCAAGCGTTATACACCAGGCATGTAACACAACCAAGCGATATACACCAGGCATGTAACACAACCATGCGATATACATATACACCAGGCATGTAACACAACCAAGCGTTATACACCAGGCATGTAACACAACCAAGCGTTATACACCAGGCATGTAACACAACCAAGCGATATACACCAGGCATGTAACACAACCATGTGTTATACACCAGGCATGTAACACAACCAAGCGATATACACCAGGCATGTAACACAACCAAGCAATATACACCAGGCATGTAACACAACCATGCGATATACACCAGGCATGTAACACAACCAAGCGATATACACCAGGCATGTAACACAACCAAGCGTTATACACCAGGCATGTAACACAACCAAGTGATATACACCAGGCATGTAACACAACCAAGCGATATACACCAGGCATGTAACACAACCATACGATATACACCAGGCATGTAACACAACCATACGATATACACCAGGCATGTAACACAACCAAGCGATATACACCAGGCATGTAACACAACCAAGCGTTATACACCAGGCATGTAACACAACCAAGCGATATACACCAGGCATGTAACACAACCAAGCGATATACACCAGGCATGTAACACAACCAAGTGATATACACCAGGCATGTAACACAACCAAGCGATATACACCAGGCATGTAACACAACCATACGATATACACCAGGCATGTAACACAACCATACGATATACACCAGGCATGTAACACAACCAAGCGATATACACCAGGCATGTAACACAACCAAGCGTTATACACCAGGCATGTAACACAACCAAGCGATATACACCAGGCATGTAACACAACCAAGCGATATACACCAGGCATGTAACACAACCAAGCGTTATACACCTGGGCCCCGTTTTATCAACGGTCGTAAGTCGGTCTTAGTTAAGATTATTGCTTAAGACCGAGTTACGCCGTCGTAACGTCTAAGTTAAGACCACGGTCCGTTTTATCAACAAAGTCGCAGCTAAGATATCGTAAATGAAGTCTTAACTTTACGACTGGTTCGATGCAGTCGCAACTTCGGAAAAAGTCTTAAAAATGGCGGCCGAATCAGCAGAATCCGTGCATCAGAGACGTGATGCAAGAATATTCAGGGCCGGTAGAGACATTGGAGACGTGTGACACCAATATCCTGTCCCGATATCGCAGGACGAGGCTATGGATTGTCTTGCTTGATGATATGGTGGGGAATGACTTGGACAAGGGGACCAACCACTCTCATTCGATACCCGGTTTGACCTAGGTAAAGTGAAATTGATATATTTCTATATCTTGCATTATTAAGGTGCAGATCAGTGTTATTTGCGTACACATTTCTGTACAGTAGGCCCTTATTTCTATTTTAAGATTACAAGGGAGGCTACTTCCATAAGAATCTATTGCTATTTATATCGATACTACACACAAGTGTTATTATGATTTTGGAACTGAATGACGATACGTATTCTGTTTCTGCAACGCATTAACTAAGTAAATTGATACATTGTGCAGGTAGGGAATTAAATGCTTATGTTTATAATGTTGTCTGTTTCTTTTTAAATGCTCGTGTATTGATACAGTATTCGTACACATAATTAAACGTCCCCACGTGTCCAAATGTTTTTCTGGACAGGCTTAGCTGACCTAAGCGGTTAACCAGTACTAAACTATGTCTGTGAGGTGACTTGCTCAATGACACTACATACGTGGACTGACCGAGTATCGAACATGGGACAGTTTGATTCCAAATCCGACACCATGCCACAGACGCACGGAGGAAATCGTCCTGTTCAATCTGTCACCGTACCATATCACATACTGTCCATCGAACCAGGGTTGAATTGATGAGAAGCGAGCATGGCTAACTACTGCGCGAATTGGACAGCCAAAAGAAGTGTAATCCATATTACAAGTTGTCATGATTGATCTTAATGCGATGATAGACACGATGAGTCGGGATGACCATAATTATATATAGATACACTGTCCAGTTTGAAATCAATCGGAATATATCGAACTCTGTGTTTACATGTATATTGGGTTATGAACTACTACCACAACAAATGACCACAAAGTTGCATTGTAATATAATAATAGTGTGTTGAAAACACTGACTGTTTTATGTATCAATAATAGTTGAAACGTTTTGTTCATTTCAGATGCTTATTGATTTAGATACCTATCAAAGGGTGATGTATTGTCCAAAGTCGCAGATTTTCATGGCATCAACAGGTAGGTGAACTCTGTTTGACGTGATCATTAATTGCTAAGTTTATTCGATTATCTGTCTGATTAGCGTAGTGATTAGCACGCTCGCTTCTAGTCAATGCATTCCGGGTTCCTTCCACTGACTGAGAAGTGTGTGAGATGGTACGGTGGTCCCCAAATTGGACATGTGAGTTTTCTCCGGTTATGTCCCACACAAATTACTACATAATTATACGCTTTCAATGAGAGTGCTTAATATTATAATCTTGTTTCGAAAATGTTGTAAAGTAAATAATATTTATACAGTTGATTATTCTAACATTAACAATGAAGAACGATGTAAAAACACAAAAGTTAACCATAGTTTTTTCAAAAACAGAATTAGACCGAACTCCAAATATATTTAGTTTCGTCACAGCAACCCAGATTTATGGAATAGTTTCCATCTTATTAATGTACATACACTGTACTAATCACTTATACATTGTTTTAAAAAAAATTAATATCTGTCAGGTCCACCCTCACAAATGCATGTCCAAATTTGTTCACAATCATTCCAGTGTTCAAATTTATCAGATAGAAATGTAGAACTTTGATGTTAAGAGTTTTTATATGTTATTTCTTGCAGATTCCCTGATGATATGGCTTTAATTGATGTACAGCAGGATTTTTATCGGAAGTGCCATATTATACAGAATACAGTTGGCTCAGTTGATGGTCTATTGATCTATGATTGTGTGATAGCATGGCCAAGAAAATCAAGAGTGGACAACACTATTTCAACAGATCAGTTCAACACCACTTGATTTAAGGACACTAATCTTAGCTGTCATATTTACAGTTTAGAAATCTTGAAATCTGATGAAAACTGAGCAACTATCCGGTGATACAAATGCATACTGTTTGGTACTTTTCTTTTATAGACTATTAAGATTTCATTTTGACAAGCGGCACAGTTTTAAAAATTATGAAAGAAATCTAAGGTTTCCACAAATAAAGCAAACAATAGATATATATATATATATATGTATGCCAAACAAGCAAAATTAGATGTGCATGAAAACACCCTGGTAATTATATGGTATTGAAGCCTGTGTACAAACAAGATTGTCTATCATACTGTGTTCACTACAGATCTTCAATCTATATCTTGTGCAACTATGAAATCAGAAATGATGATGCAACAAAACACGAAAATAGATTCACAGTAAATATAATTTGTTGTATCAGATTGCATAGGGTGTGACAGACAGACTTTGGTGTGAAAATGTAACTGCTTCAATATACTTCCCACTACACTGTAACAGAAGCTGTAACATTACACAAAGCAATCCGATACAATATATATATGTTGATATACATAATACATGAATACCTGCGAGTGTTTTACGTTTATTTATCATAGTTACCAGTTGCCCATTTTAGCGACACCTACTGAAGAGATTAGTTATATTAGATTTGGAGGATAGTGCAATGATGTCTCCTCCAGTTCTTTTATTTGCATTGTGTAAAGCACCGGCACAAGACCTCTGTTTAAATTCTCATCTGAAAGACTTATGATTTTAGTATGGTATAGCGGGGTCTCGAACGGGGTAAAAAGCCCATGTGATCTAGTTTTTTATTGTTTTTTCTTTCTTGGTCCTACGATATAATTATAAGAGGATATGTGTTTGTTTCAGTGTATGATCGAATAATATTTCACCAAATGAACATTGAAAGCATTATTACCAAGTGTGAAGCTAGTCACGAGTGGTATTAATAGCTTTCTATGTTTTTGAGTAAAGTATTATTCGATCATTCACTTAACAAACAAATTTTCTTTTTATTTTGGCTGACGTGTTTTTATGATAGAAAATGATGCAAATGTGCCATGGGCTAAATCGTACTTAGACAACAATATGTGACGTAATAAATGACTGCTCGAGTCCTTAAATGTACGTGCTGCCAATATTTCAACAAACACATTCTTTGTACCACAAATTCAAAGCATTGTTACTTTTAGCTTCCTACTTAATCCTTTTCATTATGTATGTTGTTGTATGTTATATGTGTTTTATGGTTTGCAATACATATTGTTTAAACCAATTCATCTTGGCAATTCTATGATAATTCTATTCCATATATGCGAGGATTAAAAACTGCATTACCCATAGTATCAGTAATGTTACAAGTGTCAATATGTATCTCTATATGTATTATAAAATTATATTGGGGTATATTTGCAGTGACATTATAAATAATGAAATTTAGAATAGTTCCGTTGTTTTATTTCTACTTCCTAACATCCATGATTGTGCTGGTTATAATTAGTTTCAATATAACTTACCGACCAAGTTAACTTGACAACAATTTGGTAGTTAAAGCGACCATTTATCATCATCTTTGATCTATTGTGTTTTTGAGCTTAATTATCGTCGCTACCGGTTGCCCATATGAGCGACGCCTCTTGAAGAGATTAGTCATTTTTAGATGTTTGAGGATATTGCAGTGATAGAGACGGAGTATGTGGTTGATTGGTTAATGTTGTTGACTTCGAATCACTTGCCTCTCACAGCTGATGTTTACACTCTCACCAGGGGTGTCGGATTATTTCGTGCAAGGAAACTATTCGGAATGTTTGTGGTTCTACCCAGGCAGGTGACCTTTCACACTTGACATACTGTATGGAGGGGCGCCCAGGATCTTCCTCCACCAATACTAGTTGGAAAGTCACCATATTTCTTGAGCTGTTGGTGATACATTAAACCCAAAAACAAACAAGAGACCCATGCCAGAGTATTATCTGGGTTTTTTACGTGAACGGTGTTATTCATGGACTTAAAGACTGATGATCGAACCTTGGATCTACAGACCAATGTGTTCACCACTGAACTATTGACCCGTCTGTATTTGATCCATTAATCTCATCACACAGATATATACGACTAATGTATGACCAGTCTATGACAGCTTGTACATTTGTATATTATATATGCTAGAATCGCCGTTATAAAAAGACATGCTGATACAAAAGTGTGTATTAATGAATGGAGTCTATTCAGTATTTACATCACTAGATATTGTGGTAACATGTAAATACCGTAGGCCCTATTCAATTGCCTCAACATTATTTACAGTCACAAATCTGGAACATACCCTTGAAAATGAAATAATATTTAACAACATAATCCTATTAGCAAAGAAGTTTTGGGGTGGGAGCACTGTTTTGCATTTACGCAAAACGATGTATAAGTTATTTAAAGTATAATAAAAAAGTCTGAAATGTTTAACAATTCAATATATGAAAACAACGTATCAGATTTAAAATATTGTTGCACGATGGAATCATACCAGTTATACTGAAATAGATTATACATGCACAGTACCAATGAAGATTTAGTGGGGCCGTGTTTTCCTTTCCAATACCGGCGTGTTAAAACATCTCTTCTACGGATTTGACCAACTACGTCGTATTGGATTTAATATATATTGCATGTCTGGAGAGGCCTGTGCGTAAGGTTTAATTCAATATAAGAAATATTAACATATTCCAAGATATAAAGAAGTTATGAATAATATATACAGGGGCGCCGTGTTTTAAACATGTCCGATGTTGACATTTGCGCGCGAAGATGTGTGCACCGGAAGTTTACATTTCGGACTGTGTCACTGTTTTTAAGGTCGTACGACGAAAGAAAATCTTAGCTGCGACCGAAGACTTACGACCGTGTTGATAAAACGGTCGTACGATTGTCGCAGGAAACGTCGCAAGTAGCGGTCTTAAGATAAGACCGACTTGCGACCGACGTTGTTGATAAAACGGGGCCCAGGCATGTAACACAACCATGCGATATACACCAGGCATGTAACACAACCAAGCGATATACATATACACCAGGCATGTAACACAACCAAGCGATATACACCAGGCATGTAACACAACCAAGCGTTATACACCAGGCATGTAACACAACCATGCGATATACACCAGGCATGTAACACAACCAAGCGATATACATATACACCAGGCATGTAACACAACCATGCGTTATACACCAGGCATGTAACACAACCATACGATATACACCAGGCATGTAACACAACCATACGATATACACCAGGCATGTAACACAACCAAGCGATATACACCAGGCATGTAACACAACCATGCGATATACACCAGGCATGTAACACAACCATGTGTTATACACCAGGCATGTAACACAACCAAGCGATATACACCAGGCATGTAACACAACCATGTGTTATACACCAGGCATGTAACACAACCAAGCGTTATACACCAGGCATGTAACACAACCATGTGTTATACACCAGGCATGTAACACAACCAAGCGATATACACCAGGCATGTAACACAACCAAGCAATATACACCAGGCATGTAACACAACCATGTGTTATACACCAGGCATGTAACACAACCAAGCAATATACACCAGGCATGTAACACAACCAAGCGATATACACCAGGCATGTAACACAACCAAGCAATATACACCAGGCATGTAACACAACCAAGCAATATACACCAGGCATGTAACACAACCAAGCGATATACACCAGGCATGTAACACAACCAAGCAATATACACCAGGCATGTAACACAACCATGTGTTATACACCAGGCATGTAACACAACCAAGCGATATACACCAGGCATGTAACACAACCATGTGTTATACACCAGGCATGTAACACAACCAAGCAATATACACCAGGCATGTAACACAACCAAGCGATATACACCAGGCATGTAACACAACCAAGCAATATACACCAGGCATGTAACACAACCAAGCGTTATACATATACACCAGGCATGTAACACAACCAAGCAATATACATCAGGCATGTAACACAACCAAGCGATATACATCAGGCATGTAACACAACCAAGCGATATACATCAGGCATGTAACACAACCAAGCGATATACACCAGGCATGTAACACAACTAATGATGCTGCTGACATTGGGGAACTTTCTGTATCTTACAATATCCTCCAAAATAACAAAAATGACTAATGTACTCCCAGAAACAGAAAGCCATAAAGTTATGGGGGGGGGGTGGGGGAAATAACTAACTGCTAAATTAAAACAAACACAAGGCCACAGGCCCAAAGGTGTCTCGTCAAGCGCAATTGATTGTATAAGACTAGTGTTATAGTTCAGCGTAATAAAAAAATGTCTTTCTGATGAATTGCCAAATTCAAGGTCAGTGGTAGGGTAGGGGGGACTTACGGTAACAGTTGATGATGAGAATTAGTCCTCAAATGTGTATGTGAAGTTTCAAAGCAATACCTTTGGCGTTTTGTGAGAAATAATTATGCTTAAGATTTTACCGACGTATAAAACATTTCTGAAATGGGACTATTTTTGGCCACATTTCATGTAAACGGTCAGTGGTAGGGTAAGGACTAACTGTTTGTGTTGAGAATTAGTGCATGTGAAGTTTCACACCTTGTGAATTGCTATCAGGACTTTACAACTGAAGTATATGGATAACAGACGGATCTGTAGTCCAGTGGTTAACACGTTGGACTGGTAATCAAGGGATCGTAGGTTTGATCCCTCGTCTGACCCTAATAAAATTAACAGTCTTTCAGATGGGACTTTAAACAGAGATCTCATGTCGGTGCTGTACACCGTGCACGTAAAAGAACCAGAGTGGACTCTGGAATGAGTCTCTGTCTGTATCATTGCACTATCCTCCAAAAATCTAAAATGACTAATCTCTTCATGAGGCATTGCTCATATGGGCAACCGGTAGCGACGATAAATAAACGTAAAACGTAAAACACACGGTATATGGATAGGTGGCGTTGAACTTAATTACATATACACTGTACCTGTCAATTACAACCAAATATATAAACATAGATTGAAAACACATCTGCACTGCCACCAACAGAGTAATACATGTAGAATTAGATGTAGAGAAAAATCAGATCTAATCCGGCAAAAGCTATTATAACGTCATAATCATTGCAAGGAATAAATATTGCACTCGTCCGCTCATCATGATGAGTAGGCATTCATGATAGTCTCGGGGCGACTATCAATTCTTGGCTGTTAGTCCGGTAAGGTGAGTCCATTTTTGCAGGAGCGACAGCATTATTAAATAATGTTTTAGGTAAACTTCATGCTAAATCATAAACTAGAAATTGGTTAAGAAATAAATGTATGTCTCCCCAGTACTATTGCATATGTGGAGGAAAGGACCATAACTCTGTGAATAATTATTCGAGTGAAACGAATATATGATATGAAGAAATACGCTTGGTGTTAGTATCATTGAAATCTGGCTACGGATTTAGCAGAAGTTTAGTTACTTCATGTTGAATGGGTTAAGGAAGAAAAAGAGTAGAGATTTAAAGATATACTATATACATATACCGGTAACCGGCATACAATTGTTTACAATTTTTTCCATCTAAATAATCTACTTTCTTTATTATTGTTTATTTCCTTCTTCCTATTTTTGTATGTACATGTATATATTTTATATACATAAGTAAGCTATTTCAATGTTAGTTTATACAAATAGCTTGATTGCAAAACAAATTCTTACAACTTCATTCCTGATGGAATCCATCGCCACTAGGGAGAGAGAAGAGGCAATGTGGAATTTAAATGCCTTGCCTAAGGACACAAGCGTAAGCTGCTCTAGCGGGGCTCGAGCTCCGGGCTTTTCGCATCTGCGCTCTCACGACTTCCAATGTTCTTGTATCATAATATACTTTGCTATGCTCTCATTTCCTGGCCATGCGAATATTTCTTTGTAGTGTAAAATATTCAATAATAATTAAATTTCTATAATATTATACCTACAACTACAATAGAATAACAGACTATGTGGACGGCTGTGTAATTCAAGATGTGTGCAGATCACATCTGCCACAGTGGCCGTTGGAGGTATACACACGATATTAATTGATCGCTTCAATGAGAAACATTGGTCACTTACTGCCCCTGATCCTCTAAATCTGTTTCCTCTGTTTTTATCATTGTTTACTTTGCACAACATGCTATAATTTCTATCCGTTTTCTCATCTTACATGTACAATTATTAAATAACGACAGCTATCCTACAGTATATCCAAAAGATATGTTCCTGTTAATATTGGTTGGCAGACCTTGGAACAACAATACTCTTACACTTGTTTAGTAATGTTTAATAAACTAGCTCATGGCATGGTCGCCATCCCAATATCATCTACACAGGGTTCATTCTAGGTCAGAATTTTTGGGAGAAGTGAGAAAGTGCGTGATCGCTTCCTTAAATGGTGTTCTTTAATATACTTCTGCAAAATAGGGTTAAAATGCACAGTACAACCATTAAATACAACATTTGAATAGAAAGAGTGCTTTATAATGGGCCAGTGTATCTTACTAGACAAAATTTTGTAAAAACCAAAAAATAATTTTATTTTAGGGAGAAGTGGGGCCCCAGAGCCAGAGCGACACTTTAGCCCACATCGCCCTCTAAAATGATCCCTATTTATTCTATATCTACCATATATGCTCAACACGTAGGCGCTTTGTCAGGGACACTGGTTAGAACCTCATTAAGAGCGTAGAACCATCTACAAGAATGACTCTCCACTTGAATGCTACTCTTCCGGACAAATCGTTACAATACATCTACCATTTTAAAATAAATTCTCATTATTCCCATGTATATTAGTGCTCTGGAACAGTCTCCCTGCACCAATTGTCTTGCACAACACGCAGACATTGCACAAGTTACAGCCCTTATACAATGCCAGACAGCTGGAAGAAAGACAGATTGCATAACTATAGTACAAACAAACTGCGCAACTTATTCTTCAACTTCATCTTAGTACTGCCAAACAATTTCTATTGTTTTCTATTTCTACGTTATACAGTCATGTACTGCCGAACAATCATTAACGATTATAACTGGCTAGTGCAGTCTGAATCAGTGATTAATAGATCTCAAATGTTCAGGGATCATTCTTTCTAGAGGGCGATGGGGGCGAAATAGTCGCCCTAGGGACCCCGACTTTGCCCTCTGGGGGCCCCTCTTCTCCCTATTTTTTTTTGTTTTTACGATTTTCCAACAAAATTTTGTCTAGTAAGATACACTGGCCCATTATAAAGCACTCCTTCTATTCAAATGTTGTATTTAATGGTTGTACTGTGCATTTTAACCCTATTTTGCTGAAGTATATTAAAGAACACCATTTAAGGAAGCGATCACGCGCTTTCTCACTTCTCCCAAACATTCTGACATAGAATGAACCCTGAATGTTATGTGCAAAGTTAAGAAGATAAAGGGATATACAAAGCTACAGTTAAAAGTAGACGGTTTATAAGGAGTATGAGTCCAGACTTTCAACAAAAGTCGACAGACTGGGACTCAATTGTATATATGTTGGTAGACTGTTCCATAGCAAATATCAACTGTATATATGTTGGTAGACTGTTCCATAGCAAATATCAACTGTATATATGTTGGTAGACTGTTCCATAGCAAATATCAACTGTATATATGTTGGTAGACTGTTCCATAGCAAATATCAACTGTATATATGTTGGTAGACTATTCCATAGCAAATATCAACTGTATATATGTTGGTAGACTGTTCCATAGCCTGATACAGTTAAAAGCAGACAGTTTATAAGGAGTACGATTCCTGACTTTCAACAAAAGTCGACAGACTGGGACTCAATTGTATATATGTTGGTAGACTGTTACATAGCCCGATAGTCCCAAGAGGAAAAGGAGTTAGAATGGTATTGGGTTTTTCACTGTGGAATTAGATAGATATGGTTTCTTGTGGGTGTTACGTGCTGGTGATCCACAGCAACTAGTTTATTTCCTAATTTGTAAAACATGTCCAATGAGGCTTGATTTCATCTTTGTTCTAAAGTTTTCCAATAATTGCGGATACCATGTGTGAATTACAGTCATTTCATACCATGGATGTTTTGTACCCTGGGATTTCTGTACCCATCTTTGATGTTTCGTACCCAATGTCAGAGACGTTTCATACCCTAGGATTATGGGTTGGGGCTACATGTAGTAGGGGAGGGAGGCTATTCCAAAGACGTATTGTTCGGGACTGTGGAATTAAGAAGTTCAGGTTCCTTGTAGGTGTTACATGTAGATGGTTGTGGTCAACACATACAAAGTTATTTCCGATTTTGCATAGGTAAAAGACAGATGACTGCAGGGATAAGTTTAGAGGGCGATGTGGGCGAAATTGCCGCCCTAGGGACCCTGACTTCGCCCTAAAAAAAAGAAATCATTTTTTTTGGTTTTTACGATTTTCAAACAAAATTTTGTCTAGTAAGAAACACTGGCCCATTATAAAGCACTCCTTCTATTCAAATGTTGTATTTAATGGTGGTACTGTGCATTTTAACCCTATTTTGCTGAAGTATATTAAAGAACACCATTTAAGGAAGCGATCACGCGCTTTCTCACTTCTCCCAAACATTCTGACATAGAATGAACCCTGAATGTTATGTGCAAAGTTAAGAAGATAAAGGGATATACAAAGCTACAGTTAAAAGTAGACGGTTTATAAGGAGTATGAGTCCAGACTTTCAACAAAAGTCGACAGACTGGGACTCAATTGTATATATGTTGGTAGACTGTTCCATAGCAAATATCAACTGTATATATGTTGGTAGACTGTTCCATAGCAAATATCAACTGTATATATGTTGGTAGACTGTTCCATAGCAAATATCAACTGTATATATGTTGGTAGACTGTTCCATAGCAAATATCAACTGTATATATGTTGGTAGACTATTCCATAGCAAATATCAACTGTATATATGTTGGTAGACTGTTCCATAGCCTGATACAGTTAAAAGCAGACAGTTTATAAGGAGTACGATTCCTGACTTTCAACAAAAGTCGACAGACTGGGACTCAATTGTATATATGTTGGTAGACTATTACATAGCCCGATAGTCCCAAGAGGAAAAGGAGTTAGAATGGTATTGGGTTTTTCACTGTGGAATTAGATAGATATGGTTTCTTGTGGGTGTTACGTGCTGGTGATCCACAGCAACTAGTTTATTTCCTAATTTGTAAAACATGTCCAATGAGGCTTGATTTCATCTTTGTTCTAAAGTTTTCCAATAATTGCGGATACCATGTGTGAATTACAGTCATTTCATACCATGGATGTTTTGTACCCTGGGATTTCTGTACCCATCTTTGATGTTTCGTACCCAATGTCAGAGACGTTTCATACCCTAGGATTATGGGTTGGGGCTACATGTAGTAGGGGAGGGAGGCTATTCCAAAGACGTATTGTTCGGGACTGTGGAATTAAGAAGTTCAGGTTCCTTGTAGGTGTTACATGTAGATGGTTGTGGTCAACACATACAAAGTTATTTCCGATTTTGCATAGGTAAAAGACAGATGACTGCAGGGATAAGTTTAGAGGGCGATGTGGGCGAAATTGTCGCCCTAGGGACCCTGACTTCGCCCTAAAAAAAAGAATCATTTTTTTTGGTTTTTACGATTTTCAAACAAAATTTTGTCTAGTAAGATACACTGGCCCATTATAAAGCACTCCTTCTATTCAAATGTTGTATTTAATGGTGGTACTGTGCATTTTAACCCTATTTTGCAGAAGTATATTAAAAACACCATTTAAGGAAGCGATCACGCGCTTTCTCACTTCTCCCAACATTTCTGACCTAGAATGAACTGTATGACTGTATGCGTCGAAATTCAAGTGTTTACCAGTTCACGGACTTGTTCATTTTTCTTACACTGCTTGAATAGTTATAAAAAAGAAATAGAAACTTTATTTATTTTACAACGATTGCGAAACAAGCTGTAACAACTTATATTAAATACTCTCATTGGCGTGGACGACAACATATTTCTGGTCATTCATGTGGCAGGAAACCGGAGTAGACCCACCTGTCCGTTCTGGCAACAACCATACCATCTCACATACTTCCCTGTGGCCTAGTGGTTAAGGTGTCCGCCTATGAAGCGGGAGGTCGAAGGTTTCGAACCTTGTCAGGGATATCGATCTGATAATCATATGGCCGGTTGGTGAGCCGTCAGCTAGTTAAATAATGGTTACCGATTACCTATCAGCATGGAGCCCGGCCTACAAGGATAGGATTCGGGACGTAATCATGTTTATAAAAAATAAAGGTGTCTCATAAGTTAGTAATGGCTGGCACTTTCAATAGGGGTGACTTTTACTTCCTGGTACAGTTATAGTCATTGCATATATAGCATTAGCATGAAGCTGATCTTTGCACTTTTTCTGCTTTATAGGGTAAGAGTCGTTTGCCAGATGGTTGAACAATACTTGAGTTGAGGACGAACATATACCTGTGTTATAAGCGTTTTCTTTGACCTTCTTCTTACTGGTCTTCACATTCCTTTTAATGAATCTGAAAGAGTTAGTAGCTTTAGAGGAGATGTTTTTTATATGGGGAGACCAGTTTAAATCTTTTTACTAATAGCAACACATAGATATTTAGCGGCATCGGTTGTCAGCAGTACCATGTTGTGGAGTGTGTAATGGAAAATGAGAGGTTTTCTTTTGTGAAGAATTCTCAGCATCTCACACTTGTCAGGAAGTGACAGAATAAACAACATTCTATTTTCAGTCATTAAAATCTCGATTACAATTGATTGTTTACTTTCGGAGATAAAACAGCGACACCTCGCTCCCAGTAATTCGGAATGACGTCACTAATTTTCACCTAGCTGCGGAAATTGCCTCTGGCATGAGCAAATAGTACTATCAACCCTTTCAACACCACAGACCTCTATTTATAGGCTTACAAAAAGTGTAGATGTGCACTTTTTGCAAGTAGTATTACTAATTTTAGACAAAATTACTCATCTTGATAAATGAACTGGTCCGAATGTAATTTTCTTATTCATTTATTGGTCTAAGAATATCATGGACCAGTCCATGTCAGTTACTTGGTGTTGAAAGAGTTAAGCAAAACAATATAAATAATGAACACTACATGTACCAGGCTTAATGCAACACTTTTAGTCAAAATTCATGTTTGGATCAAATTCTGCAACTGCAATACTAAGATTTAGTTCGAATTAGACAAACACATGTGGCATAAGAAGTCATCACCCTTCCTAATTACCCTGACTGGGGTGTAGAACAGTAAATTGACCCATCCATCGCACACATCATACTGAGAATAACTAGCTTTACACAACCATGGAGGCAAAAAACCTGTGAAAATTGATATTTTTCAACAAGGACCCCTTGTATGTAATAACGGATGAAACTTGTAAACATGGAGCAGCGAGACTATGATGACATTATTTACTCGTAAATATTGGTATTGCAGACGACGTATATGTCATATTGGAAAAAGTTGCTATTTCTTCCAAAAATAATAGAGTGGTGGAACCTATGCTCGGCGTATTCCTATGCTCGGCGTATTTTTCCCATTTACATTCGTATTTTAAATATTTAAATAGTTTTAACCTATTTTCGCTGACAGAGGTGAAGCATGGTTCAATAACATTCCATTGTGCGTACCGGTAGCCTAATGCAACTGTCACCTGAATGGTTCAGAAGCCGAATATAAACAGACAACTTGTTGGGAACTTTTTTTCCACCGAAATGTGCGGTTTATGAGCATTTCAGGTGGCTATCCGGATTGGGGAAAAAATGTACAAATAACCAGAAAAAAGTTTCTTATGAGTTGTAATATTGTTAGTTATTGATGTTACTAAGTCAAAATAATATATTCAACATTTACCCATGCATAAATTAAAAATTTCATGTACGCCATACATAGGTGCCCTAATGTATCTAGTTCCCCATGGAAACAGGTGCCGCTGCGATAGCTGTATTTAGGCGCATGGTTATGTAATAAAGCTAAAAATTTTCAACAACAATATTATGAAAGTTATGTTCACGACTTAAGAAAATAATAATATACGGCAAGTGCATTTAACTTTTTTTATAGGCCATGGTATGTAGGATTGACGCCGAGCATAGGTTCCACCACTCTACATATATGGGGACATGAATGGGAATAGTGAAATTAGTCCAACCTGGGGTAGGTTGAACCGCCTGGTGCGGGCCGTTGTCTAATGTTGTTAAAACTTGTGGCCCAAATCATTTGCATGTTCATATTATGTATTATATCTGTTTTGCAATAAAATATGATTAAATTAAACTAGGTTTCAAGTTTTCATCGTTTATTTAAATGTATGATCTCCATTATCAGCAGAGTAAAAGATAGTGGTGGAATACGCCGAGCATAGATTCCACTACTCTATTGTTTATTTACATTGCTGGTAATTGGAGCATGAAATCTTGCGTGATCTGTTGCAACTTGCTACTCCCACAGTTAGGCAAAACCACATTCTCGCCGAAAACTCTGCATACGGAAATATGAAGTCTCTGACAATGGCCTAGCTGAATGCCAGAATAGGTACAGAATGAGAATGTCCAGTGTATGAAATGTCTAGTGTACGAAATGACGTGAACCCACCCAGTGTGATACACTTCTTCGGTAAGATGACGCCATCTACTATATATGATGATAAATGAGCTCTGGATCAGTTCGCATGATCACTCATTCATTATCATTCAGTGTCAATTGACTCATTCAGTGATAATGATAATCATTCACTCAATCACTGATCAATTCTTCATCCAATTATGCATTGTATTAAAGTTGCTAATGGTGACATGATAAACTTAATGTAACTTACTTATAAATCTAGCATTTGACAAAGTAATCTGGAAATGGTGTTGATAAAATCAATAATTCTTATGTTTATTTTTGTTCTCTTTCTTTGCAACCCCGGAAGTGATAGGTTGGATCCATGAAATAGCACATGTACCGTGTCGTTTCAAAAAGTGTTTCTTAAACACGAAACGAAAAGAAACGGGAAAATATTGCGATTGCAGTTTTGTCAGCAATGAAAAAGACCTACTCAAAAGAATCAATCTAATGTGTTATAGAACATTGTTGGACAACATGATTGATAGACAATATATCAGAAGTACAGTCATCCACAACTACGTTTGGGAATCGGCTCGATAAAAAGAACTTGATCCCCCCGTGATGCAAGACTATAGACGGGAACAGTAGTCCAGTGGTTAAAACGTTGAACTGCATATCCAGGGATCGCCGTTTCGATTCAACGTCTGACAGTAATAATATTAACATTCTTTAAGATAGGACTTTAAACCAAGTTTTCATATCGTTGCATTACATATCTTACAGGTAAAAGAACCATAGGAGACTCTGGAATGGGTCGCTGTCCGTATCCTTGTAGGCCCTACTATACTTCAAAATGTAAAAAATAACTAATCTCTTCAAGAGTTCATAATTTATGGGCAACCGGTAGCGATGATAAATCACACAGTGGTGGCAGTGAGTGGACCGGGTGTCCATTGACTTCGTGGCAGCTTAATTATTATAATTAATCAGTTCAGTTTAGAAGAGGCAATGACTAAAAATCGAACCGTGTGGTACAACATACATGATATACAGTCTGAAACACAGTCATCTTTGTTGGTGAGGGCCGATTTCCAATGCATGTGCATGTTCCATTAATGTCAAACCCCTTGCGGGGGCCTAGACATGTTTTCCTGGACATGCTTAGCCGACCTAAGTGGTTAACCAGTACTAAGCAATTTGTGTGAGGTGCCTTGCTCAATGACACTACATACGTGGCCTGACCGAGTATCGAACCCGGGACCGTTCGATTCCAAATCCGACGCTCTACCACTGGACCATGAACGCCACAATAGCACTGGTGCTACACACCATTTACATGTAGGTAAATATACAGTCTACATCCGCTATGTCAAACTCGGTTATGTCTAATTCTCCGGTTACCCCCAGTCGGATCAATGTCCCGTTTCAGACACTATCATTGTACATATAACGTTTATATCAAATTCCGTTAAGTCAAACTTCGGTTATGCCGAAGTATTTTGTTCGGTCCGACGGAATTCGACATATGTATCATCTAGTTGTTGTATTATTAAATTGCTGTACATATTATACTTTGTGTTGCGGTATTCTTGCATAGTGAGTGGTCGCCACTAGGATCATCTTGCGTCAGACAGTGTATTTTCTTTATGCCATGTTTAATTAAAATTCCAATTCAGATTACATATAGTATTTAATGTTACAAAACACCATCTCGTTCCTTCCCTTTACAGCAAATCCATTATATTTACTAAGTGAGGTTAAAATATTTGTATTACTAGTATTGAGCATTTTAACCAATTTGAACATACACGTACTAACTCGATATAACGTTTAATATATGTTTGCCTTAAATCAGCAGATATACATTATCTGCATATGTTTTCATATTATCCGGTGGCAACCAAACGTCAGCTATAATATAATAGGAATATGGAATACGAGAGGAATATGTATATATGGCTAGAACATTAAAATATTAAACAAATAAATTTAACAAAAATTCTCGTTTTTTATAAATAATTTAACAAAGGAAGTTGAAAAGTTGAAATACCGCGCAGCGAGATTTCATGCGGGACATTTCCTCGACGTTGACGTCGTAACTTAGCGATGTTTCATTGACAGTCGGTGTCATAATATCGAACAGAGAAGCTTCATTGCAGCAGAACAACGAAATGTACGGAGGACTGGGGGAACGAGGCCAAGCATACAGCCTTCTCTCTGCACGTGACTAAGTCAACAGATGCACAAAGGAAAAGATGGCACAGATGGTGTCCCTCGTGCATGGGAAGATGTGGCAACCGTCATTAAGTATTTATTATTTAAGCATACGTTTTACTTATAAATTATCAGAACATATACATTGACCTGGATGAAAAATATTATTACAATAATAAAAACTTTATAAAGACATTAAGCAGAACGTAACATATTTTATATGCATAATCAATGTATTAAAATGTCAATTTATCTTCAATTAGTTTCTTTATTAGTTATCACATTTGTTGCATTAAATGTTACCCCTTGCCGAAACGAGTTGTGTGCAGGGTACATTCCAGTATGTCTGTCCTTTAACGGGATGAAGAAGTGAGTCAACGACACTTGGTGAATAGTCTATTAGCATTTTTGCCATTTAACCTTTTGGAATGCTTAACGATTGTAACATGTTCGATCAATATCAAGTCCAATGAAACTGTATTTACTGTCTGTATCATCATTCAAGTTATATACACTTTATATGCAAACTTTAAAAAAAAAAGTACAGCACTTTATATACAAACTTTAAAAAAACATTACTACCCAGTCCATAATTTAACAGTCAGTGTATATATGACCTGGATACTAGGGGGATTGTTTTAATGTTTGTATATAAAGGGCTGCTGTGTTTACAACCTGAATGCGGATGCATGTCGAAGAATTTACAAAATGTAAACATTCCCAAATGCTAAATGGTTTGGTAGGATAGGAGTGACATCCGGGTGATCAACTGGTCGGACATGTTTTTGTAACGTGGCAATTTTGGAAAATAAATTTGATAATTAAACTTAACGAAGCGACCAAAATGGACTCAACAATGCCTGTTGGTAATGATAGAACTTTTGCACCATATACGGGTAAATATGCCCCATTATCCGATAACTACAAGCCAGTCCAGCCATCCAAACGACAACGCCATTCTACAGGATCAGCGGGTGGGGGTATCACCTCATAAACAAACGAGCTATTTTGAAATGAACATGGACATACTAAAACAGTTATCAACTGATGAAAAATTGAACATGTTGATGGAAGGAAAGTAAATTTGATGCAGTTTAGAGTTGACAATGTAGAGTCACAGGTGTACTATAACGCTGCCGCGCACGATGTTGTTGACCAAAGATTGAAACTATTGGAGTATAAAAGTATCGATATTGAGGCCCGACAGAGGGAGGCAAATTTGATATTTTCTGGTATTCCGGAGCAACTGGGTGAACATTCCGCAGATGTAGTTAGTGACATTCTGTTAAATAAATTGAAACTGCAACCACAGAGTTTTAACATTACAAAAGCATATAGAGTAGGTAACGTAATTACTCAACATGTCGACCAAAATCAACGCAATAGGGGTCCTAGACATATACGGCATCGTCAAATTCTTGTGTCCTTCAGTAACTCGGGTCAGGTCCATCACATCCTCGACAATGCTACTCTACTGAAAGGATCGTCTACCGGTATATCTAGGGACTACCCAAAGGAAATAGCAGATGCACGTCGATCTCTATGGTTTGAATATAAGGACTTGAGAGGTATGCATGGTGCTAGGAATGTACGTTTGGCATTCCCCACTGCAATTATAGTTAATGGTCGTGTCACGAAGGACTTTTTTCCAGACTGGTACAATATACTGGCCAGACCCAGAACTTCAAATGTGCAGCAACGTATTGTTGATTCGCTGAAGACCAAACAAGAGGAATATAGTAGAATGTTGTCTGGACAAAGGTCTGAACCACCATCTAAGAACACTATGTTTGCATCAAAGTCTGATGTAAATCCACTTACGAACGATGTATCACACGTGGTAAAATCCCCAAGTAACCCCGAGTCCGAGACTGACGCAGACTCGGACATGGAGATCGCTCAAACATACAAGCCGGATTCGACCATTGAAAGGCAGTCACGACCACAACGTCAACACGAAAATCGTAACAGAACAGGTAGATCTGTACCTCGATCACGGTCCTCTGTCAACCAGCATTCCTCGGAACCAGCTCCACATCTACGACCCATCTTATCCAAGGAACATACTAATCGTTCTACGAGCACGGCACCCAGTGCCAGTGTATCTACAACATCCCCAAAATCCTCTTCGACCGGAAGTGCTTCCCATAAAACCGGTCAAAATCCAAATGACCAGGCCTAGGACACCCAGGGGCTAGAGAACTCGATAACTGTAATCCCCCCAAATAGTGACAGTGTAAAATGTTCCTTGAATTTAAAAATCGGAACTCTCAATGTGTGTGGTATTGTCAATAGGGTACATTATCCGGAATTTATAGATCTTATAAATGATTTTGATATACTTTGTTGTACAGAATGTAAAATTGATGAGTACGATGACATAATTCTTGATAATTATAAATTTCTCAAGCAACCGAGAAGACAAAAATTTATTAGAAAATCTGGTGGTTTAGGCTTTTTTTATAAAAGACGAATTGTATGAACATGTAGAAGTAATTCCTTCCGAATCGGACTATGTTATGCTTCTAAAATTGAAAACTGGTTCTTTTATAGAAAACGAGCCTGTGATTATTTCCTTAATATATATCCCTCCCGAAACATCTAAGTACTTTAACCAAGATGAACTCCTGAAATTCGAAAACGAGTTTGTTGATTTATGTAACTGCTATGAAAATATATTGTTAACTGGCGATGTAAACGGCCATACAGCACAATTGCAAGACTATACTGAATCAGATAATTTTTTAACCAAATATTTTGATTTTGAAGATGACATAGTTAATTTTTTTAACCAAACAGAAATATTAAACCAACTCGATATTAGTATCCAACGTACTTCGCAAGATCAAAAGGTTAATAACTTGGGTCGAAAATTAATTGAAATCTGTAAAAATAATAACCTGTATATACTCAACGGCCGTTTTTCAAAGGACAGAAATCTGGGTAGCTTTACATTCAAACATGTTTCTGTTATAGATTATTCGGTATCATCTGCTAATCTGCTGAAGTACTTGACGGAATTCAGTGTTACTGAGGTTGACAGCCTTTTTTCGGATGGACATTCGTTACTTACACTAGAAATGCGCTTAGATAACGTTTGCCGTAACTCATGTACTGACAGTAACAATAATTTAGTGTCTCCGCTAACGTGTCATTTTCACCTCCTAATATCAAAATTAATAATAATAATCATCCAAATCAAAAACATAATAAACCTTGGTACGGGCCTCGATGTCGAAATAGACGGATTGTTAAACTGCTTTGTTATCATGACCGCATAGTGACAACTAATATTTATTTTAACCATATCTTGAGTGATAATACCAATTTCGTTCTGTATCATTTTGGAATTTCGTTGTTCACCAATTTAGAATTAACATGCTGTTTTGAAATTGATTACATTATTTTCTCTGTCCCCGTTGTGTTACCCGCATACATATATTTGCATATTTATTATGTCTGTTGTTACAATGTAACCATGGCAAATAAAAGGTTGTTGTTGTTGTTGTTGTTGGTAATCATGTTAATGATCAGATTACAATAGATAGGGATGCTCGAACGTGTACATGCATGGTTAAAGCGACACTACATCAGTGAAAACACAAATTTAAAAAACTTTACTTTAAAGAAACATAACATTGCAAAAAGCTAATCAAATGCATTTGTTCACGTATAAATGCATTACTACTACAAATTCTTCCGAATACATTCGAACTGGATAAATAAACAATGTTTTTGTTGTTTTCAGAATACACGAGTTGTATTACGCTTGGGTGTCGATTATATTTACATTATTTTGTTATGTCAACAAACCGCGTATACGACGTTTGTTTATTAGTTGAAATACTCAGTGTTTGAAACAACTATTCGGAAAAACAATTATACCATATAATAGGAAATTACATTCTGTAGAAAATTGCTTTTTCACTGATGTAATGTCGCTTTAAAAACTTTACTTTAAGGAATTCCACCAGTAAAGAACAACCTTAGAGTGAAATAAGTGCGCGCATTGAATTAAATGTTTGTTTGTTTGCACGAGCTTCATAAATCAGATTCTACAATCCCGATTTTGTGCTGAGGGACTATAGTGTTGAATCATGGAAGGATTATCTTACGACATCGCTCTTGAACCCTATAGACTCCTAGTTAACAGGTAACGACAATCAACTGCGCTGCCACATTGACTACAGCTTTACGGGAAGTTCTTGAGACCTCTAAATCAATACATCCAATGTGCTGTAGAGGGGAGAAGCAGCCAATACGGTCCTTTTCGTGACCAACAACACATTTTAGGGCTACCTTCTCTGTTTTGTCTAAGACATATTAGGGCTGCTGTGCATTCATCATCTCAATGGCCAGTAGTTTTATCAGTTCGCTTTTGAATTCAAAATAGTTCCCATTGGTGAATGCTGGTTTCGCTGAGACATAAACATGTGTACCCATTTGGTCCCAAATACACACATCTTTGTGGTACACGGTGAGATTAAGCCTATACGGGTGAGCTTTGGGTGCTCACTCACAGTGCCTTCGGGTGGACTAGACAGACATTTATAAATTCGAACAAAACAAACAACAGTGTTAATCTTTTCACCATTTCACAAAACTGAAATGATGCAGGCCTTTATTTAATTTCCATTGGTCTATTCGAACTTACCTATTTGTCAAATACATGTAGGAAATGATATTTCATTAAATAAATCTTCATGCCACATATCTTTATGCCACATATAGTAGTATGGTTAACTGAAACTAAAATCTCAAGAGCTATGCACCACATTGCATTCCTTTTATTTAATAGTACACACTATAACGATCATATTTCGAGAAAACAAGTCACTGATTGGAAAACAAATAACACACGTGTACTAATGTATGAGGTTTTTATTTATTATAAACAATAACAGTTTGAGTTAACATCACAACTAAAGAGTATTTTGCTATATACACTACAAGTAAATAATATTCTGTTATTTACATGTACATTTATATAGTAAACAGTATAATGTTACATACATTGTACGTAAATAGTATTATGTTACATACATTGTACGTAAATAGTATAATGTTACATACATTACACGTAAATAGTATAATGTTACATACATTGTACGTAAATAGTATTATGTTACATACATTACACGTAAATAGTATTATGTTACATACATTACACGTAAACAGTATTATGTTACATACATTGTACGTAAATAGTATTATGTTGCATACATTGTACGTAAATAGTATTATGTTACATACATTGTACGTAAATAGTATTATGTTACATACATTGTACGTAAATAGTATAATGTTACATACATTACACGTAAACAGTATTATGTTACATACATTGTACGTAAATAGTATTATGTTACATACATTACACGTAAACAGTATTATGTTACATACATTGTACGTAAATAGTATTATGTTACATACATGACACGTAAACAGTATTATGTTACATACATTGTACGTAAATAGTATTATGTTACATACACTACACGTAAACAGTATTATGTTACATACATTGTACGTAAATAGTATTATGTTACATACACTACACGTAAACAGTATTATGTTACATACATTGTACGTAAATAGTATTATGTTACATACACTACACGTAAACAGTATTATGTTACATACATTGTACGTAAATAGTATTATGTTACATACACTACACGTAAACAGTATTATGTTACATACATTGTACGTAAATAGTATTATGTTACATACACTACACGTAAACAGTATTATGTTACATACATTGTACGTAAATAGTATTATGTTACATACATTACACGTAAACAGTATTATGTTACATACATTGTACGTAAATAGTATTATGTTACATACATGACACTTAAATAGTATTCTGTTACATACACGTCACTTAGAAATAGTATAATGTTACATCTATTACAGGTAAATATTATTCTGCTATATACATTACACGTAAATAGTATTCTGTTACATACATGACACTTAAAAATAGTATTATGTTACATACATGACACTTAAAAATAGTATTCTGTTACATACATGAGACTTAGAAATAGTATAATGTTACATCTATTACAGGTAAATATTATTCTGCTATATACATTACACGTAAATAGTATTCTGTTACATACATGACACTTAGAAATAGTATTCTGTTACATACATGACACTTAAAAATAGTATTCTGTTACATACATGACACTTAGAAATAGTATAATGTTACATCTATTACAGGTAAATAATATTCTGCTACATACATTGCACGTAAATAGTATTCTGCTATATACATTACACGTAAATAGTATTCTGTTACATACATGGCACTTAAAAACAGTATTATGTTACATACATTGTACGTAAATAGTATTATGTTACATACATGACACTTAAATAGTATTATGTTACATACATTGTACGTAAATAGTATTATGTTACATACATGACACTTAAATAGTATTCTGTTACATACACGTCACTTAGAAATAGTATAATGTTACATCTATTACAGGTAAATATTATTCTGCTATATACATTACACGTAAATAGTATTCTGTTACATACATGACACTTAAAAATAGTATTATGTTACATACATGACACTTAAAAATAGTATTCTGTTACATACATGAGACTTAGAAATAGTATAATGTTACATCTATTACAGGTAAATATTATTCTGCTATATACATTACACGTAAATAGTATTCTGTTACATACATGACACTTAGAAATAGTATTCTGTTACATACATGACACTTAAAAATAGTATTCTGTTACATACATGACACTTAGAAATAGTATAATGTTACATCTATTACAGGTAAATATTATTCTGCTACATACATTGCACGTAAATAGTATTCTGCTATATACATTACACGTAAATAGTATTCTGTTACATACATGGCACTTAAAAATAGTATTATGTTACATACATTGCACGTAAATATTATTATGTTACATGTTCCTGATATTGTGATTGAATTGCTTCAGGTAATGCCCACTGGATTCTAGATAAACACTTCTTACTTAATACTTATTCGGACGCCTATATATATGTGTGTGTATGTGTGACTGTTAGAGAAGATCTACGTAGTTGTGCAAGTGTGAATGAGACGTTTCAATCTATCTCACTGAGATAAGCTACTGGCAATTCAGATATACTGAGTAAGGATATGCATAACGTACCTGTTAAATGAAAAGTGAAATTGAAATGAGATAGTGGAGTTGCGTGTGACTTTATACTTTTTCTAAACAATACAGAGCTAAACCATCATTATCAACACGTATTAACGTTGCCATCTTCTCTTTCAACAATACCAGTATGGAAGCTTAGCGACATTGCATGAATATAAAGCAGCAATACAAACCATTACACATTGAGCCATGTATGGTAATATGGTGATGGACACTAATCTCAACGAACAATTATGGGAGAGACATAGAAGTATTAAAAACAACACAAAAACCAACTACGTATTCATCATTGAAAACAATATTAAGTAAATATATTTAGATAGGGACAAATGATCTACGACGTTCAAATGCATTAAAAACATATAAAGATCGTTTCCGAAATGCATTTTCAGTTTCTAGTTGCATGGACGTAACAACTTTAACAAGATCGGGTATATGCCAATAATATGTTTTGATGATAAAAATGTACACCTCCATTGAAGTATATCTCGGGATTAATGGCTACCTGTTTCTTTCTGAAAACTTGTTTTCCAATCTAAACTATTCAAAATTTATGTAATTTGTAACATTTTTTGTGTTATACATGTAAATTTATTGGAATAAATACTGTTTAAACCAATGGCTACCTAATGTGTCTAACATTCATAAGTATAAGCCTGGTGTAGTAATTTCTACTTTGTTACCACATTTACACGCATAGAATCAGCGCTATCGTTATTTTGGAATATATTAATCTTCAATATGATAGTCTGCTAGCGATTCGTGGTCGTCTGGTCGTTCTATATTATGTTCACGATTGCTTCTGTGATCTGGAGATAAGAAAAAGGTAAGCTTATTTACAGAAATAATGTATATAATATCGACTTGCTAACAACTGTCGTATCTGTATACTCCGTGAATTTAGGACGTAGTTATTGTGGGTACATAAATACGTACATAATGAAGAACCAAATAAAAAGGTTACAGCTGGATTCCAATACATATAGGTTCTTACACTAGTTGTGATTTCATACCATATTTTATGAAACGAGTTTTGGAATTTTGCTATTAAGCCTTTGGGTGTAAGTTGGATGTAAGTTTCTTTTTGTCACATTAACACAGAAACAACAGCCATATATTTGAAGAGAAACTATGTTTCTGTTTGCCGGTATATTTTGAGCATTATTACATTTAATTAAGCTGCACCCGTTCGCCGTTGTAAATAGTCCCTGATAATTAAACAACTTCACGCAACTCATCGACATAATGTTTTTAAACACTGTATTCTGCTAGTTCATATGTAGCATTTTATTGATTTAGCAGTCGATTTTCAACAAATAACGCTTGATTACAAACAACATGTAATGTATATTGCAAGCTGTCAATGCCCTGCTGCGACCAATCAGAATCCTTCCAGGTGTTATTAAATGTGTGGTCATACACTAATTTATGAGAGGACTGTATTACATTGAATACAAGCAAAGCTTTGTGATAAATAGATTATTCGGTATATAATATTTGCTCATATAATAAAATAGGCATATATTTATAATACCGGTCTATTTTCGATCTTAAATCAACCAAATTAGATGGCGAAATACTCTTGTATGAATATGGATAGATAAAATACAATTTACTAAAATCAATATAAATCTTGTTTGGTGGTTTTTACTCGCCTTGACTGGTGGCTCTTCGATGTAAGAAGACGACTGTTACCACAAAGGCTACGGTTGCAAGCAGGGAGACAACTGTGATAATAATAAGCAGCTTACTGTCGTCTGCGTCAGCTTTAGATAATGTATAACATGTTGATTATTTAGACATATGAGACGAATACTAGTATCATTCAATATGTATATGTTCATCCTATAGTTATTTACGCAAACAATTGCATACATAAATATTTCCATTATAAACCACCAATATATACATTTTTAAAACTGATAAAAATGTACATGTATTGCGTAACGTGTCAACATAATAATACTTATGTCAAAGAATATGATACACACGGAACCTAGATAGAACTGTCAATCATATCACAGGAACTTGAAATTTTTATTTTTTTTAATATCTAATATCCTAGGATAGAGGTACGAGACCTTTGGTGGCTTATGGATAAAATTTCAAGTTCCTATGATCAAATAGATCCTGGCTAAATGTCCATCCTCCGAGTTTATAGAGTATTTAAACACTCTTGTTAAAATGATTGAAACTGCATATACATGCATACTATACTGTTAATTATTGTTGCTATGCACCATACTATTTTGTCTAATATACTGTATGCTTGTTTTAAAAGTAAGTTTATTTAACGTCACTACCGGTTGAGCGACGGGCAGTTAATCTAACAGCACCTTTCCTGGGCAATATTCAGCGGTTAACCAGTACTTGGTGCACCAACCTCCGTAAGAAACGGCCAACCTTTTCATATAAAGAGACACAGTCTGAGCCATGGCTCGAACCCATGGACCATCAGTGATGATAAGTTACAGTGGTATAAAAGTCAGCGACCTTAACAACTTGACCACGGAAGCGTATGCTTTTCAACGATACACCATGTATAAGTCTTGTAAATAAACATCTGTTCTGTTATGTTGATAGTTTAAATGGTCTATAGGAATGCATGCAGTGCATAGCTTGTCCTAGTTAGGTATGTTCATTGGTGATAATAATTAATTTATATAACAAAATATTCGCATATTAATGCAACACGTCTCTATTTATGGCTACGAGCGCAGTGATTATTACCAATACAACGAGGAAAGAATGTCGGTTGTCGCCATTCAGATCGGACAAGTCACCGAGTTTACACGGGTACTTCGGTTTCTCCCCAAATAAGAGGATTACATATTCACCAACGATGGTAATTGATTTAAGTAAATAATTAGATTTGTTTCTCAATCAATACAATACAATACAAACAATACAATACAATAAGTTTATTGCATAAAACAGACACATGTTTATAGCAATTAAACAGTAGAAACAGGCAGTGACATGGAATTTTACAAAAGAGCATAATTATAGGTTATTAGTATGCAAATACATGAATATGATATAAAAAGGTGTTAGGTTCGTTGTTTATTTCCAAAATATATAAATTTGGAAAGATCGATAGTGATTTTTTGGGATTTGCATGACAAGAGATTAATAAATTTCTGTATAGTCGGCCAGGTATGGTAATATCTTTTAATAAATTTCGATCTTAAAGTTGCATAATGTGGGCAGATTAGTATGAAATGATATTCATTTTCCAAAATTCTCGAATTACAATAAATACATAATCTTTCGTTTCGTGGCAGGTGTAGGTAACGACCACGCTCAATAGCTAAATCATGCGATGATGTTTTAAATCGTGTAAGGGCAATTCTATATTTGTTTTCTTTAATAAAATCAAGGTAAGTTTCAAAGATAAATTCATTTTTAAACAAACTGTATGTCTCTAGACGTGCAGAGTTATTGATAGCAGTATACCAGCGTTGATAATATATGTCTAATATGCGTGATTTTATAGTATTGTAATTAATAAGCATTCTTGACTGGTTTTGCCACAAATAGGAGTCCGCATGTATCGATAATATTTTTTAACTGATAAGCCCAGTTCATTTTGTTGTGATAATTTTTGTTTTCAACATCAGTTTTCAACAGTTGGTAAGTTTTATAAAGTAAGGAATCTTCTGGTAAAGTCAATAATTTTAAGCAATATTTTACCATTAGTAGTTGTCTGCGTATCGACATGGGAAGACAACCAAGTTCTCCATATAGTGCATTTAGGTTTGTTGAGCGCCTTACGCATAATATTTTTCTGCAAAATTTTGAAAGTATTAATTCAACATCGGGTGCATCATGGTAGCCCCATAATTCTGCTGAATAGTTTAAAATTGGTGCGACAAGAGAATCAAACAAGCTTAACTTTCTCGATAATGGGAAGTCTACTTGATTAAAAGCAATAAATAATTTATGTAAAGAAAAAGAGGCGTGCTTAGCTACAAGTTTGTGTGTTCGATTCCAATTACCGTTCTTGTATAGATGAACACCTAAATATTTAAACGATTCTACAATATCAATACGTGAATTATATATGTAAAAATCATGTCGAGAATGTCGACCATTTTCAAAAATCATAATTTTTGTTTTATTAGTATTAAGGCGTAAGCCCCATGTATTACAATAAGTCTCAATATCGTTCAACATAGATTGTAATGCTTCAGGATCTTGCGCAAACACAACAGCATCGTCAGCAAATAATAGTAAGAATATTTGTAGGTCACCAATGTTCATTATTCCATTCAGATCTGCATTAATATTATTATATATCATTCAAAAAAAATAAACACAAAATGCTACTGGACGGGTCTCCTTACTTTACGCCAATATTCGATGTGATACAATCAGACGTGTTTGACCCATAGCGAATATTCGATCGTACTACTGTATACATAGATTTTAGAGCAGTTATACATCTAGTGCTAACATTTGAATTAAGCAGTTCCCCCATAAGTAAACCCTATCAATTATATCAAACATCATTTGCCAGTCCAAGTAGGCTACATAGAGTTTTTTCTTGGCAGCAAGAGTTTTACATATAAGGGCATGCAAAATAAAAATACAGTCACTAGTGGATTTATTCTTCTGAAAACCAAATTGATTATCAATAAGTGTGTCATGTTTATCATTGTCATATGTCCATTTTATTAATCTATTGACCAATAGTTTTGAATATATTTTTGAAATTATATTATTAAGTGTGATTCCTCGAAAGTTTTTGGCTTCACGATTACCACCCTTGAATATCGGTATAATGATACCTTCTCCCCAGCTTTGTGGGAAAACCCCAGAGCTAAATATAGTATTGTATTGTTTAGTCAGGTAAGGCGCGATTATATCGAACGAATACTTAAAAACTTCGGCAATTAATTGATCTGTTCCTGGGCTTTTCGAGTTATTTTGCGCGAATACAGCATTTCTTACCTCCGACTCAGTAAACTCAGTATCTAGGTCATTATCATAAATAAGAGTGTCCGTGTTTTCAAAATTATCTTGATCATGTTCTGGTTGCGAGCCGTACAGGTTAGTAAAATGAGTAAACATAAAATTATCTTCAATTGAAACATTATCTATATTTGAACCTTTTGTTTTATATTGAGCTTTTACATTTTTCCAAAATGCTTTTGGATTTGATTTAGCTAAGTTATTTATACGTTCGCTTTCCTTACGATTAAACTGCCGTTTGTGCAAACGCTTTAAATTAACATAATCACGCCTTTTACTTAGAAATATTAATTTACTTTCTTGTGTTTCGTTTCTTAAAAATGCATTTCTTGCTATATTAAATTGCTTTCTAGCAGCAATACAATCATTATTAAACCACCTCTTTCTATTTTTACTTATATTATTGCTCGCCAGATTATGAACCCGTTTGCGAACTTTTCTGAATGCACTAAAAGCTTTATCATGCATGTATTGTGTGAACTGCTGTACTGATTCATTTATTGTATTGTTATTTAAATCTGATGACAGTCGCTGAAGTAGGTCATTACTGTCCAATAATTGTGTACGGAATGTATCGGTCAGCGTATCGTCCCACTCTAAGTATTCCCATTGGTTGTATTATTATCACGTGATTCGCATTCCTTACTGTGTTTACGTTGTATACAACTATTCAATGCGCAATGGTCCGATAGATCATTGGGCGGTTGTACGCAAAAGTTATTAATGTAAATAAAGTCATTCTTATTCAATAAACAATAATCAACAACACTTGAACCATTATTATTAATGAATGTAGGCTCGCCAGTTTGATCATTACATAGACGACCGTTACATATAAGTAAGTCAGTAGATTGACAAAGTTGTATAAGACGTTTACCATGTGCGTCTAACACGTGATCTGTGTTTACTCGATGACTGTAAACATTAGATTGTACATCAATATTGTTGTCTAAAAACCTGTCAAAAACGATATAATCTGGTTCATTCGAAGTTCTACAATTTAGATCACCGATTAAGAGGACCTTACCTTGAACATGATATTTTTCTATATCAGTTTCAATTTGTTCAAATATATCAAAATCATTGTTAAGGTTTCTGAGTACATTTGATTGTTGTGGTGGTATATAAATACCGCATAAATAAACATCAGTTTCAAAATGAAATAGGCTTTTACAAAGCTTTAACCACATACTGCCACGTTGGTGTGTTTCCACTAGTGTTATCGTCTCTTGCAAATACGATTTACAATATATAGTGATGCCGCCACTGAAACGTCCTTTCTTAGTATGGGGCGATTTATTACCAAATAGGTGATAGGCAAAATATCCATGAATGTCTAAATTATAATGAGAATTTCGTGACAGCCATGTTTCAGTCAGTATTATTATATCATGATTATAAATAATGTCAAGAAAATCTGGATCCGATAATTTACGTATTAGTCCATTTATATTCCACGAAATAATGTTCAACTGCTCTTCATGACTTCCCTAGTGCGCCGAGGATACCGGCCTCATGTACTGCTGCCCATTGATGTAAAGTTTGTCTGCAACGAGCTTAACTTTATGTCCTTTGCGCTTTTCGGTTTGCATGACTGGGTACATATCTCGACGGGCTTCTCTCCATTCCTTCGGAAGCTGGATTCCCACACCATGGTTGGTTTTCTTCAAGTCGTCTTTGACTGTGTAGGATGTGGTTCGAACCGTCTCGCGTTCAGAGTAACTGTGAAATTTAACAACTATTGGGCGGGGTTTCTTCGAATACTCCGGATTGCCCATTCTGTGTGCACGGTCAAACGCCATGCTGTCACTATCTACCTTTAAATAGTTTTTGATGAAATCTTTCACAAGGGCTTCGCTGTTTTCGGGTTCCGTGGTAACAGAATCTCCGTGCTGTGGTCTGTGAGTTTCAGGAATGCCATAGAATATTAGATTCTCTCTCATATTACGATATTCACCATCTAGAACTCGGTCTGTTGTGGATTCCTGTTGTGTTTCCAGTGTTCCTATTTGTTTTTGAAGGGTTGCGCACGAGTCTTGGATACCTTTAACATTGGCTCTGACTGACTTCGTTTCAGTCGATTGTTGGTCATATTGATTACTTATATAGGCGCTAGCATTTTCGACATCAATAACCCGCTTGTCAATGGCACTTACTTTTATTTCTAGATCATTGAGTTTTGAGCTTATAGAGTTCACGGTTTTTTCCACATGTTCGATCCTTGCCACTGTACATTTAATGCTCTGTATATCTTCCATCATGCTCACAGCCCACGGAGGAGGTTCGACTCCGGGCGTGACAACTGGTACGTAGGGTAGGGTATACTGTCTTTGAGGCGTAGTAAACTGACCAGGGGTAGACTCAGGGTATGCTTGTGGAGTATAGTTCATGTTTACTAGATACGGAGAGTCTGTTGGTGTGTAACTACTCGGAGATGGATTTTTAAGCTTCAAACGTTTACTCACTTCATCAGTTCCATGTTGCGCTGTCGTGTGTACGTGTTGATCATTTGTATCCAAAGTTCGTGTAATGTGTTCACGGTCCTGAGCACGAGCATTTTCACTATTGTCCGCACACAATGGGGAAATTTGTTTTCGTTTATTTTTCTTCCCAGAATTGTTATTCTGATGTTTTCCTTTCGGTGGCATGAGGAAACAACACTTTAACTCTATTACACCAAAAATTTACGAAAATAAGTCCTTATTTTTTAATTTAATTCCAAATAATTGTCGGAGTTTAAATTCCATGTCACGCCATGAAGGGAGATAACTCTTATTATCAATCGATGTAAAATAATAAAATAAGTATCCTTTATTTTACTCTAAAATGATAATAATTACTGTTTGCATAATTTGAGGAGGGGAAACGTGTAGCATACAAACACGAAAGTAACAAACCTGGCGATTGGCTAGTCGCTGTGTGCGTTGTTGCTGGTGGGTGGTATTTCACGCATTTGGAAGCGTCTGTAACGTGTTCAGTTAGTTCAAATGTTCTCTTCGACACTTGACCATGAGCATTACATACCAAATTTAGCTGAATATATTCAAACAAATGATTGCACTGTAATGTTATGCACTGCTATTTAACGTATATACATGCATATCAAAAGAACAACTATTTAAGCACCGTCTACTTGAAAGTGTAAGCATAATACTGACACAATTATGAAAGTCGCACTTAAAAAAGAAGGTTATGGGAATTTGAACACTTGAAATATTCGCGCCATTTTGAATATGTGTGGGTAGTTATGACGTCATAGCCACAATGATAAAAAATACTTCATGTTAGCTAAAATAATGAAAACGTATGCAACTGACATACACATATGTAACTTGTTAAATACTATATATGTCCATACTTTTCTATTAGAGATAATCAGCCTGCCACAACTTCTTTATTTGCAGTGCGATTTTCAAAATTATTTCACTGCATTTAATGTTTCAGTGAACTTTTATTTTTTGAAGATAAGATTGACATGGATCTTGTTGATGATTTTCCTTATTGTATTAAGCAGCATGGACATATCTACGTACGTATTATGGGCGTAATTTCAACACAATAGTATGTATAAGTACCGTATTTGGTGATTGGGCTAAATTAATAATTTCTCTAGTTCACTTTGATGCAAAACTCTGTGGGCGAGTGGTTAATATTGTTGACTTCAAATTACTTGCCTGTCAACACTAGATTCGAATCCCACTCAGGGTTATTTCAAGTGAGGAAGATATCCAGTTGGCTTGAACAACCCAAAACGCAAACAAACTTTCGTCCACGTTTGCTGTAATTGTCCAACAGTTACTTACTTGAACGTTATAGATTCCGTTTCCATAAACCGGCAACGAAATGACACCCTGAAAAGATTGATCATCATTCTAACATGTACAATTTCACATTATAGACTGACGAGTAAATTTATTTAAAGTCGCCACCGCATAAATACATTATAAGTCTGTATCATGTACACTACATACTACTTCATGAGTATCCTATGGGGCATCGTGGCCGAGTGGTTAAAGTCACTGGCTTCAAATCACTTGAACGTGGTCCCGGGTACTTCCACCGACATTCCGCTAGACGAACATGTGCACAGCGATGATGGGTTAGCAATTTTAAGTTTACAACATAAACAATTCGGCCACGTAAACCCCATGAATGTGTTGCAGGTGTGAGTTACGCAATTCAAATGTGTATACACTAAAACCAATAAAACATAATTTATTATTTGTAATAAGATAAAACTTGTTGCAAAATTGTTTAATATTATTAGTAGTATTTTAAGCTTAGGTTATACAAATTTATTTAGCTCGATTGTGAAACAAGTTCTTACAACTTATATTAATCACTCTCGATACCTCATTCCTGGTGGAATCCATCGCCACGAGGGAGAGAGAGAAGAGGCAACGAAGAATTTAAATGCCTTGCCTAAGAGCACAACCATAACGGCTCCTTTTGGGCTCAAACTCCGGGCCTTTTTCACCTGAAGCGAACACGCTACCGCTGCGATATCACGACTTTCACATATTTTAAGTCAATACATACAGGCTGAATTAAACTGGCCTACATAAATTATACTGCCACCAAAATGTGCACGTGCCTTAGAGGTAAAATGATTCTAAGCCAAAACTATACTAATATAAATAGATATATCAGTGTGTTCATTTTACTAACAGGCGGATCTGTAGCCCAGTGGTAACACGCTGGACTGGTAATACAGGGATCGCAGGTTCGATCCCCGTCTGACCCTAATAAAATTAACAGTCTTTCAGATGGGACGTTAAACCGAGGTTTCGTGTTGGTGCTTTACACCGTGCATGTAAAAGAACCAGAAGAGGCTCTGGAATGGGTCTCTGTCTGTATCATTGCACTATCCTCCAACAATCTAAAATGACTTATCTCTTCAGGAGGCGTCGCTCATATGGACAACCGGTAGCGACAATAAATAAACGTAAAACAAGCACGCACGCACGCACGCACGCACGCACGCACGCGCGCGCGCGCACACACACACACACACACACACACGATACATATTCTTACTAACCGGGCCATCATTGAAACGTGAAATTCTTGCACCACTATAGCTATATGTGCTGTTCACGATGATGGTGGTCTGGTCAAAGTCGGTGTGACTGTGTAGGGAATGAATCGTCACGACCAAGCAATCGGACACATCTATGTCTGTCTGGTCGAAGTCGCATCCTTTAGCATGATATATATTATAATGTTATTATGTTTATTTATTTACTGCACCGTTATCCAAGAAACTTACTGGAAAGTGCACTGAAACGTAATAAACATGCATACAGTCAAACATGTCTTAAGCACCCAGCCAAGGGAGTCAGAGAAAGTGGCTGCTTAGCACAAGTGGCTGCTTAATAGTGGCTAAATGTATAATAAAAACAACCGATTTGGAATCTGGAAACTGGCTGCTTAATACAGGTTGGCTGCTTAATGGAGGTGCCCACTATAAAAGGTGTGACTGTGTTTATAAATGCATACATGTATGAAGTACGTATTTAGTACATGTGTTCTGTCATAATGAATACAAATTGTAGCATATATATTATGCAGACATAGACATGTGTTATTAAATTCCACTAGAACACATGGAACACATACATAGTATACTTACACGTGATCAGCGAACAGTGCACACGTGATGCATACACATACGTTATATATCCATCCATGTATGCAAACACAGAACGATAGTGTACAACTATTCACTTCTATTCAGGCCAATAGCTCAAACTAGTCGTCCAATGGAGGGAAAGTTGACGTCCACTAATCTCTACTAAAATAATTTATGTCTATGTTCAATTTCCCGTTGTCTTAGATCATCTTCGTTACAACTATATACTCCTGAACCTAAGTTGGAAATGTTCCTTAATACTTTTGTTTCCTCAGGTTCTTCCATTTGGAATTCACTACCCCATTATATTAAAAATTCCAACTCACTCAATATCTTTAAAACTCGATAAGCCAACAGAAACATAGACATATATATACTGTATACATACATAATAGATGAGCTCCCACGTATTGCTGAATACTGTACGCAACATGTAGTGTTGCTTTAATTAATATGTTTTCTATGTCATTGTATATATGTTGAGGGCCATATTTGTATTAGCCATGTGTTATGTAAGCTCCCACGTAAAATAAAGTCTTATTATTATATATCTGTGTTACTGTTTATGATAAAACCAAATCCGTATCTTTATTCTTAAAATGGAGATGGTCTAAAAATATGAAAATTCCACCTTTGAAATTGTAAACATACATTAATATTTGCTAATTATTACCACTATTGTTAGAGTGCATATAGTTACATATCGATGAAGCATGATCATTTCTGTCAGTCAATTCTAGTATATATGTCGGTCCTACCTAGATTAAAAACTGTAAAATGCGATTCCTCTTTCAGATGGCACGTGGTATCTTGGGCAGCGAACCTGTTGCTGAGTACAGACAGTGTACCACCATTCGGTGGTATCTGAAGGCACGTAAAATGAATAGTCTGGTCTTCGTCATATTCCTAAAATAGGAAATAAAAATGTCTTACTACTGTCAGGATAACATAACATATATTTTATTAGGCATTGAATTGTACAAAACACATCCATAGCCAACACAATTATCATTTATAAAGTGCAAAGACAATTTACAGAGAAGTTGAACAAATATTGTTTTCTCTTTTATTTTCCATAACGAAAAAAAGTACAGGAATGTTCTTTAGCGCAAAAATATTAATATTTGCGCACAATTTTAATTAATTGTTCATTCTCTTTCTTTAAAAGCGAAATGCACATATTTGATTAATTATGAACACATTTTAGAGCTAATCAGATTATCTAATTGGTGTAGTTTCGTCATGACATATAACGTCGTTAATCATTGATACAAGGAAGCCAAATCAATATCCCTTGTATAGTTTATACAACTCGATAGTATAATCAGTTTAAATTTATCACAGTGGTTTTTCTAGAGCGGAATGTTAGGGCGCGCCGCCCTGTCCGTGGCACTATCCGTGACCCTGTCCGTGGCCATGTCCGTTTTAGCCCCGCCCGTTTGCACATTAGCCCCGTCATATTGGCCTTTTTGTGAACTATGTTTTTATATAAGCATCAACAGGGCCTTCATGAGGCCAGACATTTATAACTTAGAAAACTCGTCCGCCCTTTTCACAAATATGTACTGCATTAGCTGCCTCTGATCAATCACCGTAATTTAACAACATTTTCTCGTGAATAACCCCAAAATATACCCACTCCCGCACCTCATCTTGGCTCAATATGCACCCTGTCCCTTTTCTGACCTATCCTGTCCCTTTCCTGATCCACCCTGCACTGTTTTTCACTCTAGAATCACCCCTATTGTAACCAGGCAATAACATAATATCGTATACTGTATAAGGCGCAAGACATTGCTCAGCATTACCTAACTGCTCAATAACCGACCCTCTGCCATGGGAAACTATACCAGCAACTACAGTTTGCATAGCATGTTGGCTTGTGGCTTTTCATCATACAAAATTCAACTCAAATCCGCTCATAGTATACGTTGACCACACGTTATGACAACATTCGACATATACTAGTATAGATTAAAATTAATAATCGCATGACTGTAGTAGAGATACATGGTACAAATGCAAGAAGTACTATATATATATACATACAAAGGTTAACTGTGTTATATCCACCCGTATGCATTGTCTAGTGTTGTCACTGGCGATATAGTTTGGTGCAAAGATAGCTTCGAACTGCATGTAATACTGCCGGTAACAACTTCTGTGCTCTGTACGAAACACAACACACATTTGTTGTGAACTGTCACACTTCTAATTAATAGCGCATAGTCTTATATCATACCTCCATAAATTGTATGTATTAAATGAGAAACATTAGTCAGTTACTGCCCCTGAATACTCCTATAAGTACTCCGGTTTCCCCCACACGAATGACCACATATACGCTTCCATCCGCGCCAACGAGAGTGATTAATATAAGTTGTTAAAACTTGCTTCGCAATCGTTGTAAAATAAATAAAGTTTAAACTAAACTATCAAGCATTACAAATGACGATAGAGTTAACATAGACGCAGGACTAATTAGTTATGGTAAGTGTTCGTGTCTTTGGTTTTCTACGGCAACACTACTGTTTAAAACCGTATTACTATATATATATACCTCATGTTTGTATCATGTATGATGCACTGAGTGAATAAATTTGATTTGATTTGATTTGATTTGATTACACTCAACACAATTTCTAACCGGTCACCGGATGTTTACAGTATTTTGAGCAAACTAATAACCACATAATATCAATATTCAGATCATCTTGTGGTCATATTTTATTACAGATCGTTATGCATGACTTTCTGTATAATCATTTCCGGGAATATGAATTTTAATGACAAAAAGAAAATATTTATATTGGATGATTATTAATTGGGTCAAACAATTATAAAACACAAGGTGACCGATTAGGAATTTTGTTGAGTGTACATGTATATCCAAATAATATCTGGCACATGCATGCATTTCAACATTTTATAAACACACCATTTATGCCCACATGTATTCACCTGTTGCGAACCAAGTATCAATAAAGGACAAAGGAAACTTCAAGTATTCAATGCTTACTCCATTCCAAGTCAATAGTTGTTCCGTTCTTTGTGACTGTCATAGTGTATATACTGCTGGAACGGCCATGTTTTATACGACCCCTGTTAACAAGTTCTCTTGGACACACTGAGGAAGATATCAACAAATCAGATTTCAACTAGAGTAATTGCTGTGAAGAAATCGCACGTATATATGCACATTTCGTTTCGGTAAGATTCAATATAATGTACGTTTCATGCTGACATTCATACTAATGCGACACTTATATCGGAATAAAGGATGTGTTTTGGTACATTCATTTAAAATTTAAAGAATATTATTTCGAATGACTGTGTGCTTAAAAAAAATCCAAATATTCGCACACAAACGAAAATAATGAAATAAATATACCACCGTCGTATACGCAACTTGTTGATCAACAACCGTATGTAAATAAAGATGAATGCGCATGCGTGACGACGCAACAACAAACCTTGAAACAGTTATCGGGTGTTTTGATTATCGATAGAGAGCGATGCGTTCCGACTGTACGCAGTACGCGGAGAACCTGGAAAGTCATAGTTTCGCTTTCAGTTTGTTATACATGTGTATTGAAAAAACACACTGTTTATTGACTGCAGATAATTATTCAAATTAAAATGAAAGAATGTGCAGTAGCATTGCTATGTGTACGTAAAATGTCATGTTTTATCATTTGTATTGTACTTTATCTACCAGTGCATTCGTAATGTCAATGATTTATGTCTCTATTGACATTGTTGTATTTGCTTTGTATTCTTATGACAGTAAACAGATAAGATAGGCTACATACCAGAACCCATATCATGGAGTGATACATTGTATTTGTCCTGAAAATTAAAATAAAAACATAAATAGTGATTCATATATGCGATATATTAAAATAACAATATATTCGTGCCGTAAATGCACATGGCTTATTGCAAGCTAAGTTACAGTAGCCACATTTGACATGTTAGAGACACTGAGATATTGGGCCACTAAAAGGTTCGTTTAATATTTTCAATGGGGGATGACCACCACATTATGTAAGATCCTCTTTTATCAGTCGCATGCCATTCTCTTGATTTAAACATATTTCTTCGACATTATATAACATAATTTACAACAAATAATTATGTACACAATAAATACAAGTGGATTGAAATGAAAGCTAAAAGCTTATTGGATTTCTCTGGATTCCCATAAATGTTGAAATAAATTGTTTTAATTTGTTCATAAATTACCTTTATTTGGTAGGACATCTGGCAACTATGTGTAAGTCTGAGTTCCTGTCCAGCAGTTAAACATTGTAAGGCAAGGAACACAATCAGCTTCGTTGCTATCGACAGCCCCCCTGCCATTGTATATTAAATTCCAACCAAGCTCAAATTGGCATCTTGCAAGAATGTGTGTCTTTTAGAGCAGTCATGCTATAAGAATACAAACGTTTACATACGTTATTATACAATACATCACAGTATATGTGTGAGATGTGATTACAATGTTATTACTTAAATAAAGACATGGGATGACTGTTTTAAAGCCTGCAAATATGCCTGAATGAGCAATATAAACCCATTGCTGTGCGTGTGCTAAGCTTCAGTTGTATTTTCGTTGCTAATTGTGTATGCTAAGCTTCAAGTTGTATTTTCCTTGCTAATTGTGTATGTTAAGCTTCAAGTTGTATTTTCCTTGCTAATTGTGTATGTTAAGGTTCAAGTTGTATTTTCCTTGCTAATTGTGTATGTTAAGCGTCAAGTTGTATTTTCATTGCTAATTGTGTATGTTAAGCTTCAAGTTGTATTTTCATTGCTAATTGTGTATGTTAAGCTTCAAGTTGTATTTTCCTTGCTAATTGTGTATGTTAAGCTTCAAGTTGTATTTTCATTGCTAATTGTGTATGTTAAGCTTCAAGTTGTATTTCAGTTGCTACTTGTGTATGTTAAGCTTCAAGTTGTATTTTCGTTGCTAATTGTGTATGTTAAGCTTCAAGTTGTATTTTCATTGCTAATTGTTTATGCTAAGCTTCAAGTTGTATTTTCATTGCTAATTGTTTATGCTAAGCTTCAAGTTGTATTTTCATTGCTAATTGTTTATGCTAAGCTTCAAGTTGTATTTTCATTGCTAATTGTTTATGCTAAGCTTCAAGTTGTATTTCCGTTGCTAATTGTGTATGCTAAACCTCACGTTGTATTTTCCTTGCTAATTGTCTATGTTAAGCTTCAAGTAGTATTTCCGTTGTTAATGGTGTGTGCTAAACCTCACGTTGTATTTTCATTGCTAATTGTGTATGCTAAGCTTCAAGTAGTATTTCCGTTGCTAATGGTGTGTGCTAAACCTCACGTTGTATTTTCATTGCTAATTGTGTATGCTAAGCTTCAAGTAGTATTTCCGTTGCTAATGGTGTGTGCTAAACCTCACGTTGTATTTTCCTTGCTAATTGTGTATGCTAAGCTTCAAGTAGTATTTCCGTTGCTAATGGTGTGTGCTAAACCTCACGTTGTATTTTCCTTGCTAATTGTGTATGTTAAGCTTCAAGTAGTATTTCCGTTGCTAATTGTTTATGCTAAGCTTCAAGTAGTATTTCCGTTGCTAATGGTGTGTGCTAAACCTCACGTTGTATTTTCCTTGCTAATTGTGTATGTTAAGCTTCAAGTAGTATTTCCGTTGCTAATGGTGTGTGCTAAACCTCACGTTGTATTTAAGCTTCAAGTAGTATTTCCGTTGCTAATGGTGTGTGCTAAGCCTCACGTTGTATTTTCTTTGCTAATTGTCTATGTTAAGCTTCAAGTAGTATTTCCGTTGCTAATGGTGTGTGCTAAGCTTCACGTTGTATTTTCTTTGCTAATTGTCTATGTTAAGCTTCTTCAAGTTGTATTTTCATTTCTAATTGTGTTTCAAAGTCCTTGCATTGCTAAATATGTATGTTAAGTACCATACTATGGTCTTAATTTGCTAATTGAGTGCGCGATGTTTCACATTTTATTTTATGCTATCCAGTGAAATATAGAAATTTATCAGTAAAATAAAATGTGTTATTCCACTGGGGTTGTAAGCAGTGGAATAACACACTTTATTTCTCACTGCTTTGCACGTGTGGTACCGATCCCGCTGAAATATTGACAACGCGAACGTGTTCGGACTCAAGCCGTCATTGACGTCACTTATGACTTATTTTATTACATCATTTATGGTCGTCTAAGCACGACCTTCTAGTGCAAATTAGCGCACGGTTGCGTCGTTTTCTATCTTAAAAATATGTTCAGCATAAACTAAAAGACTATTTGTTTACTAAAGTAAATGATTGAATAAAATTTCACTCATGAACATAGAAAACTTGCGCCATTGGTGATAATAATAATCTATCTATCTATCTTTTATATGTTTTTAGTTTATTATTTTATGTAGTTATAATATGTTTGGACTTACCAAGTGACATCCGCAAATATTTTTAGAATTATGCCCGACACACTTTTTTAGGTTAGAGAAATGATTGTATATAGATAGACCTGGCACACATTACAAGTATTTTGTAATATGATAGTTTTTACTATTGTCAGAAATCAACAAGCTTGTAAGCAAACAAAAATCGTTTCATTTATCGGATTGTCAGGTAATGAGAGCGAACATTCTTTGCTTGACGGATTCTATTTGTGTGTATATACACGGATAAATATAATATGATGAACCCAGTCTTTCAGATGGGACGTTAAACCGAGGTCTCGTGTCGGTGCTTTACACCGTGCACGTAAAATAACCAGAGGATACTCTGTCTGTATCATTGCACTAGCCGCCAAACATCTAAAATGACTAATCTCTTCAGGAGGCGTCGCTCATATGGGCAACCGGTAGGGACGATAAATAAACTTAAAACACACACAATAAATTATGGTGAACTGAATGTGTGTCCTCTTTTCCCTAATAGGTACATGTAGTAAGAATTCAAACAAGTCAGTTTCAATTTATCAAACAAAAACAACAACAAAGTATATTTAGCAAATCGACATAATACATGCCTTTGGCTAATGAACAGTATAATCATATATGCATACTTATAATCACAAACAAATATGAGTGAAATAATCGTTCATAATATGGTAGTTTACATATGATACATGTATATGACTTGACTTGACTTGACTTGTATACACACTTAAATTACACTATTTGATTTCTTAACACATAGACTTCCTTTAAAAATTTAGAAATGTTTACAAACACTCTTCTTTTATCGGTTGAAATAAGACAATTAAATGTCTTTAACTCTTTCACCGCCAATGTCGCATAAAAGCGACTTTGTAAACAAGTAGAGAACCCGATCGGACAGAACAGAACATGCCGTCTGATCAGGCTATATGCTGATTGCTCTTCAGACAGTGGAGCTGAAGCACCTATCCGAATAGCAAACAACATAGATCCTGATCAGACGAGGCGTTACGCCGCGGCTGATCTGGATCTATGTTGTTTGCACATGCTCTGAATTTATTCGGCGATGAAAGAGTTAAATTCGGCCAAGCTATAGACTTATATATAAATATGTTATATCTCACAGTAATAAGTCACATTTATTCTTCCAACCATGCGTGTACCGGTAGTCAGTATTGATTTTAAATGGTAATTTTCCTGCATGCGTTAGTGATCCAACTGTGTTTACTTTAAATAAACGTATACAACAACATGCATGCTTCTCATTAAATGTGTGCCCATTGTTTGACTAAAGGTGAGTGTGTGCATATCACGGTGAAAAATCAAAACCCCAGCAGGCTTAGACATAGTTGTTCATCGCCCATACAACACGTATGCCGGAACAGTACATACTATACAATTAGAGTATAATACATGAGAAACGCACGGAACACATAAAATGACCAGAATGCATAAGATTAAAAGCATAGAAAGTTAATGTAATCAATAATGTTTTGCATGTTCGAGTAGTAGCATATATATTATCTATTTTAAATTCAGTTACAGACAATACAATATATTTATTGCATAAAATATGACAACATATGTATAGCAACCAATACATAAACACAGTACAATGGAAAGGCATAGATACATTTCCCTAATAGTACAGATTGTTGTAGTATCTTAAAGCAACACTATATCGGTGAAAACGCAAATTTATACAGAATGTAATTTTCTATTATATGGTATATTCCCCCCCCCCTCCCCCAAATATTTGCCTCAAATTTGCCTCTTATTTCAACAAATAAACAAAAGTCGTATACGCGGTTTGTTGACATAACAACATAATGTAAACAGGGTCGACATACATGCGTAATACAACCTGCGTATCACGAATAACGATATTTATGGTGCAGATTTACCGTTATATCTCACATGTGTGCCTATGAATATTAATTTGTAGATTAATCTTAGTTAAATGTATTAATGTATTATCTCTAAGCGACACTATCAAGCGTTTGGTATTGACTACAATGACAAAGGAGCATGGATCACCGGTATATGAAATCCTGCATTCACTTTTGAAAGTTTGTAGATCACAGAAGCACTGTTTATTGATTCAATATTTGTGTTCGAATGTATTCGGAAGAATTTGTAGTAACAATGCAGTTATACGTGAACAATTCCTTTTTGGACTTTTTGCGATGTAATGTCGCTTTAAAAGATGCTGTTTATTTCTTGCTAAATTTGCGTTACATATATATTTGAATAGGATTTGAACACGTTTCCTATTAGTCCTGTAAGTAGATAACAAACTTTTGTTTTGTAGAATAAGTGTAACAGCAACGTGTCATAGTTTTCTTTTAATAGTATTGATGACCAAATTTGTGAGTAGACAATACATGTGTATTTCTCATAACTTTACTATATGCTGACAGCTAATGTTCATAAACAGTATAGAAATGCTGGAGCTTAATACTGTTCATGTGTTAGAAATGATAGAGCTTAATACTGAGCATGTATAAGAAATGATAGAGCTTAATACCGAGCATGTGTAAGAAATGATAGAGCTTAATGCTGAGCATGTGTAAGAAATGATAGAGCTTAATACTGAGCATGTGTAAGCAATGATAGAGCTTAATACTGAGCATGTGTAAGAAATGATAGAGCTTAATGCTGAGCATGTGTAAGAAATGATAGAGCTTAATACTGATCATGTGTAAGAAATGATAGAGCTTAATACTGAGCATGTGTAAGAAATGATAGAGCTTAATACTGAGCATGTGTAAGAAATGATAGAGCTTAATACCGAGCATGTGTAAGCAATGATAGAGCTTAATACTGAGCATGTGTAAGAAATGATAGAGCTTAATACTGAGCATGTGTAAGAAATGATAGAGCTTAATACTGATCATGTGTAAGAAATGATAGAGCTTAACACTGAGCATGTGTAAGAAATGATAGAGCTTAATACTGAGCATGTGTAAGAAATGATAGAGCTTAATACCGAGCATGTGTAAGAAATGATAGAGCTTAACACTGAGCATGTGTAAGAAATGATAGAGCTTAATACTGAGTATGTGTAAGAAATGATAGAGCTTAATACTGATCATGTGTAAGAAATGATAGAGCTTAATACTGAGCATGTGTAAGAAATGATAGAGCTTAATACTGAGCATGTGTAAGAAATGATAGAGCTTAATACCGAGCATGTGTAAGAAATGATAGAGCTTAACACTGAGCATGTGTAAGAAATGATAGAGCTTAATACTGAGTATGTGTAAGAAATGATAGAGCTTAGTACTGATCATGTTTACACGACATTTCATTTTTTTGTATTAATTTGAAAAATAGCATCAGTTATAGAACCTCATGTTTGTTTTGTTTTGCTTATGTTTGCGTGGTGATTCTTCAGCTACTATTGGTGGAGGAAGACCCCCGTCGGGTGCCCCTGGCAGCACTATTTCAGACACGGCCGAGCACTCTGGTAGAACATTCGTCCCACCGCAAGACAACTGGATAACTACCTCACGTGAAAGCATTCGACACTCCCAGTGGGATTCTAACATAGAGCGGCGAGGAGCAAATGAGTTCAAGTCTCTGTCTATAGTATAATGTATAATGTATACAAAGTCAGCAGAGTCAGTCTCTGTCTATAGTACAATGTATACATAGTCAGCAGAGTCAGTCTCTGCCTATAGTATAATGTATACATAGTCAGCAGAGTCAGTCTCTGTCTATAGTATAATGTATATATAGTCAGCAGAGTCAGTCTCTGTCTATAGTATAATGTATACATAGTCAGCAGAGTCAGTCTCTGTCTATAGTATAATGCATACATAGTCAGCAGAGTCAGTCTCTGTCTATAGTATAATGTATACATAGTCAGCAGAGTCAGTCTCTGTCTATAGTATAATGTATACATAGTCAGCAGAGTCAGTCTCTGTCTATAGTATAATGTATACAAAGTCAGCAGAGTGCATCGGGTCAGCCCTTCGACATAGCGATCACGACGCTCACGCGTGTAGCATCTATACCAGTACTGTCCCTGCTACGTATTTCAACAGATACAGATATATAGATGAGGGATGTGTACATGTACTAACTATTAATTCATAATAATTATGTTAGTTAGTTTGCGAGTCATGTTTTTAACGCCATTAGATTCATCCCTCGAAAGACTTCATTCCTGATGGAATTCATCGCCATATTAGCTTAAACAATATTAATATGTTTGTACAAAGGGTTAATTAACTTAGTGGCCGTTCCACTGCTGTGTCCCCCTACTGCAAGCAACAGCTAGATATACAAGATATTGTCATCCAATGAAACTATTAATCTTACACGTGTAAGCTAAATGTGTATCAACACAAGTTCTATCCTCGGACGATTGCTGTTTGGAACCAGCTTCTTGCGTCAGTATTTCTTGTGTCACCAGTCAGGCCGCGTGTAGGGACTTGTGACTTGTTGTATCGTGTACATACACGTTTAGACTTTCACAAACGCAAATTGTTGTGGTCAATATTAGCGGAGCGTCCGACACCACACACGCACCTACTTTTAATCCGACTTTGACGTAGATGTCTGCATAGTGGATAGTGTCAAGTATCTCATCAAAGTCGAAGTAAATTTAAATGCGTCAGAGTATGTATGTATGTTCCATTAATGTCAAACCTCATGCGGGGACCTAGGCATGTTTTCCCGGACAGGCTTAGTCGATCTAAGCAGACATACGCAGTTAACCAGTTCTAAGCAATGTGTGTGAGGTGCCTTGCCCAATGACACTACATACATGGACTGGCCGAGTATCGAACTCTGGACCGTTCGATTCGAAATCCGACGCTTTATCTCTCGACCACGGAAGCCACACCAGAGTACACCAATGACGTTCAAATTTTCATATAGGAGCATGACCCCAGACCGTCCAGCAAAATCACATCAATGGTGCTCAATTTATTAGTCGGGCTTACAAATTAAATGTGTTAGCTACGCCCCTGACAGGTTCCAAGGCGTACGTTATATTTCAATTGCCGTTCCGATGCGGTAAGAGATCCAAAAACTTAGTACTCTTCAAAATTGGAGTGGTTTGCGAAAGTGAAAATGAAATTGCGTTTGCGTTTAAATAAATGTAGCAAAGTCATTGAAATTAGTGATGACATTGTACAAACTGTGACAGTTTCAGATTTATCAGAAAGAGTAGTGACTGTCTTCCAAGACGCTTTATTTGGGTATGTTGATTTGTTTTGGATGTATTCTTAAATTCGGATTTGCTGTTTATTTTGGACATTATGATTATCTTGCTGACAAATAATGATTATATGGAACTATCTGTCTTTCTATCTTCCTCTAGGGGATTTAGACATGTTAAAGTTAAAAGAATACATATTCTATCTTCCTTTGATGTCGAACATCATATTAGAAAGTAATAAAAAATAAGTTTGGTTAGGGGTTTAAAATCATCTGGGCAGAACAACTAGGGACTGGCATGATCAATACAGCAAACATGCTCTATGGTAGGGAGATAGGCACTGTCAGGAGGGAGATGATTTCAATGATAGATTGTTCTTGGAAAAAAGGAAAACTTGTAATAGTCTGTAGTTGCTGTAATTAACCAATAGTTTAAGGAATGGCAGTGGGTGGCGTGCGGGATGGGAGAAGGGAACTAGGTAATTTTCAATGGAGATAGCTACCAGATCATTATGAATTTTATTCATAAGGAATAACTTTGTCAATACGCTGTTGATCTAGTCTGCATAGATTTAGGGAATGGAGCATGTCTATAACAGTAGAGGTATCAAACGGGCTGCTACTTCGCTGAACACCTTCAATTTGGTCTATCAGTGTTTGGGTATGGGGCGACCAAATCTCGGAGCCATGTTCCAGCTGGGGTCTCTCTAAAGTCTTGTAAGCCATGGACTTAAGGTGTTCGGATTTGACCTGAATGTTTCTACGTAGAAACCATAATGTTTGGTTAGCTTTCTTTGTTGACCTATTTATGTGAGTGTCCCACAACAGGTTAATTGAGATATACACAACAAGGTATTTGGCTGAGGTGACCAATTCAAAATTAATAGGACTCGATGGAGTTTATGTTAACTGGAAAATGATGTTTCCTTCTGGTGACGTGGATAACTTGACACTCCAACTCCCACTCTCCTAACCTCTTAAGATCGTTTTGGAGTGTGACCGACTCATTTACAGATATCAGTGATAGATAGACTGAAGTATCATCTACAAAGATAATACAGAGTTTGTGACTTCTGTTTTGTGGGAGGTCATTTGTATAGGCTACTTGAAATAGCAGGGGTCGTAGTGGTCTAAGTACGGATCTCTGTGGGACTCCAGAAGACACAGGAATGGCTTCTGAATTAAAACCATTAAGGACAACTGACTGGAGCCTATTATCTAGAAAACTCTTAATCCACCTTAATGTTTGACCTCTGTCATGTATTTTTAGTAGTACTTTCTCGTGATTGACCTTGTTGAAAGCCATACTCAAATCCAATAGTATGAGATCTACTTGATGCTTATTGTAGACTAAGGCAACCATGTCATTGACTAGCATTACTAATTGGGTCACACATGACCTTTGTTTCTAAATCCATGCTGCAAGTGGTACAGAATACTTTAGTTTGTGAAGTGTTTTACTACCGAAGAGGAAACTATATGGTCTTGCATAGAACACATGTCAATAAGATAAGCCTATAGTTGGCAGGGTTTTACTTGTTGCATTTTTTGTAAATGGGAGCAACATTTGCTGACTTCCACTTGGATGGCAGTGATCCTTCGTTGAGGGATTTTTGGAATAAGAATAAGTCACTTCAAGGATAGGGGAGAGTTATAGGCGAACAAGTATAATACTACTATATGAATATTTCCCGCATAAACGAATTCTCCAATGAATATTCTTAATCTCCCAAATGATATAATTTCTGCTGACAATACATTTTATACATATTTATTTGAGTAGTTTCCAAATAACGGTACCCCCTTTTCATGGAAAGGATTTATGCCACATGGTCAAAACTTGCACCCCCCCCCCCCACACACACACACACTGACAATGATATGAATCTGATTTTTGGCAGAAAATATCAACAAGTTCTGAAAATACCTAATACGGAATTATGTTTGGTTCTGAAGCTACCCTCCCTGGACAACAACAACATTAATTTCCATGGAGGTGGGTGGGGATGGATGTGAACATGTGACAGTGACTGATAAAATGAGAAATATTGAGCAAAATATCACATAAATATATATATAAACCATGTGCTGGAGATTTGTTTGTGCATTTTGTGGTATTTTCATTATGATTAATGAACTTCTCATTTCATACAATGGAATTCTTGTATTTACAGACAGTATTATCTGAGCCTGAACAACCGGGATGCTTTAGAAGGAACCTTGACACTTATAGGGGATTGTGACATTGTCTCTGGTGATCTCGTTTACATTGTAGCGGAAAATAGCACCACCCAAGCTTCACCAAGTAACCAGCAACATGTGGTAAGTCAAATCTGTACAATCATTTTCCACATGGTAAGTCAAATCTGTACACCCATTTTCCACATGTGGTAAGTCAAATCTGTACACCCAGTTTCCACATGTGGTAAATCAAATCTGTACACCCAGTTTCCACCAAATAATCATCAAACTCGTACACTAAGAGTATCTACTAAGCCACTAGCGTAATGTAGTGACATGACAGATCTGTACACTCAGTTTCCACAATGTAACCAGTAAAATGTGACATGTCATATCTGTGCACTCAGTTTCCACCATGTAACCAGCAAAATGTGACATGTCAGATCTGTACGTTAAGCTACATGTAAATACTCTCTTGTTTGTCTTAGGGTTCAACTGCACCAGCTACATGTAAATACTCTCATTTGTCTTAGGGTTCAGCTGCACCAGCTAGGCACCAACTACATGTAAATACTCTCTTGTTTGTCTTAGGGTTCAACTGCACCAGCTAGGCACCAGCAGCATAGCAGATTAGTTGTTGAAGATGCTTCTTCTGGTCAGGCAAACAAAGGGTCAGATGAACAAGTAGATGCTCACTCTGAATATGAAAAGAATAGTCTTACAGGCCAGCTGCCGGGTACCAGTTCTGCAAAATCTATGGAAACAACACACAAACAGACAGGTTCCAGTTCTGCAGATACCATGGACACAGGACACATAGGGCCAGGTACCAGTTCAATGAATTCTATAGAAACAGAGCACCGAGAGCCAGGTACCAGTTTTATGAATATTGTGGAATCTGGGCAGCTTGGTGCCAGTGCTGAAGTGACAATGGATACGGAAGATGATCTAGTTGACATTGTTGTAGTGAAACAATGTCTCAGTGAGCCTGTGTTATGTAGGGAAGCTGCGAACGGCTGTGTTCCGGCTTTATTGAGGGAAGTGTTTGATTGTGCCGGGCCGCAGGATGGTACAGAATGTCTCAGCGTTGTGCTGCATGTACTGATGTTAGAAACAGGATTCACTATGCACCCAGAGGTAATGCTATTTAAAGTTTGTATCAGATGTAGAGCTGGTGTTGCTGGTGATTTGAAAGAAATAATTTCCCTGAGCTGCTTCATGTTCCCTGTGTTGTCTTTGTTGACAAGTTACAATGTATTGATACTGGTTTGACATAGTTCCTAAATGGTGATCTTTGTTGACAAATTACAATGTATTGATACTGGTTTGACATAGTTCCTAAATGGTGATCTTTGTTGACAAGTTACAATGTATTGATACTGGTTTGACAGAGTTCCTAAATGGTGTTCTTTGTCGACAAGTTACAATGTATTGATACTGGTTTGACATAGTTCCTAAATGGTGATCTTTGTTGACAAGTTACAATGTATTGATACTGGTTTGACATAGTTCCTAAATGGTGTTCTTTGTTGACAAGTTACAATGTATTGATACTGGTTTGACATAGTTCCTAAATGGTGATCTTTGTTGACAAGTTACAATGTATTGATACTGGTTTGACAGAGTTCCTAAATGGTGATCTTTGTTGACAAGTTACAATGTATTGATACTGGTTTGACAGAGTTCCTAAATGGTGATCTTTGTTGACAAGTTACAATGTATTGATACTGGTTTGACAGGTTCCTAAATGGTGATCTTTGTTGACAAGTTACAATGTATTGATACTGGTTTGACGGGGTTCCTAAATGGTGATCTTTGTTGACAAGTTACAATGTATTGATACTGGTTTGACAGGGTTCCTAAATGGTGATCTTTGTTGACAAGTTACAATGTATTGATACTGGTTTGACGGGGTTCCTAAATGGTGATCTTTGTTGACAAGTTACAATGTATTGATACTGGTTTGACAGGGTTCCTAAATGGTGATCTTTGTTGACAAGTTACAATGTATTGATACTGGTTTGACGGGGTTCCTAAATGGTGTTCTTTGTTGACAAGTTACAATGTATTGATACTGGTTTGACGGGGTTCCTAAATGGTGATCTTTGTTGACAAGTTACAATGTATTGATACTGGTTTGACGGGGTTCCTAAATGGTGATCTTTGTTGACAAGTTACAATGTATTGATACTGGTTTGACAGGGTTCCTAAATGGTGATCTTTGTTGACAAGTTACAATGTATTGATACTGGTTTGACAGGGTTCCTAAATGGTGATCTTTGTTGACAAGTTACAATGTATTGATACTGGTTTGACGGGGTTCCTAAATGGTGATCTTTGTTGACAAGTTACAATGTATTGATACTGGTTTGACGGGTTCCTAAATGGTGATCTTTGTTGACAAGTTACAATGTATTGATACTGGTTTGACAGGGTTCCTAAATGGTGATCTTTGTTGACAAGTTACAATGTATTGATACTGGTTTGACGGGGTTCCTAAATGGTGATCTTTGTTGACAAGTTACAATGTATTGATACTGGTTTGACAGGGTTCCTAAATGGTGATCTTTGTTGACAAGTTACAATGTATTGATACTGGTTTGACAGGGTCCTAAATGGTGATCTTTGTTGACAAGTTACAATGTATTGATACTGGTTTGACAGGGTTCCTAAATGGTGATCTTTGTTGACAAGTTACAATGTATTGATACTGGTTTGACGGGGTTCCTAAATGGTGATCTTTGTTGACAAGTTACAATGTATTGATACTGGTTTGACGGGGTTCCTAAATGGTGATCTTTGTTGACAAGTTACAATGTATTGATACTGGTTTGACAGGGTTCCTAAATGGTGATCTTTGTTGACAAGTTACAATGTATTGATACTGGTTTGACGGGGTTCCTAAATGGTGATCTTTGTTGACAAGTTACAATGTATTGATACTGGTTTGACAGGGTTCCTAAATGGTGATCTTTGTTGACAAGTTACAATGTATTGATACTGGTTTGACAGGGTTCCGAAATGGTGATCTTTGTTGACAAGTTACAATGTATTGATACTGGTTTGACATAGTTCCTAAATGGTGTTCTTTGTTGACAAGTTACAATGTATTGATACTGGTTTGACATAGTTCCTAAATGGTGATCTTTGTTGACAAGTTACAATGTATTGATACTGGTTTGACGGGGTTCCTAAATGGTGATCTTTGTTGACAAGTTACAATGTATTGATACTGGTTTGACGGGGTTCCTAAATGGTGATCTTTGTTGACAAGTTACAATGTATTGATACTGGTTTGACGGGGTTCCTAAATGGTGATCTTTGTTGACAAGTTACAATGTATTGATACTGGTTTGACAGGATCCGAAATGGTGATCTTTGTTGACAAGTTACAATGTATTGATACTGGTTTGACGGGGTCCGAAATGGTGATCTTTGTTGACAAGTTACAATATATTGATACTGGTTTGACATAGTTCCTAAATGGTGTTCTTTGTTGACAAGTTACAATGTATTGATACTGGTTTGACGGGTCCAAATGGTGATCTTTGTTGACAAGTTACAATTATTGATACTGGTTTGACATAGTTCCTAAATGGTGTTCTTTGTTGACAAGTTACAATGTATTGATACTGGTTTGACATAGTTCCTAAATGGTGATCTTTGTTGACAAGTTACAATGTATTGATACTGGTTTGACATAGTTCCTAAATGGTGTTCTTTGTTGACAAGTTACAATGTATTGATACTGGTTTGACATAGTTCCTAAATGGTGATCTTTGTTGACAAGTTACAATGTATTGATACTGGTTTGACGGGGTTCCTAAATGGTGATCTTTGTTGACAAGTTACAATGTATTGATACTGGTTTGACGGGGTTCCTAAATGGTGATCTTTGTTGACAAGTTACAATGTATTGATACTGGTTTGACAGAGTTCCTAAATGGTGATCTTTGTTGACAAGTTACAATGTATTGATACTGGTTTGACATAGTTCCTAAATGGTGATCTTTGTTGACAAGTTACAATGTATTGATACTGGTTTGACAGAGTTCCTAAATGGTGATCTTTGTTGACAAGTTACAATGTATTGATACTGGTTTGACAGGGTTCCTAAATGGTGATCTTTGTTGACAAGTTACAATGTATTGATACTGGTTTGACGGGGTTCCTAAATGGTGTTCTTTGTTGACAAGTTACAATGTATTGATACTGGTTTGACGGGGTTCCTAAATGGTGTTCTTTGTTGACAAGTTACAATGTATTGATACTGGTTTGACGGGGTTCCTAAATGGTGATCTTTGTTGACAAGTTACAATGTATTGATACTGGTTTGACAGAGTTCCTAAATGGTGATCTTTGTTGACAAGTTACAATGTATTGATACTGGTTTGACAGAGTTCCTAAATGGTGATCTTTGTTGACAAGTTACAATGTATTGATACTGGTTTGACAGAGTTCCTAAATGGTGATCTTTGTTGACAAGTTACAATGTATTGATACTGGTTTGACAGAGTTCCTAAATGGTGATCTTTGTTGACAAGTTACAATGTATTGATACTGGTTTGACAGAGTTCCTAAATGGTGATCTTTGTTGACAAGTTACAATGTATTGATACTGGTTTGACAGAGTTCCTAAATGGTGATCTTTGTTGACAAGTTACAATGTATTGATACTGGTTTGACGGGGTTCCTAAATGGTGATCTTTGTTGACAAGTTACAATGTATTGATACTGGTTTGACAGAGTTCCTAAATGGTGATCTTTGTTGACAAGTTACAATGTATTGATACTGGTTTGACGGGGTTCCTAAATGGTGATCTTTGTTGACAAGTTACAATGTATTGATACTGGTTTGACGGGGTTCCTAAATGGTGTTCTTTGTTGACAAGTTACAATGTATTGATACTGGTTTGACGGGGTTCCTAAATGGTGATCTTTGTTGACAAGTTACAATGTATTGATACTGGTTTGACGGGGTTCCTAAATGGTGTTCTTTGTTGACAAGTTACAATGTATTGATACTGGTTTGACAGAGTTCCTAAATGGTGATCTTTGTTGACAAGTTACAATGTATTGATACTGGTTTGACGGGGTTCCTAAATGGTGATCTTTGTTGACAAGTTACAATGTATTGATACTGGTTTGACAGAGTTCCTAAATGGTGATCTTTGTTGACAAGTTACAATGTATTGATACTGGTTTGACAGGGTTTCCGAAATGGTGATCTTTGTTGACAAGTTACAATGTATTGATACTGGTTTGACATAGTTCCTAAATGGTGATCTTTGTTGACAAGTTACAATGTATTGATACTGGTTTGACGGGGTTCCTAAATGGTGATCTTTGTTGACAAGTTACAATGTATTGATACTGGTTTGACGGGGTTCCTAAATGGTGATCTTTGTTGACAAGTTACAATGTATTGATACTGGTTTGACAGGATCCGAAATGGTGATCTTTGTTGACAAGTTACAATGTATTGATACTGGTTTGACGGTGTCCGAAATGGTGATCTTTGTTGACAAGTTACAATATATTGATACTGGTTTGACATAGTTCCTAAATGGTGTTCTTTGTTGACAAGTTACAATGTATTGATACTGGTTTGACATAGTTCCTAAATGGTGATCTTTGTTGACAAGTTACAATGTATTGATACTGGTTTGACATAGTTCCTAAATGGTGTTCTTTGTTGACAAGTTACAATGTATTGATACTGGTTTGACGGGGTTCCTAAATGGTGTTCTTTGTTGACAAGTTACAATGTATTGATACTGGTTTGACGGGGTTCCTAAATGGTGTTCTTTGTTGACAAGTTACAATGTATTGATACTGGTTTGACGGGGTTCCTAAATGGTGATCTTTGTTGACAAGTTACAATGTATTGATACTGGTTTGACGGGGTTCCTAAATGGTGATCTTTGTTGACAAGTTACAATGTATTGATACTGGTTTGACGGGGTTCCTAAATGGTGATCTTTGTTGACAAGTTACAATGTATTGATACTGGTTTGACAGAGTTCCTAAATGGTGATCTTTGTTGACAAGTTACAATGTATTGATACTGGTTTGACAGAGTTCCTAAATGGTGATCTTTGTTGACAAGTTACAATGTATTGATACTGGTTTGACAGAGTTCCTAAATGGTGATCTTTGTTGACAAGTTACAATGTATTGATACTGGTTTGACAGAGTTCCTAAATGGTGATCTTTGTTGACAAGTTACAATGTATTGATACTGGTTTGACGGGGTTCCTAAATGGTGATCTTTGTTGACAAGTTACAATGTATTGATACTGGTTTGACGGGGTTCCTAAATGGTGTTCTTTGTTGACAAGTTACAATGTATTGATACTGGTTTGACAGGGTTCCTAAATGGTGTTCTTTGTTGACAAGTTACAATGTATTGATACTGGTTTGACGGGGTTCCTAAATGGTGATCTTTGTTGACAAGTTACAATGTATTGATACTGGTTTGACGGGGTTCCTAAATGGTGATCTTTGTTGACAAGTTACAATGTATTGATACTGGTTTGACGGGGTTCCTAAATGGTGTTCTTTGTTGACAAGTTACAATGTATTGATACTGGTTTGACGGGGTTCCTAAATGGTGTTCTTTGTTGACAAGTTACAATGTATTGATACTGGTTTGACAGAGTTCCTAAATGGTGATCTTTGTTGACAAGTTACAATGTATTGATACTGGTTTGACGGGGTTCCTAAATGGTGATCTTTGTTGACAAGTTACAATGTATTGATACTGGTTTGACAGAGTTCCTAAATGGTGTTCTTTGTTGACATGTTACAATGTATTGATACTGGTTTGACAGTGTTCCTAAATGGTGATCTTTGTTGACAAGTTACAATGTATTGATACTGGTTTGACGGGGTTCCTAAATGGTGATCTTTGTTGACAAGTTACAATGTATTGATACTGGTTTGACAGAGTTCCTAAATGGTGTTCTTTGTTGACAAGTTACAATGTATTGATACTGGTTTGACGGGGTTCCTAAATGGTGTTCTTTGTTGACAAGTTACAATGTATTGATACTGGTTTGACGGGGTTCCTAAATGGTGTTCTTTGTTGACAAGTTACAATGTATTGATACTGGTTTGACGGGGTTCCTAAATGGTGATCTTTGTTGACAAGTTACAATGTATTGATACTGGTTTGACAGAGTTCCTAAATGGTGATCTTTGTTGACAAGTTACAATGTATTGATACTGGTTTGACAGAGTTCCTAAATGGTGATCTTTGTTGACAAGTTACAATGTATTGATACTGGTTTGACGGGGTTCCTAAATGGTGTTCTTTGTTGACAAGTTACAATGTATTGATACTGGTTTGACGGGGTTCCTAAATGGTGATCTTTGTTGACAAGTTACAATGTATTGATACTGGTTTGACAGAGTTCCTAAATGGTGATCTTTGTTGACAAGTTACAATGTATTGATACTGGTTTGACGGGGTTCCTAAATGGTGATCTTTGTTGACAAGTTACAATGTATTGATACTGGTTTGACAGAGTTCCTAAATGGTGTTCTTTGTTGACAAGTTACAATGTATTGATACTGGTTTGACAGAGTTCCTAAATGGTGATCTTTGTTGACAAGTTACAATGTATTGATACTGGTTTGACGGGGTTCCTAAATGGTGTTCTTTGTTGACAAGTTACAATGTATTGATACTGGTTTGACAGAGTTCCTAAATGGTGTTCTTTGTTGACAAGTTACAATGTATTGATACTGGTTTGACGGGGTTCCTAAATGGTGTTCTTTGTTGACAAGTTACAATGTATTGATACTGGTTTGACGGGGTTCCTAAATGGTGTTCTTTGTTGACAAGTTACAATGTATTGATACTGGTTTGACGGGGTTCCTAAATGGTGATCTTTGTTGACAAGTTACAATGTATTGATACTGGTTTGACAGAGTTCCTAAATGGTGATCTTTGTTGACAAGTTACAATGTATTGATACTGGTTTGACGGGGTTCCTAAATGGTGATCTTTGTTGACAAGTTACAATGTATTGATACTGGTTAGACAGAGTTCCTAAATGGTGTTCTTTGTTGACAAGTTACAATGTATTGATACTGGTTTGACAGAGTTCCTAAATGGTGATCTTTGTTGACAAGTTACAATGTATTGATACTGGTTTGACGGGGTTCCTAAATGGTGTTCTTTGTTGGGAAGTACATAAAAATGGTTGCTTATCACATATGGCTGCTTATAGAATTTAAATATGTACCGGTTAGGAATTCAAAAAAATGCTGCTTAAAACTGGTTGATTGCTTAATAGAGGTAACCATGAATACAGTTTTGACTATATTGATGCATCCAGTCAATGAAATGACAGATACTGGATGCTTAATAGAGGTTACCACAAATACAGGTTTGACTATATATTGATGCATCCAGTCAGTGAAGTGACAGATACTAAATGCTTAATAGAGGTTACCAATGGTTTGACTATATATTGATGCATCCGGTCAATGAAGTGACAGATACTAAATGCTTAATAGAGGTTACCACGAATACAGATTTGACTATATATTGATGCATCCAGTCAATGAAGTGACAGATACTGGATGCTTAATAGAGGTTACCACGAATACAGGTTTGACTATATATTGATGCATCCAGTCAATGAAGTGACAGATACTAAATGCTTAATAGAGGTTACCACGAATACAGATTTGACTATATATTGATGCATCCAGTCAATGAAGTGACAGATACTGGATGCTTAATAGAGGTTACCACGAATACAGGTTTGACTATATATTGATGCATCCAGTCAATGAAGTGACAGATACTAAATGCTTAATAGAGGTTACCACGAATACAGATTTGACTATATATTGATGCATCCAGTCAATGAAGTGACAGATACTGGATGCTTAATAGAGGTTACCACGAATACAGGTTTGACTATATATTGATGCATCCAGTCAATGAAGTGACAGATACTAAATGCTTAATAGAGGTTACCACGAATACAGATTTGACTATATATTGATGCATCCAGTCAATGAAGTGACAGATACTGGATGCTTAATAGAGGTTACCACGAATACAGGTTTGACTATATATTGATGCATCCAGTCAGTGAAGTGACAGATACTAAATGCTTAATTAAGGTTGCTGCCTACTAGAGGTGACTTCTAACATGAGGTGTGATTGTATAATTAATCATTTGCCTGCTAAGTAAATAAAATCACATTTGCGAACAAAAAAGATTCAGACCATCTTATCAGGATCTGTGTTGTTTGCTATTTAGCCAAGCGTTTTAGCTCCACTATTTGACTAGCAAACAGCATAGAGCCTGATCAAGACGGCACATTCTGTCTGATCTGGCTCTATGCTGTTTGCAAACATGATTTTATCTGCCGCTAGCGTGCAATGGGTCAATACAAAATGCATATTTTCAGGCGGATTCCCCGAGTATAGCACGGCTACCGGTACGAGAGGGTTGGCGCTGTGGAGGCTATCACAAGTTCTCCTACACTTACCCTGGATGTGCTGCTATAACATGCTGTATCACGGTCATTCCAACTGGAAATACTATCATTATTCACGGTACACGTTTAAACTTGGCCATTGTGAATGTGGAGTCTCCGTGGTGATATGGATACTGTGTCCACCTGTGTTGTGTCCTTAGGCAAGACACTTAGATCCACATTGCCTCTTCTCCCTACCTCATGGCGATGGATTCTATCAGGTCTCGAAAGGGATTCAACTAATGTTGTAAGAACTTGTTTTACAATGGAGCTAAGAGAAATTGGCATAAACTAACTGACCATTGTTACAATACATGTTTGAACTGACCATTGTTACAGGAATGTACGCGAGTGTACGGAGTCCATCTAAGTAAGTATACGGGAATGTACGTAGTCCATCTAAGTAAGTATACGGGAATGTACGTGAGTGTACGGAGTCCATCTAAGTAAGTACACGGGAATGTACGTGAGTGTACGGAGTCCATCTAAGTAAATACACGGGAATGTACGTGAGTGTACAGAGTCCATCTAAGTAAGTACACGGGAATGTACGTGAGTGTACGGAGTCCATCTAAGTAAGTACACGGGAATGTACGTGAGTGTACGGAGTCCATCTAAGTAAGTACACGGGAATGTACGCGAGTGTACGGAGTCCATCTAAGTAAGTACACGGGAATGTATGCGAGTGTACGGAGTCCATCTAAGTACGTACACGGGAATGTATGCGAGTGTACGGAGTCCATCTAAGTACGTACACGGGAATGTATGCGAGTGTACGGAGTCCATCTAAGTAAGTACACGTGAGTGTACGGAGTCCATCTAAGTAAGTACACGTGAGTGTACGGAGTCCATCTAAGTAAGTACACGTGAGTGTACGGAGTCCATCTAAGTAAGTACACGTGAGTGTACGGAGTCCATCTAAGTAAGTACACGTGAGTGTACGGAGTCCTTCTAAGTAAGTACACGTGAGTGTACGAAGTCCATCTAAGTAAGTACACGTGAGTGTACGGAGTCCATCTAAGTAAGTACACGTGAGTGTACGGAGTCCATCTAAGTAAGTACACGTGAGTGTACGGAGTCCATCTAAGTAAGTACACGTGAGTGTACGGAGTCCATCTAAGTAAGTATACGGGAATGTACACGAGTGTACGGAGTCCATCTAAGTAAGTACACGGGAATGTACGCGTGTTTATGAAGTTGATTGAAAAATTGTCTTTTGTAGGGAAAGTTATGGGAACAAATGATGCAACCAGACAGTGTTCACTGAAACCGTCCGAGTATGTACAGGCTGTTGATAGAGGTGAGATTTTAGCTGTATTTGACACAACACTTGATTTTACATTCCCTGTTTCCCAAATGGTAATGGATATATCAGAAATAAAGGTGGCGAGAGCAATAATGTGAGTCACCTCTATTGAATTTGTTGAAATATCGACAAATATTTTTGGAAACCTATTTATTTAGTATGAATAAACAATATGATGATATCCTTTGTCTATGTTTACTGCTGTTTCACTAATTATATATATACAGATATATAATACATATACTAATCATAGGCTGTCCGATTAGCGCGCTCGCTTCTCACAAATGCAACCCGGGTTCGATCCTCGAACCGAGAAGTATGTGAGATGGTACGGTGGTCACCAGATCGGACAGGTGGATTTTCTCTGGGTACGCCGGTTTCCTCCCACACGAATGACCACATTTACGCCTTCATCCGCGCCAACGAGAGCGATTAATATAAGTTGTTAGAACTTGCTTCGCAATCGTTGTAAGATAAATAAAGTTTAAACTTAATTATATTAATGCTAACAGATTGTGCTGAGTGTTACTGTCAGCTGGCGAGGCTGTCGAGGTTGTTCAAAGATTCCATAGCAAATCCTCTTGTACACGATATACGAACAGGTAAGATAAGCTCATTAAGCATTATCTATGTGGTTCATGAGAATTTATTAATCAATGACACAACAGGGGCCTCTGTGGCCGAGTGGTTACGGTCATTGACTTTGAATCACTTGCCCCTCATTGCTGTAAGTTCAAATCCCACTTTCATGTGTGGAAGCTGGTTGCTGAAGTCTGTGGTTCTACCATAGTGCCCGTCCATGCATGAAATACTTCTTGGAGGGGTACCCGCGGTCGTTCCACCAATAATATCTACCCGAGTGCCCGTACATGCATGAAATACTTCTTGGAGGGGTACCCGCGGTCGTTCCACCAATAATATAATAATATCTACCCGAGTGCCCGTACATGCATGAAATACTTCTTGGAGGGGTACCTGCGGTCGTTTCACCAATAATATCTACCCGAGTGCCTGTACATGCATGAAATACAGGGTACCCGTGGTCGTTCCACCAATAATATCTACCCAAGTGCCTGTACATGCATGAAATACAGGGTACCCGCGGTCGTTCCACCAATAATATCTACCCGAGTGCCTGTACATGCATGAAATACAGGGTACCCGTGGTCGTTCCACCAATAATATCTACCCGAGTGCCTGTACATGCATGAAATACAGGGTACCCGCGGTCGTTCCACCAATAATATCTACCAGAGTGCCCGTACATGCATGAAATACTTCTTGGAGGGGTACCCGCGGTCGTTCCACCAATAATATCTACCCGAGTGCCTGTACATGCATGAAATACAGGGTACCCGCGGTCGTTCCACCAATAATATCTACCAGAGTGCCCGTACATGCATGAAATACTTCTTGGAGGGGTAACCGCGGTCGTTCCACCAATAATATCTACCCGAGTGCCCGTACATGCATGAAATACTTCTTGGAGGGGTACCCGCGGTCGTTCCACCAATAATATCTACCCGAGTGCCCGTACATGCATGAAATACTTCTTGGAGGGGTACCCGCGGTCGTTCCACCAATAATATCTACCCGAGTGCCCGTACATGCATGAAATACTTCTTGGAGGGGTACCCGCGGTCGTTCCACCAATAATATCTACCAGAGTGCCCGTACATGCATGAAATACAGGGTACCCGTGGTCGTTCCACCAATAATATCTACCCGAGTGCCCGTACATGCATGAAATACTTCTTGGAGGGGTACCCGCGGTCGTTCCACAATAATATCTACCCGAGTGCCCGTACATGCATGAAATACTTCTTGGAGGGGTACCCGCGGTCGTTCCACCAATAATATCTACCCGAGTGCCCGTACATGCATGAAATACAGGGTACCCGCGGTCGTTCCACCAATAATATCTACCCGAGTGCCCGTACATGCATGAAATACTTCTTGGAGGGGTACCTGCGGTCGTTCCACCAATAATATCTACCCGAGTGCCCGTACATGCATGAAATACTTCTTGGAGGGGTACACGTGGTCATTCCACCAATAATATCTACCCGAATGCCCGTCCATGCATGAAATACTTCTTGGAGGGGTACCCGTGGTTGTTCCACCAATAATATCTAGATAGTCACTATTTGACCTAAGCTGTTGGTGTGATATTAAACCTCTTAGATCAAATCAACAGACTTGGTTTGGAACCCCACTCTACCATTGACATATTGCGTAGCAATAGTATATCTGACCATGTGACCAATTGTCTCACGGCCAACAGGTTGTGCAAATCACGCTGAACACATGGTATTTAGTGCATAACAGCACCGACATATTTATTATAATAACAGCACTATAAGTACGGGGAGACTTTATACTTACCACACTACACAACTTGTACTGTTGTGAATTTTATTTGTTTAATCTATTAACATTTAATTTTAATTTAAAATTGTCTTTATATGTAAATTGCATTAATTGAAAAAATTAACATTATATATTATGGTATCCACTTAGAAAGCCATTAATCTGCCTCCATGTTCGAGTGGTTGAGGTCCCGGTGACGTGTATACCACTGTAACCTATCATCACTGATGTTCACAGGTTCGAGTCCAGGTCAGATCGTATCTCTTTTATAGCACCAAGTACTGGTTAACTGTTGGAGCCTGCCCATGAAAGGTGTTGTTAGCTAAACTGTCCGTCAACAGGTTGCGACGTTAAATAAACTTAATTAAATCAAAATTTGAAAAAAAATATTTTCAGGAGAATTCTTGTTTTCAAGCGTCTGTACAATCTGGTGATTATCTGTCTCTGGATGCTTCTGCACCCTACCTTCATGATTTATGTTTTTTCTTCTGTACCAGCTGCTGGTTTGGTCGATGTGTTTGGACTTCTAGCTCTGACACAAGAAATAAAGGTGAGCTTGTCTTACAGTCTATTTATGGTTGCTCCAACCTTTGCCTGTATTTATGTATGTTAAGGTGACAATAAAGTATACTATATGTGCAAGTCGTGATAGCGCAGTGGTAGCGTGTTCGCTTCAGGTGTGAAAGGCCACATGTTCAAGCCCCACTGGAGGTATTACGATTGTGCCCTTAGGCAAGGCATTTAAATTCCACGTTGCCTTTTCTCTCATGGCGATGGATTCAATCAGGAATACGGTCTTGAGAGTGATTAATAATAGATGTTAAGAACTTGTTTCGCAATCGAGCTTAAATAAATTTGTCTAAACTATACTGTTAAACCCAGAAATGAGTGTGTTGTGTTTTACGTTTATTTATCGTCGCTACCGGTTACCCATATGAGCGACGCCTCCTGAAGAGATTAGTTATTTTAGATTTTGGAGGATAGTGCATGATACAGACAGAGACCCATTCCAGAGTCTCCTCTGGTTCTTTTACGTGCACGGTGTAAAGCACCAACACGAGACCTTGGTTTAACGTCCCATCTGAAAGACTGTTAATTTTATTATGGTCAGACGGGGGATCGAACCTGCGATCCCTGGATTACCAGTCCAGCGTTTTACCACTGGACTACAGATCCGTCTATACCCAGAAATGAACATCATATACACTTGTTTTATATAAGACCCTTGAGCCATTATACGGTAACTGCTATGTTCTCACAACCTCCCACACAGCAGATTATATTATAGATCATGATAAACAATATCTAAGTGGCTGCCTTATAATAAATAACAAGATGCCAGTTGAGAATCCTAGAATTTACTTACTACAGAGTTGACCGCTAGCGCAGGTTTGACTGTTGTTCTAGTTTTACACTATTCCAGTTATTAGTTGCATCCATTTGCTCATCTTTATTTTTTAGATCCTCTCCTACCTAGCTGTCTGCCTTATCCAATGCTTGAAGCAAATTCCAAAACCCTGATGAAATAATACTTTATGATAACCAGAGCAGAACATCTCTCGGAGACATATTAAAGTCTTTCAATTTATCTCATTTTCTTGTCAAAAATTGCAATTCTGTTAAATTTCTCCATTGACTACCGCTAACAATATTTCACTTTTAATATCCCTGACATTTTGCAATTGACTGTATCTCTAACAATATTTCACTTTTAACATCCCTACATTTTGCAATTGACTGTATCTCTAACAATATTTCACTTTTAACATCCCCGACATTTTGCAATTGACTGTATCTCTAACAATATTTCACTTTTAACATCCCTACATTTTGCAATTGACTGTATCTCTAACAATATTTCACTTTTAACATCCCTACATTTTGCAATTGACTGTATCTCTAACAATATTTCGCTTTTAACATCCCTACATTTTGCAATTGACTTTATCTCTAACAATATTTCACTTTTAACATCCCTACATTTTGCAATTGACTGTATCTCTAACAATATTTCGCTTTTAACATCCCCGACACATCTACGCTTTCATATAAGTTGTTAAAACTTGCTTCGCAATCGTTGTAATTTAAATAGTGTAAGAAAAAAAAGCTTTTTTTTTCTTAAACATTATTTATTTTACAACGATTGCGAAGCAAGTTTTAACAACTTATATGAAAGCGTAGATGTGGTCGTTCGTGTGGGAGGAAACCAGAGTACCCGGAGAAAACCCACCTGTCCGATCTGGCCACCACTGTACCATCTCACATACTGTGCACTTGCCTTAGAGGTAAAATTTATATCCTTTTAGAAAAAAATATAGGCAAATTTGGTATCAAGATGTGTGAAATATTGGGTGAAGGATTATTTTCTTCACTCATGATAGTAAGAACCATAATTCTAAAATTTGTAACGAAAAAGTGACACTCAATATAAAATTGCACAGTCTTTTTATGGTGTCAATATATATATATACTAGGATGTTATTAATATGTACCGTACTTGTGATTGCATTTGAATAAATACTGTTTAAGCTAATGCAATAGAAATATCATTTCGAAATATACATCCTCAGTTGTGGTATGAATTGCAATTATACAAAACTGTGCATGAAATGAGTATGATAGCGCTGGACAGTCTTGTTTTATATTTTGCTTACAGCTGCGAGTTCTGGGGTTTCTAGATGTCCGAAGCTTGCTGCAAGTATCTCTTGTAAATACTGAACTCTTAGATATCAGCAGAGATCCATATCTGTGGCGGTGCCTTCACTTAAGAAATTTCGGAAGTAAGACTTATATTCTTTTCTCCGTTTGTTTTGGCAGCTTTGTTCCCAGCTCTGACTATTGCTTCTATGTTCTTTATATAGATACCAACATACAAAATGTTCTATATATAGATACCAACATACAAAATGTTCTATATATAGATACCAACATACAAAATGTTCTATATATAGATACCAACATACAAAATATTCTATATATAGATACCAACATACAAAATGTTCTATATATAGATACCAACATACAAAATGTTCGATATATAGATACCAACATACACAATGTTCTATATAAAGATACCAACATACAAAATGTTCTATATATATAGGATCTTACACTCGAATTTCATAAAATATTGTATGAAATCACCACGAGTGTAAGATGCTTTTTATCACATTGGGTTTTAATCAAACGTTCGACCAAAATAACTGCTACTTTCATTTTGGCGCCCAATGTCGGCGCAAATTCGCATGACGTCACTACGCAAAGCAGCGTTATATTTATGTTTTAAACAGCGTTATAATTGTGTCGAGACTTCCTTATGTACCAATTCAAAGGATTGTTATCTCAACCAATCAGAATCCTACCAGGTGTTACTACATGTGTGTACACGGAACCATTCCTGTATAAATTCATTGTCAATTTGTCTTATAATTGCATAACGATATGGGTGATTGGATTGAACAGAAATCTAGATAGCTTACCAGTGTCTTCTCCTAATCTACCGTATGTTATCCAGTATTTGCTATATACAGGTACATGTACTGTGTCTGAGACTGGGCAAAATCAATATATGCTCACATAGTAAGTGAAAAAACAGTTTCATATGAACTGTAGCTGTAGCATGTAGTCTCAGAACTTATGTTTCTATTTCTTTAACTTTTATAGACAGAAGAGATAACAGCTTATCACAGAACTGGAAACAGGTGAAACTAAGTTCTTATTTCCTTCCTGAAAGTAGTTCAGTAAAATGTACAAGAGTAAAACAATGACATGAGCTATTCTCGCCCACTTTAGTGAACAGTTAGGCTAAGTAGTGACCTTTCCGGCTGTGGTGGCAGCAGAGCCGTCGACAATTAAATATTTGCATATAACTAAGATACTGTCAACTATAATGCTGTTATAACTTGCATACTGTTTCCTAGGGTTGTTCCCAGCAACCTTAACATACCCCCCCCCAAAGAGTGAACTTGAATTTTGACCATCAGATTTCAACAAATATTTTTGTGTCAAAACAAACACAAACATTGTCATTTCTTAAAAATACCAAATTTATTGCTTTGAAATTTTGCATGCACATCCAAATGCCAATTCTGTACACCTTAAGTTAGTCCCCACCTACCAGTGACCCTGAACTTGATATGTGGCTGTTTGTTGGAAAGCATAAAAGACATGTTTTATAACGCTAAACCAAAACTTATACAGTGTGGCGAGATACCATTGACGCAGTGGCCTTGTTTCATAAACACTGGATCAACTTTATTAACCGATGTAGCTTGGCCTAACTGGTAATTTCCACAATTTATAGTGTCTTGTGTGAGCAACCGAATGTTAGGCCAAGTTTTGTATTGTTCTCGTGTTTTACCTGTGCTGTTCCATTTCGTCTGTGCCATGTAGAACTGTGACTTGTGCATGCTTGTAAGAGGCAACTAATAACTCTAAACACTTTGCCTTGACTGCATATCTATAATTCCAGAAGGTGTGAAAGTTTTGGTTCCAATCTTCATACTGCATTTTGATGTATTTGAGATGTAAAGCCCGCAATATTAGACCTGTTTGGTTGTGTTTAGTGCTGTATAATCTATAGATCCCATACACTTTAAACAGCACAACTGTACAATGTATTGTTATAACCCAATAAACGCAACACAGATTGATTTTATTCCTTAACCCTTTCCCTCATAAAAGCACCTCTTTGCGCCATTACCAATACGACTTACATTAACAAGGTAGTAGCCAAACCAATGTTCATAATAATGGCCAGAATCTCATGTAGTTCCAGTAATATCTATGGAGGTGGGATAGATATGGCGACTACTTATCCACTGCAGGATAGCTAAATGGCTATCGTTTGTATGGAGATATAATAGTATATTAACCTAAATCTCTATGAAGGAAAGGGTTAATTATAAATGTATTTTTTTGATATGTAGTATTCCTGTTCCGTGACTAGTTTAGAGAATTTATATATAAAACTACATATTGTTATATATTTCTTATCATTTTATATTGCTTGTATTTTTTATACAAATTTATTTTAGCTCGATTGCGAAATAAGTTCTTACAACTTATATTAATCACTCTCGAGACCTCATTCTTGATGGAATCCATTGCCACGAGAGTGAGTGTGAGAGTGAGTGAGTGAGTGAGTGAGAGAGAATTTAAATGCCTTGCCTAAGGGCACAATTGTAACGGCTCCAGCGGGGCTCGAACTACGGACCTTTCTCTCCTGTAGCGAACATGCATCCACTGCACTTCCACGAAGCTTGTATATATATATATATATATATATATATATATTAATATATATAGATATAACATGGATATAATGAATATATTATTTCTGCCATCAAAGTGTTGCATGTACAATGTAGTTAAGTGTAAGCAAATCTATTGGTTCTTATTTTCGGTGTTTCAGTTCTTCAGACAGGAGTACTTGAACAGAAAAGCGAGGAGAAAACAGACGAGTCGTTTGAGGATGATTACTGCACCATATTTTGGACCCCAAAATCCCTTCAGCGGTCCCAGTAACTGGGTACCTCCAGTCCCCGGGGGCATCATAGGGGGAGATTATGATCTCTATCCAACCTTTCCAAGTGAGTAATACACCGACTGAAAACATCAGTAAAGTTGATAACAACAGAACTAAAATCAAATGGCTAGTTACAGTTGTTTTTTGGTTTAAACATATTTATTCCACTATATACATTCACAAAACAATACATGTACATAAAGTCAAAGAATAGGAAAGGATCAAAACGGAAGCAGAGCTTATATAGTTTCTCTCCTTGCAGTTCAAAATACACAGTATTATATTCGAAATTGATTTTTGTGTTTTGTTGTATCAGCAGTATATTTTATAGGTATAGAGCAGCTTTCACTTTAGATACAACAAATTTAGAAATTTACCGCGCCCACCCTGACCTCTACCTGATGTACGGTATGTGTAAATCTCCCTTTTTGGGATTAAAATCTTTGATTTGGTCCATGCTGTCCAGAAAACATATTTGCTTCACTTTTTATGTGGGACGATCGTCCTTCATGCAGTATTTTGGCATATTTCTCTTTTTTCACAATATTCCATTCACAGTCCTGTAATTTATCATTAACATTGGAACATAAAATACCTGCGGAGGACCATCCCAGAGATGGGCAGCCTGTATAATAACTGTAATTTGACTACCAGTATGTGTATATTGTACATGAATAGGAAGTAATAGAATTGAAACTATACTAACTTTAGTTTAATCAAATTTGTTTAAGCTTGATTGCGAAACAAGTTCTTATACGATTAGTTTAATCACTCTCGAGACATCATTTCCGATGGAATCGATCACCATGAGGGAGAGTGATGTTTAAGTATCCTGCCTAAGGGCACAATCATAATGGCTACAGCTGGGCACAAACTCTTGGCCTCTCACACCTGAAGCGAGCAAGATACCACTGCGCTACCACGATTTCCACAAACATGGACCTAAACTAACCTTGGTGGCAAGCACACCAAAAACTTTGATTAATGTTTTGTGGTTTGCAGGTAGTAAAGTTAACTATAGAAATATATAACCCATTTGGTTTAATTTCAGGTTTACCCGGGGTTCCAGGTAGAATGGTACCAACACCACCTTCATTGCCTAGACCTAGGTATGATCTGATAGGGCCTGGGCCAGATGTAGATCCTGGACCAGACCCTGGATTGATCCCGCGTAGACCGGGAGGAAGTGGACGAGGTGGAGGAAGAGGTGGCCCATTTGGTGGCTATGGAGGGTTTGGGCCACGGTTCATCTAGAATAACAGAAATGCTTGATTCATCTAAGCGAATATATTTGATCAAGTTGTGTATGCAGTCTTTATACTAAGAACAATATTACATGTTCTGTTGTTGATATATATGAGTTTGTGAGGAAAACTAGTACATAAAGTATACAGACCAAACCAATCAGTTTCCAACACAGTTTAAAATTAGAAACCAAACACTAGCTCAAGGAATTTGATTGATTGAGTCTGAGTTTTACACCAGCAGAAGCTTGAATCTGAGTTTGAGATTGGAGAAAGGTTTTATAACATCGGGGCGTGGACATGTGGCAACTAATAATCTGAATTTCATAAAAACATTTTGAAGCTGTTCCAAAATGTTGCCATACATGCAAATACATACATACATACATAATCCAAAAATTGAGACAATTATTGTGTAGAACAATGCCAATGCAATTTGTATGAAGAAAGTTCTGATTTTCCTGTTATTTGTGCATAAAAGTATTTTAAGAATAGGTTAAGTGTGTATTTACTCCACCAATGTCCAGTGCTTCATTCTAGCTTAACCTTACTGTTTGTATCATACTGATATAGTTATATATATATAATTATACTTCTCACTGTCTATACACTATCAGACGGATCTGTAGTCCAGTGGTAACACGCTGGACTGGTAATCCAGGGATCGCAGGTTCGATCCCCCGTCTGACCCTAATAAAATTAAGTCTTTCAGATGGGACGTTAAACCGAGGTCTCATGTCTGCTTTACACCATGCACGTAAAAGAACCAGAGGAGATTCTGGAATTGGTCTCTATCTGTATCATGCACTATCCTCCAAAATCTAAAATAACTAATCTCTTCAGGAGGCGTCGCTCATATGGGCAACCGGTAGCGACGATAAATAAACGTAAAACACACACACACTGTCTATGTCCATAGGAGTTACCTACTGTTTTATGATAGAGGTCTTCAGCAACTGTTTGGTCAAACCGTTCGGTTTTTCCACTATTTGGTTATTCCACTTTTTAATTTCTTGTGGACAACCTCATAGATTTAGTTTCTGTATTAAGATATCGTGATCTGACACCAGTTGCTGGTTTTATTTGTTAATTTATGTCTCTGCTAAAATAATTGACACAAAACTGTTGGAAGAAATCAAATGTTCAGTATTTCATTAAAACTTGAAATTAAATTATTCATGCAATGTTGCGTGGTTTTCTTTTGTATTGTCCTGTTGTCGTGCTCAAGTTTACATAACTGACCTATGAAATACTGTTAGTAGTTCCAATTAAGGCTGTCTGATTATCGCAGTGGTTAGCATGCTCGCTTCTCACCAATGCAACCCAGGTTTGATCCGCGGACCGGGAAGTATGTGAGATGGTACGGTGTTCGCCAGATCGGACAGGTGTGTTTTCTCCGGGTACCTCCCACATGAATGACCAACGACAGTGATTAATATAAATTGTTAAACCATGCTTCGCAATCGTTGTAAAATAAATAAAGCTTAAAAATTTGCATTTTCACATGATTGAAAAAATGAGTTACATATCTAACTTGGTCATTTGGACATCCAACTTAATTTTGGATTTCTTCCGTTTCCGTTGATTGTTTACTTTAGCAGTTGCAATTGTTTGTGGATCTTCGTCTGACAATGGAAACCTGTTCTCTCTATCTTTAGCTATTCTTTGTAATCTCAAAGACCGTGTTTCTCTGGTGCTACTCGATGTATCAGATATTGTATCCTCTGGAACAATATCAATTGCTTCCATACTAGAAGACTGTGATGTCTTCCTGTCAGGCACACCTAGGTCAAAAGTCACGGGTTGTACTGGGTTATCAAGTCCACTGTCACTTCCATTGTTGGAAGCTTGTCGTTTTCTCTTCTCAACAATCCCTTTAATAAGTGTTGTCCCTTCTCTGGCGAATGTTTGGTCATCCATTTCAACACTTAAACCTGGATGATGTGACTGATCGGGTTGGTTCTTGTTAGTTCCAGTTTCCTTACTTGTGGCTACTGCGTCTTCATTGTTATCAACACCCATGCCTTTAAAAAACTCTTTATTTTCTTTTATCTCTTCATCCAGACTGTCGTCAGACGGAGCAATTTGTTCATTGAGGGGACTTGAGTATTTCTTTATTATAACTTTTCTACCTTTTTCGTCTTTATACATTTTCGTTTCCGTTACTTCATCTTTGGTGATACTATCATCTGACATTGCCAACATGTCTTCTAATTTACTTGACTGTCTTTTCTTAAGCTTCGTTGGCTTCACAACTACAGCTTTTCTCTTTGTCTGTACATCACTATTAACCGCTTGTTCTGTGTTCACTTGTGTTATGCCTAGAGAAACCTTTGGTTCTTCAAAGACTCTTGGTAAACTTTTTGGATTACTTCTCGAGCTTTCTATGCTTTCTTTCAGTTTTGACGATCTTTTCTTTCTCTGTTTTCTTGGCATGTTACCATCGTCATCAGCTATTGATATCACACTATCTTTCTTGAGCAATTTTCTACTTGTTTTCTGCTCTTCAACAATAATGTCCTGCGCATCCATTAACAAGTCGTATGTCAATGATCCGTATGTGTCGCGTATGTACTGGTTACTAGGTTTTTCAGTGGTCAAACCTGCTGCTACAAGAAACTGGCAATTTCTTTCTTGCACATAAATCGGTTTACTGTCATTATCGTCGGCAATGATGTCATCGTTACGGGTATCCGCTGAAATTATAATGTAACACACTGTTGGCATGTAGTGGAGAAATTAATGGTGTTGTCTTTAAAATATGCGGCTATTACTGCGTAATCAATATAATCTGCCGGTTTAACAGTGGGATGAGAAGCTTGATTCACTGCTACTGTGTTTAATGTATGAGTTTTTGTTATATATAACTATATCTAACCTTGCAAGGCAGTGTTTATACAAATTTATTTTAGCTCGATTGCGAAACAAGTTCTTACAACTTATATAAATCACTCTCGAGACCTCATTCCTGATGGAATCCATCGCCACGAGGGAGAGAGAAGAGGCAATGTGGAATTTAAATGCCTTGCCTAAGGGCACAATCGTAACGGCTCCAGTGGGGCTCGAACTCCGGACCTTTCGCACCTGAAGCGAATGCGCATCCACTGCGCTATCACGAGGCAAGGCAGTCTCGTCTATTTAAGTGCACTCCAAAAGCATGGCAGGATTAATTTATTTCTTTATATGTAACTGCTTACTTTGTCTGACCCTATTTAAGATGTATGATCTCTAGTGCTACATATACAATCAAAACATCGTGACGGCCGTTTTTCTCTGGTGCGGGCCGTATTATAATGTTAGCAAAACGTGGAAACCATTTGCATTATCTAACAATGTACAGACCTCCGAATAAAATAATCTTATTTTCAATCACGTTTCAATCACGCCATCAATGCATTCTAACCTGTCGACAAAGACTACCTTTTGCTATTCCCATGAATGGTAAGCAGGTTTTACTGTACGGTACTTTATTTTGCAATGTTGATATAATATATAATGTGCACCATTCTACTCATTGTTTTAGCCGTTTAAACTTTTATCAATGTTCTACCCTTCGTGTCGTACATATTCTCTTGTTGCAGGTGTGGTATCTATGCTTACTATTATATGCTTAAATCAATGTTTTAGCCCTATGTCTGACTTATTCCACTCAATAGATCGGGTTACACTAAGGTTGTGAAATACGTACCATCCGGTTTAAGTAACAGTTCTCTGTCGCTGCCTCTGGGAGAACAGAGTACATATAGGACGCATATACTCCAGAATGTCGCCAGGTTCTCAGCCACCGTGTTCTTACTCGGGTTTACCATTAGTTTACCGGAGTAAAGGTTGGCATTGAAGCTTTGGAACTCTATGTCGGCACATTGGATGTCCACACATTGGGCCTTATTCGTTTTGGCGTTTAGTTTCATGAATCGCACTTCTAGTCCACCACCATTATCTGGAATAAAGTATAAACTTAATTTATTTAACAACAATTGACAACTTATATTAATTACTCTCATTGGCGCGGATGAAAGCGTATACATATGTGGTCATTTGTGTGGGAGGAAACTGGAGTAGCCGGAGAGAGCCCGATCTGGCGACCATCACCATACCATCTCACAAACTTCCCGGGTTGCATTGATGAGAAGCCAGTGTGATAATAACTGCCTTAATCGGACATTCAATAATCTAGAATAAAATCATAGCATAATTATATTGATTAAGCTTTTATCAATGTTCTACGCTTCCTGTCGTACAGATTATCTTGTAGCAGGTGTGGTCTCTCATTAATTAGCAATAGTTACCTTGATTCCAACGAGCTATACAGAGTCCCCAGTCGCCGGTATGGTTCCTTATCAACATCGCCCGTTCCCCCAACTCCGGATCAAACGCCATTGTGACATCTCGGAGTTCGACCTGAAGACAAACAAATATTTATTCACATTAATAGTGTGCATATATTGCTTTTTTTATCATTGTGACGTTCGTAATTCAACTCCCATACACACCAGTGTGCCTATTTTGATCACTAAGTACTGGTTCTTTCATATTTACCAAACAATTTCGGTAAACATTACTTGCAGCGATTCATGATATCTTGATAGTGCGTCTGGCTACACAACATTTCTGGAGATACCCAAACAGTTGAATTACTCTGTCTTCGTGGCCTAGTTGTTAAGGCATCCGCCTACAGAGCGGGAGGTCGAAGGTTCGAACATCGTCAGGGGTTTGATCTGATATGGCCGTTTGGTGAGCCGCCAGCTATTTAAATAATAGTTACCGATTACCTACCAGCCTGGCCTACACGCATATGATACTGCTGTTCATATAAAAAGGTTTCTCATATGTCAGAAATGACTTGTCCTTTCAATTGGGGTGACACTATAATAAACAAACACTTTACTTTTTACTCTAATCCGTAGAGTTATTGGAGATACCAAGCCATCGTTTTGTCATTTCTGGATGCCTAGAGCCCTTCTTCCATTAAAGTACTGGACACCTACTGGTGTATCCTCGTGCTGACGCAGCGCGGTGTAAGATCAATCTACATACAGTGCTGTATAACGGATTATTATACAATGCAGTTAAAATTTTGTCTGTCTGAGGGTGATGGTAGCACTTCTGTCAATGGGGGAAGGCTATTACAGAGTCGGATGACGTCTGGGTAGATGTATTTCTGGTAACATAGAGTCCTAGCAAAGGGTACCAGGTAAGTGAGTCCATGGCCTCTAACAGAATTGAGCGGTTATCCCTTATTCCCGGTATGTTTGTTCCAGTTTAATTAATTTACACCGCAGCGCCATGTAGTGTTTCTAGCGATTTATTAATATTCATGAGTACCATGCTTTAACTACGTGTACACTCTCTGGTCTTTAAATGACAGTCCGGTCATGAAATATTCAGAATATTTTAAACTCCCATGTGCACATTTCATTGGCTTCGACGACAAACGACCAGTAGCAAATATAATTATAAACGGAACTTGAGTCAGGTTGAAAATAGAAATTCAGAATCGTTGGTCATTTGCACATCTAGCTCGTTTATGTACGTAGACTGCGAACTTGTATTCAAGTATTTGTTCCTGGTACGCAGACGACATACGGTACATGTCATGAAACAAGATTGAGTGTAGCATCCACCCAAGCCAAGATCGCGAGCAGTATTGTTTGGCACATATTACACCGAGCTAAAATTTAAATACCAACACTCAGTACATTGCCTTCTTTGCTTGCTAGTACATGTATGTGCCAACGAGATCCGTAGCATCAAGTCTGCTCTTTATCTTACGGGTCGCTACATGGTTATCTTTAACATATTGGACTAGTTTGTAGTATGCTGATGTTAGAATTGTCTGTGTGGGATACGGTAGTCTGGGTTCCAGTCTGTCGATTTTTAACTTCTGGCAAAATGACATCATCAGAAACTCAATACGGTCATATTAATGATCTCGGACTTAACATATATTTATTTCACTGACCAGGCAAAATATATCGACGCCTGTTTCCAGGCTATATGGATACTGTAGACGGGAATTTTTACGAACACATGTTCGACTAGTTTGTGGTATGCTAATATTACTGTTACCTGTGTGGGATACGGCAGACGGGGATCCTTACGAACACATGTTGGAATATTTTGTAGTATGCTGATATTACTGTTACCTGTGTGGGATACGGCAGACGGGGATCCTTACGAACACATGTTGGAATATTTTGTAGTATGCTGATATTACTGTTACCTGTGTGGGATACGGCAGACGGGGATCCTTACAAACACATGTTGGAATAGTTTGTAGTATGCTACTGTTACCTGTGTGGGATACGGCAGACGGGGATCCTTACGAACACATGTTGGAATAGTTTGTAGTATACTGATATTACTGTTACCTGTGTGGGATACGGCAGACGGGGATCCTTACGAACACATGTTGGAATAGTTTGTAGTATGCTGATATTACTGTTACCTGTGTGGGATACGGCAGACGGGGATCCTTACGAACACATGTTGGAATAGTTTGTAGTATGCTGATATTACTGTTACCTGTGTGGGATACGGCAGACGGGGATCCTTACGAACACATGTTGGAATAGTTTGTAGTATACTGATATTACTGTTACCTGTGTGGGATACGGCAGACGGGGATCCTTACGAACACATGTTGGAATAGTTTGTAGTATGCTACTGTTACCTGTGTGGGATACGGCAGACGGGGATCCTTACGAACACATGTTGGAATAGTTTGTAGTATACTGATATTACTGTTACCTGTGTGGGATATGGCAGACGGGGATCCTTACGAACACATGTTGGAATAGTTTGTAGTATGCTACTGTTACCTGTGTGGGATACGGCAGACGGGGATCCTTACGAACACATGTTGGAATAGTTTGTAGTATGCTGATATTACTGTTACCTGTGTGGGATACGGCAGACGGGGATCCTTACGAACACATGTTGGAATAGTTTGTAGTATACTGATATTACTGTTACCTGTGTGGGATACGGCAGACGGGGATCCTTACAAACACATGTTGGAATAGTTTGTAGTATGCTACTGTTACCTGTGTGGGATACGGCAGACGGGGATCCTTACGAACACATGTTGGAATAGTTTGTAGTATACTGATATTACTGTTACCTGTGTGGGATACGGCAGACGGGGATCCTTACGAACACATGTTGGAATAGTTTGTAGTATGCTACTGTTACCTGTGTGGGATACGGCAGACGGGGGGATCCTTACGAACACATGTTGGAATAGTTTGTAGTATGCTACTGTTACCTGTGTGGGATACGGCAGACGGGGGGGATCCTTACGAACACATGTTGGAATAGTTTGTAATATGCTAATTTTACTGTTACCTGTGTGGGATACGGCAGACGGGGATCCTTACGCACACATGTTGGAATAGTTTGTAATATGCTGATTGTACTGTTACCTGTGTGGGATACGGCAGTTGGGATGACCCTATCAACTGTGATGATGCCACAAGTCTGTGCTTAAAGAACACCTCGACCCCCGAGTGAAGAAGTTCCGATATGTGCATTATACGACAGCGAAAGCTTTCGTCGTTTTCGTGGTTCATCAAACTGAAGAAATCGTGTAATATGCAATAGAGATCTTTCATTCCCCTCTACAACCCGATACTGTTTCATTCCCCCTCTACAACCCGATACTGTTTCATTTCCCCTCTACAACTTGATAATGTTTCATTTTCCCTCTATAACCCGATACTGTTTCATTTCCCCTCTACAACCCGATACTGTTTCATTTTCCCTCTACAACCCGATACTGTTTCATTTTCCCTCTACAACCCGATACTGTTTCATTTCCCCTCTACAACCCGATACTGTTTCATTTCCCCTCTACAACCCGATACTGTTTCATTTCCCCTCTACAACCGATACTGTTTCATTTCCCCTCTACAACCCGATACTGTTTCATTTCCCCTCTACAACCCGATACTGTTTCATTTCCCTCTACAACCCGATACTGTTTCATTTCCCCTCTACAACCCGATAATGTTTCATTTCCCCTCTACAACCCGATACTGTTTCATTTCCCCTCTACAACCCGATACTGTTTCATGTCCCCTCAACAACCCGATACTGTTTCATTTCCCCTCTACAACCCGATACTGTTTCATTTCCCCTCTACAACCCGATACTGTTTCATTTCCCCTCTACAACCCGATACTGTTTCATTTCCCCTCTACAACCCGATACTGTTTCATTTCCCCTCTACAACCCGATACTGTTTCATTTCCCCTCTACAACCCGATACTGTTTCATGTCCCCTCAACAACCCGATACTGTTTCATTTCCCCTCTGCAACCCGATACTGTTTCATTTCCCCTCTACAACCCGATACTGTTTCATGTCCCCTCAACAACCCGATACTGTTTCATGTCCCCTCAACAACCCGATACTGTTTCATTTCCCCTCTACAACCCGATACTGTTTCATTTCCCCTCTACAACCCGATACTGTTTCATGTCCCCTCAACAACCCGATACTGTTTCATTTCCCCTCTGCAACCCAATACTGTTTCATGTCCCCTCTACAACCCGATACTGTTTCATTTTAATTACATATTTTAAGAATCAAAACATACATGTATTAATATAAGCTCGAATACGTAGTGGTGTGTTATATTAAATAGTACAAAATATATGCATATTATATCTATATGTTTTTTAAATACATGTAGAAGACAGTTGTAAGCACCAGTCAAGGTTTCACGACGTTGTCCTATACGGACCATGTATGTAGGCGTATAGATCTACCAAAATATCGAAGCGAAGAAAGTCTGCGCAGACATTTCATAAGAGATCACAATGGAAGATTACGAACATTCCAATGGCATAAAATAAATACATAATTTATATACCTCACCTGTGTGTTGCAGTGTAGCAAGTATGTTGATCTTTGAGAAAGCTTTCTGGAAACCCTTCATGGCCCCAGATTCTGCGAAGCTCTTTGTTCGTCAGAGTTTGCATGATGAAATTTGTTTTCTGTAGAGTAAGGTTACACAATACGGGCAACGGGCGGTCAACAGCGCCATCTAAAGTCAACTTTATCGTCTGCCCATTTTCACACTCCAGATCTACATTCAACGCCAGCGTACGCTTCATTGCTCTCATACTGTCAAACTCTTTTCTGACGTTGATTTTAGCACTCGCAATCGTTTGTTGTCCTCGGATGCACCAAAGTTTGTTAGTTTGCTTCAATACAATGCGGAGTTCTTTGTGATGCACAGTGTTGAACACAAATGATGTTGAAAATGCCCACATCCGTTTAGAGCCGTGCAGGAATACTATTTCTTCCCACTCATCGCCTTCGTAATGCAGACGGTACATTTTCAGATTGAGATGTCGGTTCTTCATTCTCGGTGGAAGGTTTTGTAATTCTGCATGAGCTAAGTAAATTCTGTATACAACAACACAACAATCTTTCAAATCGTCGTCCGTCATCGGCATTATGTCTTTCCTGCTTTCGCTAGACCGCAGTTTTGTCCCTGGTTGTACGAGTTCTTCAACAGACACTCGTTTCCACAACTCACTTGTCTTTTCCCGCGCTAAAATAAACCTGTCAGTGATTAACGAAGGTTTGATCTTGACATTGTTATCTAAAATTTTCCCACATATATGCATTAAATCATTGCCGTAGGCGATCGGATTACACATGTGTGTGTACCACATCAGTAAAATATCGACAGAAGGGGTTAGAAATTCTTCTGGTTCCATTGTTTTCAAACACAGGAATTGTTTGTACCTTTTCTCTGCATTTTCTAAGTATTTCTTGTCTCTAAAATGAGGAAGAGCAACTTGGTAACAAAAATACATGTGCGTTTCTGCCAGTGCCACTAGATCCACTGAGAGTTTTGACGGTGCGTCCATGTCAACTTGGCCTTTGTTTCTCCTAGGTTGAACGTATTCCTTATTCCGTATGATGTTAAAGCCTTCTTTGGGGTAGTTAGCGTACCAAATTTCTATTGCATTGTTTGTGAATGGTATAATTTTATCTTCTGTCTTAAAGTGGTGGTCCAGCATAGATTTGAGCATTTTACGACAGTCCCTCCGATATGCCAAGGGTTGTAGCATATGGATATACCATAGCCAATATACGTCTATCGGTGCAACCATATCTACTCCTCGGTTTTCGTAAGCTAGAGGGAGCCATAATTGTTCGTACCTTTTCAGTCCGTGCTGGAGTGCTTCCCCCTTGAGGATTTGTTCAAAGTTATCGGCCTTGTCCAGGAAACATAGATGTAGATATGCGGAATTAACAAGGTCTGTTGAGAACTCCACGTCCAAATAATCCATATTTTATTCTTTCTAAAAATGATAAAATAAATACAAACAATTGTCAAACAAACTAATATAATACAGGCCACACGAACATTTATATTGTTGAGCTTGGGTCGGCAGTTTGGAGGTTTCGGTATATATATAGTTCAGGTTATATGCTAGTGCAGAACACAGGGATTCGGCACGTTTGGGGGTACTAGTATATATATACTAGTACCCCCAAACGTGCCGAATCCCTGTGGTGCAGAACTAAACATGTGTGCTATTTATATCGAAATAAATATGAATTCAAACCTTTAATACCGGCAGATGTTACAGATATGCAGTAAAACCAAGTGATCATATGCCATTAGTAAGTGTTGATATCCCATTATTGGGTGATTTCCCATTTGTGGGTACTTAAATCCCATTAGTGCATACTCATATCCCATTAGGGGTACTCATATCCCATTAGTGGGTACTCATATCCCATTTGTGGGTGCTCATACCAATTAGTGAGTACTGATATCCCATTAGTGGGTACTCATACCCATTAGTGAGTACTGATATCCCATTAGTGGGTACTCATATCCCACTAGTGGGTACTCATACCCACTAGTGGGTACTCATATCCCATTAGTGGATGCTCATATCCCATTAGTGGGTGCTCATATCCCATTAGTGGGTACTCATATCCCATTAGTGGGTACTCATATCCCATTAGTGTTTACTAATACCATTAGTAGGTACTCATATCCCATTAGTGGGTGCTCATATCCCATTAGTAGGTGATTATATCCCATTAGTGGGTGCTCATATCCAACTAGTGGGCGCTCATATCCCATTAGTGGGTGCTCATATCCCATTAGTGGGTGCTCATATCCCATTAGTAGGTGACTATATCCCATTAGTGGGTGCTCATATCCCGTTAGTGGGCGCTCATATCCCATTAGTGGGTACTCATATCCCATTAGTGTTTACTAATACCATTAGTAGGTACTCATATCCCATTAGTGGGTGCTCATATCCCATTAGTGTTTACTAATACCATTAGTGGGTGCTCACATCCCATTAATGGGTGCTCATATCCCATTAGTAGGTGATTATATCCCATTAGTGTGTGCTCATATCCCCTTAGTGTATACTCATATCCCATTAGTGGGTGCTCATATCCCATTAGTGGGCGCTCATATCCCATTAGTATGTACTCATATCCCATTAGTAGGTACTCATAACCCATTAGTGGGTGCTCATATCCCATTAGTAGGTGATTATATCCCATTAGTGTATGCTCATATATCATTAGTGGGTGCTCATATCCCATTAATGTATACTCATATCCAATTAGTGGGTGCTCATATCCCATTAGTGGGCGCTCATATCCCATTAGTGGATGCTCATATCCCATTAGTGGGTGCTCATATCCCATTAGTGGGTGCTCATATTCCATTAGTGGGCGCTCATACCCCGCGCGATGGTATAGGGCAACGGTACACCTTTGATTAACCCGGAAGTACTGTCACCCACAAGGTGTTTACACGTTAAAGCATTTTTATAGACGTAACAGAGTGGTTACGGTCGTTGGTTTCAAATCGCTTGCGTCTCACTGCTGTAGGTTCGACTCTCATTGGAGGTGTCGAATTATTTCACTTGATGAAGCTATTCAGCTGACTTGCGGAAGGTCGGTGGTTCTACCGGGGAACTGCCCGCGCCTGCAATACTACTCAGAGGATCACCCTGGGTCATCGTCCATCAATAATGGCTGGAGAGTCACCAAGTGACATAACTAAGCTGTGTATACGGCTATGAGCCCCATAAAGCAACGTGACTTAAAATCAATTAAAAAAGAATGTAAACATGTACTAGGGTTACGTTTAGGTCGTATGCGACACATTTATAAACATTGAAATACATATGCTGTGCGTTCACGGATCTCTCGGACTAGCAGTGCATTTGGTCAAAAAAATAACTTGTTGACGAAAACCGAGACGGCGAGGTAAACATGCAATTCGTACGGGTACATGATGGGGTACAACCTCCACTCGCCCTAACGAACTTATTGCAAACAGATGGGCAGACATTTATAAACGTCCAACAACAAAACAAAACACACACACACACACACACACACACAAATACAATAGTCAACACTTACCTCTTCTATTGCCTGTACTTCCTCTCAATAGTGTCACATATTTCCCGTTGACTACGCGCTTGAATTATGTAAATATTATTGAATGTCGCGCTAATAATAGACTATCAAGTCGTTTGGGGAATCAAACTTATTTATGATTGTATACCTGAATAAGCGTACGTTCCAAGTCGGTGTATATTGTAATGCAATGTTGCGAATATCCAATAAATATTTGTATCGATTAGCCATTAGTAAATAATTCCACGAGCTAAGAATTTTCTCATTAGTAGAAGTACAAATATGTACACACTGACCTATATATGCCTATAATTGAACTTTCGCTTTGAAGCGTATTAAAGCTTACCTGGTTGCTCATGGATACGCGTATCCTGATAGATTATATCACGCTGTAATAATGGTGCAAGGGAGACAACTAATAACAAACCGTAAGTATCTACACTGAGAGTCATCAGTCAGTTACTGCCCCTGAATACATCCTAAAAGTAGATAGGCCCTATTAAGTGTTTTCCTCTGTTTTTATCGTTGTTTCCTTTACACAACATGCTATCAATTTTATTCCACTATCGCTTCTTATGAGTATTAAATTACTATATCATGACAGATCGCATACAGTATATGCAATGGGTACTTATTTGTAAAATACGGTTATCAGTTAATTAATACGATTTTGATAAAATTACATTTATCATACCGCAATATCTGGTTAGGGAACAACAGTAAAAAGTCGTGATGGCGCAGTGGATGCAGTCAATTCCATGTTGCCTCTTCTCTCTCCCTCATGGCGATGGATTCCATCAGGAATGAGGTCTCGAGAGTGATTAATATAAGTTGAAAGAACTTGTTTCGCAATCGAGCTAAAATAACTTTGTATAAACTAATCAGTAAAACAAAGGATTCTAACTAAAAGGACCTATTCACATTTTGGAATAAATCAGACTTTATCTGCCAAGGGAGGTAATACAAAATTAGAAATGTCTCTCGTAGTGATACACCCTAACTATATGTGTACTTGTGTGCTTTACGTTTATTTATAGTCGCAACCGGTAGCCAATATGAGCGACGCCTCCTGAAGAGATTAGTCATTTTAGATTTTTGGAGGATAGTGCAGATACCCATTCCAGAGTCTACTCTGGTTCTTTTATGTGCACGGTGTAAAGCACCGACACAAGACCTCGGTTTAATGTCCCATCAGCGAAACTCCGATCCCTTGATTACCAGTCCAGCGAGTTACCACTGGTCTACATTTACGTCTGTTGTATGTGTATGCTCCATTAATGTCAAACCCCTTGCGACCTAGATATGTTTTCCAGGGCAGGCTTAGCTGACATAAGCGGTTAACCAGTACTAAGCAATGTGTGCGAGGTGCCTCTCTCAATGACACTATGTACCTGGCCTGACCAAGTATCATTCCCCGGACAGATCAATTTCAACTTCGACGCTCTACCACTGGACCACGAACGCCACACACATTAGTTAGAAGTCTCATTAATTTTGAGAATGTTAAAAGTAACTATATACTAATTACATAACAGATTACATGCATGTGCGTAGCTTGGACTTGATGTATGTGTAGGCACCAGTTTGACACGTGGGTCTGGGGTTAGACGTATCTACCCACTTGAAGATTGTGAGTCTATATGGCCGTAGCTGCATTTTAAGGCATGTTTTGATGAGATATAAGGAACACATTTGTGTAGTTCTGAAAATCTTCCTTTATCAATTAAAAAGTAAGGAAATACCGATTTATTTTCAAATTTGATGGGTTTGCCACACACCTCCACCCCTTATCCTTCATTTTTATTGCATTGTATGCATTTTGAATGAAATGTGTGGCCAAGATGCTCAGACGGATCTGTAGTAATCTATAGATCGCAGGTTCGATCCCCCGTCTGATCCTAATAAAATGAACAGTCTTTCAGATGGGACGTTAAACCAAGGTCTTGTGTCGGTGCTATACACTGTGCACGTAAAAGAACCAGAGGAGACTCTGGAATGGGTCTCTGTCTGTATCACTGCACTATCCTCCAAAATCTAAAATGACTAATATCTTCAGGAGGCGTCGCTCATATGGGCAACCGGTAGCGACGATAAATAAACCTAAAACACACACACTCAGTAATTTAGCCCAAATATTTACAATTTTACGTTTATAAAAGTCAGATTTGTTCTCAACTGTCCGCCCCCGTGGTAGAGTGGTTACGATCGCCCACTTGTATACCACTGTAACCTATCATCACTAATGGTCACTGGTTCGAGCACCGCTCAGGCCGTGTCTGTTTATATGAAACAGAGGTTAGTGCACCAAGTACCGGTTGACAGCTGGAACCTACCCAGGAAAGATGTTGCCGGCATTATAGCCCAAAATGGCGTAAAATCCAAACAAACAAATTGTTCTAAACCGTTCAGGAAAGATATTTTTTCACTTTTTAGGTGAGGTGATCCGCTTTTTTCAGTATTTTGGCAGATTCCATCTTTTTTCCACAATTTCCCATTCACAGCCCTGTAGAGGACACTAGTATAATGGCTTCAGCTGGGCGCAAACTCCGGGTCTCAACTGACGCGAAAGCTCTACCACAGTACCATCACAACTTCCAGAGGTGCAATAGTATAATTATATACTGGGGAAATGAGTCTAAAAAACATGTAGTTTCAGCATTTATTTGTATTCTAAATCTACTCTAATATATATATTAACTCTGGTACTTGTTTACCATTACAATGATAGCAGTATATAGGTGGTGTTATCTCACGGACTCATCATAAACAAAACTGGTCTAAATGTAAAAACTACAAAATATTAACAAACTAGTAAAACGCAACAGTAACTATCAAGATGTACACCAGTGTATACATGTAATTTATAAAAACATCTCGTGAATGTTTTGATATGAAAATGTTGACAAAAACAACAATGTCCCACGACTAATGGCAAACATAGAATAGCAGATTCGGAATTTGATCCCAGTTTTAAAATTAAACATGAAAACAAAGTTAAATAATGCATCGTCTTGTTTAACACATTCAACACCAAGTAACTGACATGGACTGGTGCATGATATTTTCAGACCAATAAATTAATAAGAAAATTACATTTGGACCAGTTCATTTATCAAAATGGGTAATATTTTTCTAAAAACTAATATTACTGGCAAAAAGTGCAGATCCTGATGAGACGGTTCGTCATGAGCCGGCTCATCTGGATCTACACTATTTGTAAGCCTATTTAGAGGCATGTGGTGTTGAAAGGGTTAAAGAGAGAAATAATGAAGAAGGAATTATGTAGAAATGTGTAGAGGCTGTTTATTAACAATGATCGATCACCGATCTAGTATAAACATCTCATAACCATGTCTTAAAATTGTATATATTCAGCAAACAGTTGGTTGTATACCAAAAGGGAGACAATCATACAAATAAATTAATTAAAAAAAAGAGTCTGGTTATGAACAATCGTCCAGATATTTGTAATGTCCGTTAAGTTATCTATAACACCCCAGTCTTTAATACCACAGACTGGAACTCCAGCTATATATACATACAAATACACAATTAATAAGTGTGATGTGTTTTAAACCAACTAGAAACAGAGACAAATCAAACTGAAAATTAACCCATCCAGAGTATGAAACTATTCACACTAGTACGTACCTTTCTTTCCACATTTTAACCATTTTAGAGTAGCAGCCTCATTAATCCAGAACAATACCTCGATAGAGAAACCTGATGAACACCAGCACTAAAACCAGCAGTAATAAAATGATATTTATCTTTGTTATGGGTTTACATGTGAATGTTCAAGAATTGTAGACAACATTTATTTGACTGACATAGACACCATTTCTATTTTCATCTGGATTAAACAAAGTATCCACCTGGCATTCCAATTAAACATGAAAACAAAGTTAAATAATGCATCAACGTGTTTAAGCCATTCAACACCAAGTAACTGACATGGACTGGTGCATCATATTAACCCATTCAACACCAAGTAACTGACATGACTCATATTTTCAGACCAATAAATTAATAAGAAAATTACATTTGGACCAGTTCATTTATCAAAATGGGTAATCAACCTGTTCTGTTAATTTTGTTTGTTTTAAACTCACACCAACAGCTTAGATCACATGGTGTCTATCAAACTATTATTGTGGAAGTCGTGATAGTGCAGTGGATGCGCGTTCACTTCAGGTGCGAAAGGTCCGGAGTTCGAGCCCCACTGGAGCTGTTACGATTGTGCCCTTAGGCAAGGCATTTAAATTCCACGTTGCCTCTTCTCTCCCTCGTGGCGATGGATTCCATCAGGAATGAGGTCTCGAGAGTGATTTATATAAGTTGAAATAACTTGTTTCGCAATCGAGCTAAAATAAATTGGCATAAACTAACTATTATTGGTTGAGGAAGACCGCAAACCAGCTGGTTACATTCCTGACACTCTCAGTGGGACTCTAAGCTACTGTTGAGGGGCGAATGATTTGAAGTCAACGACCCTAACCACTCGGCCATTCCGTTCCTGAAGACAGTATGACTCGACACACATTGTTTAATGTTGTGATATGCTGTTATAATTATTACCAATGTTTTTAACGTTCATTTAAATGTGACGATATTTTTACATTTGATCATCGTAATACTTTCCCAATAATTAACTTAATATTCATGAAATATCGATTGATCCACAGGTTGGGGTACCCGAGGTACAGAAGCCACCCCACCTCCCCTAGGTACAGAAGCCACCCCACCTCCCCGAGGTACAGAAGCCACCCCACCTCCCCTAGGTACAGAAGCCACCCCACCTCCCCTAGGTACAGAAGCCACCCCACCTCCCCGAGGGTATAAAACTTTTCTTAGATTTAAACTGAAGCTCTAGTTATCTGATTAGTTGAGTCTGAAATGCGCACTCAGCTCAACCAATCGTAAATAACTTTAAGAGTTGTGTAAAGCACAAGACTATGGTCGACTTGTTCATTTTTAACCCTTTCCCTCATAGAAGCACCTCTTGACGCCTTTACCAATATGATATACATTGACAACGTAGTAGCAAAACCAATGTTCATAATAAAGACCAGAATCTCATGTACTTCCAGTAATATCTATGGAGGTGGGATAGATATGGCGACTACTTATCCACTGCATGATAGCTAAATGACTGTCGTTTGTATGGAGATAAAATAGTATATTAACTAACATCTCTATGAAGGAAAGGGTTAAAAGATGAACGAATGAATCTGGTACATCAATACACATACATGTATATTGAACATTATACCATGATGAAGAAGAACTCGACACGACTGTGGTAAATATAACTGTAACATTTTCTTAAAACATACAAAACTATGAACATCACTGTAAAAACACAACTGCACAATTTCAATATCGGACAGACTTGTAAAATGAAAACAACTGAATAAAATGCATTTCTAATCACCGACATTCAAATATGTACTGGCTATACAAACTTTTCTTAAAATCTCTAGCTGCTTACAAATATCAGATTCAACCAATCATATTACTGGATTTGGAGGTTGACATCTGAGCAATGTTGTATATACATTGAATAACCACCATCCCTGATCGGAGAAGGCTATAGTTAAACAATTAAAACTGGGAAATTTAAGCTACAGATTACAATGAATGATCAACACAATGCTGAACAAACCAGTGCAATTTGTGAATAACCTCCTATAGACCTGTTTGCCAAGCTCTAAAGCTTTAAGCTTTATAGAACACTGCGCATGAAATTCAAGCATTTGCATTTCAGAGAAAGAGAAGATTATTTTGGTATCAAGAAACAACTGGAAGTTCTAATCTTGTCTTGCAGTTCTGCTATAAATAACACATTAACCCATTTCATTCTGGATACCGTTCAAACAGTATTTGCAAAGAACATAGAGCCAGATCAACGGCCACAGAACGTGCCATCTGATCAGGGTCTATGCTGTTTGCTATTCACATGATATTGCTAAGACACTTGGCTATGTAGAAAACAACATAGATCCTGATCAGCACGCAACATCACGCTGCGGCTGATCTGGATCTATGTTGTTTGCAAAAGCCGTTAAATGTATCCAGAATGAAATGGGTTAATGGTTTGCTGTATAATAAGAATAAAACAGATGAAAATGATTCCTCCGAGATTCACACAATTGGCCGAGCAGCTTAGTCTGGACACTTTCAGCAGGATAAAAACAATATGTGTACATCTCACTTACCCAGCAAGAATCTTTGTTATTTCATCAATTACATGACACCATTTGCTTATCACCAGACTGCGACACCAACTGTTATAGCATAACAGGGGGTCAATTAAATGGAAGATGTTCTGGGCATGAATTAAATCAAGTCTGCCTTGCCAAACTGCTTTACCTACTCTTTTTAATCGTCAGCCATAACTCGGTTTTTTTCAAATGGGTTGGGAGTTCGAGCCCAAACAGAATCACAGTGGGGGTGTCCTTAGTCATGAAATCAACATTACCTCTTCTCTCCCCCTCATTGCGATGGAGTTCTTTGAGGGTGAGTAGACTATGTAAGACATTGTTTCATAATTGAACTAAATGAAATTTGTATTAACTTAATATTTTATTAAATAAACTTATATCTTTACACCTAAATTAGGAAGATGCCGAGAACGCATTTTTTAATCTTATCAATTTATTTAGCAACAAAATCTAGGATTTTTTATGATCATTTCTAAATAAACAGTAATGCAAACGGTGATGTCGCAAACTGACATGATGTCACAAACTGATGTGATGTCACAAACTGACATGATGTCGATTGCAGTACAACCTACGAAGAAACCGACAAAACTACCGTATGATTTTCAATGTTTTTTAAAACGGTTTCATAAAATTAGCATCGCACCGGTTTTCAATAATTAGGTTAGAAAGGACAGACGCTAAGAATATATACATGTATATATAAGTTGGTCAAACAATTTTCCAGTTCAATTGTCAACATAAATGTTCACGGCCTAATATAACATTGTGCATTCTTTTTAGATTTGCTTCTTTTATGGTCTGCAAATGGCATTAAATGCTATAAATGGAATTGTACGAGGTTCCTTAGAATGTCGCCCATTTATTAAAGAAAAACATGGTTTATAATTCTGCAAATCGTGCCAGTAGTTTTAATAGACAATAAATATTATGTCCTTCTCCCGTGGTTTCTGCAGTGATTGCGTTACACAAACTTATTTTTAATTCAGTTAAAGTCAAAATTACTCCGAATCTTAACTGTAAAAAACCATTACAAAGCTGTTGCAACAGAAATACAAACGCCAACATTTTCACATCAAAAACTCCCGAGATAAAAAAACATACTGCCATGTTTTTAACATTGTAAGTAAATGTACAACAATAACGTATATACTGGCAAAACACAACGTAGAGTAAAATTTTAAATACGCAGTAAAAATATGTACCACACAACATAGAACTCGCTTCACCAACAATATAACACATCTTGAGAACAAGCAATACATATGATTATACTAAATGTATGTAATTCCCCAAACATACAATCATCACTGTACCAGCACGACTACATTATTACGGTAAAGTCCCTAGTGCCTTTTTTTCCCTTCCACAAATGGAAAATTAACATTACTATTAATTTGCAAATTTGTACAGGTGTTAAATTTAGTGAACAACCGGTTAACAAGTCATTGAATATTTTGAAGAAAAAAATATGCATAAAGGGAGGTAATTTACATATAGTACTTTAGAATAAAGTATTTACTGAAAAATGTAAATTGCACATATTTATGTATATAGCTCATTCTAAGGAAACGCATATAAAGGGCTTTAAAAAGAGTAGTGGTGGCTTAGAGTCAGTTTATACCAGACTTGAACATAGTTGTTAGTTTCATGTATGCTCGGCACATTCTCCAAATATTACCATTCAACATGTGTTACCATACGACATGTATTATGTGGTACAGAGGTATAGTCTGACTACATGGTACTGTGATGGCGGGACTTTACTTTTGGTGTCAACATTTCTGCTACATTGCTTACAGACTCCTTCTGAAAATGCAAACTTTATATGTACATATATACATTTTATTTACAATTTACATACCGGTGTGTAAGGAGATTCTAGCAAGGAAAATAATACCCAAACATTACTGATGGATTATGTACAGTACGGTATTTAATTTTGTACGGTATGGAGATTGCAACAGTCAACAGACAGTACCGTAACTTCTTGGATTAAAAAAAATAAAATACAACAATGGTAAACATACACCAGCAACTATATCTATGGTCCCTCAACAGTTTATTTATTATTAGCGACCGTGACCTTTATTCCCTGTAACATGTGCTATAAATAGCTGGCCATGAGTTCACCTTCTAACTTCAAACTATAAAACATGACACCCTAGACTTTGAGAGGAGTCAACAGAAATATTAAAGTTTCAATCACTTAACTTAAAAAGCAAACACTCGATTTATGGTCGGAAAGCGACCTATGGTCAAGTATATATGGTACAACTCGTATGTAATTCTAATTTTTCATCTATGACATAATAGTATGTTTATTAACACATAAGAAAACCAACTGTATAGCTACTGGTAACTAAATTTCTAGATATATCTTAAAGCTTATATAAAGGTCCCAAAAACGTCATTTTTGTCACCCAAAATATGTTTGAAAACGATATATGGAAGTAAGACAGGCATACTGACGACCGCTGTAGGAACAAAATCCTTGACAGATGAAATACCATATGGAAGTTTTATTGATCGTAGGTGTCCTTGTTCGGACAAATACCGTAGACCTTTTGCGACATTTCCCTGCAAATTTCCATTCATATTCAGCTACATGTAGTTTCACATACTAATATTATTACCCACATACTGTCCATATTCAGTAAGCTTCATGAAATTGTTCCTAATTTAAACATGTAAATATGACTATTTGGCAAATATCTGAAGCATAAAATATTGTAAATGAAAAATGGCACAAAAACTTCTGACAGCAGTAAAATTAAAGATTAACTCGGTATTCCGAAATAAATAACACTCTTCTCTACTATGAAAGCCCAGTGGTCACTTTATTACTCGACGTGCCATAAATATAATCGTGAAGTTCCGTGCATCATAATTCCCGAAGTGTAAAGTCATGATGTTTCGTAAATCACAATTCGTGATATTCAAGCGAAATTGCGAAATCATGAAGTTTCGTACATCACAAATCACGATATTTGAGCGAAATTGCGGAAGTCATGAAGTTTCGTACATCACAAATCACGATATTCGAGCGAAATTGCAAAGTTTTGTACATCACAAATCGCGATATTCGAGCGAAATTGTGAAGTTTTGTACATTGCAATTCGCGATGAATATTCAAGTGTGCAATCCTGTAGTAAAGTACGGTACTTTGCAATTCACGGTTATTACAATTTCAATTAGTGATGAAGAAATTGTGAACGGATTTCACACGTTAAACTTGTATTTATGAAATACTTTTAAGTAATGACATGACCCCCAGACTGTCGTACTTCTCTACATGAAGCTATCAGGCATGTACCATCAGCTTTATATTTACATCGCTATTGCATTTCCTTCGATGAACGTATCAACCCTGATTGTATTCATTTTTGTATGAGGGTTTCCAACTAATGATAATGACGTTACGGGCATGCCCATTTGCAGTGTTAGGCAATATTCGTTTATAAAGTTAGTGTGGATGCTCTCTGCCTCCACACACTTCGACCATGCCCATATAGTTCATACCCCGATGGAAACTATTAACCGCGATTCATTCCTTAAATAAATAAAAAATGCATCACTAAGTAAAGATTGTTGCTATATTGTTTTTTAATTGGGATTTTCAGTAACACGTTCAGCACTGTGAATCCGTATAATGGGCGTTTCATAGAACCAGTATACCAGATATTTGATACAATCCGTATACTGGACATTTCATAGAATCTGTATACCAGATATTTGATACAATCCGTATACTGGACATTTCATAGAATCTGTATACCAGATATTTTATACAATCCGTATACTGGACATTTCATACAATCTGTATACTGGACATTTCATAGAATCCGTATACTGGACATTTCATAGAATCTGTATACTGGACATTTCATATAATCTGTATACTAGACATTTCATATAATCTGTATACTAGACATTTCATAGAATCTGTATACTGGACATTTCATAGAATCTGTATACTGGACATTTCATAGAATCTGTATACTGGACATTTCATAGAATCTGTATACTGGACATTTCATAGAATCTGTATACTGGACATTTCAAATAAAATCCGTATACTGGACATTTCATATATAAAATCTGTATACTGGACATTTCATATATAAAATCTGTATACTGGACATTTCATAGAATCTGTATACTGGACATTTCATAATCTGTATACTGGCTGTTTCATAGATAGATAGATTCTATAATTAATGCATAATTGTATATATACGAGACCATATATATTTTACAGTGATGGTTAATAGGGTGCCTAAACAAGACTACGGTAAGTATTCTGCTTTCACCCCTCACATTGTTTCAACAATATCACACATGGAAACACACAGCTGGGATCACAGAGGAGCAGACCCTAGTCAATACCCTCATGCAAGGGCTGGGATCACAGAGGAGCAGACCCTAGTCAATACCCTCATGCAATGGCTGGGATCACAGAGGAGCAGACCCTAGTCAATACCCTCATGCAATGGTTGGGATCACAGAGGAGCAGACCCTAGTCAATACCCTCATGCAATGGTTGGGACCACAGAGGAGCAGACCCTAGTCAATACCCTCATGCAATGGCTGGGATCACAGAGGAGCAGACCCTAGTCAATACCCTCATGCAATGGTTTGGACCACAGAGGAGCAGACCCTAGTCAATACCCTCATGCAATGGTTTGGACCACAGAGGAGCAGACCCTAGTCAATACCCTCATGCAATGGTTTGGACCACAGAGGAGCAGACCCTAGTCAATACCCTCATGCAATGGTTTGGACCACAGAGGAGCAGACCCTAGTCAATACCCTCATGCAATGGTTTGGACCACAGAGGAGCAGACCCTAGTCAATACCCTCATGCAATGGTTTGGACCACAGAGGAGCAGACCCTAGTCAATACCCTCATGCAATGGTTTGGACCACAGAGGAGCAGACCCTAGTCAATACCCTCATGCAATGGTTTGGACCACAGAGGAGCAGACCCTAGTCAATACCCTCATGCAATGGTTTGGACCACAGAGGAGCAGACCCTAGTCAATACCCTCATGCAATGGTTTGGACCACAGAGGAGCAGACCCTAGTCAATACCCTCATGCAATGGTTTGGACCACAGAGGAGCAGACCCTAGTCAATACCCTCATGCAATGGTTTGGACCACAGAGGAGCAGACCCTAGTCAATACCCTCATGCAATGGTTGGGACCACAGAGGAGCAGACCCTAGTCAATACCCTCATGCAATGGTTGGGACCACAGAGGAGCAGACCCTAGTCAATACCCTCATGCAATGGTATGGCACAGGTCCCAATTAGTTACCTAAATGGCTTCAAGTGAAGAGTTATTAACCGTAAAAATGACCATGGTCACAATCAACGGATAACAAGACTCGGCTGACAATATTTAGCCTTAAAGAGTTATGGTTACAAACAACATGTGTAAAGGCTCGACTGACGAGTGCTAAACCTTGAAAATTACCATGGTGACAGTCACGATTATTGCTTCGAATATTTGTGCCAATCTTACTAAAATCTGTGAAGAGATGATGCGAAGTTGTTTTTCAACGTCATGGATCCATGTGGGATAGTACTGTGTGGAAATATCGGCTAAATTCTTTCAATAGATTAAGAAGTTACGGTCAATATTCAAGTTTTGAAACACCGGACGGCGACCAGGTCAAGACACCAACTTGTCATTCGATTCACATAATGCAGGTACTTGCTGGTCTTAATAGCAAAACACGCAATAATAAATACCATGTAAAAGATATCTAAATCCATGAGAGACACAAATGCTTTGTTCGCAAGCTGTACAATAAAACACAAAACAAACGCTATGTACACCAGTTCATTGTAATGTACATTCATTCCGTAATGTACAAAATATCGCAAACAATTTACATAATATGCTCCAAATCAAAAATTGGATCATTTATGGCATCCGTCTTGGTAAACTTTGGTTAAATTGCTCACAAATAAACAATCTGTCAAGTAAATGACACAGTTAACCCATTCAACACCAAGTAACTCACATGGACTGGTCCATGATATTCATAAACCAATAAATGAATCAGAAAATCACATTTGGACAAGTTCATTTATCAAAATGGGTAATTATGTCTAAAAATAGTCATATCACTGGCAAAAAGTGCAGATCCTGATGAGACGGCTCGTCACGAGCCGGCTCATCTGGATCTACACTTTTTGTAAGCCTATTTAGAGGTCTGTGGTGTTGAAAGGGTTAATAAACAATACTTCACAACAAATATATAATAAAAGTGACAGTGTAAACAGCTCTCATTAAAAACGATCGTTCACTGGACAAACAATGTCATTAAAAGTTAATCCTAAAAATCACTGTTTTAATGCCAAGCATGTTGATATGCAAACAATAAATGTATGTACATAAATATATTTCATTTATATTTCAATAATTTTATTACTGAAGCAATATGGATTGATTTCTTTCAGAAATGCTTTTGTAAAATATAAAATGAACACTACATGTATATCAATTTGCTAGTTTATACACATTTATTTTAGCTCGAATGAAGTTTCTACAACATTAGTTTAATCGCTCTCGAGACCTCATTCCTGATGGAATTCATCGCCATGAGGGGACAGACAGAGAAGAGGCAATGTGGAATTTAAGTGCCTTGCCTAAGTGCAGAATCGCAATGGTTCGAGCGAATTCCGGGCCTTTCACATCTTCAGCAATCGCACTGCTACTGTGCTATCACAACTCATATGATCGTCTGCCCCACCTAATGAAACATCATTTTTGCTGTCAATTTCTTCAAAACTGTACAAAATTGCACAAAAGACCTTTTTTTATATACACCAGGCATAGATAGCATTACTACATCACATTGTTGATTCATTTTCTATACCAGTAATTAAACAGTGATTTTATGGTCTACCAACTCCAGGGCTCATTCTAGAGGGCGAAATAGTCGCCATAGGGACCCTTACTTCGCAATTCTTTTTTCATATACAATTTTCATATACAATTTTGTCAAGTAAGATCATATATAAAGCTCTCATATTCAAATCTTGTATTTAATGGTCTACTGTGCATTTTAACCATATTTTGCTGAAATTTATTAAATAACACCATTTAAGGACGTGATCACGCACTTTCTCACTTTTCAAACAAATTCTGACCAAGAATGAGCCCTAAACGGATACAACGGTGTTTCTTTATTACCGGTAATAAATTAATTTGTTTCTGTGGAGAATATTTGGAAAATATTATCATTGTAAAATGAAATAATATTCTATATAAATGTCTTGTCTTTCCAAACATATGTCGCTTTAAGATTGCTTGAAAATAATATAATCGTAAATCGCTTCTTTGTACATTAATTTTGTTATTTTTTTGCAGATGGGCCAAAACTCAGAATGACATTTCATCCAAATCGCAATTTTGCCAGTTTCTTCAGAGGTCTTAATGCAAAGCGACCTCACGTCGTTTTACGTTACGGATTATGGAAGAAGCAACAAAATCAAGAATTCACAACTCTCTAACAAAACAAATCGAACATATAAAAATGGAACCATCCTGCGGCTAAATAAATTAAGAATATGCATTTCTAAGACTAGGTCTACCAATAGGTGGAACAGACTACTATAGCCACCTTACTGCCGATCAAGTCCTTGCCTGGAGGTTATAAAACATTTCTCCAATCTCAAAACTCAGGTGATTGGTTCAGTTGACAATAAGCGTAAATGTGGTCATTCGTGTGGGAGGAAACCAGAGTACCCGGAGAAAATCCACCTGTTTGATCTGGCGACCACCGTATCATCTCACATACTTCCCGGCCTGAGGATCGAAGCCGGGTTGCATTGGTGAGAAGGGAGCGCGCCACTGCGCTAACTGGACATCAATGAAGTTCTCTTAGCAAGCAACATACCTATTAAGAGACCAATTAGTTATTATACAAGGCATATTCAACACATATCACAGAGAGCCTATATAGATAGGTAAACGTCATATAGATAGGGTGATTATGAATGTCATATAGATAGGGTGATTATGAACGTCATATAGATAGGGTGATTATGAACGTCATATAGATAGGGTGATTATGAACATCATATAGATAGGGTGATTATGAATGTCATATAGATAGGGTGATTATGTACATCATATAGATAGGGTGATCATGTACGTCATATAGATAGGGTGATTATGAACGTCATAGAGATAGGGCGATTATGAACCATCATATAGATAGGGTGATTATGAACGTCATATAGATAGGGTGATCATGTACGTCATATAGATAGGGTGATTGTTAACGTCATATAGATAGGGTGATTGTTAACGTCATATAGATAGGGTGATCATGTACATCATAGATAGAGTGATTATGCACGTCATATAGATAGGGTGATTATGAACGTCATATAGATAGGGCGATTATGAACGTCACCAAGGTAAGGACCCGTCATTCCAGTAAACATCTTGCCGGCAAATGCGAGAGCGTGGTTCCTTGATTCAAATATCATATGAAGGTGGCCAGTCTTCATGTAGATATTCCACTTTATAATATTAACGAATGCATCAACATTCATGACCTCTTCCTCATGTTCTGATTTTCACTGTAGATGCAGATAAAATTATTACGAGGCAAAATTTTCACGAACCAGCTAGTGGACGTGAAATCGCTGCGTAGGCTGTTGGACTTATTACATTTTGCTGACTTTGGCACATTTCAGATATGTGTGAATGAATGAATTAGCCATAAAGCATAACAACGAAAATATATCTCGCTCGACAGTATTTTTGATATTGTTCTTATTCCATACAGAAGAATATTTCTATATGAAAACGTTCAACAGTTGCATACCATACATATTTATTAACAAGATTCTGCTCGCAACTAAAGCCTAAGCTAATCAGTGATTGGCTGGCTTCGTTTACACCTCAGATTTGATCTGCAGCATGAACATATCACAACATTGTGTCTTCAAAACTCAAAAAACTAACAATAAATAGTTTCATACCCGTCCAGTAAACCCATAACAATTATGTGTGCAATTGGCAAAAATAACCAGTCATATTTCTGGTTGCATTTCTTGCAGAAATTCAAGCTATGGATAAAACAATGTCAATGTTCTAGCAGAACGGAATTATTTTGAAATTCGTAGCAATAAAGACGAACAAACGAGAAACTTTCCACATGTTTTGCCCTTGTTATTTATACTTTGTTTTGGAATTAAACATATTTGTTACGTTAGTTACAAGCTTAGTAGTATTAGCTAGGTGACAAAAGTATCGCAAGTATCAGGGTTCCCGCTGTCGGTCGCCAATGGCGCCAAAAACAAATATTGACCTTTTTTAAAATTCATTTTTTGGCACATGTTTCGTCAAATACATGGCTTCAAATATTAATTTGTGAACTATATGGCTCTTAGTTGGCTCCAAGTTTTTTTAATTGGCTCCAGTGTTTTTCGATTGGCGACAGAAGTGGCGCAGACAAACATTCAGACAGAGGGAACCCTGAGATTGCCCTATTTCTTCCCAATTTCTGCCAGCGGAGAAGTGTTTGCTTACATATATGCATACAGTCAAACCTGTGTCCCTTTATTAAGCTACCAACCTGTATTAAGCAGCCAGTTTCAATATTCCCAATATGTTGTTTCAGTACACATTTGACCTCTATTAACCCTTTCCCTCATAATAAAAAGTCATATCAGGTTCTCCAGCCCAATACAGTAACTATGTAATAGCTTATCAGCTACCAATAGATAAGAGACCAATAAGGTATTTCAGGAAAAACTGATAAAATGACCCCTATCATGTTTAACCCTGTTTTCCCTGATAAAAACTTACTTTAATATATTTATGGTAAGAATAAAAAATTTAGAAAAATAAATGATGTGTCAACGATATAATTTTTAAAAGAAACTTTTTAGTATTTACTTAGATATGGAGGTGTAAATATTGGACATGCAGGTTTTGGAGAATAATTATTATATTCGACTATATTTGTTTATGCAAGCACATGTGCTAAGCAGCCAATTTCTGTAATTCCTTTGGCTGGCTGCTTAACACTGGTTTGACCGTAGTGATGAAGTCATTTTGTCTTCATTGACTAAAAGTTATTTAGCTGAAAATGCTGAGAAATGAGATTCCAATACTTCTCTTCATTGTTCAATACCCGAGAGATAATACCATTACGGAGAGTGTGGCAACCAGAAAATGGACTGTATTCCCGTACAACACTGATAGTTTTAACGAAGGTTACGGAACAATTAACAGTATTGCTTAAGATAAACCATAACAGCTTCTGTAAACCTTTCAAAAACAGACCTTTCCTAACTTTTTCACCCATTGTTTTTTTGTGGTTGGAAAATGTTGGTGTGATTACAATATGAATAAAAACAGTTCTACCACAATTAACAAATATTTACACAACTCGATGATGATTCATTAAACACATTCAAATATTCTTTCCTCGGGCATATTGCAGCTAGTGTTACATTTATTGACATTACAGCGAAAACCAGCACTATACTATACTCTTACTACATCCTAGAAATATTTGTTCATCATATTATACAACATAGAACTATGATGCCTATATGGATCCTGAAGCTGGGCATCAGGGGCTGTCATGTTTGGTCTCGGAACGGGAACCAGGTCTCGCTGAGGAGTCACACTGTCTGAAGAATGCGCTAGCTTAGCGGAAGCCGCGGGGTAGCTTTTATCGTTCATGTTCATGAAAGGATATGGTGCGTTTTGAGTATAGAAAGTGCGATGTGGGTAATCTCGACCAAACACTGAATGTTGCGAAGGTACTCCCGGCAAAAATGGATTGTTTGAATTGTCAGTTATATGTTGTGAATGATACATTGCATCGCGTGAATAAAATTTCTCAAAATTGAATGAGCTGTTCATCCCGAACATCTCAGAAGCACTAGAGGTCGGAGGTAAAGATCGAAAGTCAGTTACACCTGCAGATGGTTGTCGATAACGTTCGTCAAGCGATTTTTGTGAGGAGCTATGGGCACTTCTCGTGTAGTCAACTGGAAGTGATGGGGCTGTATTGTAACCATGACTACTAAGGTAGCTTCCAAGGTCAAACCGTTCAAACTGAAAAGTATCGTGGGGAATTTCTGGACGCTGCGAGTGAGCAGACGACAAGGTTGAGAACATATTCCTTTCAGCTGCTGCACGCGATGGATCAAACATGAATTCCCTTCCTGGTAGATATGCATCTTTACCAAACAACGACGAAGATGTAGATCCAGATTGTTGTTGTAAATACGTAGGGTGGCCCCAGTGAGCAGGCCGTACATCTTGACCAGTCCAAGAAGCATGAAATGGATTTCTGGACATGGGACCAGCCACTCCTGCAGCTGCACCTGAAAACATCTCCTCCCTTCCTGGTACGTGCCTCAATAAAGGAGAGGAACTATTGTTATGAGGGAGAGGCCCTTCGGCTATACGATGGAGGTTTTGAAGATTACGGTCATATGGTGTTGACGACATTCTCTGACGCTGAAGCATAGCCTCACTCTCAGGGAATCGCATGAAGCTAGTAGTTGTACTAGGTGGACTTGGAGCCTTGGTTTGATCAGGCTGGCGCAAAATGGTCTCTCTAGGTGGGAGCGGAGAGCTGTAAGGGTCTAATGGGTTACCGGTGTACTGGGCATCAAATGATGGCACACTGGGAATTCTTTCTGAAGATCGATTGTGAACGCTTTCAACGCTACGAGGTTGGTACGGATCTGGTACACGTTCAGGTGATATCAGATCGATTCGTTTGTGAGAGAGATCTGCTGGTGGTGACTGCATCTGGATACTACCTTCTGTTTGATTGGATGTAAGAGAAGATGGTACACCACTATCACTTCTGGGAGCCTCAACAATTTTGTCCTGAGATTTTGTATTTTCATCCAGGCTACTTATCTTGGTGATCTGGCTTTCAGACAGATTACACTGGATCTCTTCAAAGAATCTCCCAACATAATCTTTATCAACCTCTGGCATTGAACTTTCATCCGTATTCTCTTCATTTGTTTGACCTTGTACTGGATTTTTCATGATACGTTCTCCGCTGTGATGGTCTACATGATCAGCATGATCCACCTGATCCACCTGATCAATGCTCCCAGATTCATGGTCGTGATGTTCATGGTGTTCATGATGGTCGTGATGGTAATCCTGGTTAGCTGATGGAGTTGGTGGTACACTGTTATGTGATGGTGTATGAGGAACACTACTATGATGCGAAAGAGGATTCTCTTGCTCATTATTCACAGAGTCATTTCTATTGTATGGATTTACGGAACCTGGCGTTCCCACACTATGCGCTATAGTGTCTTTTGGAGTAGAAGTTTCTACAGAGTTAATATACTCATTTGTCTTCACACTATCATCAATTTCACGTGAACTTTCAAAATCCCTTGAGATCTCTCTAGAAATTTCTCTCGAGGATTCGAAATCTCTCAGAGGTTCATTGCTCATTGCTGAACCATTAAAGTCTTCATTTTCAGGTCCAGATTCAATATCTCCATCCTCACTATCATACATGGGTGGTGGCCTTGGTGCCGGTGGCGGTTTCAGATCCTCATCGAAATCAGAACTAATGTCACTACTTTCAGCGTCACTCTTTTTCTCCTCAATTTTATTCTCAAGAATAACAGATTTTATCTTAAAAGCACTGTTTTCCTCTTCATGTTCACTTTTATTTCCATCACTTTCAAGCTTCTTTTCAACATGTTCATCAAGCTCATCCTGTAAGTTATCATCATCATGCACCATTTCATTAGTGTCAGGCATACTATCCTTAGTGCTGTCGCCAAACAGTTCATTACTTTCTACTTCACTATAATTTATTGTGGCATCCCCATTCTCAGGGACAATCTCCTCCCCCTTTTTCTCCTCTGTTTCTTTATCAACCTTCCTCTTCCTACCTCGTTTTTTGGGTACTTTTGGTACAGGGTTTCCTTCTTTATCAAAGTTATCTTCTTTTGGTTTCTTTTTTGGAGGCCTCCCCTTGCGCTTTGGTGCAACAGCAGCAACCTCATCGTCGTCATCATCATCATCATCATCATAATCATCAACTTTCTTATTTTTATTTTGGTCTACCTGTTTAACTTTTGGGGATCTCCCTCTGCCTCTCTTTACTTGTTTTGTTTTCTCAACACGTTTTTCCTTCTTATTAGTTTCACTTTCCATTTCCCTTTCTTCCGTTTCTTCTTTGTCTTCTTTTTGTTGCTCTTTCACAATTTCACTTTTTTTCTTTCGTCCCCGTTTCTTTGGAACTTTAACAACTTCTCTTTCAACTTTCTCTGGTTTAGGCTTTGGTTTGGGTCCCGGTTTCCTCCGTACTTTCTGTGGTTTTTCTGTCTCCGATGGTTCTGGTTTCTCATCCTCCATCGGTTTGTGGAGGTCTGTAAGTAGTTTGGCATCCACAGGGGGTAGTGGTGGCTTGTCTTTGTCATAGTCTTTGCGCAGCAATCCTGAAAAGTAACAATAAATAAATGACACATTGTCTTTCACTACTGTCCATGTATACCAGTATGTGCTTACGTACACTATGTACACTTACTGTATAATTGCATAATTTGGACATATTCCTAGAGTACAGTGTATTTGAACACATTTCTAGATTACAGTGATTTGTATTTGAACACATTTCTAGATTACAGTGTATTTGAACACAGTCCTAGAGTACAGTGTATTTTAACACATTTCTAGAGTACAGTGTATTTGAACACATTTCTAGAGTACAGTGTATTTGAACACAGTCCTAGAGTACAGTGTATTTGAACACATTTCAAACAAAACACACACTAGAGTACAGTGTATTTGAACACAGTCCTAGAGTACAGTGTATTTGAACACATTTCTAGAGTACAGTGTATTTGAACACAGTCCTAGAGTACAGTGTATTTGAACACAGTCCTAGAGTACAGTGTATTTGAACACATTTCTAGAGTACAGTGTATTTGAACACAGTCCTAGAGTACAGTGTATTTGAACACATTTCTAGAGTACAGTGTATTTGAACACAGTCCTAGAGTACAGTGTATTTGAACACAGTCCTAGAGTACAGTGTATTTGAACACATTTCTAGAGTACAGTGTATTTGAACACAGTCCTAGAGTACAGTGTATTTGAACACATTTCTAGAGTACAGTGTATTTGAACACAGTCCTAGAGTACAGTGTATTTGAACACAGTCCTAGAGTACAGTGTATTTGAACACATTTCTAGAGTACAGTGTATTTGAACACAGTCCTAGAGTACAGTGTATATTGAACACAGTCCTAGAGTACAGTGTATTTGAACACAGTCCTAGAGTACAGTGTATTTGAACACAGTCCTAGAGTACAGTGTATTTGAACACATTTCTAGATTACAGAGTATTTTGAATGACAATGGGTGACATTCATAGACCACATTCGACATATTTCTAACTGACACTTCAAGCCTGTTCAAGGCTGTCCGATTAGCGCAGTGGGTAGCGCACTAGCTTCTCACCAATGCAACCTGGTTTCGATCTTCGGACCGGGAAGTATGTGAGATGGTACGGTTGTCTCCAGATCGGACAGGTGGGTTTTCTCCGGGTACTCCGCTTTCCTCCGCTTTCATCTTGCGCCAACGAGAGTGATTAATATAAGTTGTTAAAACTTGCTTCTCAATCGTTGTAAAATAAATAAAGCTTAAAAATAGCCTGTTCTTATACATGTTATAAATACTCTCCATTGAAAACCAATCCCATTTTGACACACAACAAGTTCAAAGGTGACAAAAATTGCAAAAACCAACTAAACCTTAATTGCAACGTAATGAAATGTGTTGCATCAGGACTGTCTATCTCTAGTGAAGGGAATGAATATTGACTGAACACTGCCATGACATTTTAAATACATTTGGTGAGCATAATTACTTATTGATTTTAACATTTCCAACATATTGGCTTGCTGAGATTTTCAAATTTGCGGGATATGTCTTATTAAAGAAACAATTAATGTTTTGTGTCACAAGACGAGAATATTCAAACTGATTTAAATCTCCACAACAGGCTGTTTCTACCCATTGCCAATACCATAGGAAATCGTATCTTCTTTTATTCTTTGAAAAGATGCATTCAACTATGCTATATCTTCTTTTTCCTTTGAAAAGATATATTGAAATATGTTCAACCAGGATTGCGTCACAGGCACTAGAGCTTCTACAACAAACAATCTTAACAACATTTCACCACACCCCATCCATCAATTCATGCCACAAAGTCATACAGTCTTATCAAATGACCTATCCTTTGTTTTTACAAAAAAACCCTGATGAAACTGCAAACCCCTGTGGCTGAATGGGCTACAAAGAATAGCAGTCACTTAGACTGTGTCTCATTTTACAATATTGTCTTAAAAAAAGAGAGAAGAACATATAATTCTGAGGTACTGCTCTGGACATTAAAACATGCTGTTTCAGTATTAATCCTGGTATTATGTCACAATAAATCAAGGTGCTTCAGAACTATCCACACAACATGTTCAGTGGCTTAGACAAGATAACATAACAATCATTTATTTTCATACATAATTAGCTAGTGGAAAAACTATCCAGTGAAGATTTGTATTAATGTGTTTGTTTTAATATTGAAAGTACTTCCGACAGTCTCTGTGGTGGGTGGGTACAGTCAGTGATTTCAAATCACTCGCGCCTCACTGTTGTAGTTTTGAACTGGGAGTGTCAGATTCTTTCATGTGAAGAAACTAAAAATTGTATTCCCAGATGCTTCCCCACTAATTCAGTATATACAGAGAAGAAACATGAACAGAGGACAACATATCTCCATGGTTAGTGAGCAGAATATCCCCATGGAGCGAAATATCCACATGGATATAGTACAGAATATTCCCATGGATAGAGTACAAAATATCCCCATGGATAGAGAGCAGAATATCCCCATGGATAGAGAGCAGAATATCCCCATGGATAGAGTACAGAATATCCCCATGGATAGAGAGCAGAATATCCCCATGGTTAGATCACAGAATATCCCCATGGATAGAGAGCAGAATATCCCCATGGATAGAGCAGAGAATATCCCCATGGATAGAGTACAGAATATCCCCATGGATAGAGAGCAGAATATCCCCATGGATAGAGCACAGAATATCCCCATGGATAGAGAGCAGAATATCCCCATGGATAGATCACAGAATATCCCCATGGATAGAGAACAGAATATCCCCATGGATAGAGAGCAGAATATCCCCATGGATAGAGTACAGAATATCCCCATGGATAGAGCACAGAATATCCCCATGGATAGAGAGCAGAATATTCCCATGGATAGAGAGCAGAATATCCCCATGGATAGAGCAGAGAATATCCCCATGGATAGAGTACAGAATATCCCCATGGATAGAGTACAGAATATCCCCATGGATAGAGAGCAGAATATCCCCATGGATAGAGAGCAGAATATTCCCATGGATAGAGTACAGAATATCCCCATGGATAGAGAGCAGAATATCCCCATGGATAGAGTACAGAATATCCCCATGGATAGAGTACAGAATATCTCCATGGATAGTACAGAATATTCCCATGGATAGAGTACAGAATATCCCCATGGATAGAGTACAGAATATCCCCATGGATAGAGTACAGAATATCCCCGTGGATAGATCACAGAATATCCCCATGGATATAGTACAGAATATCTCCATGTATAGAGTACAGAATATCCCCATGGATATAGTACAGAATATCTCCATGTATAGATCACAGAATATCCCCATGGATATAGTACAGAATATCTCCATGGATAGAGTACAGAATATCCCCATGGATAGAGTACAGAATATCTCCATGGATAGAGTACAGAATATCCCCATGGATAGAGTACAGAATATCTCCATGGATAGTACAGAATATCCCCATGGATAGAGTACAGAATATCCCCATGGATAGAGTACAGAATATCTCCATGGATAGAGTACAGAATATCCCCATGGATAGAGTACAGAATATCCCCATGGATAGAGTACAGAATATCCCTGTGGATAGATCACAGAATATCCCCATGGATATAGTACAGAATATCTCCATGTATAGAGTACAGAATATCCCCATGGATAGAGTACAGAATATCCCCATGGATAGAGTACAGAATATCCCCATGGATAGAGTACATAATATCCCCATGGATATAGTACAGAATATCTCCATGGATAGAGTACAGAATATCCCCATGGATAGAGAGCAGAATATCCCCATGGTTAGATCACAGAATATCCCCATGGATAGAGCACAGAATATCCCCATGGATAGAGTACAGAATATCCCCATGGATAGAGTACAGAATATCCCCATGGATAGAGAGCAGAATATCCCCATGGTTAGATCACAGAATATCCCCATGGATAGAGAACAGAATATCCCCATGGATAGAGTACAGAATATCCCCATGGATAGAGTACAGAATATCCCCATGGATAGAGTTACAGAATATCCCCATGGATAGAGTACAGAATATCCCCATGGATAGAGAGCAGAATATCCCCATGGATAGAGAGCAGAATATCCCCATGTATCAGCATTAGGGTTAGGCATCCCACTTCCAGTGGCATTGTGGTTAGTGTTCCGTTCGTTTTTTCAGAGCAGTTTCTACCAATTAAAACAAATCAGTTACTTGCTGTAATCACAAATGTATTACATGTATGTATTAACGCAAATAAGAGCTGTTTTAAATAACCCAAGAGCTCTGTTTTAGTTTATACAAATTTATTTTAGCCCGATTGCAAAACAAGTTCTTTCAACTTATATTAATCACTCTCTCGAGACCTCATTCCTGATGGAATCCATCACCATGAAGGAGAGAGAAGAGGCATGTGACATTTAAATGCCTTGCCTAAGGGCACAATCGTAACAGCTCCAGTGGGGCTCGAACTCCGGACCTGAAGCGAACGCGCATCCACTGCGCTATCACGACTTCCACTGTTTTAAATACGGTAAGTAAAATCATTCATTCCATTAACCAATCCAATCGAGAATTAAAAAAACACACACACCTCAATTAGCATTGACTATATTTATCCAGACGTTATCAATAAAGATAGCAGCCATTAACTAGGGGTAAACTGATTGATTATTCAAATCTCTCGCAAAAAAGGCTGCATTTTGCATCCATATCCTAGCCGTAATAGTGCAGGGATAATTTATGATCATGTACTGGTTCAGATAACTCATTGATTATTCCCAGTTTTAACGGATCAATATTATCATAAAGAATTTGATTAGGTTTTCAGATTTGACTTTACTTTTTGTGCAAATTAGTAATTTCCCCGAGCTCACAACACCTTAAAGTAATCGTGCCATAGCAGATGTCTCCTCATTCAGGAATATAAAGAGACATTTATATAACTATATATCGTACACATTGTACATACAAGCAAATTCGATGAATTAGTAATAATATTCCCAACCTAACTGGAGTTGTACGGAAAGTTATGTATGTGACTGATTAGTCAATTATTAAAGGGCAACAACTATAATGATACTAGGCCAATCCTCACGAACAGTGCATGTGCATCACCACATATAGAGGGTTTCAGTTTAGTGTGGTAGTGTATGGCAGATAGAGGGTTTCAGTTTAGTGTGATAGTGTATGGCAGATAGAGGGTTTCTGTTTAGTGTGGTAGCGTATGGCAGATAGAGGGTTTCAGTTTAGTGTGGTAGCGTAGGGAAAATAGAGGGTTTCTGCTTAGTGTGGTAGCGTATGGCAGATAGAGGGTTTCTGCTTAGTGTGGTAGCGTATGGCAGATAGAGGCTTTCTGTTTAGTGTGGTAGCGTATGGCAGATAGAGGCTTTCTGTTTAGTGTGGTAGCATATGGCAGATAGAGGCTTTCTGTTTAGTGTGGTAGTGTATGGCAGATAGAGGGTTTCTGCTTAGTGTGGTAGTGTATGGCAAATAGAGGCTTTCTGTTTAGTGTGGTAGCGTATGGCAGATAGAGGCTTTCTGTTTAGTGTGGTAGCGTATGGCAGATAGAGGCTTTCTGTTTAGTGTGGTAGTGTATGGCAGATAGAGGCTTTCTGTTTAGTGTGGTAGTGTATGGCAAATAGAGGCTTTCTGTTTAGTGTGGTAGCGTATGGCAGATAGAGGGTTTCTGTTTAGTGTGGTAGTGTAGGGCATATAGAGGATTTCTGTTTAGTGTGGTAGCGTATGGCAGATAGAGGCTTTCTGTTTAGTGTGGTAGTGTATGGCAAATAGAGGATTTCTGTTTAGTGTGGTAGCGTATGGCAGATAGAGGCTTTCTGTTTAGTGTGGTAGTGTAGGGCAGATAGAGGCTTTCTGTTTAGTGTGGTAGTGTAGGGCAGATAGAGGCTTTCTGTTTAGTGTGGTAGTGTATGGCAGATAGAGGCTTTCTGTTTAGTGTGGTAGTGTAGGGCAGATAATGGATTTCAGCTTAATGGGGAAGCATAGGGCAGATAAAGGAGTTCAGCTTAGTGGGGAAGCATAGGGCAGATATAGGATTTCAGCTTAGTGGGGAAGCATAGGGCAGATATAGGATTTCAGCTTAGTGGGGAAGCATAGGGCAGATATAGGATTTCAGCTTAGTGGGGAAGCATAGGGCAGATAAAGGATTTCAGCTTAGTGGGGAAGCATAGGGCAGATAAAGGATTTCAGCTTAGTGTGGTAGCATAGGGCAGATATAGGATTTCAGCTTAGTGGGGAAGCATAGGGCAGATATAGGATTTCAGCTTAGTGGGGAAGCATAGGGCAGATATAGGATTTCAGCTTAGTGGGGAAGCATAGGGCAGATAAAGGATTTCAGTCTCAATGTTCATATACCATAATAGAATCACTTTGGAGCATTAAAAAACTTCATTGATTCAATCCTGCTGGTAAATGCCATCAACGAACAGACATTGAATGTTACCTCGACAACAATTGATATCATTATTTCCATTCCGTTCTATTCATCAAATGATAGACAACAGAACTGAAGTACAGGTGGACATCACCTCAGAAATTAATCAAGTCAATTATTGTTAAGAATTCCTGATTTCATTCAGACGTGGTGTGGTTCTTTGCTGCAGTCTTAACAATTTTTAAAATAATACTGAATCTTTCATCTTTATGTTTAGAAATGTAGTATGTTTTCAATAACATACAAATAAGAATGCATGTAGTTGTTTATAACCATGCAAAGTTACATAAATCATGGTTCCTGCTTTCGGTCACCAATGGCGACAAATAACAAATACTGGAGCTAAATATTTGATGCAACTTTTTCTTGGATTTTTTTTTGGGCGCAACATGTTTTGTCAAATAAATGGCTTAAAATATTTATCTGGGAACTATATATGGCTCAAAGTTGGCTCCAGTGTTTTTCAATTGGCGACAGAAGTGGCGCAGGCAAAAATTCAGACAGAGGGAACCCTGCTTATACATACGTACCAGTAGTTGTCTATAACCCTGCCGAAGTTACATAATATACATGTATACGTAGTTGTCTATCAATGTGTCAAAGTTACATAATACATACATGTACATGTAGATAGTTGTCTATAACCATGCCAAAGTTACATAATATATATATGTACATGTAGATAGTTGTCTATAACCGTGCCAAAGTTACATATATGCAATACATACATGTACATGTAGATAGTTGTCTATAACCATGCCAAAGTTACATATATGTAATACATACCTGTACATGTAGATAGTTGTCTATAACCGTGTCAAAGTTACATAATACATACCTGTACATGTAAATAGTTGTCTATAACCGTGCCAAAGTTACATAATACATACCTGTACATGTAAATAGTTGTCTATAACCATGCCAAAGTTACATAATACATACCTGTACATGTAGATAGTTGTCTATAACCATGCCAAAGTTACATATATGTAATACATACCTGTACATGTAGATAGTTGTCTATAACCGTGCCAAAGTTACATAATACATACCTGTACATGTAGATATTTGTCTATAACCGTGTCAAAGTTACATAATACATACATGTACATGTAGATAGTTGTCTATTAATGTGCCAAAGTTACATAATACATACATGTACATGTAGATAGTTGTCTATAACCGTGTCAAAGTTACATAATACATACCTGTACATGTAGATAGTTGTCTATTAATGTGCCAAAGTTACATAATACATACCTGTACATGTAGATAGTTGTCTATAACCGTGCCAAAGTTACATAATACATACCTGTACATGTAAATAGTTGTCTATAACCATGCCAAAGTTACATAATACATACCTGTACATGTAGATAGTTGTCTATAACCGTGCCAAAGTTACATAATACATACCTGTACATGTAGATATTTGTCTATAACCGTGTCAAAGTTACATAATACATACATGTACATGTAGATAGTTGTCTATTAATGTGCCAAAGTTACATAATACATACATGTACATGTAGATAGTTGTCTATAACCGTGTCAAAGTTACATAATACATACCTGTACATGTAGATAGTTGTCTATTAATGTGCCAAAGTTACATAATACATACCTGTACATGTAGATAGTTGTCTATAACCATGCCAAAGTTACATAATACATACCTGTACATGTAAATAGTTGTCTATAACCGTGCCAAAGTTACATAATACATACCTGTACATGTAAATAGTTGTCTATAACCATGCCAAAGTTACATATATGTAATACATACCTGTACATGTAGATAGTTGTCTATAACCGTGTCAAAGTTACATAATACATACCTGTACATGTAAATAGTTGTCTATAACCATGCCAAAGTTACATATATGTAATACATACCTGTACATGTAGATAGTTGTCTATAACCATGCCAAAGTTACATATATGTAATACATACCTGTACATGTAGATAGTTGTCTATAACCATGCCAAAGTTACATATATGTAATACATACCTGTACATGTAAATAGTTGTCTATAACCATGCCAAAGTTACATAATACATACCTGTACATGTAGATAGTTGTCTATAACCATGCCAAAGTTACATATATGTAATACATACCTGTACATGTAAATAGTTGTCTATAACCGTGTCAAAGTTACATAACACATATCGGTACATGTAGATAGTTGTCTATAACCGTGCCAAAGTTACATAATACATACCTGCACATGTAGATAGTTGTCTATAACCGTGCCAAAGTTACATATATGTAATACATACATGTACATGTAGATAGTTGTCTATAACCATGCCAAAGTTACATAATACATACATGTACATGTAGATAGTTGTCTATAACCCTGCCAAAGTTACATAATACATACATGTACATGTAGATAGTTGTCTATAACCATGCCAAAGTTACATAATACATACCTGTACATGTAGATAGTTGTCTATAACCATGCCAAAGTTACATAATACATACCTGTACATGTAAATAGTTGTCTATAACCGTGCCAAAGTTACATAATACATACCTGTACATGTAAATAGTTGTCTATAACCATGCCAAAGTTACATATATGTAATACATACCTGTACATGTAGATAGTTGTCTATAACCGTGTCAAAGTTACATAATACATACATGTACAGATAGTTGTCTATAACCGTGCCAAAGTTACATAATACATACATGTACATGTAGATAGTTGTCTATAACCATGCCAAAGTTACATATATGTAATACATACCTGTACATGTAGATAGTTGTCTATAACTGTGTCAAAGTTACATAATACATACATGTACAGATAGTTGTCTATAACCGTGCCAAAGTTACATAATACATACCTGTACATGTAAATAGTTGTCTATAACCATGCCAAAGTTACATATATGTAATACATACCTGTACATGTAGATAGTTGTCTATAACCATGCCAAAGTTACATAATACATACCTGTACATGTAGATAGTTGTCTATAACCGTGTCAAAGTTACATAATACATACCTGTACATGTAAATAGTTGTCTATAACCATGCCAAAGTTACATATATGTAATACATACCTGTACATGTAGATAGTTGTCTATAACCATGCCAAAGTTACATATATGTAATACATACCTGTACATGTAGATAGTTGTCTATAACCATGCCAAAGTTACATATATGTAATACATACCTGTACATGTAAATAGTTGTCTATAACCATGCCAAAGTTACATATATGTAATACATACCTGTACATGTAGATAGTTGTCTATAACCATGCCAAAGTTACATATATGTAATACATACCTGTACATGTAAATAGTTGTCTATAACCATGCCAAAGTTACATAATACATACCTGCACATGTAGATAGTTGTCTATAACCGTGCCAAAGTTACATATATGTAATACATACATGTACATGTAGATAGTTGTCTATAACCATGCCAAAGTTACATAATACATACATGTACATGTAGATAGTTGTCTATAACCCTGCCAAAGTTACATAATACATACATGTACATGTAGATAGTTGTCTATAACCATGCCAAAGTTACATAATACATACCTGTACATGTAGATAGTTGTCTATAACCATGCCAAAGTTACATAATACATACCTGTACATGTAGATAGTTGTCTATAACCGTGCCAAAGTTACATATATGTAATACATACATGTACATGTAGATAGTTGTCTATAACCATGCCAAAGTTACATAATACATACATGTACATGTAGATAGTTGTCTATAACCCTGCCAAAGTTACATAATACATACATGTACATGTAGATAGTTGTCTATAACCATGCCAAAGTTACATAATACATACCTGTACATGTAGATAGTTGTCTATAACCATGCCAAAGTTACATAATACATACCTGTACATGTAAATAGTTGTCTATAACCGTGCCAAAGTTACATAATACATACCTGTACATGTAAATAGTTGTCTATAACCATGCCAAAGTTACATATATGTAATACATACCTGTACATGTAGATAGTTGTCTATAACCGTGTCAAAGTTACATAATACATACATGTACAGATAGTTGTCTATAACCGTGCCAAAGTTACATAATACATACATGTACATGTAGATAGTTGTCTATAACCATGCCAAAGTTACATATATGTAATACATACCTGTACATGTAGATAGTTGTCTATAACCGTGTCAAAGTTACATAATACATACATGTACAGATAGTTGTCTATAACCGTGCCAAAGTTACATAATACATACCTGTACATGTAAATAGTTGTCTATAACCATGCCAAAGTTACATATATGTAATACATACCTGTACATGTAGATAGTTGTCTATAACCGTGTCAAAGTTACATAATACATACCTGTACATGTAAATAGTTGTCTATAACCATGCCAAAGTTACATATATGTAATACATACCTGTACATGTAGATAGTTGTCTATAACCATGCCAAAGTTACATATATGTAATACATACCTGTACATGTAGATAGTTGTCTATAACCATGCCAAAGTTACATATATGTAATACATACCTGTACATGTAAATAGTTGTCTATAACCATGCCAAAGTTACATATATGTAATACATACCTGTACATGTAGATAGTTGTCTATAACCATGCCAAAGTTACATATATGTAATACATACCTGTACATGTAAATAGTTGTCTATAACCATGCCAAAGTTACATAATACATACCTGTACATGTAGATAGTTGTCTATAACCGTGCCAAAGTTACATATATGTAATACATACATGTACATGTAGATAGTTGTCTATAACCATGCCAAAGTTACATAATACATACATGTACATGTAGATAGTTGTCTATAACCCTGCCAAAGTTACATAATACATACATGTACATGTAGATAGTTGTCTATAACCATGCCAAAGTTACATAATACATACCTGTACATGTAGATAGTTGTCTATAACCATGCCAAAGTTACATAATACATACCTGTACATGTAAATAGTTGTCTATAACCGTGCCAAAGTTACATAATACATACCTGTACATGTAAATAGTTGTCTATAACCATGCCAAAGTTACATATATGTAATACATACCTGTACATGTAGATAGTTGTCTATAACCGTGTCAAAGTTACATAATACATACATGTACAGATAGTTGTCTATAACCGTGCCAAAGTTACATAATACATACATGTACATGTAGATAGTTGTCTATAACCATGCCAAAGTTACATATATGTAATACATACCTGTACATGTAGATAGTTGTCTATAACCGTGTCAAAGTTACATAATACATACATGTACAGATAGTTGTCTATAACCGTGCCAAAGTTACATAATACATACCTGTACATGTAAATAGTTGTCTATAACCATGCCAAAGTTACATATATGTAATACATACCTGTACATGTAGATAGTTGTCTATAACCGTGTCAAAGTTACATAATACATACCTGTACATGTAAATAGTTGTCTATAACCATGCCAAAGTTACATATATGTAATACATACCTGTACATGTAGATAGTTGTCTATAACCATGCCAAAGTTACATAATACATACCTGTACATGTAGATAGTTGTCTATAACCATGCCAAAGTTACATATATGTAATACATACCTGTACATGTAAATAGTTGTCTATAACCATGCCAAAGTTACATATATGTAATACATACCTGTACATGTAGATAGTTGTCTATAACCATGCCAAAGTTACATATATGTAATACATACCTGTACATGTAAATAGTTGTCTATAACCATGCCAAAGTTACATAATACATACCTGTACATGTAGATAGTTGTCTATAACCATGCCAAAGTTACATATATGTAATACATACCTGTACATGTAGATAGTTGTCTATAACCATGCCAAAGTTACATAATACATACCTGTACATGTAGATAGTTGTCTATAACCATGCCAAAGTTACATAATACATACCTGTACATGTAGATAGTTGTCTATAACCATGCCAAAGTTACATATATGTAATACATACCTGTACATGTAAATAGTTGTCTATAACCATGCCAAAGTTACATAATACATACCTGTACATGTAAATAGTTGTCTATAACCGTGCCAAAGTTACATAATACATACCTGTACATGTAAATAGTTGTCTATAACCGTGCCAAAGTTACATAATACATACCTGTACATGTAGATAGTTGTCTATAACCATGCCAAAGTTACATATATGTAATACATACCTGTACATGTAAATAGTTGTCTATAACCATGCCAAAGTTACATATATGTAATACATACCTGTACATGTAGATAGTTGTCTATAACCATGCCAAAGTTACATATATGTAATACATACATGTACATGTAGATAGTTGTCTATAACCGTGCCAAAGTTACATAATACATACCTGTACATGTAGATAGTTGTCTATAACCATGCCAAAGTTACATATATGTAATACATACCTGTACATGTAAATAGTTGTCTATAACCATGCCAAAGTTACATAATACATACCTGTACATGTAGATAGTTGTCTATAACCGTGTCAAAGTTACATAACACATATCTGTACATGTAGATAGTTGTCTATAACCATGCCAAAGTTACATAATACATACCTGTACATGTAAATAGTTGTCTATAACCATGCCAAAGTTACATATATGTAATACTTACCTGTACATGTAGATAGTTGTCTATAACCGTGCCAAAGTTACATAATACATACCTGTACATGTAGATAGTTGTCTATAACCGTGCCAAAGTTACATATATGTAATACATACATGTACATGTAGATAGTTGTCTATAACCATGCCAAAGTTACATATATGTAATACATACATGTACATGTAGATAGTTGTCTATAACCATGCCAAAGTTACATAATACATGCCTGTACATGTAAATAGTTGTCTATAACTGTGCCAAAGTTACATAATACATACCTGTACATGTAGATAGTTGTCTATAACCGTGCCAAAGTTACATAATACATACCTGTACATGTAGATAGTTGTCTATAACCGTGCCAAAGTTACATAATACATACATGTACATGTAGATAGTTGTCTATAAATGTGCCAAAGTTACATAATACATACATGTACATGTAGATAGTTGTCTATAACCATGCCAAAGTTACATAATACATACCTGTACATGTAGATAGTTGTCTATAACCGTGCCAAAGTTACATAATACATACCTGTACATGTAGATAGTTGTCTATAACCGTGCCAAAGTTACATAATACATACCTGTACATGTAAATAGTTGTCTATAACCATGCCAAAGTTACATAATACATACCTGTACATGTAGATAGTTGTCTATAACCGTGCCAAAGTTACATAATACATACCTGTACAAGATATTTGTCTATAACCGTGCCAAAGTTACATAATACATACATGTACATGTAGATAGTTGTCTATAAATGTGCCAAAGTTACATAATACATACATGTACATGTAGATAGTTGTCTATAACCGTGTCAAAGTTACATAATACATACCTGTACATGTAGATAGTTGTCTATAACCGTGCCAAAGTTACATAATACATACCTGTACATGTAGATAGTTGTCTATAACCATGCCAAAGTTACATAATACATACCTGTACATGTAAATAGTTGTCTATAACCGTGCCAAAGTTACATAATACATACCTGTACATGTAATAGTTGTCTATAACCATGCCAAAGTTACATAATACATACCTGTACATGTAGATAGTTGTCTATAACCATGCCAAAGTACATACATAATACATACCTGTACATGTAGATAGTTGTCTATAACCGTGCCAAAGTTACATAATACATACTGTACATGTAGATAGTTGTCTATAACCATGCCAAAGTTACATATATGTAATACATACCTGTACATGTAGATAGTTGTCTATAACCGTGCCAAAGTTACATAATACATACCTGTACAGATAGTTGTCTATAACCGTGCCAAAGTTACATAATACATACCTGTACATGTAAATAGTTGTCTATAACCATGCCAAAGTTACATATATGTAATACATACCTGTACATGTAGATAGTTGTCTATAACCGTGTCAAAGTTACATAATACATACCTGTACATGTAAATAGTTGTCTATAACCATGCCAAAGTTATAATACATACCTGTACATGTAGATAGTTGTCTATAACCATGCCAAAGTTACATATATGTAATACATACCTGTACATGTAGATAGTTGTCTATAACCATGCCAAAGTTACATATATGTAATACATACCTGTACATGTAAATAGTTGTCTATAACCATGCCAAAGTTACATATATGTAATACATACCTGTACATGTAGATAGTTGTCTATAACCATGCCAAAGTTACATATATGTAATACATACCTGTACATGTAAATAGTTGTCTATAACCATGCCAAAGTTACATAATACATACCTGTACATGTAGATAGTTGTCTATAACCGTGCCAAAGTTACATATATGTAATACATACATGTACATGTAGATAGTTGTCTATAACCATGCCAAAGTTACATAATACATACATGTACATGTAGATAGTTGTCTATAACCCTGCCAAAGTTACATAATACATACATGTACATGTAGATAGTTGTCTATAACCATGCCAAAGTTACATAATACATACCTGTACATGTAGATAGTTGTCTATAACCATGCCAAAGTTACATAATACATACCTGTACATGTAAATAGTTGTCTATAACCGTGCCAAAGTTACATAATACATACCTGTACATGTAAATAGTTGTCTATAACCATGCCAAAGTTACATATATGTAATACATACCTGTACATGTAGATAGTTGTCTATAACCGTGTCAAAGTTACATAATACATACATGTACAGATAGTTGTCTATAACCGTGCCAAAGTTACATAATACATACATGTACATGTAGATAGTTGTCTATAACCATGCCAAAGTTACATATATGTAATACATACCTGTACATGTAGATAGTTGTCTATAACCGTGTCAAAGTTACATAATACATACATGTACAGATAGTTGTCTATAACCGTGCCAAAGTTACATAATACATACCTGTACATGTAAATAGTTGTCTATAACCATGCCAAAGTTACATATATGTAATACATACCTGTACATGTAGATAGTTGTCTATAACCATGCCAAAGTTACAAATAATACATACCTGTACATGTAGATAGTTGTCTATAACCATGCCAAAGTTACATATATGTAATACATACCTGTACATGTAAATAGTTGTCTATAACCATGCCAAAGTTACATATATGTAATACATACCTGTACATGTAGATAGTTGTCTATAACCATGCCAAAGTTACAAATAATACATACCTGTACATGTAAATAGTTGTCTATAACCATGCCAAAGTTACATATATGTAATACATACCTGTACATGTAGATAGTTGTCTATAACCATGCCAAAGTTACATATATGTAATACATACCTGTACATGTAGATAGTTGTCTATAACCATGCCAAAGTTACATATATGTAATACATACCTGTACATGTAAATAGTTGTCTATAACCATGCCAAAGTTACATATATGTAATACATACCTGTACATGTAGATAGTTGTCTATAACCATGCCAAAGTTACATATATGTAATACATACCTGTACATGTAAATAGTTGTCTATAACCATGCCAAAGTTACATAATACATACCTGTACATGTAGATAGTTGTCTATAACCGTGTCAAAGTTACATAACACATATCGGTACATGTAGATAGTTGTCTATAACCATGCCAAAGTTACATAATACATACCTGTACATGTAAATAGTTGTCTATAACCATGCCAAAGTTACATATATGTAATACATACCTGTACATGTAAATAGTTGTCTATAACCATGCCAAAGTTACATAATACATACCTGTACATGTAAATAGTTGTCTATAACCGTGCCAAAGTTACATAATACATACCTGTACATGTAAATAGTTGTCTATAACCATGCCAAAGTTACATAATACATACCTGTACATGTAGATAGTTGTCTATAACCATGCCAAAGTTACATATATGTAATACATACCTGTACATGTAAATAGTTGTCTATAACCATGCCAAAGTTACATATATGTAATACATACCTGTACATGTAGATAGTTGTCTATAACCATGCCAAAGTTACATATATGTAATACATACATGTACATGTAGATAGTTGTCTATAACCATGCCAAAGTTACATAATACATACCTGTACATGTAGATAGTTGTCTATAACCGTGCCAAAGTTACATAATACATACCTGTACATGTAGATAGTTGTCTATAACCATGCCAAAGTTACAAATAATACATACCTGTACATGTAAATAGTTGTCTATAACCATGCCAAAGTTACATAATACATACCTGTACATGTAGATAGTTGTCTATAACCGTGCCAAAGTTACATAATACATACCTGTACATGTAGATAGTTGTCTATAACCGTGCCAAAGTTACATAATACATACCTGTACATGTAGATAGTTGTCTATAACCATGCCAAAGTTACATATATGTAATACATACATGTACATGTAGATAGTTGTCTATAACCGTGCCAAAGTTACATAATACATACTGTACATGTAGATAGTTGTCTATAACCGTGCCAAAGTTACATAATACATACCTGTACATGTAGATAGTTGTCTATAACCGTGCCAAAGTTACATAATACATACCTGTACATGTAGATAGTTGTCTATAACCGTGTCAAAGTTACATAATACATACATGTACAGATAGTTGTCTATAACCGTGCCAAAGTTACATAATACATACCTGTACATGTAAATAGTTGTCTATAACCATGCCAAAGTTACATATATGTAATACATACCTGTACATGTAGATAGTTGTCTATAACCGTGTCAAAGTTACATAATACATACATGTACAGATAGTTGTCTATAACCGTGCCAAAGTTACATAATACATACCTGTACATGTAAATAGTTGTCTATAACCATGCCAAAGTTACATATATGTAATACATACCTGTACATGTAGATAGTTGTCTATAACCGTGTCAAAGTTACATAATACATACCTGTACATGTAAATAGTTGTCTATAACCATGCCAAAGTTACATATATGTAATACATACCTGTACATGTAGATAGTTGTCTATAACCGTGCCAAAGTTACATAATACATACCTGTACATGTAGATAGTTGTCTATAACCGTGCCAAAGTTACATAATACATACCTGTACATGTAGATAGTTGTCTATAACCGTGCCAAAGTTACATATATGTAATACATACATGTACATGTAGATAGTTGTCTATAACCGTGCCAAAGTTACATAATACATGCCTGTACATGTAAATAGTTGTCTATAACTGTGCCAAAGTTACATAATACATACCTGTACATGTAGATAGTTGTCTATTAATGTGCCAAAGTTACATAATACATACCTGTACATGTAGATAGTTGTCTATAACCCTGCCAAAGTTACATAATACATACATGTACATGTAGATAGTTGTCTATAACCATGTCAAAGTTACATAATACATACCTGTACATGTAAATAGTTGTCTATAACCATGCCAAAGTTACATATATGTAATACATACCTGTACATGTAGATAGTTGTCTATAACCGTGTCAAAGTTACATAATACATACATGTACAGATAGTTGTCTATAACCGTGCCAAAGTTACATAATACATACCTGTACATGTAAATAGTTGTCTATAACCATGCCAAAGTTACATATATGTAATACATACCTGTACATGTAGATAGTTGTCTATAACCGTGTCAAAGTTACATAATACATACCTGTACAGATAGTTGTCTATAACCATGCCAAAGTTACATATATGTAATACATACCTGTACATGTAGATAGTTGTCTATAACCATGCCAAAGTTACAGATGTAATACATACCTGTACATGTAGATAGTTGTCTATAACCATGCCAAAGTTACATATATGTAATACATACCTGTACATGTAAATAGTTGTCTATAACCATGCCAAAGTTACATAATACATACCTGTACATGTAGATAGTTGTCTATAACCGTGTCAAAGTTACATAACACATATCTGTACATGTAGATAGTTGTCTATAACCATGCTAAAGTTACATAATACATACCTGTACATGTAGATAGTTGTCTATAACCATGCCAAAGTTACATATATGTAATACATACCTGTACATGTAAATAGTTGTCTATAACCATGCCAAAGTTACATAATACATACCTGTACATGTAGATAGTTGTCTATAACCATGCCAAAGTTACATATATGTAATACATACATGTACATGTAGATAGTTGTCTATAACCATGCCAAAGTTACATAATACATACCTGTACATGTAGATAGTTGTCTATAACCATGCCAAAGTTACATATATGTAATACATACCTGTACATGTAAATAGTTGTCTATAACCATGCCAAAGTTACATAATACATACCTGTACATGTAGATAGTTGTCTATAACCGTGTCAAAGTTACATAACACATATCTGTACATGTAGATAGTTGTCTATAACCATGCCAAAGTTACATAATACATACCTGTACATGTAAATAGTTGTCTATAACCATGCCAAAGTTACATATATGTAATACTTACCTGTACATGTAGATAGTTGTCTATAACCGTGCCAAAGTTACATAATACATACCTGTACATGTAGATAGTTGTCTATAACCGTGCCAAAGTTACATATATGTAATACATACATGTACATGTAGATAGTTGTCTATAACCATGCCAAAGTTACATATATGTAATACATACATGTACATGTAGATAGTTGTCTATAACCATGCCAAAGTTACATAATACATACCTGTACATGTAGATAGTTGTCTATAACCGTGCCAAAGTTACATAATACATGCCTGTACATGTAAATAGTTGTCTATAACTGTGCCAAAGTTACATAATACATACCTGTACATGTAGATAGTTGTCTATTAATGTGCCAAAGTTACATAATACATACCTGTACATGTAGATAGTTGTCTATAACCCTGCCAAAGTTACATAATACATACATGTACATGTAGATAGTTGTCTATAACCATGTCAAAGTTACATAATACATACCTGTACATGTAAATAGTTGTCTATAACCATGCCAAAGTTACATATATGTAATACATACCTGTACATGTAGATAGTTGTCTATAACCGTGTCAAAGTTACATAATACATACATGTACAGATAGTTGTCTATAACCGTGCCAAAGTTACATAATACATACCTGTACATGTAAATAGTTGTCTATAACCATGCCAAAGTTACATATATGTAATACATACCTGTACATGTAGATAGTTGTCTATACCCGTGTCAAAGTTACATAATACATACCTGTACATGTAAATAGTTGTCTATAACCATGCAAAAGTTACATATATGTAATACATACCTGTACATGTAGATAGTTGTCTATAACCATGCCAAAGTTACAGATATGTAATACATACCTGTACATGTAGATAGTTGTCTATAACCATGCCAAAGTTACATATATGTAATACATACCTGTACATGTAAATAGTTGTCTATAACCATGCCAAAGTTACATAATACATACCTGTACATGTAGATAGTTGTCTATAACCGTGTCAAAGTTACATAACACATATCTGTACATGTAGATAGTTGTCTATAACCATGCTAAAGTTACATAATACATACCTGTACATGTAGATAGTTGTCTATAACCATGCTAAAGTTACATATATGTAATACATACCTGTACATGTAGATAGTTGTCTATAACCATGCCAAAGTTACATATATGTAATACATACATGTACATGTAGATAGTTGTCTATAACTGTGCCAAAGTTACATAATACATACCTGTACATGTAGATAGTTGTCTATAACCATGCCAAAGTTACATATATGTAATACATACCTGTACATGTAAATAGTTGTCTATAACCATGCCAAAGTTACATAATACATACCTGTACATGTAGATAGTTGTCTATAACCGTGTCAAAGTTACATAACACATATCTGTACATGTAGATAGTTGTCTATAACCATGCCAAAGTTACATAATACATACCTGTACATGTAAATAGTTGTCTATAACCATGCCAAAGTTACATATATGTAATACTTACCTGTACATGTAGATAGTTGTCTATAACCGTGCCAAAGTTACATAATACATACCTGTACATGTAGATAGTTGTCTATAACCGTGCCAAAGTTACATATATGTAATACATACATGTACATAGTTGTCTATAACCATGCCAAAGTTACATATATGTAATACATACATGTACATGTAGATAGTTGTCTATAACCATGCCAAAGTTACATAATACATACCTGTACATGTAGATAGTTGTCTATAACCGTGCCAAAGTTACATAATACATGCCTGTACATGTAAATAGTTGTCTATAACCGTGCCAAAGTTACATAATACATACCTGTACATGTAGATAGTTGTCTATTAATGTGCCAAAGTTACATAATACATACCTGTACATGTAGATAGTTGTCTATAACCCTGCCAAAGTTACATAATACATACATGTACATGTAGATAGTTGTCTATAACCATGTCAAAGTTACATAATACATACCTGTACATGTAAATAGTTGTCTATAACCATGCCAAAGTTACATATATGTAATACATACCTGTACATGTAGATAGTTGTCTATAACCGTGTCAAAGTTACATAATACATACATGTACAGATAGTTGTCTATAACCGTGCCAAAGTTACATAATACATACCTGTACATGTAAATAGTTGTCTATAACCATGCCAAAGTTACATATATGTAATACATACCTGTACATGTAGATAGTTGTCTATAACCGTGTCAAAGTTACATAATACATACCTGTACAGATAGTTGTCTATAACCGTGCCAAAGTTACATAATACATACCTGTACATGTAAATAGTTGTCTATAACCATGCCAAAGTTACATATATGTAATACATACCTGTACATGTAGATAGTTGTCTATAACCGTGTCAAAGTTACATAATACATACCTGTACATGTAGATAGTTGTCTATAACCCTGCCAAAGTTACATAATACATACCTGTACATGTAGATAGTTGTCTATAACCATGCCAAAGTTACATAATACATACCTGCACATGTAGATAGTTGTCTATAACGGTGCCAAAGTTACATAATACATACCTGTACATATAGATAGTTGTCTATAACCGTGCCAAAGTTACATAATACATACCTGTACATGTAGATAGTTGTCTATAACCGTGCCAAAGTTACATAGATGTAATAGTTTTTAATACATACCTGTACATGTAGATAGTTGTCTATAACCCTGCCAAAGTTACATAATACATACCTGTACATGTAGATAGTTGTCTATAACCATGCCAAAGTTACATAATACATACCTGCACATGTAGATAGTTGTCTATAACGGTGCCAAAGTTACATAATACATACCTGTACATATAGATAGTTGTCTATAACCGTGCCAAAGTTACATAATACATACCTGTACATGTAGATAGTTGTCTATAACCGTGCCAAAGTTACATAGATGTAATAGTTTTTAATACATACCTGTACATGTAGATAGTTGTCTATAACCGTGCCAAAGTTACATAATACATACCTGTACATATAGATAGTTGTCTATAACCGTGCCAAAGTTACATAATACATACCTGTACATGTAGATAGTTGTCTATAACCATGCCAAAGTTACATAATACATACCTGTACATATAGATAGTTGTCTATAACCATGCCAAAGTTACATAATACATACCTGCACATGTAGATAGTTGTCTATAACCGTGCCAAAGTTACATAGATGTAATAGTTTTTAATACATACCTGTACATGTAGATAGTTGTCTATAACCGTGCCAAAGTTACATAATACATACCTGCACATGTAGATAGTTGTCTATAACCGTGCCAAAGTTACATAATACATACAGGTGTGTTACTTATCTTTATATGGGTGTATTATATTACCAATTGATTCCATGATAAAAGTCATTTTGAAATTTCTAAAATAAAGTACATTGTAATTACATGTACATTTTTATATTATAACGAGAAAATCATATAAAATATTCTACCAGGTTTCATTTCGTCTCCAGATTCATCTTCACTTTGAAACTCATACATGTCAGTCTTCTTGGCTTTCTGACGAGGACTTTCATTGGTTTGCACATTTTTCATATCTTGTAGATCGTTGGTGGATGTTGTTGCAGATTGACTGTTACAATGATTCTTATTGGTCGAAACTGAAACATCATTTATTTCTGTTTCTGATGGCACATTTTGATCAACAGGTGATTTGATACTGTTTTCTGTTGGATTTTCATGATTCAAACTTGATTTTGATGCTGTAGATGTATAACTAACCTCAGAAGTATCTATATTGTCAATTAATGCCTGGTTTGACGATTCATCTTTTATCTTGTTCTCTACAGCAGAAGTATTCGGATGTTCTGCTTGCAATGGTGAAGATGGGATACTATTAATAGAGTCTGAACTTTGAGAATGGACATTGAGTCCATCTGGTTCGGTTTTGTTAATACTGTCCGCTGCTGTTTCACTATTACCTACTGTATAGCTGCCCGTTGCACATGGCTTTGGAGATACGAGATCATTTGGTAGCAATTCTGGATGCTTTTTCTTCATATGAAATTTAATTGAACTTTTCTGCCTGCATGTGTATTCGCAGAACTCGCACTTCATTGGTTTCTCGTTAGTGTGCACGAGACCGTGGACTTTGAGTGCCTCGGCCGTCCTGAAGGCCTTTGTGCATGTGATATACTTGCAGAAATGAGTTCTATTATCTGCAAAAGAAAATTTAGTACTGATTTTATACATTTGTTCAGGTAAAATTCTCAATTAGAGACGACAACCAATAAATATTAGCCATACTGTATATATTCCTGGTCATAAGTCGATCTCGGCTATAAGTCGAGGGCCACATTTTGACTTGAAAAGGGCCTATTTTAAGATGAATCCTTCCATGCCTGTAAAATGGTGGCTTGAAAGGGTTGACTTTAAGCTTGATCTTATATACATGTAAGTCGAGGGTACTTTGTGGATTTATGACATTCATTACGATAATGGATTTCTGTCTCATTGACACTCCCATTGATAATGGATTTCTCTCTCATTGACAATGGATTTCTCTCCCACTGATAATGGATTTCTCTCTCATTGATAATGGATTTCTCTCCCATTGATAATGGATTTCTCTCTCATTGACACTCTCATTGATAATGGATTTCTCTCTCATTGATAATGGATTTCTCTCTCATTGATAATGGATATCTCTCTCATTGATAATGGATTTCTCTCTCATTGACAATGGAGTTCTCTCTCATTGACAATGGATTTCTCATTGATAATGGATTTCTCTCTCATTGACAATGGATTTCTCTCTCATTGACAATGGATTTCTCTCTCATTGATGATGGATTTCTCTCTCATTGATAATGGATTTCTCTCTCATTGATAATGGATTTCTCTCTCATTGATAATGGATTTCTCTCCCATTGATAATGGATTTCTCATTGATAATGGATTTCTCTCTCATGTAAGTCGAGGGTACTTTGTGGATTTATGACATTCATTACGATAATGGATTTCTGTCTCATTGACACTCCCATTGATAATGGATTTCTCTCCCACTGATAATGGATTTCTCTCTCATTGATAATGGATTTCTCTCCCATTGATAATGGATTTCTCTCTCATTGACACTCTCATTGATAATGGATTTCTCTCTCATTGATAATGGATTTCTCTCTCATTGATAATGGATTTCTCTCTCATTGACAATGGAGTTCTCTCTCATTGACAATGGATTTCTCATTGACAATGGATTTCTCTCTCATTGACAATGGATTTCTCTCTCATTGACAATGGATTTCTCTCTCATTGATGATGGATTTCTCTCTCATTGATAATGGATTTCTCTCCCATTGATAATGGATTTCTCTCTCATTGATAATGGATTTCTCTCCCATTGATAATGGATTTCTCATTGATAATGGATTTCTCTCTCATTGACAAATGGATTTCTCTCTCATTGATGATGGATTTCTCTCTCATTGATAATGGATTTCTCTCTCATTGATAATGGATTTCTCTCCCATTGATAATGGATTTCTCTCTCATTGATAATGGATTTCTCTCTCATTGATAATGGATTTCTCTCTCATTGACAATGGAGTTCTCTCTCATTGACAATGGAGTTCTCTCTCATTCACGATGGATTTCTCTCTCATTGATAATGGATTTCTCTCTCATTGATAATGGATTTCTCTCTCATTGACAATGGAGTTCTCATTGATAATGGATTTATCTCTCATTGACAATGGATTTCTCTCATTGACAATGGACTTCTCTCTCATTGATGATGGATTTCTCTCTCATTGACGATGTCTCTCATTGACAATGGATTTCTCTCTCATTGACAATGGATTTCTCTCTCATTGACAATGGATTTCATTGACAGGATTTCTATCTCATTTACAATGGATTTCTCTCACTGACAATGGATTTCTCTCACATTGATAATGGATTTCTCTCCCATTGACAATGGATTTCTCTCTCATTGATAATGGATTTCTCTCTCATTGATAATGGATTTCTCTCTCATTGATAATGGATTTCTCTCTCATTGATAATGGATTTCTCTCTCATTGATAACGGATTTCTCTCTCATTGATAATGGAATTCTCTCTCATTGATAATGGATATCTCTCTCATTGACAATGGATTTCTCTCTCATTCACGATGGATTTATCTCTCATTGACAATGGATTTCTCTCTCATTGACAATGGAGTTCTCTCTCATTCATGATGGATTTATCTCTCATTGACAATGGATTTCTCTCTCATTGACAATGGATTTCTCTCTCATTGACAATGGATTTCATTGACAGGATTTCTCTCTCATTTACAATGGATTTCTCTCATTGACAATGGATTTCTCTCTCATTTGATAATGGATTTCTCTCTCATTGATAATGGATTTCTCTCTCATTGACAATGGATTTCTCTCACTGACAATGGATTTCTCTCTCATTGATAATGGATTTCTCTCTCATTCACGATGGATTTCTCTCTCATTTCTATTTCATTGACAATGATTTCGCTCTCATTTTTGAATGAAACCGACTTAAATTTGAGATATCTGGTTGACTTTATTCCATTACAAATCATAAAAAAATACACCGATGCACAACAATAATTTCTGAAGTTTGTGTATCAGCGGTTTCTATGGATTATAATGTAAATAATTGCCTAAGCAAATTGTTATATTAATTCTTGTCCATAAGTCAACCTAGTACGTTCATCACAATGTGATTCACATATTTGGATGAGAAAACGGTCGACTTATAGCCGGGAATATATATTATTTCTGGGTCGGGGGTTATAAAACTTTTCTCACATCTCAAACTCAAGCTTGGACAATCATAAGCTATACAGCTTTCAGTCCAATTCCTTACATCAGTTGTTGTAAATAATCATGTATTGACAGAAAATAAATATGTTTAAACTAAACTCAAGCTCTTGTGATTTCATTGGTTGATTCTGAGATCTACTCTCAGCTGAAACAATCAGTCTGAGCTCGAGACTGGAGAAAATCATTATAGCCGTGGACACTGTTCAGAAAGACAAAATCTTTGTGGAAGTCGTGACAGCGCAGTGGATGCGCGTTCGCTTCAGGTGTGAAAGGCCTTGAGTTTGAGCCCCGCTGTAGCCGTTACGATTGTGCCCTTAGGCAAGGCATTTAAATTCCACGTTGCCTCTTCTCTCTCCCTCGTGGTGATGGATTCCATCAGGAATGAGGTCTCGAGAGTGATTAATATAAGTTGTAAGAACTTGTTTCGCAATCGAGCTGAAATAAATTTGTATAAACTAAATACAAAACCACAGTGTATGCGAGTATCTCAATAAAGTGACGTACGCACATTAATTACTTTGCTATTAACCCTTTCAACACCACAGACCTCTAAATAGGCTTACAAAAAGTGTAGATCCAGATGAGCCGGCTCGTGACGAGCCGTCTCATCAGGATCTGCACTTTTTGCCAGTGATATGACTATTTTTAGACATAATTACCCATTTTGATAAATGAACTTGTCCAAATGTGATTTTCTGATTCATTTATTGGTTTATGAATATCATGGACCAGTCCATGTGAGTTACTTGGTGTTGAATGGGTTAAGATATGTTACGGAGAAACGCGAGTTCTGAAGAAAGCTGAAAGTCTGTCCTAGTCAAAATAAGATTATGTATGTTTCAAGTCCATTAAAAATGTCTACGATCGGATTACTTTTCTGAAACTCTTGGGTAATATTCGTACTATAAAATCAGGCTATAAATACTGTAATGTTTTATGCCGAATAAAATGATCGTATTCATTCGGTAAGTCTGTCTTACCATTAACGTTATGTACAAATTCATATAGAAATATGCATACCATACATGTACATTCCCGGACACAAGCTGACCCATTTTCTCATCCAGAAATAGGATGAAAGTTACATACATGTATATATGTTGACTTATGATCAAGAAACAAGGCAAAAATGATTTTAAACATTTCTTGGATAAATAAATGATACAGATCTACCATAACACGCTTATTCAAAATTTTATTGGTTTTAATATAGCAATTGATTTAGACATTTATTTACATCATGATACAGCTGATATATCGTCAATATCCCTGATATCGGCCGGCACTTGTTTTCGGCCTTTGTTTATTCACAAAAACAGCTGCTTTGGTACTTATGGGGTTCACATATTACTTATCAAAGAGCAAACTGCGCATAAAGCAGATAAATTTTCACATTTTATTTGAAAGCCTGCAAATGTTGATGTTTTCATTAATCCCATTTACGTGTAGCCTAAAAATCCCTTAAACAGAGATAAATATAAAGAAATATGTGGTTGTTTTTGTAAAATGTGAAATTTCATCGTCTGCTCAGGAAGGTCACATGATAGTTCTGCGACAATGTCATAATGCGCATTTTACATATCATGCTGTTAGAGACATGGATAGCCAGTAAAATCGGCAGCAAGACAGTATGGTGTGCCATTCTCCACATTAAGTGACATTTCTCTCCATATCACAACTTACCTCATATTGAAGAGTAATCATAATTTGTTGGGTGTTAAATTCCCCCGTTTCGAGTAACAATTATTACTATGCCCAATGTTAATTAGCTTTTTGGAACTTAACTGTAATCAACATTTCTGTTACATGAATGTTCAAGGTTGGCCGATATTAGGTACTTTTCTCGACGCCATGAGTGAAAGTGTATTTTATTTTGAACATTTGTTATGCAATCTCAGTTTAGACAATTGCATTAAATGCAGAAATTACTTAGTAATATTATTCCACTTGTCGTAAAAGAGACTGACTAGAAGACATTCACCAAAAAGCATTAGACGGCCGATTAATTACCGGTACGCCAATGATATGTGTACAACCATTCATAAAATTATTGTTGTGCATCAGTGCATGCTTTATCTCAAATTGAGCCAAGCATCATTCAAAATGAGACCCATAAAAAATCATTGTTGTAACGAATGTCAGAAGTCCACAAAGTATCCTCGACTTTATGGAAGGATCCAGTTTAAAAATGTTCAAGCCAAAGTTTGACCGTCCACTTATGGCCGGGAAAATACAGTACTTACTTTAAACATTAGCTTACAATTTATAAGGATTATTCTCTCAATCAAATTAGAATCTTTCCAGGTGTTATTACACACGAGTACATATAAGAAAATATGTGATGGCTGCCTGAAACTGAATACACGATAAGTTATGCGATAAAATATAGTTATTGAATACCTTTGTGTGCATCTGTATGTCTGTCTAGATGGCATTTCTTGTAAAATGCCATCTCACATCCCTCTTCCTCACATTTATTATTTTTCGGTGCCTGCTGGTGGGTCTCGTTTAAATGCATGGCAAGTGCCCGCATGGACTTGAAGCTTTTCGTGCAGCCATCAATTTCACATGGATGTGGGCGGTCTATCTGATGGGATGATACGTGAAATTTGAGACCGTTCATCGTTTTAAATGCTTTACCACAGTCCTCCTTATCACATTTATAAGGTCTATCTTCTGAGTGCAATTTTAGATGACGTTTCATATTGTCTTCAGTATAAAATAGTTTGTCACATTCGGTACATTTCACGTTCCTCTCACCTCTCTGTTCATGTATATGCCTTATGTGCTTCTTTAAATTTGCTTTGTAATTTGATTTATAATCACACTGGGTGCAACTGAATAGTTTGGGTTGGTCAGGATAATGTGAAACGACATGACACTTTAAGGAAGACTCATACTGAAATTCCTTAGAACATTCTGGACATTTAAATGGTATTCTCCCTTGGCACTCTTCCATGTGTTTTTCCAGAGGATTTTCGCTACATTTTACGTAGCGATTGCAATTTTTGCAGAATTTGCAATCACTTCGGTCCTTGTGTTCTAGTGCAGAGTGTTCCTCCAAATTGTCTTCACTATCGGCACGAAATTTACACCGTTTACACTGAAAAATTCCATGAGTTCTCATGTGGTTTATTACAAGCACCCTTTTTGGAGCGGAGTATTCACATTTTTCACATGTGTGATTTTTAGGCTTGGAATTAATATCTGGTTCTAAACCTAATTTTTCTGGTTGACATTTTCGCAAATGTCGTGTATGGCCACCTTTGCTCCGTGAAACATAACCACATTGTTCACATTTAATTCTAATTTCAGTTTTATTATCTACATGCTCTTCATTGTTTCTTTTCAGTATCCCATCCCCATCTTGAGCATCAATATTCTCTTTACGATCACTGTTAATGCTATCAAAACTTGTATCGAGATCGGAACTTTCATCCGAGTCATCAGCAGCATCTTCAAAATCAGAATGGTCAGACTCTAATCTATTTGAATTTGTCAGAATTTCATCCATATTGTTCAAAATTCGGCTATAACTTTCATCTTCAGCAACATTATCCTTAGCATCAGCAGATGCTACTTTTTTCTTTGCTGTTACTTTCTTCTTTGTAACTTTTGTAACAGTATCATTTGTGTCCATATCATCCACTCGTCCTGCTATACTTGTTCTTTCTGCTTGTGTTTTTCTTAGTTCTTCTGTTTGTCGTTTCAGTTCCGATTGAGCTTCTTCTTTCAAAAGTTGGTTCTTTGATTTCTTTCCTTTTTTACTTTTTGTCCCTGATTCCTTTGTTTCCGGTTCAATGTCATTATTGCTCTCATTTTGTACATCTGATAATTTTCGTTTCCTACCTGGCTTTTTCTTAGCCGGGGTTTCCCCCTGAGATTCAGCTTTGGGTTTAATGACAGTTTTCTTAGGTGCAGTTTTCTTCTTCACAACTGCTGTAACCTGTGCTTCACCCTCTTTACCCAACACTTCATTGGCTGCTTCATTATTTATTTGTTTAACTGTTGTTTTTTTCTTTGTTTTCTGTATTTTTTTCTCATTTGCTGGTTTTGCTTCAATGTCTTCATGATTAATCTCTTCAGATTGTTTCACTTTCTTTTTGGGCTTCAATTTTTTCTCCGGAGTATCTTCAGAGTCAATAACAGCTTCACCATTTACTTCTGGTGGACTTTTACTCACGATCCTATTATAATTGCGTTTCTTCGGTGGAGTACTCTTTAAGGAGGAGATATCGGAGGTATCATCATCTCCCATGAAACTGCTTCTCTCAGACAGAATGTCACTTTGGTTATCAATAAAACTACCTGATTCATTGAAACTTAAACTATCATCTTTTGAAGCTCTGACAGTTTTACGTTTCTTTGGTGGTGTGCTTTTTGTCGAACGATCATCATCAGCATCTCCTTCGACAAGATCTGTGCGCCGACGCAGCTCAGGTTTCTTCTTTGGATCTTTAATTGTCCTCATGATGACTTCTCTGTATCACATTCTTACATGGCCTTCATCCAGTGCCAAATCCCGATTTTCTGAAATAGTTATCAATGTTGTTTAAATATGCCTATCAGCTGTGATAGATTGTTCTACCTACATGTATTGCTTAATTAAATAATTAGCTTTTGTAATACAAGGTACAACATGTCAGTACAATGTATCATCCATAAAAAAACCTGTTCCATGCACATGTACAAGTTAACTGAGTATTTGATAAATTATTAATACAAATAAAACATTTACCACTCTTCTATCAGTTGTCCATATGAGCGACAGCTCCTGAAGAGATGAGTAATTTGAGATTTTCAGAGGATAGTTCAATGATACAGACAGAGACCCATTCCACAGTCTCCTCTGGTTCTTTTATGTGCACGGCGTAAGACTGTTAATAGTTAATAGGGTCAGATGGGGATCAAACCTGTGATGCTGGATTCGCAGTCCCTGTTAACCACTGCACTACTGACCTGTCTGTCTGTAAATTATGTTTGAAATTATTTGTAGGTGGCTATGTTGCAATGGCATCAACATAATGAGAATTTGTATTGATCAATATTTGTCACATTTAGAAATTTCACATATAAAAATTTAAACCTTCCACAGTGCAATCACTTTTAATCTTATAAAGGATTTGAAAGAATAAATAAATAAATATACAATTTCAAGATGCATGGTCACCAATGTTTTGTCTCTCCACAATACTGGATTAAATGTGTTTGGTTCTGGGCCATTGATTAAAAGCAATTAACAGTTGTAAACATAATTATATTATCAAACAGGGAGCCCTGCAATAACTACTTTGTTGATTTAATCAGGTGCAATGTCCTTTTCTATTTAACTTTTAGGTGAGAAAATATCCTCCATTGTAAAAATATTTTCTTATTTACATTAAAAAACACCCAACAACAATCAAAGTTATAACATTAACCCTTTCAACCCCACAGGCCTCTAAATAGGCTTATGAAAAGTGTAGATCCAGATGAGCCGGCTCGTAACGAGTCGTCTCATCAGGATCTGCACTTTTTTGCCAGTAATAATTATTACTATTTTTAGATAAAATTACCCATTTTGATAAATGAACTGGTCCAAATGTAATTTTCTTATTAATTTATTGGTCTAAAAATAGCATGCACCAGTCCATGTCAGTTACTTGGGGTTGAATGGGTTAATACTAAATGATAATACTAGAGCACGGTTCGTGGAGGTAAGAAATATAAACTATTCTTTAATGTAACTATCATAAATGAAGTAACAATAATCTTGCATTCATGTAATGAGCATACATGTTTATATAAGTGAATTTAATACTAGTTATTCACATGTACGTATTTTTGTACAAGTGATGTACTGACATTAATTCCATTGTTGTTATGATTTGTAATTGGGTTATTGGAGCTACGAAGAGTCTAATGGGAAAAAAAGATGTAACAGATGGAGCATTAGTCAACAGGTTGGACTGGGAATCCAGGGATTGATCCCCTGACTGACCCTAATAACATTATCAGTCTTTCAGATTGGTCTATAAACCAAGACTTGTGTATCAGTGCTATATACTGGCCATATAAAAGAGCCAGGTGTGCTTCTGGAACTGGGGAAACCCCTGTATCTTACAGTATCATCCAAAACATAAACAAATGTACGTATATATTGCTGGAGGCATCGCCCAGATGAACAAGGGGTGGTGATAGTTACAAATATGTAATAAAACCATCTGCTATTACTAGCAGTTGATTAATAAGTACAAACAGCAATTTAGAAACATTTTTAAATATACATGTACAATGTATTTAGTAATAAGATGCAGAAACAACATGGCTTCTCAAGCTGACTGCTTGACTATATCTGCAATAGTTGACTCCCTGAAAAACATTTCACTATGAAAATAAAGTTAAAGCGTGGTTACTCAATACTGATAAGTCATGCCTTCATGTACTGAATTAGGAGTACTTTATTATTATCAATACATGTATTAATTTTTTTTAAATATCACCAACAGAGAAAAAACAAATTGGAGGTTACAGATTCTGCAGAGAATAAGCACTAATCAGTCCAGGTATGGCATCAAGGATGCAGGTAAACATGGGAACTATTTACCAAGATGAGGTGACACAACATACTGAAAGCAACCCAGAGTATGCCTATATTGTATAGTTACATTTTGCACATGTGTATGCCAAGACAATACCAAGTGTCTATTTCAGTGTACATGTAGTTAAGCTGTGTCTATGCTCTTCAAACAAATTATTACTTGTCTACAGTGTAATTTTGCGACTAAAATAAACCAAGGACAAACATGTTTATTTATTTTACAACGATTGATGAAGCAAGTTTTAACAACTTATATTCATTTTAATTACTCTTTTCATGCGGATGAGAGCATAAATGTGGTCCATCGTGTGGGAGGAAACCGGAGAAAACCCACTTGTCTGATCTGGCGACCACCGTACCATCTCACATACTTCCAGGTCTGAGGATCGAACTCGGGTTGCATGATTGGTGAGAAGCAAGCGTGCTAACACCTATGATAATCGGACATGTTTTCATTGATTGTGTACAATGCATAGTGTATGCAAATAATGATCTAAGAAATATCCGACTTATTCCTATGAAATAAATGAATAATATGAGCTTCATTAATTAACCTAACCACACATGTTCAAACTTGCTGTGCGTTCTTTATCAGAATGAAAAAGTGATATACCAGGGCTCGTTATAGATAGTAACCCTGCAAAATAGTCGCAGTTAGCCCCACCATAAAAAACGTTTTTTACAATTTTCATAAAAAATGTTGTCCAGTAAGATACACTGGCCATAGTAATGGTGTTAAATAATACTTATAAATAATATTATTTAATGGCGCTAAATAATACTATTTAATGGTACTAAATAATACTATTTAATGGTGCAATCGTGTGGTTTCTCACTTCTCCCAAACACAAATATCAGCTTGAAGAAGTTATATATCTCACAGTAAAATCCTCTTCCAAGACACAAACCCTACAAATCAACATGAATGCTCAGAACAGTGGGAACAGGACTGGTCCATCGAGTTCAATCATGATAAGTGTGAGGTGCTGAGAATTACTTGATAAAGAAAACCACTCATTTTCCCTTTTAGTAAATATTTAAACTGGTCTCCCCATATAAACAACACTTCCCCAACTCGATTACTGCTCAATCAATCTGACACCCCTGGCAAAAGTCTCACATAGATCTATATAAAGCAGAAAAAGTGCAAAGATCAGCTGCACGCTATATTTGTAATGACAAAAAATGATTAATTCCCTGAACTGGCATACAATCATATACCTATACAAAATCAGAAATAACGTGGTATGCGCCGACCACAACCACCTACAAGGAACCCAAACACAATACTAGATACTGATTACCTCTTTTTTACCACAAAACGTATTGTCTTTGGAATGGCCTCCCTACTAGTACTACAATGTATGTACAGTCCAGTTCTAGTGTAACCAATTTTGTTGAGCGACTGACCACTAATGATTGTTTTAAACCTTAGTTCAGTATAACCACCGGCATCACAGTCATAGATGTTCAATTCCAATCAATTAAACTTTGATCACCAACGACAAAATACATTGTAGAATCAACAATTTACGTAATAATTTTCTAAATGTGAAATAGCAAATTCCGGTGTATTAGGATGCATTATGGGCGTATCGCGGTACTAGTTATTAAAAACCAAACTACAGATATACTATTATGTACCTGAATTTAAAACTCATTTTGCATCATCTTATGACTTCTCCACTTCAACATTACAAATACAGAAATACTATTGGGAATCACTTGTGTTTATCATGTTTTTGATGCCATCGTGTCAGCAGTTACGTAGTTCCGAGTATACCGCGGCAAATGGTCGAGGCCCTGATTTGGGTGTTTATACAAAGGTAGTCATAATAATATTATGTGATTAATTTATTGTGACCTTAATCTGTATAACATGTAAGTCTAGCAGTAAATTTGTCATTTTAACATAAAACATGAATATCTTTTTAATCTCCCACCAGAAAACAACAAACAGCCTTAGGCTCACGATGGGCCTACTTTTTATGAATAATAAAATGCGGGAATCTGGCTATATCACCACATGTCAATAGATTTACATCACGGAAGAAAGTTCAATAGATATGAACACCAACTTGTTTTTAACCTTAACATTATGCCCATATTTGGTAATACGGGAATTACGTAGTAACCTAAACACGTGATCAAAACAGCTTCATTCATAAATACCAGGTAGCAGACCGCCACTTTACAAGGTTGGAATGAACATAAATATATATTATGGACATTTGGAGCATTTTATCAGATAAAGGGGTGGGGTAATTTTGCATAGATCTTGATATTCAGGTAAGCATCTTGCATCAGTAATTTTCGAACCACTTACGTTGACAGTTTATGATTTCTTGTTTATCAACACATGTTTACCTTTCTGGGTCAACAATGATCCAATGGAAAGAATGATAGGTGGCGTTATTTTACCTCGTTCTGAAAAAGTGTGGATGCCTCGGTATGTTACGACCAGCGGTATGTTAAGAAACGACTATAAATAATAACTACAGGACTACTTATTATGTAAAGCTTCAAAGGAAGACCTTTTTCAAGACATAAAATGGTCCGAGAAACAGATTGCAAGCAAGATCTAGGGGAGATGGTTGTTGGCTCTCTATATGAAAATATTTCACTGTGGCTATGAGCTCGACATTTCTCCCAAATTTACGATAGCTCCAGCGATTCATCACATATTAATGGAAAAGTGTACCGCATACACGGTGGTAAATCTAAACAAACAGTCCTGCAACACAATGAAATCTAGTTATAACAGGGTCAGTCTATATTTTGAAAATGTGCTGAGAACCTGCATAAATTTTAAAAATTTGAACATTTATCAAGTTTGTTCTAAGCTGCTATTCGTCTATTAAGAATACATCCTTGCAGAAATGCAATAGCATATATGCATAAACAAGCAAATGAAGCACTTCAGTGTGCTGCTAATTATGGTGCACATTTTGTTCAATTAGTGTTTTGCACAAGTGAAGTAAACACAAATTTGCAAGTATTAACAGACGTATTTCTAATGACACGACTACTTGATCGTTAAAAGGAAAAACGAATCGTAATAAAAATATATAAATTAAACCTACTGCTGCAAGATAATGGACCATAGGTCTGTCATTATGCTGCAAACGATGAAAATACAAAATGTCTACATTACAATACACATTCCGTCGGCCATTGCTAAATATAGCAAATCAATTCACTGAACGGCACCGAATGGCATAAACCGCAACGATTGGCTGCGGTGCGTCAAAGGAAAAGGAAGTTAGACCAATGAAGAGGCGGCGGATCCAGACAGGAAATGGCGCCAACGTACGAGTCGAGAAAGGCCAATTTGTTCACACAGAAATACTGATTCTTCAGCGATTGTCGTAGGGATCTGTTGAGTCTTCATTAAAATTGAACAAAATGCAACTTATTTGATATATGTAAGTACTCAGAGTAGATGGTAGCGATGTGTTTTCAATGCTTTACGAGTAAATAATCTCGCGAAATCACAGCTGATAACACAAGGTGCGCGCTAAATTGAGCTGTCAAAATATTAAAATTGCATCACAAAGGAATTTTGTTATTGTTTTGAAAGCCGCTGCATTTTGTCATAATGAAACCCAAACATACCTTATACTGCTAAAGGTTCGCCAAATTCTGATACTTTCAGAATTAATGTCACTGACTGTTTACATTTTTGCCATATTTGTCAGGTTAGAACTATTTTAGTATTCACCATTTAATGATTTATGTCAAACACCTTGTGGGGACCTAGACATATTTTCCTGACTGGCAGATATAGCCGACATAAGCGATTGACCAGAACTAAGAAATAGTCTACCTAAGCAATTGACCAGAACTAAGTAGTGCGCGTGCGTGAGGTGCCATGCAAAAGTACAGACATGTATACGTGCTGTAGCCAAATACCCAATCCTGAACCACTCGAAGAGGATCAGATCTTTGAATACTGCCAACTCCTCTAGTGAGTTACTACCAGGTCAGTCTCGGGTGTTCTCTCGTCTACATGGCATTGGAAAATGTCTTGATCTTATGCCGATATGTAAATATTAAAAATTGTATTAATCTTAATTGCAGAATCTTAGTTGAAGCAGTTCAAGCAACCAACAGGTGAAGCATGTTTGAATCCGATAGTGTGGCACAAGATAACAAACTAGATAGTGTGGCACAAGATAACAAACTAGCAGCCGCTAGTGTACTCACGACTTTTGGCCTGAAATCTGTCAGCGAGACGTCATTTGACAGTGGTTACAGTGCTTCTCCTGTGAAATTTAACTTGGGTATGTGTATATATTCCAGTTATCGATCATAGAAATGTTTCACCCTATACTACCTCATAGAACAAAATATTGTGTCTCACAGCTTCTTGGGAGACATGTTTTTGGTATTGTGATTTGTCAATGTCCGTACATCTGTGGATCGTGCAGGCCTCGTCTCTTAAATTGCCCGATTTTGATGAAACCATATAGGGGTAATCACTATCAAGTCTAGTTGTACAGGGATCCCTCTGTCTGAATGTTTGTCTGCGCCACTTCTGTCGCCAATTGAAAAACACTGGAGCCAAATAAAAAAACATGGAGCCAACTAAGAGCCATATAATTCACAAATATTTGAAGCCATGTATTTGACAAAACATGTGCCAAAAAAAAAGAAAGGTGCACCAAATATTTTCGTCAATCCATAAAATTTAGCGCCAATATATGTTTTTTGGCGCCATTAGTGACCGACAGCGGGAACTCTGGTTGTACGCTCGGAAAAATATTTTACGGAGTTATGGCCTTTTGAAGATTTGTGTTACAGTTTATCCTAGAGTTGTCCCCTAGAAAATGTTGCTATAGTGATTGATCAAAGAGGCAGTACATATTGGTGAAATGGGTGGAGGTTCTATGTTATATATGTCTACAAGTTCTACGTTATATATGTCTACAAGTTCTACGTTATATATGTCAGCCTGCCCAAAGGCACCTGTTGAGGCTTCTATATAAAAACAATTTATTTATAAAGGCAGGAGGGCAGAGCGGTGCACCCTGCCACTCTGCTCTCGAAAAAATTATTTGTTCTCAGCTTTATCTCTAAAACCCCATGACAGATTTTGTTGAAACTTCACTGGAGTGAAGATTATTCAGCCTAGTTGTGCATTCCGTTCAGCTGATATTTTTACTGAGTTATATGCTATTGTAGGGATTCCGTGGCCGAATGGTAGTCGTTGACTTTACTTTAGATCACTTGCCCCTCTGCTGTAGGTTCGAATCCCACTGGGGGTGTCAATTTTTATCAAGTGAGGACGCTATCTAGTTGGTTTGCGGTAGGTTGGTGATTCTACACGGATGTATGTTTGTGTCTGAAATATTGCTTGGGGGGCATCCAGGGTCTTCTTCCACCAATAATGGCTGGAGAGTTTCCATATGACCTAAGCTGTTGGTGCAAAAGGGTATTCCTGGAAGGTCGTTTACATGTAGATAAAAAACCTGGATTAAATCTTAAATTATGATACAATATATAAACTTGATTTGTATTGCAGGTTTTACGCAATCTGCTGACTTAATGAGCACTCAGACAGAACCATTGATGATGAATCGTAACAGGGTCTTCCTTGCCAGCCCCTTGAGGAACAACAACAACACAGATTCAAACCCTGGTGTAATCGGCATCAGTCCCTTAAAGAGGGATCAGGGTATGTTTAGTCCATTCAAGGAGTCTTCTCTGAGTCCATTCAAGTTAATAAATGAAAGTCCTTCGAAAGGATCCTTTGATGAGTGGGATAAAGATTTTATTACCAGTTTTGAAGACAACCTGTTTGGTGATGTAGCTGGCGATACGAACATCGTGGATGAGTGGTTGCGATCACCGCAAGGAAAGGCTTTGCTCGAGCGTAAGAACAGTCCTCTGCGACACAGTGCCGCAGTGCGGAGACTGATAATCTCTCCACAAATGAAGCACAGAAAGCAGCAGTTTCAACCGCTCCATGATCATAATTCAGAGTTACTTAGCTCGCCTGTGTACATAAAGGAAGAACAAGAAGACATAGTTACACTCAAAGAAGAAATTACGTGTCACGATCATATGTATGGACAGTCAATAGCTTTTGTCAATACAAACACTTTGAGCGCAGTAGACCCAAACAAAATGAGTGCCACACCTATTAAGCCGAGATTTACAAATGTTGAGAATGCACCAATTCGGAAACTGTCGATGAGAATACCGGGAGTTGTCGGGTCTGTACCCACTGTTATTATACAGAAGGAGAATGTTCGATCAGCCGATAATTGCTGGCCATCCAGAGAGAAACTAAAATTTGCGCGTATGCAGTTTCGTGACATTCTGAATAAAGCTGTTGAAAATGAGTTAGCGATTCTAAGAGAGCAAAGGAGAAAAAAGGCTTCCATAATAAAGCGACAGTCGGTTATTGAACTGCGCAAGAGTAGTCGTAATTCTCAATCTGCTGATCAAACTAGTAGGGTCACGGTGCCAGTGGCAACCAAAAGCAGTCATAAACATGGTGGAAAGGTTCCTAAAGGCATTAAATCGAAGGGAAAAGCAGGTCGTAAAGCTGGCAGAAAAGATAAATACCCTCAAATTAAGATGGCGTTATCGAAGCCAGTTCATGTTAATGAGGAAGATTCTCCACTAATTCATAGAGAATTATTCCCACCGCCTGGCTTCACGGATCCTGGATGGTACCCAAGTGAGGAGGAAGATGATGTCGACATTGATACTTGGTCCGGACCGCCGCCATTGTTTAAGAAATCGAGCAATAGTTTCCATGGAGACGATAACGAGTCATCAGATGATGAGTGGACCCCGTCAGGTTATCAGTACGAGACATTGTCTGGACGTAAAGTTAAGAAACGCAAGCTGTATTGAGTGACAAAGAAATATGTTATTGTATTTGTTGTAGATTTTATTGTACTGTATATAAATATTATTTATCAATGAATTAAGTTTTGACTCTTTGCATGCTAGCGGTGAAAATAAGACGTCAAATATATCATGCAATTTTATATAGTGAAATTCCATGGCATATTAACTCTTTCAACATCAAGTAACTGACATGGACTGGTCCATGATAGACCAATAAATGAATAAGAAAATTACATTCGGACCAGTTCATTTATCAAGATGGGTAATTTTGTCTAAAATTAGTAATACTACTTGCAAAAAGTGCAGATCCTGATGAGACGGCTCATCTGGATCTACACTTTTTGTAAGCCTATAAATAGAGGTCTGTGGTGTTGAAAGGGTTAATAGTTTTCTGTTGCAAATAATAAAATACATTAATTAATGAATTGTCGTCTGCAACAATTATATCCAACTATGTATAGCCTTTATTTTACCCAGCATGAAAAGAGTTAAATGTGAAGAAGATACATTAGTATATTAAATTTGAGTTGTTTATAAGAAGAATGTTTCATATTGTGCCTGTAATTGTTGCGAATGTATTCACTTTGTGCAAGCCACTACAAAAACTTTACTGTGGAAATTTCATGTAACTTGTAGTTAGATCTCTTCTTGTGTTCCGAGTGTATCCGATTTTAACAAAGAGATTCTTGCTTCAGATTGCATAAAGTTTAGTCATTATCAAGAAATGTATTTTTGAAAAGATGCCAGCTATAATGAGTTTTTATTTATGCACTACTGGCATGAATGCAATGCAATCGCAGTATTGAAATAGCGCAAATATTGCCCAGTAAATCTAAGGTTATGCTTATACTAAAAGCTTATACATACCTGGGTTTGGCTTCTATTTTGAGATGTGTATTCCGAATAACGATGTCGCGTAAACTGTTAATTAGGAGGCCCGAACAGGGGTATATAAATTGTTAAAGTTTAATATGCTCAGCAGAAGTGATCGCACACCAGTTTTCTTACGATTATTAATTAAAACCTGCATAGCAGGCCGCTATATAATCAACAGATGGTTCAGACAAAAATAACGACGTAATTCCATCGATATCTGTAATATAAAATATTGAAATTACAAGCATTGTTAATACAGATTACATATGGATTCAGTTATTCAATAATGCCATCATGCATGTTATTCATAGCATGCCATCATGTGTTGGTAAAATAATTATTATACATGTAATGTGCAGAACGTGTGTATCGTCTGCTAGTTAACCCTTTCAACACCACAGACCTCTAAATAGGCTTACAAAAAGTGTAGATCCAGATGAGACGGCTCATGACGAGCCGTCTCATCAGGATCTGCACTTTTTGCCAGTGATATGACTATTTTTAGACATAATTACCCATTTTGATAAATGAACTTGTCCAAATGTGATTTTCTGATTCATTTATTGGTTTATGAATATCATGGACCAGTCCATGTGAGTTACTTGGTGTTGAATGGGTTAAATAGCCAAGATGTTACACTGCCCCAGACCTCTCTAGGAAGGGCTTCACTTGCGCATGTGCGAAAATACAGGATACTCCGTTTGCAGAAATGTGACTAAATTATTGGAGGTCCTCATTTCCGTGTTTATGACAAGTTTCTGCTTAATACCAGTGCAATCTTCATAGATATAAGTGCCTGTATGACTGGGTACACAAATAGGTGAGCATTTCGCCAGAATCAAGCGGGTAAAAGTTGGTGAATGGAGACTGCTCCTGTGCTTGCTTACCAGTATATAGATAAAAGCCAACATGCAACTATCCCTGTGGTCTAGTGGCTACAGAATGGGCAATTCCTGTGGTCTAGTGGCTACAGAATGGGCTATTCCTGTGGTCTAGTGGCTACAGAATGGGCTATCCCTGTGGTCTAGTGGCTACAGAATGGGCTATCCGAGTGGTCTAGTGGCTACAGAATGGGCTATTCCTGTGGTCTAGTTGCTACAGAATGGGCTATTCCTGTGGTCTAGTGGCTACAGAATGGGCTATTCCTGTGGTCTAGTTGCTACAGAATGGGCTATTCCTGTGGTCTATTGGCTACAGAATGGGCTATTCCTGTGGTCTAGTTGCTACAGAATGGGCTATTCCTGTGGTCTAGTGGCTACTGAATGGGCTATTCCTGTGGTCTAGTGGCTACAGAATGGGCTATCCCTGTGGTCTAGTGGCTACAGATGGGCTATCCGAGTGGTCTAGTGGCTACAGAATGGGCTATTCCTGTGGTCTAGTTGCTACAGAATGGGCTATTCCTGTGGTCTAGTGGCTACAGAATGGGCTATTCCTGTGGTCTAGTTGCTACAGAATGGGCTATTCCTGTGGTCTAGTGGCTACTGAATGGGCTATTCCTGTGGTCTAGTGGCTACAGAATGGGCTATTCCTGTGGTCTAGTGGCTACTGAATGGGCTATTCCTGTGGTCTAGTGGCTACAGAATGGGCTATTCCTGTGGTCTAGTGGGGGCAAACTTTTGTTCTGCAATTATTCAATAATGGTTTAAACGTTATTTATTTTACAACGATTGCGAAGCAAGTTTTAACAACTTATATTAATCACTCTTGTTGGCGCCGATGAAAGCGTAAATTTGGTCATTCGTGTGGGAGGAAACCGGAGTACCAGGAGAAAACCAACTTGCTCGATCTGGCGACAACCGTACCATTTTGCATACTTCCCGGTCCGATGATCGAACCCGGGTTGCATTGGTGAAAAGCCTATGCAATAATGGTTACCGATTGTCTATAAACAAGCGCCTAACCGGGATATAGGTTTTATAAGTGAAAAATAACTGTTTTTTCTAAACGTAGTGACACCAGAATAAACAAGCACTGTATGATACAACATTTTGGTTGCTACAGCAACTCCATCGTTTACCTTGAACAAATGTACTTGTGTAAGAATTATGATTGAATAATATTGTCTTTCAGCGTGCAATAAATATTGTCTGTAAATAACGTATAACATATATGTATGCATGTATTTGACTGTGATGTTACATTTCGCCTCTATTGCAATATATTATAATAACAATTACGAGTACATGTAGCCATGGCGATGTACCAAGAATCATCATTGACCTTTGTCAGTAGGAAATGGATTGAACCCATGTGATGCGTTTTGTTTACTGAAAAGTAAATATTTGTATTAATTAGCTAAATTTCAGGTTCAATTTTAATTAATTAATGATTGTAGTGATTTTGCAGTTGAGAAGGTATGTGTTTCAAATATTTAAATACTGTTAGAATATTGATGCCATATTCCGGTATTTGTGTAAGATTTAAAGCGACGTAGTATCGGTGAAAAAAGCAATTTTCTATTTTATCACGTAACTTTGCTTGTATTCAGTTTCATACAGCCATCACATATTTTCTTATATGTACACCTGTGTAATAACACTGGGAAGGATTGTGATTGGTTGAGAGAATAATCCTTGTAATTTGTAAATTAAAGTATGCATACCAGTCCTTCGATTATGGAAAACCCAGGCGCACCGCCGATCGCGCGCCACGTTTGGAGATTGCGAGCGCTGTTTGTGAGAACGCGCGCCACTTAAAACTTGATTATAATTACAAAGGAGGGCATATATTATAAAAGATACATCGTTACCTGAAACAAGAATCGTTTTATTATTTAATAACGAACCAAAGCAAAGTTATTGTCCACTTCCGGTACTTCCGTAATCATCGGATTCGGAGCCGGAACTGTCCGTGTCGGTGTGACTGTCGCGTTCAGAGTCAGAATCACTGGCACTGCTGTCACTATCGTGCGTGGCTTTAGTGATTTTTCGCTTTTTAAGTAGTAGATCGGATCCTGTTTCAATTTTGCGCTTTCGCGACTTTTGCAGATATTTCCCAACGGCATTATGGAGTATGGCGTCTTTGTCGGATTCGGTCCACACTAGATCGTTTACACGTACAAGCAATAGGTTTTCCATCGTTTGGTGTTTCATACTAAGACGGCGATCGGACAACATTGCAGTGAGATGACTGAAGCCGCACTCCACGACGCTGTTACTGACAGCAATTGAAAATACGATTTCTACGAGCAGACAAATGTTCGGAAACTGGAGCCTTCGATATTTCAAAAGTTTGCGCCATAGGCGGCGCACTTTCAGTTTTGGATAGTATTGTTTAGTGGCTACTTTCACATCGCACCACTCTGTTTTTAACATATCGTCGGGGTTAAATCCCGCAAACTTGAGAGTTTCTGAATAGTGTTCTGCCAATTTGGTAATCGATTCCAAGTCGACTTTTGACGATTGCCAATTTGCAGTATCGACCCATTGCATATGGCGGAATATGGAATCATCAGCCTTGAACAACGCGAATCTTGCGTCAATGCATGTCATAATAGCCTCAATTGTTCTGTGCGCTAGATTCACTGTTTCGTCCAATATTATGTTAGCCATGTTATCAGATTGACATCCTTTCAAACCATCATATTTCTGTTGTATAAACTCTCTATTCGGGGCCTTACGATGCATCGTTCCGAGTTTTGGCATTTTAACTTCAACTGACACGACGCTATTTTCCTCTGAATGAGTCATTGTTAACTTCATCATAGAATTTTTTGTGATTGCATCAACAGTGGTCAGTGTTTCCTTGAGTTCAGTCAACGCTGTCTCCATTTTAACGACAGCGGGTAGAATATCAAACACGAGTAGACTGTCCTTTTCGAAAACCAAAGAGTATTGACACCACATCTAGTATCGTCCTGTACAAACAACACACCATAATGAACTTATAGTTCTGCAGCTTGTTTAAGAAGCCCTGTAGCTTGGCTTTGATTTTTTTGTAGTCTGGATCCGCGATCCCATCTTCGAACACCTGGATGAGAAGTACCCAGTTGTTCAATAAGTTTTTAATTGCTTTCCTGTGGTGGTTCACAAACCTAGTGGAGGTTAATTTCGGAAGTTTATACACCGTCACGTCTAGGACCCGAACGATTGCATGAACTCTTCAACGTTTTCCATGTCTTTTTCCTTCAAAATGGAGTCTTTAATAGCCAACTCAAGACGATGTGCAACACAGTGAATGTTGACTAACCACGGCCTTCCATCTTCTTTAAAACGTGTTAGTAAACCCGATTTGTTGCCAAAATTTACAGATGCCCCATCGGCTGCAGCAGCAACTTCGGTGAATTTATACCTATCGGCTGGTATCTTAAGTCTATTTAGAAATACATCGTCAATGGCAACTTTTAACACGCGAGCATTAGCATCACCAAATGAGTCCAAATCTTGCAAAGCGAGGACGTAATAGGTTGGCCTTCCCTCGTACACCGCTCTAACAAGAACAAGTTCCTTCTCTGCCCCTGTTTTCCTTGCCTGCGAGCCATCTGACATTACCATGAAAGCGTTAACCCCGCACAAAATGTCTGCAATCTTTTCCCGAATAGAATTGGCGATGAAACATAGAATTTCCCTAACACAGTCAGAATTATCAGCACCTTGAATAAGATTAACTCCATTAGCTTTCTGGACTTTAATCATTGTCTCAAATGTTGTCAATGGTTGACCGTCAACGGCCAGAAGGTATGCCGTCTTGAATAGCTTAAGATACGCATCCCGTGACTGCTGTTTGAGAGCGATATTAATCTTTGGCTGTTTTATTACGTTTGTCGCAGATGCACTAGTGCTGGCTAATAACGAGTCACCAGGGTTAGAGTCCATTTTCTCCCTCTCCACATCACTAAATTCCCCACCCATTTCTTTCTCCACTTCTATTCCAATTTCATGGGCTTTCGATGTAAGATGTCTGTTCACAGTATGTTTTGATACGAAGTTGGTGCCCACAACATATTCGTCAACGTCCGTAGTGGCTTTCCCGCGCAGTTTATCACTTCTTTATGTGGTCTGCATGTCGAGCGCAGGTTTTGCACCATACTTCATGCACATATTCAATGCCATGCTTATCTTTAACAGTTTTAAATCCAATTAGCGACCCGACGTTCCAATTTAGGAATGTTTTTAATTGCACGGAGTGCCCCTTTGTTTTAGTATCTGCCATAGCTGACTATATGTATATTGACAACAATTAAATGTGTGTGATCATTCCGAGAGTTGGTTGTATTATGCCAGCTTAAAATATAATGCGACAATCATTGCATCGTATCAAAGGATGCCGATAAAAAAAATTCCGCATCACTGTACCTGTCAAAGCCTTTGAGTCATAAGCCGCACGTGGACGACAAAGTCAAACACATCGTCGCAGACACCCACGCTTGAAATGAAACTACAAAGGTGCCGACAACCGGATCGGAGAGTTCATTGTTGCAGTGAAATATGCAACGTTTTAGAAACAATTTTAACCACATCAATGCTAACAGCGCGCGCATGTTTCGAGGCGCTCGGTCTGTCGCGCGTCTAGTCTTGATTTCGGGCGCGATCGCGCGCCTCAAAATCGAAGGACTGGCATACCAGTATTTCTATTTGAATTGGTACATAACGTTAATGGTAAGATAAACTACGATTTAAATGAAGTCTGGAATCCATTATAATGCTGTTTTTCGTCATTTTACGACAATTTGTGTCGACACTTGGCGAAAAAATGAAAGTAGCAACGTTATTTATTAAAAACGAGCGTGCTATGGTAACGTGATAAATGATCTTACACTAGTGATGATTTCATACCATATTTTATGAACGTTTGGAATTTTGCTACTACGAGTATTTCAACTAATAAACAAATGTCATATACGCTGTTTGTTGACATAACAAAATAATGGAAATAGGGTAAACATCCATGAGTAATACAATGCGTGTATCCTGAATAACAAGATTTATGGTACCGATTTACCGTTATATCTCACATTTTCACACGTTTATGATAATAACGAACGTCAATTCGGGAGTGTGGCCTGACCGTTATATGAATCTTACTTTCACTTTTTTAGAGTTTGTTGACCGCAAAAACATATTTCTTGAAAGTTAGTGTTCAAATTGTTGAATTTGAAGTAACAATGCTACCGTATTTATATGTAAAAATGCTATTTATTGCTTTTTGCTATGTAATGTCGCTTTAAGTGAAAACATGGACTTTTATCTCCAACATTGGAGATGGAGAAAATGTTAGAACATTTGCGTCTGCAGAATTGGCAAGATACAGTTGTGAACAGGAGTCAATATTGAGCAATCATTACGTGTTCTTGTGTATATAGTTTTGTTTTTAAGCTTAAAAGATTATTATTTATTTATTTTCCGTTGTTTCGTGAGTTTTGTTACATTAGATGGTTTTCTGGACATTTTAACGTCCACATTACTATTATTAAAGCCCCATTATGTACTTGATATTTATCAGAAGTGTATGATTATTGTATTTCCATTTTTTCATAATAAGTTAATGAGATTTTTAAGTAATATTTTGAGGTCTGCCAACAAATATTACACTCGTTGATAATTGGCAAAGTTATAAACCGGTTGCCAAGACTTGGAGGCAATAGCGCATTGGATGCGCGTTCGCGTCAGGTCTGGAGTTCGAGCCTAGCTGGAGCCGTTACGATTGTGCCGTTAGGCAAGGCATTTAAATTCCACGTTGCCTCTTCTCTCTCCCTCGTGGCGATGGATTCCATCAGGAATGAGGTCTCGAGAGTGATTAATATAAGTTGAAAGAACTTGTTTCGCAATCAACCTAATTAGTATAAACTAAGACTTGGAGGAAATGATCAATACCAGGCCTTGTCTTCTTGTTCTGCTCTGTTGATCTTGGAAAGAAATAAAACGGGCCATTTCCCTCATAGAAGCACCTCTTGACGCCATTACCAATACGACATACATTGATGATGTAGTAGCCAAGCCAATGTTCATAATAAAGGCCAGAATCTCATGTAATCCCAGTAATATCTATGGAGGTGGGATAGATATTGCGACTACCCATCCACTGCATGATAGCTAAATGGCTGTCGTTTGTATGGAGATATAATAGTATATTAACCTAAATCTCTATGACGGAAAGGGTTACATATGCTGTTTATCCTCGCTTGTTCCGGTAACTACAGGAGGGAATGTTGCAGCCTCTCGCCCCGTTACCTCTTGTTGAATTGTCTCAGCTTGTTGGCAAACGTGTCAATCATGATTAGTAACGATTGTCGTGTCTAGCGCGAGACCAACTTATGTATGGCACCATACACCCTGAACTATGTTGGTGTGCCGTAAACCCAACCCTACACCGAAACACTTTCCAGCAGATCGGAAACAATTGAAATGGACAGTTGTGGTGTTCCAAACAAAAACTGCTCGGAAAACCATCGTCATGTACGTATATATTGTGGGAAATGTTGTTAATGGTTTGTTTTATAGATTTATTAGTATTGTATTTATTATATAAAGGGCTATTAATCTCAAATTTCCAATATTTGCTGCGGAAAATGGACAAATTACATCGTTTTACAGTAAATTGATGAAATAATTACTATGTTTTTAATATATATATATATATATACAGAGTCAAAAAAGAAACGATAACCGGTGTTTATGTGTCTATAATTTCAACATTTATTAAGAAAATTCATAAGATGATAGTCCAACATGTTTGAAAGAGGAGCACATAAAGCATAATGAGCCTCCGAAACTGTCTGCTGCGTGATGACATAATTCGTTGGACATGGATGGGTCTAATGGAGTTTTCACACAGACGTCAATACCGAGTATGGGCACCATTTGCGTCTCTCACTGCAATGCACCGCCGTCGCATCGAACGGAAGAGTGTCTGAATCTCTTGCTGGTCAATATTTGTCCACTCCTGACGCAAAACATCCCTCAGTTACCGGCTGACGCAGCGTTCTAACGTATCCCACAAATGTTCTATGGGTGACAAAGCAGGCCACGGCAGGGTTTCAATATTGTTCTGCTCCAATAATGTGGTGGAAATCTGAGCAGTATGACACCTGGCGTTGTCCGTTTGGAACAGTGTGACGTTTCTGTTGGCGTTAAAGAACGGCACAACAACTGGTGCAAGGATCTCCACACAGTACCGCTGGGCGTTAGGTTCCCGTCCACCACTTAACAGTTCAGTGCGACTGCCGAAGGTGATACCGCCCCACGCCATAACGCTTCTGCCCCCGAACTGATCGACCTGACGTTCACCGCGTCTGCGATATACCCGCTCTCTGCCATCCGCTCGACGCAAACAGAACCGCGATTCATCGCTAAACATCACCGAATTCCACTGTAACCAGAGTCCAGCGAGCACGTTCCGTCGTCCATTCCCGCCGTACGTCACGTGTCAGGATGGGTCCAACGTATGGCCGATAGGCACGAATGCCACGTTCACCGAGCCGGTTCCTGACTGTTTGTGCACTGATGCGATTGTTGGGTCATCCCAGGAGTAATGGCAGCTGTGTGCGTAGCAGGTAGGAACCGGTCATGTAAATGTGACGGTCCTGTTCACGCGTCGTCACACGTGGTCGACCAGATCATGGACGGTCGTCCACCGATCCATGTGTTCGATAACGTCGAAGTAGACGTGTAATCGTGATACGCGTAACCCCGAGTAGATTTGCGACGTCACGCTGACGTAAACCGCCGTCAATCATGCCAATGGCACGCATTCTCTGATTGCGGTTTAGCCTAGGCATTTTGTTAGAGGTAACAATGGGTATGTACGGTGTTTTTCCTCGATGATAATGCAATACCAGTACAATAAACCGGTTTGTACATGTGTAGGAAGTTGTCTTTGTTGAGGAGCACGTGCAAATCGGAATTCGGCGTTCCAGGATTATCGGGTGTTTATTTACCTGTGTTTATGGTTGGCTGACGTTGCAATAAGATACCCGGTACTGATACGTAATAATATATTAAACCTTTCTATGGTTTTATCCGTTTTACGTCATTTTTAGTTTGGTATCGTTTCTTTTTTGACTCAGTATACATACAAGTATACATTTAGATATAATCATTACTGTCCATACTCGCCTATAAGACGAGTTTACCAACATATTATTGGCTTCCCGTCCTATAAGCGAGTGTTAATATGGTAAATGGTAGTTATAATTACGTCTTAGAAAAGAAAGCACTCTTGACACTGAAAATGTCTTCAACTTGCACTGGCCAAACATGCAATTTATATAATGTCCATTTTATTAACCAGGCTTATATGCGAGTTCATGCCAAAACCCTGATATTTCATTTGTGGGGTGTCTTATACAATGTATTTGCTTAGATTCCAAAGATTTCTGTTGAAAATGGATAAATGACAGCTTTTTAGAGAAAATTGAAATAATTCTTATATAAAATATTTTGACATTTGGTACCCCTATGTATATTTTTGGATGCTGTTTAATGTAGGTTGTACATTATGCTGATACTATAAATATCTATTTAGATATAATGTATTTCCATAGATCTTTGATTATCAAAATAAATTTTGAAAGTGAAGTTCTTGTTTAATTTTTATGGATTTTCTCATACGAGGTTGGGGGGTGGGTGATTGAAATGAAATTTGCTATACAGCACTAGTGAGATACATGACTATCTATCGCACAGCCTATTGTTTGCATGTTCAGTTTGTTGTTATGATGGCACCCAGAATCTTTGTTTGACCGAGCATAATCACGTCACTTTGTATCTCGATGTTTATCAGATGAAAATTGGTAGTATGTGGTGCAAAGGAACCGGCGATAAAAACAGGAAACCAATTATTAGGAAGTATCCTCCATACAGAGTGTTCAGAGGACAGTAACTGAGCAATGTCCCTCAATACCGTGTTTAAGTGATCAATTACAAGTAAAGTTGATCATAAATACAATTTACACTTTAAAACAAGTACAACACTACACTGTATTAATAAATGTCCACAAATAAACACAGACAGATCTGTAGTCCAGTGGTACCACGCTGGGCTGGTAATCCAGGGATCGCAGGTTCGATCCACCGTCTGACCATAATAAAATTAACAGTCTTTCAAATGGGACTTTAAGCCGAGGTCTTGTGTTGGTGCTGTACACTGTGCACATAACATAACCAGAGGAGATTCTGGAATGGGTCTCTGTCTGTATCATTGCACTATCCTCCAAAACTATAAATGACTAATCTCTTCAGGTGTCGCCCATAAGGGCAACCGGTAGTGACGATAAATAAACGTAAAACACACACATTGTTAATTATATAACATCAGATAATTTTACATAGATATAATGACATATCTGGGTCAAACATTTGCTTCCTCCATGTTTGCTTCAAGTATTTTCATTTAGACAGGAGGTGTCGCTCATATGGGCAACCGGTAGCGACGATAAATAAACATAAAACACACACTCCACAAATGAATCAAATAATTAATCGGTGGTACTAGTTAATATGAATACGGCAAAGCCTCGAAGCGAGTTCAGTCGTAGATCCATAGCATAGCTAAATCCGAATGATTGAATCCACGGTCGGGGGCTATTTTTTCTCCTGTATATACATGTATTTAAAACAAGATTTTTTTCAATGTGGTACTCACTGTTACTGCTGCTTGCCTAATACAGCAATGATTATGATATTGTACATTTTTTATTCTAAAGCTTAAAACAGAATTATGAAATCCTTGTAAAAAGAGTTTGCAGTAAGAAGTTTAAAAAAATGTATACCGGTACTTCATTTCCATTAAGAAATTATAATTTATGAAATATTTAAAAAAAAGAAGACTACTGGTATTTGATCCTGGTCTGCCAGATATTTAGGTCAATGCTCTATCCATTACACTAAATCTTCCATTGCATCTGACAACACAGAGAATTACATATATGTTATGTATTTGCAGGTGCCCATGTTCTTGTTAACAGAATAAACATGGCAGCCATTTTGCTTCCCAATTTTAAATGGTATTTATTGAAATTAAGACTATTTCAAATGATGTATTATTTCATTCGTTTAATTGACATGTATTTTATTTGCCGAAAAATGTTTATACTGTACCATAATATTGCGTTAGTTGATTTCATTTAACTGTCAAAGAGTTAGGGATAGAGGCAGTAATCCCACAAAACACGTGGCAGTAAAACTGAAACGTAGAATACTCTTCAATCAAATTTAACACTAACCCTAATGTCCAGATTATTGCCAATTGTATATTTAGTTACTGTTTCTATCATTAACGCTGTCAAAGAGTGTCAGTTTGCTTACAGGCAACATAGATTTATATTTACTCCAGCTCATAAGAATGCTTTCGGACCTCGATGTGGCTCCATTAGCTCTTGCCAGCAAATCGGATTTCCGATACGAAGATTTTAATTTAAATACATATTTCAACTCGCGTTACTGTAAAGCTTGCTTAGAGATGGTACGTCGATAAAGTGGTATATTCGTTTGCCGAATTCCCATTGGTAAACCAATCGGTAATGAATTAACACTCAACTTGCACCAATGTTATTTTGTCAGGAGAAATCTTTTATAAATCAAGTAGCAGTAACTACACACACAGTATTCACACAATCAGGAGATTCCACACACTTCCAAGTACATAACAAAATGCGGTTCATTTGCGTCTAATGAGGAATGCTAGAGGGTTGTGTGGTTCCGAATAACCAATAAAATTCAGTTTTTTACCATTCATTGCCACTCTGGCCATGGTTTTTTACCATTCATTGCCACTCTGGCCATGGTTTTTTACCATTCATTGCCACTCTGGTCATGGTTTTTTACCATTCATTGCCACTCTGGCCATGGTTTTTTACCATTCATTGCCACTGGCCATGGTTTTTTACCATTCATTGCCACTCTGGCCATGGTTTTTTGCCACTCTGGCCATGGTTTTTTACCATTCATTGCCACTCTGGTCATGGTTTTGGCAATCACTTGCTCCTCACCGCTATTGGTCAAATCCTGCATGGGATGTCAAATTATTTCGTGTGAGGAAGCTATCCGGTTGGCTTGTGGAAGGTTGATGGTTCTAGGTACCCATTTGTGCCTGAAATACTGCTCCGAGAGGCACCGGCGGTCTTCCTCCACCAATAATAGCTGGAGAGTCGCCATACTACCTAAGCTGTTGGTGCAACTACCCCAAAAAACAAACACACCATTCATTGCAATCTCTAGTTATACACAACAAAACAACACACATGTAACAATGAATTCTGGTTTAATGTCAACTCTATTATATTATCTCAAACAGTTCATAAATATAGCACTTCAAAATTACCCGTACCGTACCACGTAGAAACAGTTTGTGGTTATAAAATATAATAAAAACTGTGATTGCTACAACCAGACTGTATTAACAAGTGAGCACCGGTAACTACCCTGTATATATATAATGTATAAGGCACTCATTATAATCATTTTCGTATTGATCAATATGTATATATATGATTTGCATAAACTAGGGATATAAAACAATGTTTAACCCTTTCAACCCCACAGGCCTCTAAATAGGCTTATGAAAAGTGTAGATCCAGATGAGCCGGCTCATGACGAGCCGTCTCATCAGGATCTGCACTTTTTTGCCAGTAATAATTATTACTATTTTAGATAAAATTACCCATTTTGATAAATGAACTGGTCCAAAGGTAATTTTTTATTAATTTATTGGTCTGAAAATATCATGGACCAGTCCATGTCAGTTACTTGGGGTTGAATGGGTTAAGCTATAAACAACGTATATATAATACATGTATATTTTAATAAGGCATTAATAATCTAAGCAGGTTATGCTTTTATATTCACTGTTCTAAAATTAGGACTGCAAGTGTAACATACAGTACTTATCAGTGTATAATACGCACCTACTTTATGGCACAATGAGACACGAAAATCAGTCACTCCCTTGAGGTGTCTTCGGTTTGGCAGACAATTATAATTATATACATGTACTCAAATAGAAGAACATTTTCATTGTAAATAATGAATAAAAAGTGGTGGAGAAGTTAAGGCCTCGAGATTCAGATGTGTTATATTGTACTATAAATAAGTACAAGAGGGGGCATAACTCCAAAAGAAGTTATTGGACCTGAAATGTCCCAACAATATGTGGTTGTCTACTTTATGTCGATGATGACAGAAGTGGAAGTTACGGTCATACGGTTCAGTGGTGTTATTTTGTAACATACAATGTACTAGAAAAGTTCAAGAAAGTTACCAGACAATAGTCGGTTGTCTACTTGACCTTGATATTTGAATTGAATTGTGAACCATGGAAGGAGCTTAAGCCTGAATAAACGTGTGACAGATACACAGACAGTGCAAATACTACAAGCGACCCTGCTCTCCCAGACTAGACGCACATTAATATGGATTGTCTCACATCATAAAGTTGCATTTATGTATTCGGCTTTAAGTTAGAAAGGTGATGCTGATGATTGAGATGGCAATGCAATGCTACATTTGAGAAAAGATTTCATGTTGAAACATTAAAATAACCCCAAGATCTTCTTCTATCCAGTTTTGGAACAAGAGCTGTCAGACAATATAGGAGCTTGTTACTGGAGATAAAAATCTTTGGGGAAGCAAGAAGCAAAGTGATACAATGTCAAATATAAACCAGGACAGATGTACCGAGACAGATCTATGCTCAACAACCTCAATCTATAACATGTACATATTTTATGATGTTATCTTAAAACAATAAATGTAATCTATTTATAGAAACAGGTCAGCCATCTTGTGCTAAACAGAACAAATATAGCACAGACATAAGCTTACATGCACCGAGGTATTGCGCACTGAAATACTATCGACAACACCGGGGGTCATAGCACATTTGGGGGTATCGAAAACACCGGGGGTATAGCAAACATGGGGGTATCTAAAATACAGGGGGTAATAGCAAACACTGGGGTATCAACAACACTGGGGGCATAGCAAACAATGGGGTATCAACAACACTGGGGGCATAGCAAACATGGGGTATCAACAACACTGGGGCATAGCAAACATGGGGTATCAACAACACTGGGGGCATAGCAAACATGGGGTATCAACAACACTGGGGGCATAGCAAACATGGGGGTATCAACAACACGGGGGCATAGCAAACATGGGGGTATCGACAATGCCGGGGAACACTGGTATTGACAATGCCTGGGGTATCGACAACACTCGGTGAACAGCAAACACTGGGGTATTGACAATGCCAGGGTACAGCAAACATGGGGGGTGTCTAAAATGCTGAGGTGTCGACAACACTAGGGGAATAGCAAACATGGGGGTATCGACAACGTTGGGGGAATAGCAAACATGGGGGGGTGTCGACAACAATGGGGGGAATAGCAAACATGGGGGGGTGTCGACAACAATGGGGGGAATAGCAAACATGGGGGTATCGACAATGCCGAGGGAACAGCAAACACTGGGGTATCGACAATGCCGAGGGAACAGCAAACATGGGGGGTATTGACAACACTGGGGGAATAGCAAACATGGGGGTATCGACAACACTGGGGGAATAGCAAACATGGGGGGTGTCGACAACAATGGGGGGAATAGCAAACATGGGGGTATCGACAATGCCGAGGGAACAGCAAACACTGGGGTATCGACAATGCCGAGGGAACAGCAAACATGGGGTATTGACAATGCCGAGGAACACTGGGTATTGACAATGCCGAGGAACAGCTAACACTGGGGTATGACATGCCGAGGGAACAGCTAACACTGGGGTATTGACAATGCCAGGGTACAGCAAACATGGGGGTGTCTAAATGCTGGGGTGTCGACAGCACTAAGGTAATAGCAAACATGGGGGGGTGTCGACAACAATGGGGGAATAGCAAACATGGGGGGGTGTCGACAACAATGGGGGGAATAGCAAACATGGGGGGGTGTCGACAACAATGGGGGAATAGCAAACATGGGGGGGGTGTCGACAATGCCGAGGGAACAGCAAACACTGGGGTATCGACAATGCCGAGGGAACAGCAAACATGGGGGTGTCTAAAATGCCGGGGGTGTTGACAACACTGGGGGTACAGCAAACATTGGGGTATCAACAATGCACGGGGGTACAGCAAACACTGGGGTATCTACAATGCCAGGGGTATAGCAATGGCTACCCAGACTTTCATTATGGGTGTATTGGCAAGCTAACTATGCAATTATAGTATTAAGCACCGGTATCAGATTTCGATGTAGTTTTCCCTGTCAAGTCCCTGTGCCATGATGTCACATCTATGCTATAGACCATATTGTGGAATTTCTCAGCTTCCAATTTTAAGTCAGCCATTTTGTTCTGTACCGTATCTGTCAGGTGCTTTCTAATTTCTTCCTGTAATGCATAGAGATTGGGGATAATCACAAGTGAAACAATCATTTTCATTCTCTGTTATTGGGGTTTAATATCTCATCAACAGCTTAGTTTATACAAATTTATTTTAGCTCGATTGCGAAACAAGTTCTTTCAACTTACTCTCGAGACCTCATTCCTGATGGAATCCATTGCCACGAGGGAGAGAGAGAAGAGGCAACGTGGAATTTAAATGCCTTGCCTAAGGGCACAATCGTAACGGCTCCAGCGGGGCTTGAACTCCGGACCTTTCGCAACTGAAGCGAACGCGCATCCACTGCGCTATCACGACTTCCACAACAGCTTAGGTCATATGGTGACTCTCCAGCTGTTATTGGGGTTTAATATATCACCAACAGCTTAGGTCATATGGTGACTCTCCAGCTGTTATTGGTGTTTAATATATCATTAACAGCTTAGGTCATATGGTGACTCTCCAGCTGTTATTGGGGTTTAATATATCATTAACAGCTTAGGTCATATGGTGACTCTCCAGCTGTTATTGGGGTTTAATATATCATCAACAGCTTAGCTCATATGGTGACTCTCCAGCTATTATTGGTGGAGGAAGAACCTACGAGCAGTATTTTCAGATGCGGGCAGGTACCTGGGTAGAATCACCAACCTTCCGCAAGTGGAAGTCATGATAGCGCAGTGGATGCGCGGTCACTTCAGGTCCGGAGTTCGAGCCCCGTTGGAGCCATTACGATTGTGCCCTTAGGCAAGGCATTTAAATTCCATGTTGCCTCTTCTCTCTCTCCCTCGTGGCGATGGATTCCATCAGGAATGAGGTCTTGAGAGTGATTAACATAAGTTGTAAGAACTTGTTTCGCAATCGAGCTAAAATAAATTTGTATAAACTAACCTTCCGCAAGCCAGCTGGATAGCTTCCTTCTCATGAAGAAATTCACCTATAGTGGGATTCCAACCTATGCTGTGAGGGGCAAATTATTGGAAGTTAAATTATTATATTTTTAATATCTGTCCGAATATAGCTCATATGGTGTTTCCAAGGATTTGTCCGATCGGTCAAAAGTAGGGTCATTATTTTGTCAGATCTGTGTAAAGTAGGGTCATGATTATTCCAGATCAGTCTAAAGTAAGGTCATGATTTTGTCAGATCTGTCTAAAGTAGGGTCATTATTTTGTCAGATCTGTCTAAAGTAGGATCATGATTTTGTCAGATCTGTCTAAAGTAGGGTCATTATTTTGTCAGATCTGTCTAAAGTAGGGTCATGATTTTGTCAGATCTGTCTAAAGTAATGTCATAATTTTGTCAGATCTGTCTAAAGTAGGGTTATGATTTTGTCAGATCTGTCTAAAGTTAGTCATGTTTTCATAGGCCAGGCCCCCCCACCCATTTAGTCAAGGAGAGCCCTACCCACCGGGCACCAGCTCCACCAAGCCGATTATTCTGGTTTACATGTATGTGATTAATCTATACAGGTTTTCAATAGAAAAGTGTTCCATGTTTAACACAAGTATAAGATAGGGTTTTGCACATGTATTGTGAGGTCCTTCACGAGCATAAGGCACGTGACTATTGACCATACACATGTAAACCTTGTGGTCTATCTTACTTATACCGCATGAGGCTGTGTTGCATAAATACAAATGGGGTTAAAACCCCTAAGAACCGTTCAGCATTTAAGAAGAATGTAAAGTACATGTGTGTATGCACCTGCGTCTGGAACATTTGTTTCAGCTGTTTTACCTCCTGGCTGAAGTCTATGGCTTGACTGATGTATATAGACGATTTCTTCCCTAGTCTGGGAATCAGTGAACGATCGTTTGGGAATATATGATCAAAACCTGAAACAACAAGCTGCAATAAGTAAATGTATTAACCAAAACCTGAAACAACAAGCTGCAATAAGTAAATGTATTAACCAAAACCTGAAATAACAAGCTGCAATAAGTAAATGTATTAACCAAAACCTGAAACAACAAGCTGCAATAAGTAAATGTATTAACATTTCCCACATACACTTTCCCTCTCAATGCAATGTAGTAAACACTGTGTGCGATTCCGTACAATGTGCTGCACACAGAGTTATTCTAAGAAGATTTGTAATTATGGTGTTATATTTTTTATACGAACGTATTGCTTGCAAATTACCTCCCTTTATGTATATTCATCTGCAAAATCATCGGAGTATAAATACCTATATGATACCGGAGTATACATACCTATATGTATAGAAAGCTAATGGAGTATACATACCTATATGATACCGGAGTATACATCCCTATATGATACCGGAGTATACATACCTATATGATACCGGAGTATACATACCTACATGATACCGAAGTATACATACCTATATGATACTGGAGTATACATACCTATATGATACCAGAGTATACATACCTATATGATACCGGAGTATACATACCTACATGATACCGGAGTATACATCCCTATATGATACCGGAGTATACATACCTATATGATACCGGAGTATACATACCTACATGATACCGGAGTATACATCCCTATATGATACCGGAGTATACATACCTATATGATACCGGAGTATACATACCTATATGATACCGGAGTATACATACCTATATGATGTATAAGAAACACCAAGGGTGTTACCGGCGTATCTGCTATTAATCTTCCCACACCTATAATGTAGATAATGTTTCACTATACTTTAGGAATAACATGATTAACAACATTAAAGCAGCATTATATCGTAATAAAGGATGTTTTGGGTAAAATATAAATACTAATGTGTGTGTGTCTACAAAAATCGAAATAGTCGCTCAGAAACGACAAAAATTCCAATAAATTTAAACCGTCGTATACGCGAATTTGTTTATCAACACACAAAATGTAAACACGCACAACGCGCATGCGTGAAACAACAGAGGATGTAGAAAACAACGTATATATTTTGAACATGAAAGACTATCTATCTATCTTCCTCTAATGTCGAACCCCTCGCGGGATGTAGAAATGTCCCTAAAAGACTTAGCTAACAGAGGTATGAATCAACATATCAAGTAATTTAATTAAAAAAGACAACGTGGGGCAAATGGGGACGATGCATTCCGAATGTAAACAAGTACGGACGATGCGTTCCGGTTGTAAACAAGTGCATGACCAATCGACTCGGAACGTCCTACTTTCGGTTTCGAGTTTGTTTTATTGCACAAAAAAACACTGTTACCAAATGAACATAAGCATACAAAGTATAATGTTAGAATGTGTAGCAGCATTGCTACCCATACGTAAATATTGAATTTTTCAAATATATTTTATTTCATACGATGTAATGCTGCTTTAAGATTAAATTTTATTGATAACAATTTGTCTGTTTTACTCACATTGACCTTGCCACTGGTGTATTGTTTATACAAATACATTTTAGCATGATTGCGAAACAAGTTATTACAACATTAGCTTAATCTCTCCCTCTCCCTCACTCTCACCCTCTCTCTCTCAATGTGTAGAGTTAAGTGTCTTGCCTAAGGACATGACAATCATGGTTCTAGATGGTGCGGACACAGTATCCACTACACTACTTAGAGGTTATTAAACTGTGGAGGTGGGCCATTTGTGGATATTGGCGCACCCTATGGAGATATTGGCCCGAGGGCCGCGTCGACCAGATATTTTGCTTTTCTACCATTAAATTTGTTACTATTTATAGTAACGTATGCAATAACAACAATTATTGCTGCCGGGGTGTTTGATAAGACAATATCAACTGACACATAGTGCCCCAAACTATTAAACTTCACCACAGCTTCCTGGTATATATGTCATGCATCAATTACCAAATTTAAAATCTTAACTGTTATCATCAGCATATGAATTTGTTTTTCTCAAATAGACAAATACAACTAATATGAAATAGACACTACCTATCAACAGGGAAAGCCAATACCAATTACTGAACTAAATACTATAGGATGAACATCTCGCAAGGGGTTTGACATCTAAAGAAGATAGGTAGATAGAATGATGACGAATGTGCTTTTTCTTGTAAAGAAACTAAAATACAAATTGGGGCCTCAGTTGACATTTCCAATTACTTGTAGACTGCAAGCATTTGTAGACTCAAATAGGAATGCAACAGTTCATAGCAGCTCCATAATTAACCCCCGGAATGGATGTTATTGTGTTTGTAAATCTAAAGCTGTAAATTTCATTTTGTGTGTCCGATTTTCAGGTCCCTGTCGCATCACATAAAAAGCGTATGTAAATTACCTTTTCACATTCTTCTTATTTTGAGAATATACAGTATATAGATTTTGATGGGTTAATGGTTGAACTTTCAAGCAATAGTCTATAATCGAGAATTCTTAGAGGGGCAGTACACGCCAGATGCCCCCCCAATCAATCCGCTAGTGTATTACATCAATTAACATTATTCTAGCTTGATTGTGCAACAAGTTCTTTTTTACACTGATCATTCTCGAGAGCATTGATATGATGGAGAAAGAATTGGCAATGATGCCCAAGGACACATAACTGTAGGTCTGGCAGGACATAAACAAGAATTGGCAATGATGCCTAAGGACACATAACTGTAGGTCTGGCAGGACATAAACAAGAATTGGCAATGATGCCTAAGGACACATAACTGTAGGTCTGGCAGGACATAAACAAGAATTGGCAATGATGCCTAAGGACACATAACTGTAGGTCTGGCAGGACATAAACAAGAATTGGCAATGATGCCTAAGGACACATAACTGTAGGTCTGGCAGGACATAAACAAGAATTGGCAATGATGCCTAAGGACACATAACTGTAGGTCTGGCAGGACATAAACAAGAATTGGCAATGATGCCTAAGGACACATAACTGTAGGTCTGGCAGGACATAAACAAGAATTGGCAATGATGCCTAAGGACACATAACTGTAGGTCTGGCAGGACATAAACAAGAATTGGCAATGATGCCTAAGGACACATAACTGTAGGTCTGGCAGGACATAAACAAGAATTGGCAATGATGCCTAAGGACACATAACTGTAGGTCTGGCAGGACATACACAAGAATTGGCAATGATGCCTAAGGACACATAACTGTAGGTCTGGCAGGACATAAACAAGAATTGGCAATGATGCCTAAGGACATATAACTGTAGGTCTGGCAGGACTTAAACAAGAATTGGCAATGATGCCTACGTCACATAACTGTAGGTCTGGCAGGACTTCAACTCACAGCCCCTGGGTTGCATGGGGGCCACTGCATCAATTACACCACGGAGGCTCTGGTACTTTTATACGAGTAGTGTTTTGGCATATTGGTATATCGTCTCTTCTCTTTCTTCAATACAATGACATAAACACATAAACAAATGTACCGACTTATCAATAAAAAATCTTACCCCATTTGAACCTCATGGCTTTTTTATCGAGATTTATTTTACCTGAAAAAAGAAAGAAATTCATTTTGTGCTGAATGGAGCCGGCCTACCAGCTAATAATGTATATACGACAACACTACTATATAACTATGTGGATCATCGCCTACGCGAGATCATCAAAGAATTTCAATGACCAACAACGTGCTCACTCTATCTATTCTATATGGAAAAAACTCTTCCTCGGCAGTTTGATTATTTTGGGTGTTTAAAGTCGAACCAATAGCTTAATTCATATGGCGATTCTCCGGGAATTATTGCTGGAGGAAGACCCTGGGTGCCTATCCGAACAGTATTACAGACACAGACTGACACCCAGATAGAACCACCGACCTTCTGCAAACCAGCTGGATAGCTCTTCCTGAGGAGTGAGATAGTTCCAGCAATCCATTTATCCAACCTCTAAATTTAATACAAAATGATATAGTTTTAAGGGCTAAAGCTAGACTCTCAAAATAGGGAGAGGCATAAGGAAACAAGGGAGAAATTTGTTTACCCAGAGACACTATTTCTCCCTTGCTGCCTTCTAGTTTAAACCCTGGTTTTCATTAGAAGTTGTGAAAGATGAATAATGTGTGATTGGAAGAAATAATCTCCCTCAACTACCTTGCACGACTTCACAGTATTCTTAGCTCAGTGAGAAGTACTTGGCTGCGTTAACAAACTCCTCCCTTAAAAAGGACCCTTATATACCATAAACTTCTCCCTAATTTAAGGTATGGGAATTCAGGGTTCCCTCTGTCTGAATGTTTGTCTGCGCCACTTCTGTCGCCAATTGAAAAACACTGGAGGCAATTAAAAAGACTTGGAGCCAACTAAGAGCCATATAGTTCACAAATAAATATGTGAAGCCATGTATTTGACAAAACATGTGCCAAACAAATTTTATGTTTTAAAAAGTTGCGCCAAATATTTTTGCCAATTCACACATTTTAGTGCTAATATTTGTTTTTTTGTCGCAATTGGCGCCATTGGCAACCGACAGTGGGAACTTGTACATATTAAAATTTGTATTTGCTGTAGCTCACTTCTAGGCCATTATAGATTCATCCAAGATTTCAACCAAATCTGTTCCCACTTATCGCATTAATTAACATTATATTTTATTATCTTAAATTTCTATTTCTAAGAATCTTGTGTTTGGGCCAATAACGTGAAATAGAAAAAGAATCATTGTGGCAGTTCTTTTTTGTTCTTAATTTTAATGTTTGTTTGTTTGTTTGGGTTTTACGCCTGCATCAGCATCACATTTGGGTTATATCGCCGGCGGGCAGTTTACCTAACAACACATTTCCTGGGCAGGCTCCAACGAATAGCCAGTACTTGGTGCATCAATCTCCGTAAGAATCTTAATTTTCAAAATATTTATTTTGGTGTTTATTTTCTGTTTATATCTACAGGGTTCATTCTAGGTCAGAATTTTTGGGAGAAGTGAGAAAGCGTGTGATCGCTTCCTTAAATGGTGTTCATTAATATACTTCTGCAAAATAGGGTTAAAATGCACAGTACAACCATTAAATACAACATTTGAATAGAAGGAGTGCTTTATAATGGGCCAGTGTATCTTACTAGACACAATTTTGTTTGAAAATCGTAATTTTTTAAGGAGAAGTCAGAGCCAGAGGGTCCCTAGGGCGACAATTTCGCCCACATCACCCTCTAGAATGATCCCTGTATCTAGCACACCATGTACCCCTTTAACTATTATAATAGAATTTATACTGACCCTCTGGAAATATGTGGACCCATTTTCCGTTATTAAGTTCATCAACACAGAAGTTCATAGTCGTCTGGTATACCCCTGAGCCCCTGTGGAGGGGCAGCACCTTGCCCACAGACATACAGAAGGCACTGAATCTGTGCTTAAAGCACACGTCTTCTGCAGCAGTCGACCAGCGCAACTGATGAACATTCATCAAATTTCTCCACTTCAGGAAGTCTGAAATTATATCAATTATGACACTCTTTAACACTTGGCTCAACAGCCCTGTAACAGTATAACAGTAAACTACCGGTACTAATACCGATAGTTTACATCTCAGTTATCATTCTATCATTCTCATTCAACTAGTTCACAACGTGACCCCCCCCCCCCACCTCACCACAAAACATGTGAATACATTGTATCTCCCTATAAAGTATTTCTTGTTAATTATATAGCAATATCGTGTTCCCAACACATGGGATCTGTAGTCCAGTGGTAACATGCTGGACTGATAATCCAAGGATCACAGGTTCGATACACCGTCTGACCCTAATAAAATTAACACAGTCTTTCAGTTGGGACTTTAAACCGAGGTGTTACATAACATAAAACACACACATTGTTAATTATATAACATCAGATAATTTTAAATAGATATAATGACATATTTGGGTCAAATATTTGCTTCCTCCAAGTATTTTCCTCTGGGCAATTTAGATAGGTAGCCTACATATATATATATATATAATAATAATATTATAGTCTTAAATGAAGTTTTATAATTCATGAAATTTCTTCACAAAATGTTTTGGAAATGAAGATTTAATAGACAAAATTAAGAGGAAGTGGTAAGAAATTTCTAAAATTACAATTCTTATGGTGACATTGACATTTTATTCCACTCATTAGCTATTCCACCAAGACGTAGGGACATATGCAAGTTGTCTCACACATGGTTTATAAGCTTGCTTACACCAATTTGTTATGTCAACAACAGTCACATACAAATGTGTTTGTCTAGTAATAGGACATTCTGTTGTAGATAATATATTCCCTATTTTCATATTTATGTTGCTTGAAAGAAAAGCCTTCAATTAGTTACTTGTAAGTTGTACATTCAAAAACAATCTAAATTGAAAAAATTGTGGGTAATTAACTCCATTAACAAATTTATAAATATTGCACTTTAAATAAAGAACTTACAATAATTTAATGAATTTGAAAAATAGAAATACATGTATCAATCAGGAATGGTGACCTTCATACTTACTCCACAAAAGCGGGTCATCTAAGCGGCTTGTGTGATTGCTGACTGTGAGAAGACCTCGATTTTCACGTTGATCCAGTGTATTGATGAACTGGTCATGGTTATGTACTCGAGTACTGTTCAACGTCTTCCCTGAAACGTCATATTCAGCATCACTGCAATTACTGCTCATATTTAACATCGGTAGAAGCGCCTCATGACACCATTCATCCCAGTACTACAGCTAGGATTTGATACGGGCAGAGTGCTGATGGAAAATATGGCACTTCTAGGGGAGTGAGTGAGCATACATCTGTCCCCAGGAAAATTTTGTTTTCTAGATCATGTCTGGTTCATTCTTGATAGCATTTGATAGTATAAATACATATTCTATCACATAGTGTTATGAAATGTACATGTAAATTAGTAAGAACTGAAGAAATACAATTATAAAAAAATGTTTTTACTGTTTCTTTTAAATAAGAACCAGCGTTCATTCTAGGTCAGAATTTTTGGGAGAAGTGAGAAAGCGCGTGATCGCTTTCTTAAATGGTGTTCTTTAATATACTTCTGCAAAATAGGGTTAAAATGCACAGTACAACCATTAAATACAACATTTGAATAGAAGGAGTGCTTTATAATGGGCCAGTGTATCTTACTAGACAACATTTTGTATGAAAATGGTAAAAACCAAATAAATTTTTTTAGGGAGAAGTGGGCCCCCAGAGGGCGAAGTCAGGGTCCCTAGGGCGACAATTTCACCCACATCGCCCTCTAGAATGATCCCTGAGAACAGGGCGCCCAGGATTAGGGCATGGCACTCATGATCATGGGCCGGGCATGGTGCTCTTCTAAAATGGCCTAGCTGGAGCACTGAGTCCATTAGCAATACCATATACATTGACACATTAATAGTCAAATACTCGTAATAAATGTCAGAATATGTCAATAAGATAGTGATAATTTAAAGGCTAAAGCCTGTAATCTCCATGAAGGTGAGTAGAGATGCTGACTGTTTATCAAATGATTGTGATCAGGGCTTCTAAAATTTTCAAAACCAAATCGATCCAGGTCGAAATCGACAGTCAGGACACAACACATGTCCTTTTAATAGTTTGCAACCCTCCCCCATAAATTTGTAAGTAAACCCACTTTGCCTTCTTGCTTTACTTCTCAACAAGTTTGGCATGTTTTGTATGTATGTTCCTTTAATGTCAAACCCCTCGCATGGACTTAGACATGTTTTCCTGGGCAGGCTTAGCCGACCTAAGCGATTAACCAGTACTAAGAAATGTGTGTGAGGTGCCTTGCTCAATAACACTACATACGTGGTCTGAACGAGTATCAAACCCGGGACCGTTCGATTCCAAATCCGACGCTCTACTGAGGGTTGACTTCCTGCAGTATTGGTCCATTGATAGACACACACATTATTTAAATATTAATATGCATGCTATTTATTTATACAAATTTATTTTTAGCTCGATTGCGAAACAAGTTATTTCAACTTATATAAATCACTCTCGAGACCTCATTCCTGATGGAATCAGGGTTGGCAATTTCCCGGGAAATAAGAGTATTTCCCGGGACGGCGGGAAATACCGGGAAATACTGGGAAATACCGGGAAATACTGGGAAATAAGAATTTGGATACCGGGAAATAAGAATTTGGATGATTTTGGTGGTAAATACAGGTATATATACCATACAATTTCTATTACCCGGTGTACTGATTGTAGTATCATGTGTGCAGGATGAAAATGAACTGCTTTTGAAGAATATGACGAAAAATACAGGCATTCATAGTGGCATTTACGCATTGCTTATAATCTTTATATAAATGTTAGAGATCTAACATTATTGAGACTGTTCATTATTACTCTAATATACATTGTATACAAACACAGTTTAAGGAGTTTATACATACATTTATTGGAGGTATTTTAAATGTTTAATGTAGTAGGCAAAATGCAAATGTTTTTAGGATTATCCCTGAAATGTGTTCATAATATAGCTGTATTATTAAAATAATCAATTAGTTATTAAAGAAGTCAGAATCATAATTTGAGATGACCCACACTGTTTGTTTGTACACAATTTCAACACGTCACCAGTGCCCAGGAGCTTCTTCATGAGACCAAGCCGGAACTTGTACCCGAACTCCTCAACTACATGTCCGAGACACTGCCAATTCCTAAGGTGCTACAACAGGAATCCTCCATCAACAACTCGAAGCCAGCTGTATGGTGGTCATGTGTGGAGAGGTCGGGCGTGATCACCAAAGACTTCAGTCAGCTCGCCAGGAAATTGATGGTACTGCCAGCAAGTTCAGCCGCCATTGAACGTGTGTTCTCCAACTTCGGCATCATACAGACGAAACTACGCAACAGACTGGGCGTTGAGAAAGCAGCGAAGCTGGTGCTATGCTACTGCTTCCTGAGAGGTAGCGAGGAAATCGACTGGTGAAGACAGACTACTGGCTGAAGAAACATTCCAACAAGAAAAACGAAAAAATAAATGAAAAAAAAACAATAAAATAAAAAAACAATAAAACCCAAAAAAAACTGTTGTGGTTGCCAATGATGCCACCTGATGAGTACCCCTGGCAGGGACGAAATAGTTTAAGCACTTATAGAGTGGTAGCAATGCATAAAAATGAGCAAAAAACATGTTTGGAAGACACATAATCTTATTTCCCGGTATTTCCCACTTCTGGGCTTATTTCCCGGGGCGGGAATACCGGTATTTCCCGGCGGTATTTCCCGCCCCCGGTATTTCCCGGCCAACCCTGGATGGAATCCATCGCCACGAGGGAGAGAGAAGAGGCAATGTGGAATTTAAATACCTTGCCTAAGGGCACAATCGTAACGGCTCCAGTGGGGCTCGAACTCCGCACCTTTCGCACCTGAAGCGAACGCGCATCCACTGCGCTATCACGACTTCCACGATGCATGCTATTATCAGTGATTCTAATTTTATAGCTGATACCGTTATTTTATGTTATATAGTCGGTTCAAATGCTAACTCAGAGCTTGTGTTGTACTGTTGCTATCTTGCCGAGTCAAAAATAAAATTTTATCTTATCTTATCAAATAAAATGTATCTTATATTACATCAACTCAAGCTGTGTAGCAAAATCAATTTTCTAGAAACAAAACATTCCTGGAATTCACAAATGATATATACACATCCATCTAATGATTACCTCTCAATAAATGTAGCTACTATCCCTCACATAAGATGTACTACAACAAGTGTATATGTATACTTTTTTTTATTGTTGACATGTTGACCAGTGCATTACATCAATCAGAGTAATATAGCCCCCCTCCCACTCCCCAAATAAGATAACTTACCCCGATTTAGAGATGTGCCAAACCTGCTAAACTGTGGTGTTACTACACTGATCCAGCTCATTATCGAACTTGGTGAAAATTAGTTTGCTGCACACATTATCTTTTTTTGGTTTGTTTATTGTTGTTTTTTGTTTCTAAATTCTTATTATCTAAAATGTTGCTTAATCATTTCCCCCTTTTTCTATTAGTATCATTAAATTTAGTAAAGTACTAGCACAACTCTTGTATTCAGTCTCTTTGCTAATTACAATCTAGTCTTTTGGGGAGGGCCGTAACTAATGTTGTTAAAACTTGTGGCCCAACCCATTTGCTTCAACATATAATGACAATCCTTGAGCAAACAATGCCACGAATCATGCATTACGGATAGTTATACAAGTTTGTTCATTTGTTTTGTATTGTACACTGTATATATAGAATGCAATAAAATATTATTAAACTAAACACATTATCAGGTCTCTTATAATATAGCGACATTGCTGACAGACGACGCATGGTCGAACGTAATGAATGAATAGTGCTCATAATAGAAACCGTCAACACTGTGCTCATGTAAGCCAGTACCAAGAATGGTAAGAGTGTATGGCCTCTATTCTGTACGACACATAACCTTTAAACTTACCTATAAGTTTACTGATGGTGAGGAAAGTCGCACAAATAACTCTTGACGAATTATTCCAGGCTAAGCCTTTCCACCAAGTCTTAGGAGCATGCGCACGTAAGTGTTCGCTGTAATTTAGTTTCCACTGTCCCATTTCAGTTGACACTTCGTGGTTATCCAATACGTCCAATGTGTCAGTGTTTATAAAGTTTGTAAACATGTATTTGATCATGTATACATATATCGCTTACATCGTACACACAATTAAAATGTTGTCAAACCTCTATCTATGATAAAAACTGTATCTACGGTACGACTAATGCGCATTTGTTTGTTGCAATACCGTACATGATTTTCCGTATGATATTTAGCAGAAAGTGTGAACGTCGATATCATATTGATATTATATTTTACGAGGGATATTGACATTAGACTGTACTACACTACACCAGACTGCATTACACTACAATATAATAACAGGGAGGTCGGAAAGGGCAGAAACATGGAAACACCTACATATATCTATATCTCTAAGTTACGTGGTAGAGCCCACTAATGACATAACTAGTACACTGGTCTTCTTCTCTTATACATATAAGTATGAAATTATTTTCGGAATCCGAATGTATCCAACTTTTATTATTTGATTAGGATCTGTGTATTGCCTACAATGCACAGGATAAAACGTAGTCATATCTGAGAAACAGAATCCAAGTACTAGATCAGATCTAGCCTATGTTCTAGTATCACACTGTGCAGTTAATCAGAAAACAAATTTACTTTGTATCTATTACAAAGGAGTACATCAAATACTGAAGAAATATGACTCTGTCATTATATATAATTATATAGTGTATCTCCTGAAAGTGGTTTATACATATCGTAAGATGCATAGCTCTCAATATATTTTATGGCTAACATATAAAGAACCGTAGATGGGTGTAATTTGCCAGCATTCATTGCTTTCTCTGCGACCCATAATCCTTCAATTTTCTTCTTCACAAGTTCATTGTTTCTTCCTAATACCCATATTTAGTATGTTGGAAATCTATCTTCCTCTAATATCAAACCCCTCAATGTAGACATGTGAGCGGGACAATATTATCAGATATTTTAAACTACATCGGCGTGGATATCTCAAACAACCTGTCATGGGACGCGCATATGAATAGGTCAACAAAGAAAGCTACCCAAGCATAAGGGTTTCTACGTAGAAACACCAAGCTCAAACCCCTTAAATATATGGCTTACCAGACTCTAGTGAGACCCCAGCTGGAATACTTGTACGGTAGTTGGTGGCCCCACACCCAAACACTGATATATCAAGTTGAATGTGTCCAGCGAAGAGCAACCCGTTGGATAATTTATGCTGATTTCTATCATACCTCTAGTGTTACAGACATGCTCCATTCCCTGAATCAACGCAAACTAATATCTCCCATGTATTGACAATATGTTAACCCGTAGGCTATGCATGAACTTCATAAAGATCTGGTTGCTATCCCCATTGAGAAATACCTAGTTCCCCTCTCCCGTCATTGTCATTCCTTAGTAATAGGTTAATTACAGCAATAAACAGACTATTACACCTTTTCCATTTCCCCAAGAACCATTTCCCTCCTGACATTTCCCATCTACCTATAGTTATTAGCGGCGGAAGAAATTAATTGTTTACATATAATCTAACAGTAGTAGTCTGAAAGGGATTTAATCGCACCTGTTCGGTCGAGGAACATTGTACATACCAATATTTTACATTGTACATTGTAAATACCAATATTTTAGTAGCTGCTGTTTAGCTACATTCTTTTAAACTAATATTGACGCAATGGTGGAGGTATCCGTTAGGACACAGACCGTTTTTAACTTGTTTAGTATTACTACGTGTGTGAAGTGATTTTACGAGGTGAGGCAACTCGGTGTTCCATTCTTGGAAGGAGATACGGAGAAAAGAAGAAGAAAGAAGAACGAAGGAAAAGTTATGTAATTCTCGTACAATTCTAATATTAACATGACAGAATTTAACACTATCAGATTTTTTCACAGCGGCTCAAGCGACATAGCATGGTAAGCAGCCAGATTAACACTTATGCATCCATTAGTTGGTCTAGTTCATCGTTCATAGTTTCCACAATTATTTTTAATTGAGCAAATTGTCGTTAGGTATGTCTCCAATTGAAATGCCCAATATTTCAACCTCAAAGTTTTTCGACCACCAATAACTTCGTCACCCACATACGTCGACCCCAAAATCCACAGGTGGAACGAACGTAGCAGATCAGGTGTGTGAAACTTATTTTAGTCCAAAATAATGTAGCAGAGGTTAAACAACATGACTACGTAGGTAACAACTCTGTTTTAACGTTGCCACTGTTCATAAATTAATGTTAAACTAATAATTGGTAAAAAATCATGTTTGGCAAATTTGACCTGTTTGCCTTTGGGTTAGGCATCTGTTACCTTGTTCAGTTGTTTGGGTTCCAGGATAGTCGCCAGCAACATTTCCCCAGACTCAAATGTTTTGGGGTCATCGTTCTACCTCCCATTCATGTTGAACCATTTGCCGTGACCGAGACATCATTGACCACAGCATACAAATTATTGGGGTCATGACTTGTTAACAAAATTTGAGGGTCAAAATAATATTCCTGTAACAGTTTTTAATAAGGGAACATCATGTTGTATTTCCTTGATTTAAGACTACGAGTCTGTACACAATTATAATTACAGTAATGTGTTTAATATCTTGACATTTCATAATATTTATGACCTTTAGCTGTTTAGTACCAGCTAAAATACAAGCAAACTACAACTCCGAGGATTTCAGACAACTTTCGATGGTCGTATGACTATGAGGACGAACTTTTGAGAGCGTTTTGATCCGAGGACGTTAGACAACTTTCTGAATGTTGTTATGTTGTTCTTCAAATGTCTTAATCAGCAAAGGGAGTGACAAAAAGTGGCTGCTTACCAAATGTGGTTGCTTATTAAGGGTTAATTGTTGATCAAATTGTGTTGTCTTTTTATCTTCAGTTACCTGGGCTTATCAGAACAGACTGAAGCACTGGTTAGGCTTTCACCGTGACGTGATCAAAATTGTGATGGAATACACCGAAACATGGTTTCATCCACCAACGAACACATCGTCGCCCATATGGTCATTTTTTTCCTACCTACTATCCACATTCTTATCTTTGTTCAGCAAATTTTGGCTCGGTAAGTGTAAAATTTCTGCTACTAAAATGCTTAAGTAGACTGTGACTATTTGAATAATAGTTAATATATTTAATTGAGATGTTCCCTAACCCCAGAGGAGCTAGACAGAAGCCCTGATCCCTGATGTTTGAGGAGCCAGACTGTATGTCTTGTTCCCTGACCGTAGATGAGCCAGACTGAAACCATGTTCCCCTACCGTATAGGAGCTAGACTGAAACCCTGTTCCCTGACCCTAGAAGAGTCAGACTGAAGCCTTGTTCCATGACCCTAGAGGTGCTAGACTGAAGTCATGCTTCCTGACTCTAGAGGAGCCACGCTGAAGCTCTGTTCCATGACCCTAGAGGTGCTAGACTGAAGTCATGCTTCCTGACTCTAGAGGAGCCACGCTGAAGCTCTGTTCCCTGACTCCAGACTGAAACCCTGTTCACTGATGCTAGATGAGCCACTCTGAAGGTCTGTTTCTGATCATAGAGGAGCCAGATTGAAGCCCTGTTCCCTGATGCTAGAGGAGCCAGATTGAAGCCCTGGACCCTGACCTTAGAGGAGCTAAGCTGAAGACCTGTTCCCTGAGCTAGACAGATGGCCTACTTCATAGATCAAAACTCAAGCTAGACTGAAGCCGTTCCCTGACCGTAGAGGAGCTAGACTCTAACCCTGTTCTCTGACCTTAGAGGGGCCAGACTGAAGCCATGTTCCCTGACCATAGAGGAGCCAGGATGAAGCCATGTTCCCCTGACCCTAAAGGAGCCAGGTTTAAGCCCTGTTACCTGACATTCCCTGAAGCCCTCACACGAGATGAATCGGGCTCAATCCTTGTAACATGATCATAGAGGAACCATGTTAAAGCCATATTCCTTGACTCTAGAGAAGCAAGAAGGAAGCACTGTTCTCTGAGTCTAGAGGAGTAAGACCAAATTTCCTGATCGCTGGCCTGGATGAGACTAGACTGAAGTCCACTACCCTGACTCTTAGAGGAGCCATGCTGAATCCCTGACCCTAGAGTATCCAGAAGGAAGGCCTGTTTCCTGACCCTAAAAGAGCCAGACAGAAACACTGTTCTCTGAGTCTAGAGGAACCAGACTGAATTTCCTGATCACTGACCTAGAGGAGCCAGGTTGAAGTCCTGTAACCCCCTGACGCTTGAGGAGCCATGCTGAATTCCTGTTCCCTGACCTCGAGGAGCCATGCTGAATTCCTGTTCCCTGACCTCGAGGAGCCATGCTGAATCCCTGTTCCCTGACGAGCCAGGCTGAAGCCCTGTTCCCTGACGAGCCAGACTGAAGCCCTGTTCCCTGACCCCGAGGAGCCAGGCTGAATCCCTATTTACTGACCCCGAGGAGCCAGGCTGAATCCCTGTTTACTGACCTCGAGGAGCCAGGCTGAATACCTGACCCTGGGGAGCCAGGCTGAATCCCTGTTCCCTGACGAGCCAGGCTGAATCCCTGTTTACTGACCCTGGGGAGCCAGGTTGAATCCCTGATCCTAGAGGATCCAGGTTGTTTCCCGTTAATCATTATTATATTTGCATGTTTTTGGTTGTTTTGTTTTGCTTGACAGGTGTTGTTTAGTTTAATAATGTCAAATGGATATTAGTTGCATCTCGACAATTTATTGTTGATGTTAGACATTTGTTTGTTGTAATAATCCAAATGCCAGATCCAGAAACATCTATATAATTTTCATGCTAATCAAGAAGAGATTTAGCATTAAACATTAATGTAAGTGTATGTCATTTTAATGTTGTTTCAGGTGTATTGAATAGGCCGTTGTATTACAATAGAAAACAGTTTTTGTCATTGTTGGAAAAGCGACCCGAAGGGAGAGGTCTTCTAACTGTTAGCAACCATTACTCATGCTTGGATGATCCGTTACTATGGGGTAAGCCACCATGTTCCTTAGCAACCATTACTTGTGATTGGATGATCCGTTGCTATGTGGTAAGCTACTATGTTCCTTAGCAATCATTACTTGTGATTGGATGATCCATTGCTATGTGGTAAGTTACTATTGTCCTTAGCAACCAGTATTCATGCTTGGATGATCCGTTATTATGGGGTAAGATACTATGTTCTTTAGCAACCATTACTCAAGCTTGGGATATCCATTACTACAGGGTAAGCCACCAAGTTCCTTAGCAACCATTACTCAAGCTTGGATGATCCATTACTACGGGGTAAGCCACCAAGTTCTTTAGCAACCATTACTCAAGCTTGAATGATCCATTACTACGGGGTAAGCCACTATGTTCCTTAGTAACCATTACTCAAGCTTGGATAATTCATTACTATGGGGTAAGCCAAAATATGTTCCTTGGCAACCATTTCTCATACTTGGATGATCCATTACTATGGGATTCGATATTATGTTCTTAGCAACCATTACTCCTGGTTGGATGTTCTGTTAATATGGGGGGTAAACCACTATGTACTTAACAATCATTACTTGTACTCTGATGATCCGTTACTATGGGGGTAAGCTACTATGTTCCATAGCAACCATTACTTGTAATGGATGATACTCGTAATGGATGAGCATTACAATGGTGGTGAGCAGCTATGTTCCTTAGTTACCATTACTCATGCCTGGTTGATCCGTTATTAACATCCAGATGTTACCTTTTCGCCTCATGCCACATAATATACGTTCATATTGTCCCATTCAGATTGCATTGTTGTTTTCTTCCCATTTGATAGACTTTTCATCAACATTTCCTTAAAAATATTATCAGGAAGTCTTTGTTTTGGCTGATTGACTTTAGCCAGAAAAACTTGTCCAGAGTAAAGTGTTGTCATGTACATGTAATGACCTATAATATTACACAATCTAACATTAAATGGAAGATAAGTGCAAGGGAGAGTTGGGATTAAAAATAGGCAGACCCTCCATGCTTGCCACTATCAATAATTAGCAAATTTGGTAAAAAGTAAATGAAAAACTGCACACTTTGGATTTATAATTAATTTATATTTGTTAATGAAATACTGGTTTTTGATTAAGAAATGCTGGCTTTTGAATGGTTCATAGCAAACTGTAAACATGTATTTTGAGATTTTGACATTGCATTTGTAGGTTTAAGGAAATGGAAGCATGCAGCGTATCCAAAATACCTGAGATGGACTCCTTCGGCACATAATATCTGTTTTACCAATTATAGGAATTCATTGTTCTTCTCTCTTGGAAGGTAGTATGATTTGAATATCACTGTTTGTATGATTGACATTTGTCCATCTGTCATTCCATGGACCTTTGCCTTGTAAACATTGGAGCATGGCATGTCCAGTTTTCAATGGATTTTGTAATTCTTTCCTGTTACGAAGCATGGAGAAGGACGGTGGTTCTACCCAGGTGCCTGTCAGTGGCTGAAATACTGCTCGAATGGGCACCCAGGGTCTTCCTCCACCAATAATAAGTGGAGAGGTGCCATGTGACATAAGCTGCTTGTGTGATTTTAAGCCTACAAAACAAGCAAGCAAACAATGGATTTGTTCAAAGTTGACAACAAGTGGTAAAGTCTTGCTCTCAGAAGACTAGTAACCCATGACATTCTCGCCACCTTGTTTGTCCATGATTACTTCTCAAAAACAGTACGGTGAAATTTGTTGAAACTTGGTGTGGAGCATCGGGGAAATTGTTATGTCAAATATAGTTAAATTTGTTCCCCAAATCCAAATCCAAAATGGCTGCCATGGTGACCATCTTATAGTTTTTCCGACTTCCTGTTCAGAAAGATGAAATTGTACTTGCGAGTGTCCTCATATTGTATGCCAGTTATTTTAATGAACTATTCTAAACATAATATTGTCGCATTAACACATTGAATAAATAAAATCACATTTGCAAACAACATAGATCCAGATCAGCTGTGGCGTAATGCCACTTCTGATCAGATCTATATTGTTTGCTATTCAGCCAAGTGGTCCGGGAAATGTTTTAAGTTTACAAGACCAAATGAATGTCCGATATTTTCAAAACAATTTTTTTTTTTTTTTTGAAACAACCATTGACATAAAGCACTGAATATATTGTGGATGTGTGAGGTTAACAATGTTAAGGGATTAGATATAAGGATACATAAAATGAACAATATTTGATATATTTATCATTTTTGGTTCACTTTCAAGTTGACCAGTTTTGCTATTACAGATGCATTCCTGTTGCCATGGTTATTGGTACCTAACATTTGTGTTGCCGTTATAGATATATCCATGTTGCCATGGTGATTGGTACCTATTATATGGTTTGCTGTTATAGATGCATCCCTGTTGCCATGGTGATGGGTACCTAACATTTGTTTTGCTGTTACAGATGTATCCCTGTTGCCGTGGTGATGAGTACCTAACATTTGTTTTGCTGTTACAGATGTATCCCTGTTGCTGTGGTGATGGATATTTAACATTTGTTTTGCTGTTACAGATGTATCCCTGTTGCCGTGGTGATGAGTACCTAACATTTGTTTTGCTGTTACAGATGTATCCCTGTTGCTGTGGTGATGGATATTTAACATTTGTTTTGCTGTTACAGATGTATCACTGTTGCCGTGGTGATGGATACCTAACATTTGTTTTGCTGTTACAGATGTATCACTGTTGCCGTGGTGATGGATACCTACCATTTGTTTTGTTGTTACAGATGTATCACTGTTGCTGTGGTGATGGATACCTAACATTTGTTTTGCCTTACAGATGTATCACTGTTGCCATGGTGATGGATACCTAACATTTGTTTTGCCTTACAGATGTATCACTGTTGCCGTGGTGATGGGTACCTAACATTTGTTTTGTTGTTACAGATGTATCATTGTTGCTGTGGTATAGTGATGAGTACCTAACATATGTTTTGCTGTTATAGATGTGTCCCTGTTATCCGTGGTGATGGAGTGTACCAGAGGGGAATAGATTACTGTATAAATAAACTCGACCATGGCGAATGGGTCCATATATTTCCTGAAGGTATGTGGTACTTACCTCGGATATTAACTCTTTGCACGTTAGCGGTGAAAATAATGGTGAAACATGTCATGGAATGTCATTAGAATTGTGTTGTCTCATCAGGATCTGCACTTTTTGCCAGTAATATTACTATTTTTAGACAAAATTACTCATTTTGATAAATGAACTGGTCCAAATGTAATTTTCTTATTAATATATTGGTCTAAAATATCATGGACCAATCCATGTCAGTTACTTGGGGTTGAATGGGTTAATACTTCACCTCTTTGAAATCCAGATCAGCCATTCTCTATGTTGTTTGCTAATAATAGCATCTGATCTGGCTAGCTGTTTGCAAAAACAAATTGTTCTCGTTTCCAGCACGGTAAGGGTTAAGTTTAAAATTCAGTCTATAGCACATAGGGGACAACAGAATGAATACGGAAAATCAGTTCTACTTCGTACCAATTAAATATTTTCTTGACAAAAATCAATGACTTGTCCACTTTGTACGATTTCAATATTTCTCAGTACAGCATATGCTAGCTTTGTTTTATGTACTTTTCATCAATTACAGGGCTATTTTGGACGTTACTGATCATTTTCAATATAGTGGACGAGGGTCCATTTGATGAACTTTAGTTTGATATTTACGGCGCTAAATATCCATTAGATAACATTTCTGACAAATGATTAACTTTAGAACATCTACTTTCCATTGATATACAGTCTACATCCGTTATGTTAAAGTCGGTTATGTCGAATTCTCCTGTTATCTCGAAGTCGGGTCAAAGTCCCATTTCAGACACTATCATTTTACATATAACTGGATCTGTTTATATCAAATTTCGTTAAGTCAAATTTCGGTTATGTCAGTCTGACAGAATTCGACATAGCGGATGTAGAATGTATACTGTATGTTTGAATCATTGTGGAACCTCCATGATGTAATGGATGCAGTGTCTGTCTTGTATCCTAGAGGTTGCGAGTTAAAGCACCACCAGAACCACAAGGCAAGATGCATTGCCTGTTTCTCTCTATGGGCGATGGATCCCATCAGGAATGAGGTATCGAGAGCAATTAATCTAATGTTGTAAGAACTTGTTTCGCAATCGAGCTAAAATTAATTTGTGTGATATTTTATTCAAACACTACCTACCGTACCTTTAAGCGACACTACATCAGAGAAAATGCAAATTTCTACAGAATGTATTGTCCTATTATATTGTACAATTATTTTCCAAATATTTGCCTCAAAAACTGAGTATTTCAACTAATAAACAAGCGTCGTATACGCGGTTTGGTGACATAACAAAATAATGTAAATAGGGTCGACATCCATGCGTAATGCAACTCGTGTATCCTGAATAACACGATTTATGGTACAGATTTACTGTTACATCTCACATTTGTGCCTGTGCATATTTATTTGTAGACTAATCTTAGTTAAATTATCTCTAAACGACATTATCTCGCGTTTAGTATTGACTCCGATGACAAATAAACGGCAATTCAGGAGCGTTGATGATCGTTATATGAAATCATACTTCCAATTTTGAAAGTTTGTAGACCACAAACACACTGTTTATTGATTCAATGTTAGTGTTTGAAAGTGTTCGGAAGAATGTGTAGTAGTAATGCATATATACGTGAAAAAATGCATTGTAATGCCGCTTTAAGTCCACCTAATTATCTGATTTCTTGCCATTGTATTGTGTCAAAACCTAGCCAGAAACCATCACGGATTTATATACTGTTGCTTTTGTCAGTGTGTCAAATGAAAACAAAAACAAACGTTTTATGACAGTATGACAGTTTATTTCATGTTTTATCATTATTTGCAAATATTCCATTTATTTATTTGTTCTAAATAGTCACATGTAGCGGTCACATATAATAACCTGTATTAAGCTGCCAGTTACAACATTCCCAATGTTGCAATTTGTTCAACACTTAACCTCTATTGGGCAGCCATTTTGACTTGACTAAGACATATTTCATCACTTCCCTTGGCTGGCTATTTTATTTGAGTAGTGTACAGTAAAACCTGTGTTAGTGGTCACCTATGAAGCAGCCAACCTGTATTAAGCAGCCAGTTTCCAGATTCTCATTATGTTGTTTTATTATACAGTTGACCTCTATTAAACAGCCACCTGTGCTAAGCAGCCACTTTTTGTGATTCCCTTGGCTGGCTGCTTAAGACGGGGTTGACTGTAATAGTATTCTAGTATTGTAAAGAATATTGTGTTATTTTGTGCCATCATGGTTAATATGGTTTCAGATTGTGTTATTTTGTGCCATCATGGTTGATATGGTTTCAGATTGTGTTATTTTGTGCCATCATGGTTGATATGGTTTCAGATTGTGTTATTTTGTGCCATCATGGTTGACATGGTTTCAGATTGTGTTATTTTGTGCCATCATGGTTGATATGGTTTCAGATTGTGTTATTTTGTGCCATCATCGTTACTATGGTTTCAGATTGTGTTATTATGTGCCATCATGGTTGATATGGTTTCAGATTGTGTTATTTTGTGCCATCATCGTTACTATGGTTTCAGATTGTGTTATTTTGTGCCATCATCGTTACTATGGTTTCAGATTGTGTTATTTTATGCCATCATGGTTGATATGGTTTCAGATATTGTTTGAGTGGTAACCAATAAATGCATATTTGTTTCTGTTACAGGAAAAGTGAACGAGTTTCAGGAGAGGATACGGTTAAAATGGGGTAGGTACTTTTCAGATGTTTTTGCCTCTCTGGAGCCGTTAGGATTGTGTCCTTAGGCAAGGCACTTAAATTCCACATTGCCTCTTCTCTGTCCGTCCCCTCATGGCGATGGATTCCATCAGGAATGATGTCTCGAGAGCGATTAATGTAATGTTGTAAAAATCTATCGCAAAATCAAGCTAAAATAAATTTATATAAACTAAACTTGTGTCTGTATGACTCAATAATGTGTCTGCATGACTCAATAATGTGTCTGTATGACTCGATAATGTGACTGTATGACTCGATAATGTGACTGTATGACTCAAACTTGCATCTACATGACTCGATAATGTGTCTGTATGACTCGATAATGTGACTGTATGACTCGATAATGTGACTGTATGACTCAATAATGTGTCTGTATGACTCAAACTTCATCAGAAATTTTGGCAAGGAATTAATTTTTGCTTTCTAGTGCGAAAATATTAGTACTTTACTTTACAGTAGAGAATGTATTATAAAATAAATATGCCTGTGTTGTGCATTTATTTATCATTGCTACCCGTTTGCCCACATAGACTACATCTTTACTGCAAATACCACGGTTAAAAATACCATCCAGGGTCTCCGTGGCCGAATGGTTACTGTTGTTGCCTTTAAATCACTTGCCCCTCACCTCTGTAGGTTCGAAACCCACTGGAGGTGTTGTATATTCAGTTGAGGATTCTATCCAGCTGGCTTGTGGTAGGTCGGTGGTTCTACCTGTGTGCCTGAAATACTGCTCGGATGGGCGTCCGGCAGCTTACTGCACCACTAATAGCTGGAGAGTCGCCATATGACTTAAGTTGGCGAGACGTTAAACCCAAAAAAATCAAACAAATAATGTACCATCCAAATAACTACGATATTAGTCATTTTAGTATTGTTTAGCCAGAGATCAAACCTACAGTCAATGGATTACTTTTAGTATGGTATAACGGTTGATTGAACGTCGTCGAATGTGATAGACCTCCGATAGTTCTGCCCATATTGTTGTATTTACAGGTGTTGGTAGACTGGTAGCGGAATGTGATAGACCTCCGATAGTTCTGCCCATATATCATATTGGTGTATTTACAGGTGTTGGCAGACTGGTAGCGGAATGTGATAGACCTCCGATAGTTCTGCCCATATTGTTGTATTTACAGGTGTTGGTAGACTGGTAGCGGAATGTGATAGACCTTCAATAGTTCTGCCCATATATCATATTGGTGTATTTACAGGTGTTGGCAGACTGGTAGCGGAATGTGATAGACCTCCGATAGTTCTGCCCATATTGGTGTATTTACAGGTGTTGGCAGACTGGTAGCGGAATGTGATAGACCTCCGATAGTTCTGCCCATATATCATATTGGTGTATTTACAGGTGTTGGCAGACTGGTAGCGGAATGTGATATACCTCCGATAGTTCTGCCTATATATCATATTGGTAAGTACAACTGAACGTGATGAGAAAATATACGTGATTTTGCAGTTTCAACAGTTTAGGACTTGTCTATAATTTATGACCTTCGCAGTACATGGTTTGGTTAAAATGTTCCTCTGTCGAGTTGTTCCTGTGTTTATTTGTTCCTCTGTCGAGTTGTTCCTGTGTTTATTTGTTCCTCGGTCATATAGTACACACGGCATATCACATTTCACTGTTCATATTCATGTAGCGTATAATACACACACACACACACCATATAATACACACAACATATCACATTTCAATGTTCATATTCACATAGCGTATAATACACACACACCATATCCAATGTGTCCGCCTCCGTGGTCGAGTGGTTAAGGTTGCTGACTTGTATACCACTGTAACCTATCGTCACTGATGGTCACGGGTTCGAGCCCCGCTTAGACCGTGTCTCATTTATATGAAAACGTTGGCAGTTTCTTACGGAGGTTGGTGCACCCAAGTACTGGTTAACCGCTGGAGCCTGCCCAGGAAAGGTGTTGTTAGGTAAACTGCCCGCCGGCGATATAGCCCAAAATGGTGCTGATGCAGGCGTAAAACCCGAAATATAATATAACCATATCCAATGTGAATGCGATCAATATACACTGTTTGATATTATACCTCAGCTGGTTGTAGCAAAACTTCTGCCATTGTTGTGCCATGTGTACATTTGTGTTTAATGTTTCAGGATTAGATGATATTCTTCCAAACAAAAAGCCGTACATTCCTCAAATTGGAAAGGTACTATACTTATAAACATTATATAATAAGAGGATATTTGTTTGTTTCTGTGTATGGTCAAATTTATATTTCACCAAATGAACATTGAAAGCATTATCACAAGTGATAAAAATAGCTTTCTACAGTGTATGTTCATAAACCACAAGTGATAAAAATAGCTTTCTACAGGGTATGTTCATAAACCACAAGTTATAAAAATAGCTTTCTACAGGGTATGTTCATAAACCACAAGTGATAAAAATAGCTTTCTACTGGGTATGTTCATAAACCACAAGTGATAAAAATAGCTTTCTACAGTGTATGTTCATAAACCACAAGTGATAAAAATAGCTTTCTACAGTGTATGTTCATAAACCACAAGTGATAAAAATAGCTTTCTACAGGGTATGTTCATAAACCACAAGTGATAAAAATAGCTTTCTACAGTGTATGTTCATAAAACCACAAGTGATAAAAATAGCTTTCTACAGTGTATGTTCATAAACCACAAGTGATAAAAATAGCTTTCTACAGTGTATGTTCATAAACCACAAGTGATAAAAATAGCTTTCTACTGGGTATGTTCATAAATCACAAGTGATAAAAATAGCTTTCTACAGGGTATGTTCATAAACCACAAGTTATAAAAATAGCTTTCTACTGGGTATGTTCATAAACCACAAGTTATAAAAATAGCTTTCTACTGGGTATGTTCATAAACCACAAGTTATAAAAATAGCTTTCTACAGGGTATGTTCATAAACCACAAGTTATAAAAATAGCTTTCTACAGGGTATGTTCATAAAGTGAAATATTATTTGATCATTCATTTAAGCAAAGAAATTTTCTTTTTATTTTAGGCTGAAGTGTTTTTATGATAGAGAAAGATGCAACTGTGAGCTAAATGATACTAGTCCTGTCTTTAGACAACCATAAATGACGTCATAAATTACTGAAAGGGTTCACGTTGATAATATTTCAAACTGCAGTGACTGGAACCCGCATATTTAATTTCTCACTGCTATATTAAAATATGTTATTCCACTGCTTTCAACTTTCATATTTTGGAAAGCATGAAGTAATAGTCTTTATTTTAATAAGGTAGCTGATAAGACAGTAGCATAGTGTACAGCTTTTATTATGATTTATAGCAGAAAGTCTGGTATACTGTTTTGCAGATGTCCGTCACGTTTTTGTGTCCGCCTTTCAAATACAGTCAAACTTGATGCCCGTGAATAATGGTTTGAGTCCAGGATAGTCAGTGGAGTGACCAATGATATTTAGAACTGACGTTCAATATGCTTGAAGTTTTGTATTTCGATAACATTACCTTATGTTGATTAAGTTCCATTGTACAACATTATACTATAGTATATTTCGTGGCGTAACTATGTACTTTGGTTATAATTATTGTGTATATGCATTAATGCTATAGTGTTAAGAAATTTAAGAGGGCCCTAATGAAGATTAGTTCAGAACCAATTAGGTCACCCTCTATAAATAAAGAAATCTATCTACGGTATCTATATACATGTTGTGTACTGGTTTATACAATGAACCTATATCATTCTCTCGTGTTCATATGATGGCGTTTCATAATCGTGTTTGATTAAATTGATGTTATAATCCCTGCTAAATATTAGAATATCGATGACACTGTCACTTTCCTTGTGTGGCTTATAACACTTTCTGAGAGTTTCACATGCAAGCATTGCTTCGAAGATTGATGGAGGTGTGTAAGTTCTTTTTGTGCGCCGTTTTCCGGAAGTCAATGTAGGTATCCCCCCGCCCCCCGTTGCAGTATCCTTTGCCAAGTTGCTCGGCAACTAGATCACGGTTATGGAAGAATTGATGAAGAGAAGACAAAATTGGTTGTTTCTATTGAGATGTCGTAATGTTTAGTACCAATTTTAAATATGGATAAAAAAAGCTGCCCTGAAATAAAATGTGATGCTACTTTCAGAATGTGACTATATTGGTGGGAGATCCCATAGATTATACGGATGATCTCGTCATGTTGAACAATCACGATAAAGATCTGGTAAGATTTGCAATTCAATGAATCTTAACTCTTCATGTTTTTCTCTCTGCTGGTTCCTGCCTGTGTGCATCCATTAACATAAAACATTAACTAACATACATGTTGCCCAAGTGCTTACTGTCACCCACTTCAAATCATTTGCCTATCACTGCTGGTTCGAATCCCACTGGGGGTGTCAAATTCTTTGTGGGGAAGCTAGCCAGTTGGCTTGCGGAAGGTCAGTGGTTCTATCTTGTTCAGGGGTCTTCCGTCATCAATAATATCTTGAAAGTCGCAATGTGACCTGAGCTGTTGGTGCGACTTTATATCCCCAAAACAAACAAGTTATCGGGTTTCTGTGGCCAAGTGGTTACGGTTGTTGACTTGAAAGCACTTGCCCCAAACTGCTGTAGATTCAAATCCCGATGGGGGTGTCAAATTGTTTCATGTGAAGAAGCTATGCAGCTGGTCTGCAGAGAGTCGGTGGTTCTACCCGGGTGCCAGTCCATGCCCGCAATATTCCAATAATGGGCTGGAGGTGCCAAATGACCTGAATTGTTGTTGTCTTTAAACCCAGAATCAAAACAAACCCGTCAAATGATATTTTCTTTACAGACGGAGAAGCGAAAATACATCACGGATGACATACAGGAGAAATTATTTGCACTACGAGTGAGAGCCGAACAATTACATGCGGACAGGAGAACTTCAGCGCCCAGATAGAACAACCTGCTTACCTGCATGTCTTTCATGGATCTTAACTTGGCGTGTCTCAGGGATTGTTGTGAAGAAATTACTCACGAGTACACAACGACTGAGACGTGGACTGTACATATTTACATAGTTATATCGCCGACTCCCCATACTCTGTGAAGGAGATGTAGTTTTTGCCCCCCGTTTGTCAGTTGCACTTTTGTTGCTGCTAGATAACTTTAATTCATTATAGGAACTAGCCATAAATACAAGAGCATTGATCATACCGTTCTAATCCACAAGTTTGAGTCATACAGACACATTATTGAGTCATGTAGATGCAAGTTTGAGTCATACAGACACATTATTGAGTCATGTAGACGCAAGTTTGAGTCATACAGTCACATTATTGAGTCATGTAGACGCAAGTTTGAGTCATACAGACACATTATTGAGTCATGTAGACGCAAGTTTGAGTCATACAGTCACATTATTGAGTCATGTAGACGCAAGTTTGAGTCATACAGACACATTATTGAGTCATGTAGACGCAAGTTTGAGTCATACAGTCACATTATTGAGTCATGTAGACGCAAGTTTGAGTCATACAGACACATTATTGAGTCATGTAGACGCAAGTTTGAGTCATACAGTCACATTATTGAGTCATGTAGACGCAAGTTTGAGTCATACAGACACATTATTGAGTCATGTAGACGCAAGTTTGAGTCATACAGTCACATTATTGAGTCATGTAGACGCAAGTTTGAGTCATACAGACACATTATTGAGTCATGTAGACGCAAGTTTGAGTCATACAGTCACATTATTGAGTCATGTAGACGCAAGTTTGAGTCATACAGACACATTATTGAGTCATGTAGACGCAAGTTTGAGTCATACAGACACATTATTGAGTCATGTAGATGCAAGTTTGAGTCATACAGACACATTATTGAGTCATGTAGATGCAAGTTTGAGTCATACAGACACATTATTGAGTCATGTAGACGCAAGTTTGAGTCATACAGACACATTATTGAGTCATGTAGATGCAAGTTTGAGTCATACAGACACATTATTGAGTCATGTAGACGCAAGTTTGAGTCATACAGACACATTATTGAGTCATGTAGATGCAAGTTTGAGTCATACAGACACATTATTGAGTCATGTAGACGCAAGTTTGAGTCATACAGACACATTATTGAGTCATGTAGATGCAAGTTTGAGTCATACAGACACATTATTGAGTCATGTAGACGCAAGTTTGAGTCATACAGACACATTATTGAGTCATGTAGATGCAAGTTTGAGTCATACAGACACATTATTGAGTCATGTAGATGCAAGTTTGAGTCATACAGACACATTATTGAGTCATGTAGACGCAAGTTTGAGTCATACAGACACATTATTGAGTCATGTAGATGCAAGTTTGAGTCATACAGTCACATTATTGAGTAATGTAGCCGCAAGTTTAGTTTATACAAATTTATTTTAGCGCGATTGCGATAGATTTTTACAACATTACATTAATTGCTCTCGAGACATCATTCCTGATGGAATCCATCGCCATGAGGGATAGAGAAGAGGCAATGTGGAATTTAAGTGCCTTGCCTAAGGACAATCATTATGGCTCCAGCTGGGCAAAAACTCTGCACACCTGAAGCAAACACATTACCACTGCGCTATCACGACATCCACACATGTTTGAGACATGCAGACGGCATATTATATTGTTTTGGCTTTTTTCTTTTTTTTTGTAGTGTTTGTTTTGCTTATTATTGCAGTAGATTAGTGTGTGTGTGGGGGGGGGGGGGGCTGTAGGGTGTGTTATCATTCTAACCAAATAATTGCATTACAGTAACAAGTTTTCGTAAAAAATGGATAAGATCCTTTAATTAATTTCTTGGAATTCAAGATAAGTTTTAGCGAACCTGGAATAAAGAATAGGATTTGGGAAGTAGTAATGTTATAATAAACAACCAGTTTACTTATTTACCAGGTATAATTATCAGCCATTAATCACAGCATGCTACATATAACAGCTATTGTGTGTATTAACAGCTATCGTGGGTATTCCGCATTGTTTATAATATGTATATTTGTATACCGGTGGATAAGCATTTGTTATTTCAATTTTGTCACTACTATATTAGTAGTGGGTGGGGTAATATAAAAATATATTTTTTGATTACAGCTTTCATATAGTCCTACAGCTTTCATCTTGTCTTACAGCTTTCATCTCGTTGAACGGCTTTCATCTTGTCCTACAGCTTTCATCTCGTTATACGGCTTTCATCTTGTCCCATCTTCCATAAACAATATCAAGTAGTCAAGTGCATATTGTCGTCACTTTCAGGTCCTATTACTTTTTCCGGAGTTTTACCTCCGTTTGTGCATCACTATTTTACAGTAATTACCGCCGTTGGATAGGCGCAACATGAATACTCATGAAATAAGATGGTCCGCCTCCGTGGTCGAGTGGTTACGGTCACTGACTTGTATACCACTGTAACCTATCATCACTGATGGTCACTGGTTCGAGCCCCGCTCAGGCCGTGTCTCATTTATATGAAAAAGTTGGCAGTTTCTTATGGAGGTTGGTGCACCCAAGTACTGGTTAACCGCTGGAGCCTGCCCAGGAAAGGTGTTGTTAAGTAAACTGCCCGCCGGCGATATAGCCCGAAATGGTGCTGATGCAGGCGTAAAACCCGAAATATATATATACTCATGAAATCAACTTTAAGCTGCAATGATTTTGTCGTAGACTGTAGGCCATAGAGTAATATTAGTATCATATGTTATTTCTGTTGAATTCAAAGAAAACTTAAAAATATATATACATGTACTGCAGCACCCCTCTTACAAGAGCGGCATTGTGGAATCAAGGTGCCTTCCCTCTTACAAGAGAGGCATTGTGGAATCAAAGTGCCTTCCCTCTTACAAGAGAGGCATTGTGGAATCAAAGTGCCTTCCCTCTTACAAGAGAGGCATTGTGGAATCAAGGTGCCTTCCCTCTTACAAGAGAGGCATTGTGGAATCAAGGTGCCTTCCCTCTTACAAGAGAGGCATTGTGGAATCAAAGTGCCTTCCCTCTTACAAGAGAGGCATTATGGAATCAAGGTGCCTTCCCTAAGAGCACAATCATAGCAGCTACAGTGTGGAGGGGGGTTGACTCGAGTAGCGAACACGACTGTATAATTATGTGTGAACCTATAACCAACGTGTATTATTGTATGAGAACCTGTTGCCAATGTCTAGATCATTTGCATTGATGCACTGTGTGAAAGAATTCTGTGGATATTGTGAATTCTATATTACGTAAGAAAGTTTGTTAAAGTGCCTTTCAGTTCGTCTGAACTATAGATCTCGGGGGGTAAGCTAGTATAGATCAGTTGTGCCGACATCCGTTGTACACACACAGTTCCTTTAAACAATTCAACATGAGTTTGATTGGCTAATTTTGATGAAACTTTGTGTGGAGTATCAATTAGTAGAACTCGATGAACTTCCGATTCAGTATCTAACGGTCACCATAGCCGCCATTTCGACCTATTTTCCCAAAATGCCGCTATAACGCATCTGGATGAAAAAAATTAGCTACTTTAACTCTGCATGCTGGGTAAAATAAATGTTATTAATATTTCAAATGAATTGTGTGCATTCATGTATGTGTTTTTCTTAATTTTTATCTGAAAACTCTGGAAATATGTGTGGAATTTCATTAGAATTGTATTGTTCTGACACAATTCCAATAAAATTGCACGACATATTTAACTGTTATTTTCACCGTTGGGGTGCAAAGAGTTAAAAGTATTGCTAATCTGAAATCCAAGACGAGCAGTCATGTTGAATAAATGTTTGTTCTTCAACCTAAACCCAAGAATCTCTGGACCATATACATGTACAACTGAGTCTTATTGCTCTAAATTTGCATTTGTGGGGGAGACGTGAATATCACTGAATTTTGCCGTTTTCATTGTATAACATTATATAAGTTATAGTCAAACCTGGTTTTAGCAGGCAGAAAATGGCTGCTCAATAGGGATGAAACATGTAATAACATGCTAGTTATGGAATTGGAAGCTGGTTGCTTTATAGAGGTGACTGGTCACACAGGTTTGACTGTATATACACATAATGCTTCCGCGCGATGAACACTCGATTTAAATAAAGAGTTCTATTAAAGCATTATTTGTTTATAAAAATAAAACTTGAAATACAAATTCTAATGTTGTCGTTGCTGAAATCAAGGTGTTTTCATTTTTGATTACATTTTCAGGGAAATGGTTTTCTCGTGACTCCAGCAATTGTGCTAAGCACAAATAGAGAAGCATACCACCTTTGTAGTGTTGTGCAGGCCTGACATGGACCTGGGTGTTGTGCAGGCCTGACATGGACCCGAGTGTTGTGCAGGCCTGACCCGAGTGTTGTGCAGGCCGGACATGGGTGTTGTGCAGGCCTGACATGGACCAGAGTGTTGTGCAGGCCTGACATGGACCTGGGTGTTGTGCAGGCCTGACATGGACCTGGGTGTTGTGCATGCCTGACATGGACCCTGGGTGTTGTGCAGGCCGGACCTGGGTGTTGTGCAGGCCTGACATGGACCTGGGTGTTGTGCAGGCCTGACATGGACCTGGGTGTTGTGCAGGCCTGACATGGACCTGGGTGTTGTGTATGCCATGTACCTGTCTGGGTGTTGAGCAGGCCTGACATGGACCTGGGCATTGTGTATGCCATGGACCTGACCTGGGTGTTATGCCTGACATGGACCTGGATGTTGTGCCCGACATGGACCTGGGTGTTGTTATTTAATTTCTTAGTCCTTTTTAGTTTCACCATATGACCCCAAGCTACTGGTGCAACTTAAAATTCCAAAATAAACAAAATGTCCATATTTCAATGTTTATTTAGTAAGTACATGTATAACCAGGATATTCGGCTTTGTAGGCAAGTTGAATACAGATGGGAATGTTAGTAGGACACTTCGGTTGCTTGCAGCACATCCCCTCTGGTGCGTCATCTAAGCTACACTCTGATGGTAGGGTACTGAAGTTCAAACACCTAAAAAAGAAAACGGGTGTTACTTTGATGTATGAAGGATAGGAGTTGAAGTATGAAGGGAAGAAGATGGGAGTTGTGAAGTATGAAGGGAAGAAGATGGGAGTTGTGAAGTATGAAGGGAAGAAGATGGGAGTTGTGAAGTATGAAGGGAAGAAGATGGGAGTTGTGAAGTATGAAGGGAAGAAGATGGGAGTTGTGAAGGAAAGATGGGAGTTGTGAAGTATGAAGGAAAGAAGATGGGAGTTGTGAAGTAGGAAGGGAAGAAGATGGGAGTTGTGAAGTATGAAGGGAAGAAGATGGGAGTTGTGAAGTATGATGGGAAGAAGATGGGAGTTGTGAAGATGAAGGGAAGAAGATGTGAGTTATGAGGGAAGAAGATGGGAGTTGTGAAGTATGATGGGAAGAAGATGGTAGTTGTGAAGTAGGAAGGGAAGAAGATGGGAGTTGTGAAGTAGGAAGGGAAGAGATGGGAGTTGTGAAGTATGAAGGGAAGAAGATGGGAGTTGTGAAGTATGAAGGGAAGAAGATGGGAGTTGTGAAGTATGAAGGGAAGAAGATGGGAGTTGTGAAGGAAAGATGGGAGTTGTGAAGTATGAAGGAAAGAAGATGGGAGTTGTGAAGTAGGAAGGGAAGAAGATGGGAGTTGTGAAGTATGAAGGGAAGAAGATGGGAGTTGTGAAGTATGAAGGGAAGAAGATGGAGTTGTGAAGTAGGAGGGAAGAAGATGGGAGTTGTGAAGTAGGAAGAAAGAAGAGGGAGTTTGAGTATGAGGGGAGTTGTGAAGTATGAAGGGAAGAAGATGGGAGTTGTGAAGTAGAGGGAAGAAGATGAGTTGTGAAGTAGAAGGGAAGGATGGATAGAAGGGAAGAAGATGGGAGTTGTGAAGTAGAAGGGAAGAAGATAGGAGTTGAAGTATGAAGGGAAGAAGATGGGAGTTGTGAGTATGAAGGGAAGAAGATGGAGTTGTGAAGTATGAAGGGAAGAAGATGGGAGTTGTGAAGTAGGAAGGGAAGAAGATGGGAGTTGTGAAGTATGAAGGAAAGAAGATGGGAGTTGAAGTATAAAGGAAAGAAGATGGGAGTTGTGAAGTAGGAAGGGAAGAAGATGGGAGTTGTGAAGTAGGAAGAAAAGATGGGAGGTGAAGTATGAAGAAAGAAGATGCAAGTTGTGAAGTATGAAGGGAAGAAGATGGGAGTTGTGAAGTATGAAGGAAAGAAGATGGGAGTTGTGAAGTATGAAGGAAGAAGATGGGAGTTGTGAAGTATGAAGGGAAGAATGGGAGTTGTGAAGTATGAAGGGAAGATGGGAGTTGTGAAGTAGGAAGGGAAGAAGATGGGAGTTGTGAAGTAGGAAGGGAAGAAGATGGGAGTTGTGAAGTATGAAGGGAAGAAGATGGGAGTTGTGAAGTATGAAGGAAAGAACATGGGAGTTGAAGTATGAAAGAAAGAAGATGGGAGTTGTGAAGTATGAAGGGAAGAAGATGGGAGTTGAAGTATGAAAGAAAGAAGATGGGAGTTGAAGTATGAAGGGAAGAAGATGGGAGTTGAAGTATGAAGGGAACTGAAGAGGTAAACTATGAAGTATTGATGGGAGGAGTAGACTTATTGAGGGAAGTAGTTGAGAGAGGGAGGGAATGGAAGCATGAAGGTGTAGAGTATGGATGGGAGGAGTGGACATATGAAGTGGAGACATTTGAAGCATAGGTGGTATGAGGGCAAGTAAGGAGGGAAGGTTGGGTGCATGGTGTGGTTAGTGGACAAATGAGGGTAAGGAGTTAAGGTATGCAGCACAGAAGATGAAGAAAGGGATGGAGGGTGAATTTGAAATTATGTTGGAGGGAAGAAGCACGAAAGCAAGGAGTATTAAGGGAATTAATGGAGGAATAAAAAGGAAGGAGCTTAGAACAAATGAGTGGAAGAATGAAGGTGAGCAAGGGAAACGTGAAGGTATAGAGCGAGCAAGTTGAAGTACTGATAAATGCAAGAGGTGGAAGTATGGAAGAGTTGAGTGTGAAGGGAAGATGTTTAAATCTACGTTTACTTACACAGATCTACATGAGTAGATGCCACTAGCGGCATTGGTACATGTACATGACTGTCGACAACTGTCATTCCATTTTTGGTCTTGGGCATAATATCTTCCTCGATACTCGCATCGACCTGAAATTCAGAAACACCATGTATCACGGGCATAGTGTAAGGACTACTTGTTGAACTATAAGCAACTGTATTATTATTATTATACCAGATTTCTTGAGCGCCCTTTTCATGTAAAAATACACGTTCAAGGGCGCTGTAACCTGGTATGATGCAACATCGGATTTACCTGGTATGATGCAACACTGGATACACCTGGTATGATGCAACACTGGATTTACCTGGTATGATGCAACACTGGATACACCTGGTATGATGCAACACTGGATTACCTGGTATGCAACACTGGATACACCTGGTATGATGCAACACTGGATTACCTGGTATGATGCAACACTGGATTTACCTGGTATGATGTAACACTGGATTACCTGGTATGCAACACTGGATACACCTGGTATGATGCAACACTGGATTACCTGGTATGATGCAACACTGGATTACCTGGTATGATGCAACACTGGATACACCTGGTATGATGCAACACTGGATACACCTGGTATGATGCAACACTGGATTTACCTGGTATGATGCAACACTGGATACACCTGGTATGATGCAACACTGGATTACCTGGTATGATGCAACACTGGATACACCTGGTATGATGCAACACTGGATTACCTGGTATGATGCAACACTGGATTTACCTGGTATGATGTAACACTGGATACACCTGGTATGATGCAACACTGGATTCACCTGGTATGATGCAACACTGGATACACCTGGTATGATGCAACACTGGATTACCTGGTATGATGCAACACTGGATTTACCTGGTATGATGCAACACTGGATTCACCTAGTATGATGCAACACTGGATACACTGGTATGATGCAACACTGGATACACCTGGTATGATGCAACACTGGATTACCTGGTATGATGCAACACTGGATTCACCTAGTATGATGCAACACTGGATTCACCTGTATGATGCAACTGGATTACCTGGTATGATGCAACACTGGATTACCTGGTATGATGCAACACTGGATTACCTGGTATGATGCAACACTGGATTCACCTGGTATGATGCAACACTGGATTACCTGGTATGATGCAACACTGGATTCACCTGGTATGATGCAACACTGGATACACCTGGTATGATGCAACACTGGATTCACCTGGTATGATGCAACACTGGATTACCTGGTATGATGCAACACTGGATTCACCTGGTATGATGCAACACTGGATACACCTGGTATGATGCAACACTGGATTCACCTGGTATGATGCAACACTGGATTACCTGGTATGATGCAACACTGGATTACCTGGTATGATATCTCACCAGATTTACCTGGTATGATGCAACACTGTAGTTACCTGGTATGGTGAAAGGACGATTTGTTGTAACTGTGACACCAGGTGGACATTCGATTTTAGGGCATGACCCTGGCACTTGCACAATGTTGCAAATTGGTGGGATGTCTGAGATATGTGGACATCTGAAACGAAACGGCTCATTTTTAGTTAAGGAACAACTTATTGCACAACAGTTTGGCAATACTTTGGTAAGTCTGACTTTGACCTGAGTTTGACCTTTGTCTTATGTGCATGTCTTTGATGCACACATTCTTCTTGTGGCATTTCATGAAAATACCGTGTGACGTTTTATGCAGTTTCATCGTTCTAGCTGTTTGACAGTTTTTATGATGGTGGACTGCATGTTCACTGAGAAATGGTTTTTGTGACATTTCATAATTTTGAGTAGACATAGTGATGTTTTATCCAAAATTCAATGCTCTTTCATTTTATAATCAGACACTCCGTAATGTGAATGATGCTATCAAATCTCACAAAGAAGAATATTTTATGAAATGTCGCAAAAATAAATTGTCCGACCTTCACATTGAAGAAAATTACATGAATTGTAACAGAAACTAGTTTTTCCTTAAAAGTAATCTGGCAACCCAATCAGCCAAATGATGCAATTTACATCTGCTTCCCCACTACAATAATTGCCCAATCAGCCAAATGATGCAATTTACATCTGCTTCCCCACTACAATAATTGCCCAATCCGCTGAATGATGTTATTTACATCTGCTTCCCCACTACTGGTAAATATTAGTTACCTATCAGTACTGGTATATATTAGTTACCTATCAGTACTGGTATATATTAGTACTGGTATATATTAGTTACCTATCAGTACTGGTATATATTAGTTACCTATCAGTACTGGTATATATTAGTTCCCTATTAGTACTGGTATATATTAGTTACCTATCAGTACTGGTATATATTAGTTACCTATCAGTACTGGTATACATTAGTACTGGTATATATTAGTTACCTATCAGTACTGGTATATATTAGTTCCCTATTAGTACTGGTATATATTAGTTACCTATCAGTACTGGTATATATTAGTTACCTATCAGTACTGGTATATATTAGTTACCTATTAGTACTGGTATATATTAGTTACCTATTAGTACTGGTATATATTAGTTACATATCAGTACTGGTATATATTAGTTACCTATCGGTACTGGTATATATTAGTTACCTATTAGTACTGGTATATATTAGTTCCCTATTAGTACTGGTATATATTAGTTACCTATCGGTACTGGTATATATTAGTTACCTATCAGTACTGGTATATATTAGTTACCTATTAGTACTGGTATATATTAGTTACCTATTAGTACTGGTATATATTAGTTACATATCAGTACTGGTATATATTAGTTACCTATCGGTACTGGTATATATTAGTTACCTATTAGTACTGGTATATATTAGTTCCCTATTAGTACTGGTATATATTAGTTACCTATCGGTACTGGTATATATTAGTTACCTATCAGTACTGGTATATATTAGTTACCTATTAGTACTGGTATATATTAGTTACCTATTAGTACTGGTATATATTAGTTACCTATCAGTACTGGTATATATTAGTTACCTATCAGTACTGGTATATATTAGTTACCTATCAGTACTGGTATATATTAGTTACCTATTAGTACTGGTATATATTAGTTACCTATCAGTACTGGTATATATTAGTTACCTATCAGTACTGGTATATATTAGTTACCTATCAGTACTGGTATATATTAGTTACCTATCAGTACTGGTATATATTAGTTACCTATTAGTACTGGTATATATTAGTTACCTATCGGTACTGGTATATATTAGTTACCTATCAGTACTGGTATATATTAGTTACCTATCAGTACTGGTATATATTAGTTACCTATCAGTACTGGTATATATTAGTATATTAGTTACCTATCAGTACTGGTATATATTAGTTACCTATCAGTACTGGTATATATTAGTTACCTATTAGTACTGGTATATATTAGTACTGGTATATATTAGTTACCTATCGGTACTGGTATATATTAGTTACCTATTAGTACTGGTATATATTAGTTACCTATCAGTACTGGTATATATTAGTACTGGTATATATTAGTACTGGTATATATTAGTTACCTATCAGTACTGGTATATATTAGTTACCTATCAGTACTGGTATATATTAGTTACCTATCAGTACTGGTATATATTAGTATATTAGTTACCTATTAGTACTGGTATATATTAGTTACCTATCAGTACTGGTATATATTAGTTACCTATCAGTACTGGTATATATTAGTTACCTATCAGTACATTTGTAGTACCCGATTGAAGCATCTTCACAGGAGCATGACTTTATTCCATCGATCCATGACCGTCCTTGCCCGTACTTAATGCCTTTGTAATTACATACTGAAATACATGAATCAGAACTAATGCATCTGTTATATATTTTCTGATATCAATGTATGTATGTATGTTCCTTTAATGTCAAACCCCTCACGGGGACTTAGACATGTTTTCCTGGGCAAGCTTAGCCGACCTAAACGATTAACCAGTACTAAGCAACGTGTGTGAGGTGCCTTGCTCAATGACACTACATACGTGGCCTGAACCCGGGACCGTTCGATTCCAAATCCGACGCTCTACCACTGGACCACGCGGACGTCAATGCGAGTGTTACATTCTTTATGTTAGCAATTTTAATGAAACATGCTAACAATGCTCTAAGCACATTAATGTCGGCTTGGTGACCCCTGCTTGTTACGGGAATGAGCCGTGGAGCTATATAGAGAGCCATTATTTGTCAGTTTCATGTAGCCAATTTTGTCAGTTTCTGCAGCTGAATTGTTTCTACAGCCGATTTGTCAGTTTCTGCAGCCAATTTGTCCATTTCTGCAGCCAAATGGTCCATTTTTGCAGCCGATTTGTCAGCTTCCGCACCAAATTTGTCAGTTTCTACAGCCGATTTGTCAGCTTCTGCACCAGATTTGTCAGTTTCTACAGCCGATTGGTCAGTTTCTGCAGCCAAATTGCCAGTTTCACTCAGCCGATTTGTCATGCACCCGTTTAGGAATATGGAAATAAGTTAGTCTCTGAAGAAGTTATTTATAGCCAGCCATATAGACGACAGATGATGGATTCATTTTTCTGTTACAGTCTTATATAATAATAAAAAGCTTTAGTCATGCTCAGTTCAGCCACTTGTCCTTACAATCACATTATATAACTCTATGCATGCTGGGTAGAATAAAGGCTATTAATAGTTGCAGCAGACGACAATTCATTAATGTTTTTTTCTTATTTGTAACTGAACACTCGTGAAATATATCATGGAATTTCCGTTGAAATGTGCCGCTACAACACAGTTCTAATGAAATTCCATGACATATTATACTGTTATTTTCACCTCTACCATGTGTGGCATCCGTGGTCCAGTGGTAGAGCGTCGGATTTGGAATCGAACGGTCCCGTGTTCGATACTCGGTCAGGCCCCGTATGTAGTGTCATTGAGCAAGGCACCTCACACACATTGCCTAGTACTGGTTAATCGCTTAGGTAGGCTAAGCCTGCCCAGGAAAACATGTCTAAGTCCCCGCGAGGGGTTTGACATTAAAGGAACATACATACATGCCATGTAGCAAGAGTTGTTTGTCTGCCATATGTGAAATAAAAAGCGTAACTTGGTTGTATATAATTTGAATAGAGATAATACGGTTTGTTTTACCTTCATATGGCTGTCCGATTAGCGCAGTGGTTAGCACGCTCGTTTCTCACCAATACAACCCGGGTTCGATCCTCGGACTGGGAAGTATGTGAGTTGGTACGGTGGTCGCCATATCGGACAGGTGGGTTTTCTCCAGGTACTCCGGTTTCCTCCCACACGAATGATCACATATAAGCTTTCAGATTTCGCCAACGAGAGTGATTAATATAAGTACCGTATTTTCTCGACTATAAGACGCAGATTTTTGACTCAAAAATCAACTTCTAAGGGGATGCGTCTTATAAGCGAGGTATACAAAAAAAATTAGAAAAAAATCTGTCCATCACCTCCGAAAATCGAACCCGAAATGATAGAGACGTCATTTTTCCGACCGTCACTTCTGCAGTCGTCAACAGATTCCATTTTTGCGTCTGTGATGCACAATCATTAAGTTGCTGTTTGGATCGTTCAAAAACGACAACATCTCTTCAAATATGTGTAAAATATCAATAAATACTTTTAAATTGATACGTTGTGACATTTTTATTTATGTTTCAAGACCGTTTTATTTGTTGTGCCACCATTTTGAATATGTAATTGAATCGGCCTTATTCAATTCCGGTATACGGTACACCATAATTAGATTAAATTTTACAGCCTCTTGACGTGTCATTGAACAAACTATTCAAAATGAACATGCGCACAAGATGGAACGAGTGGATGGTCAACGGTGATAAGGCGTTAACTAAAGCTGGAAATCTTAAGCGTCCAGAACTGGCGATGGTTTGCCAGTGGGTGATTGATTCATGGGAGGAAATTCCTCGAGAAATGGTAATGAAATCATTCTTGAAATGTAGTATATCGAACTCGATGGACGGAACCGATGATGATGAATTATTTGGTGACTTAGTGTCGCGACGTTGTGATGGTACTAGTTCGGAAAGTGTTTCTGTCCAGGACAGTGATTGTGATGATGATGTTGATGATCAGTGGGTATATGATGACGCCATCACCGAGGACCAGTTTCAAGAGTTGTTTGGAGATAGCGACGATGAAGGTTTCGACGGTTTCTGAGTGATCTGATATTGTGAGATGTACTGTAAATATTGGAAATAAGTGGAAACAATAAATTAAAAGTATAATGTACGGTATAATTATGTACACATATATTATAAGATAGATAATATTATGTATATAATTATGTACACATATATTATAAGATAGATAATATTATGTATATAATTATGTACACATATATTATAAGATAGATAATATTATGTATATAATTATGTACACATATATTATAAGATAGATAATATTATGTATATAATTATGTACACATATATTATAAGATAGATAATATTATGTATATAATTATGTACACATATATTATAAGATAGATAATATTATGTATATAATTATGTACACATATATTATAAGATAGATAATATTATGTATATAATTATGTACACATATATTATAAGATAGATAATATTATGTATATAATTATGTACACATATATTATAAGATAGATAATATTATGTATATAATTATGTACACATATATTATAAGATAGATAATATTATGTATATAATTATGTACACATATATTATAAGATAGATAATATTATGTATATAATTATGTACACATATATTATAAGATAGATAATATTATGTATATAATTATGTACACATATATTATAAGATAGATAATATTATGTATATAATTATGTACACATATATTATAAGATAGATAATATTATGTATATAATTATGTACACATATATTATAAGATAGATAATATTATGTATATAATTATGTACACATATATTATAAGATAGATAATATTATGTATATAATTATGTACACATATATTATAAGATAGATAATATTATGTATATAATTATGTACACATATATTATAAGATAGATAATATTATGTATATAATTATGTACACATATATTATAAGATAGATAATATTATGTATATAATTATGTACACATATATTATAAGATAGATAATATTATGTATATAATTATGTACACATATATTATAAGATAGATAATATTATGTATATAATTATGTACACATATATTATAAGATAGATAATATTATGTATATAATTATGATGTAGAATGTCAAATATTGAATAGAAACAATCAAGTTGATGAAATAAAATTATAGCTCGTATAATTAAAGATAATTGAAAAGTTTGCACTGTTTTGTTTATTTACAGAAACAATGATCAATGTTTCTAATACCTGTGTTTATCGACACCAAGATTGTCCCACATCCGTGTAATAGCCAAATGTATCGTGAATGTTAAACTATATTATCGAGTCATTACAAGCAAGTACGGTAGAAACTTTTACCGAAGGTCTGTCTATAAACATGTTGTGTACTGGCCGTTTCGGGTGAATAAGACGGCGATGCATAAATGTACTAAGCAATGTTATCTTAAATGGTTGGTATCGTAGTTTTACATCACGGTAACATTCTGGTTTTACTCCCCATAACAGTTTTAATTGTCATATTTACCTGTGACATAGCATGCGTAAATAATCTCTATTACGCACGCAAAATCAGTGTCATGGTCGGAATAAAATCCTGTAGCTTGTGTATTCTGGCAAGTGTCAAACTGGCTTTGATGACGGTTGCTCTCGGGGATCATTTCCCGACGATAAAGAACGATTATTATAATTTTAATGATCCAAATTTCAGTGTGATAAAAAGTTACGCTGATCTATATTGATTTTGTTTGACGCAAACATTCTGAGCAATTACGAGGCCCACTTGTTTTGGTTATTAATTTACTAAAAAATTTTTTTTAATTGTTTGGTTCTTCAAAATAGGTACTTTTCTACAGTTTTTGACAGCTTCCTGACCGAAAATTTGACTGCGTCTTATACGAGGGTCTCGGTAAAATCCACCATTTTGACCACCGGAATAGGGGGTGCGTCTTATAGGCGAGGGCAACTTATAGTCGAGAAAATACGGTAGTTAAAACTTGCTTAAAGTTTTAACATTTTTTTTTTTTACCTTCATATGGTCTGGGTGTAGTTGTGGTACTGGTGGATCTGGCACCTGTAACTGAAGAATCTGTAACAGAATACAAGAGTGTAACACAGTTACCATCCACACTGAAGCACTGAGCGAGCGTCAAACCTGACAATCATTTTACTATCCTTTTTTTTTAGTGTTGTGACGTCATTAGAGGGGTTTTACTGTACATGTACTAGTACCAGTATATGAACACAACCTTTTTAGAAATTGTGACAATCATTTTTAACGAGAGGGTACTTACTCATGTTTGGGGATTAACGTCGCACCAACATATGGCGAGTTCAGTTATTATTGGTGGAGGAAGACCCCAGATGTCCCTCCGAGTTGTATTCCAGGCACAAATGGTAACATGGGTAGAACCACCGACCTACCGCATGTCAGCTGGATAGCTTCCTCAGTGGGATTCGAACCTACAGCGGTGAGGGGCAAGTGATTTGAAGTGGACGACCGTAACAGCTTGGCCAACTTACTCTTGATTCCTGTATATAATGCTGTAGTGGAGACTGTTGCAGGCGATGTTTCGGGACACATGTTGCATGTTTTCCTGCAGTTATCGTAGCCATATTGTCTGTAATCTCCTTTACAGAAGTAGTTAGTGTCCAGCAACGAGCATGTACCCAACACATCCACACAGCCAGCTGTGGTCACTGCTGGTGGAGATGCTGAAAAGAGCATGCAGATGTAATATAGCGAATCTGTATCTCTTGGCCGTGCATGATCGCATAGTGGGGAAGTTCCATGTAACAACAAGTACAAACTCTGGCCGTTACCATTGTGCCCTTAGACAAGGCATTTAAGTTCCACATTGCCTCTTCTCTCTCCTTCATGGCGATGGATTCCATCAGGAATGAGGTCTCTCGAGCGTGATTAATATAAGTTGAAAGAACTTGTTTCGCAATCGAGCTAAAATAAATTTGTATAAAATAAGTACAAATTTTAACAGTTAACCCATATCCTGCTAATCACGATTAAAGTTGCTTTTGCAAACAGTATAGAGCTAGATCAGACTGTTGCTATTCGGATAGTGGAGCTAAAATACTTGACTGAATAGCAAACAACATAGATCCTGATCAGACATGCCTAAGTACCTTGCCTAAGGGCACAATCGTACCAGCTACAGCTGGGCGCAAACTCCGGGCCTCTCAAACCTGAAGCGAATGCGCTACCACTGCACTATAACCAGACTTGGAATGGAAATCTCGGCAATCATTGGATTGTGAGCTAACTACTCCACTCTGAAAGTGAACAATAAACAAGTACACAATACAGGTGACCTTATCTATGTTGCAATCAATATGTAACTGACTTACTGGATATGTATGTGGCAGGCGTAGTTGGACAATACCCGCAGTAGAGCTTACAATTGTCCCTGGCCCAGGTTTCATAGATACCGGAACACGAGGACTTGCGAAAGCCCTTGCAATCAGCTAACTTGTCCTCACACACCTGCAGGGATGTTCCATGTTCCGCTGGAAGGCAATGTTCAAAATCAATTGTCGGCAAATCTTTGGATTACTTTAGTTATTTATATGTCACAAGGGCTCATCCCAGGAGAGCCCCACTTCTCCTTCATCCCAGGAGAGCCCCACTTCTCCTTCATCCCAGGAGAGCCCCACTTCTCCTTCATCCCAGGAGAGCCCCACTTCTCCTTCATCCCAGGAGAGCCCCACTTCTCCTTCATCCCAGGAGAGCCCCACTTCTCCTTCATCCCAGGAGAGCCCCACTTCTCCTTCATCCCAGGAGAGCCCCACTTCTCCTTCATCCCAGGAGAGCCCCACTTCTCCTTCATCCCAGGAGAGCTCCACTTCTCCTTCATCCCAGGAGAGCTCCACTTCTCCTTCATCCCAGGAGAGCTCCACTTCTCCTTCATCCCAGGAGAGCCCCACTTCTCCTTCATCCTAGGAGAGCTCCACTTCTCCTTCATCCCAGGAGAGCCCCACTTCTCCTTCATCCCAGGAGAGCTCCACTTCTCCTTCATCCCAGGAGAGCTCCACTTCTCCTTCATCCTAGGTCAGAATTTTTGGGAGAAGTGAGAAAGCATGCGATTGCGCCCTTAACCCATTCCGTCATAGAAGCACCTTGACGACATTACCAATACGACATACATTGCCAATGTAGTTGCCAAACCAATGTTCATAATAAAGGCCAGAATCTCATGTAGTCCCAGTAATATCTATGGAGGTGGGATAGATATGGCAACTACTTATCCACTGCATGGTAGCTAAATGGCTGTCGTTTTATGGAGATATAATAGTATATTAACCTAAATCTCTATGAAGTACCAGTAATATCTATGGAGGTGGGATAGATATGGCAACTACTTATCCACTGCATGGTAGCTAAATGGCTGTCGTTTTATGGAGATATAATAGTATATTAACCTAAATCTCATGAAGGAAAGGGTTAAATGGTATTATTTAAAAAATAAATTAGAACAAAATAGGATTATAATGCACAATGGGACCTTTAAATACAATATTAGAACAGAAGGAGTGTTTCCCATGGCCAGTGTAGCTTACTGGACAAAATTGCGCACAAAATAATAAAAAAGAATCTTGAGGGAGAAGTGGGGCCCCCGACTATTTCATCCATATCGCCTTTTATAATGAAGCTGAGCCCTGGTCACTTGATAAACATAAAGCTGGTGTTTATAAAAAAAAACTTGAAAATATTCACTAAATATTGGAATGGGAACATTTTTAACCTCCCCCTCCTCCCCCATAGAAGCACCTCTCGATACCATTACCAATTCCTCATAGATTGACACATTAGTACCATATACTATAATGATCAACAATGTAGTGGATCAAACCCTTATTTATTCCAGTAACCTCTATGAAGGTGGGGTAGTAACCTCTATGAAGATGGGGTAGTAACCTCTATGAAGGTGGGGTAGTAACCTCTATGAAGGTAGGGTAGTAACCTCTATGAAGGTAGGGTAGTAACCTCTATGACGGTGGGGTAGTAACCTCTATGAAGGTGGGGTAGTAACCTCTATGAAGGTGGGGTAGTAACCTCTATGAAGGTGGGGTAGTAACCTCTATGAAGATGGGGTAGTAACCTCTATGAAGGTGGGGTAATAACCTCTATGAAGGTGGGGTAGTAACCTCTATGAAGATGGGGTAGTAACCTCTATGAAAGTGGGGTAGTAACCTCTATGAAGGTGGTTGGTAACCTCCATGAAGGTGAGGTAGTAACCTCTATGAAGGTGGGGTAGTAACCTCTATGAAGATGGGGTAGTAACCTCTATGAAGGTGGGTTGGTAACCTCCATGAAGGTGAGGTAGTAACCTCTATGAAGGTGGGGTAGTAACATCTATGAAGGTAGGGTAGTAACCTCTATGGAGGTAGGGTAGTAACCTCTATGAAGGTGGGGTAGTAACGTCTATGGAGGTGATGTAGTAACCTCTCTGAAGGTGGGGTAGTAACCTTTATGAAGGTAGGGTAGTAACCTCTATGAAGGTAGGGTAGTAACCTCTATGAAGGTAGGGTAGTAACCTCTATGAAGGTAGGGTAGTAACCTCTATGACGGTGGGGTAGTAACCTCTATGAAGGTGGGGTACTAACCTCTATGAAGGTGGGGTAGTAACCTCTATGAATGTGGGGTACTAACCTCTATGAATGTGGGGTAGTAACCTCTATGAATGTGGGGTAGTAACCTCTATGACGGTGGGGTAGTAACCTCTATGAAGGTGGGGTACTAACCTCTATGAAGGTGGGGTAGTAACCTCTATGAACGTGGGGTACTAACCTCTATGAATGTGGGGTAGTAACCGCTATGAATGTGGGGTACTAACCTCTATGAAGGTGGGGTAGGTCAGTTAACTGCCTATCATGATTATGATTGGTAAATTACAACCAAATGTAACGCATGTACATCTATATTAGGGAATGGTTGAATGTTTTATTCACAAGTTTCGATTTGATATCCGAATTTGAAGGGTATTGTTTTTGTTTGTTTACCCAGATAAAAGGAAATTTTCCAGCCTTTTGGAGTCGTCAATTAGTTTTTATTGGACAAGGGCTACTCACAGCAGTCGCAGAATCCGCACGTGTATGGGCAGTTTCGTTTAGCCCAGGCTTTATAGGGGCTGTTGCATGCCTGTGTACCATAGTCCCTACAGTTGTCTAATCTATCGTAGCAGAACGGGTCGAGTCCGGGGCACTGGGTGGGAGGCTTTGTGTTGATCACCGCTGGATGCGTGGGACCGATCGGCAATTGATGCTCACAGACAATGGTCTTGCAACAACTTCCTTGACTGCTCTCCAGTCTGCACATGCCTGGTAGATTAGTGTATGTCGGACATCTGTTAATGGGAAATGTAACATTTAAATATGGTGAATATGATCAGAAAGCTTTGGACGAGCACAAAACATCATACATGTGAAGTGTCCACCTTCCGTGGGTTAAGTACTGTCCCATTGAAGATGGTCGTCATCAAAATACAAAAGTCCAACTTGAAAACTATATCTCTTTTTTTTTATCTACATAAATATGCTTAATGTTCCCTTTTGGAACGAAATGTGTTTCCTTTTGTGGTCTAGAAATGGTTCACATGTATAACAGATAATGCTATGTTTGTTTGTTTTTGGGGTTTAACGTCGTACCAACAGCTTAGGTCATGGCAACTTCCCAGTTATTATTAGTGGTGTATGGATCCCGGGTTCCCCTTTGAGTAGTATTTCAGGTGCGGTCATCGACCTTACACAAGCCAGCTGGATAGCTTCCTCACCCAATCATAACAGGGCTCTGTCACCCAATCATAACAGGGCATTGTCATCCAATCATAACAGGATACAATCACCATTAATAACAGGGCACTGTCACCCAATCATAACAGGGCACTGTCACCCAATCATAACAGGGCACTGTCACCCAATCATAACAGGGCTCTGTCACCCAATCATAACAGGGCACTGTCACCCAATCATAACAGGGCACTGTCACCCAATCATAACAGGGCACTGTCACCCAATAATAACAGGGCACTGTCACCCAATCATAACAGGGCACTGTCACCCAATCATAACAGGGCACTGTCACCCAATAATAACAGGATACAATCACCCAATAATAACAGGGCACTGTCACCCAATCATAACAGGGCTCTGTAACCCAATCATAACAGGGCACTGTCACCCAATCATAACAGGATACTGTCACCCAATCATAACAGGGCTCTGTCACCCAATAATAACAGGATACAATCACCCAATCATAACAGGGCTCTGTAACCCAATCATAACAGGGCTCTGTCACCCAATAATAACAGGATACAATCACCCAATAATAACAGGGCTCTGTAACCCAATCATAACAGGATACAATCACCCAATCATAACAGGGCACTGTCACCCAATCATAACAGGATACAATCACCCAATCATAACAGGGCACTGTCACCCAATCATAACAGGATACTGTCACCCAATCATAACAGGGCACTGTCACCCAATAATAACAGGATACAATCACCCAATAATAACAGGGCACTGTCACCCAATAATAACAGGGCACTGTCACCAAATCATAACAGGATACTGTCACCCAATCATAACAGGGCACTGTATCCAATCATAGCAGGGTACTGTCACCTATTCGTAACAGGGTACTGTCGCCCAATCGTAACAGGGTACTGTCGCCCAATCGTAACAGGGTACTGTCGCCCAATCGTAACAGGGTAGGTACTGTTAGTATTCTGTTGTGAAAGTATGAGAGAAAGCATAAACATTTAATTGCTTGAAAGCCGTAAGAAACGGATGTGTGCCCCGAAACCCTGGGTGTATGAGTGAAAGCCCTATACCATGTAGATACCTCAAATACCGAGGATACGGGTATGTGTCTTAAAGTCCTAAATCACATATTTGTTCCTCGAATCCCAGGGCCATGGATGTGTATATCAAAGTGGTAAGTCACTGCCTTGAAGCCTTAGGCCACAGATATGCATCTCAAAGTGGTAAGCCATTGCCTTGAAGTCCTAGGCCTTGGGTGTGCACATTGGAAACCCTACCTCACGATGATTCCCTTAAGACACTAGGCCACAGATGTGTGCCTAAAATCCCTAGGCCGAAGGTGGAACCTCCAAGACATGTACTAAAGGCAAGACAATACGTAAAGGGTAATACTTTGGTGTGCAAGAGTAGAGTCCGGATGTCTCGTTAAAACATGTACTAAAGGCAAGACAATATGTAATGTGTCATACTTTGGTGTGCAAGAGTAGAGTCCGGATGTCTCGTTAAAACATGTACTAAAGGAAAGACGATACGTAATGTGTCATACTTTGGTGTGCAAGTGTAGAGTCCGGATGTCTCGTTAAAACATGTGCTAAAGGCAAGGCAATACGTAATGTGTCATACTTTGGTGTGCAAGTGTAGAGTCCGGATGTCTCGTTCAAACATGTGCAAGAGAAGTCGCAATTATCATCCCAGTTGGTATTCTGATTGTAGATGGACCCTTTGTAGTAACAACCACCTGAAAAAACACCAGAATAACGTCTATCTATTTATTTGACATATCAGTGGAAGTCGTAATAGTGCAGCAGTGTTAGCACGTTAGCTTCAGGTGCAAAATGCCCAGAGTTCGAGCCCCGATGGAGCAGTTACGATTGTGTCCTTAGGCAAGGTATTTAAATTCCACGTCGCCTCTTCTCTCCCCTCGTGGCGATGGATTCCATCAGGAATGAGGTCTCGAGAGTGATTAATATGAGGTGCAAGAACTTGTATCGCAATCAAACTAAACTAAATTCGTATAAACTAAATTGGACCCATCGCAAGCTCAATTACAGTACAGGTATGCCATGGCTCATCAGAAAGATTTCCAAAGCATTGCGATATAATTGAATTTAAAGAAAATATATACATATTTACAAAACATTACTTCGATTTGTTACACTTTGAAGTCATGTTTTGCAGTCACATTAAATAGAACAGATGCTCATTTTCATTTACAAGACTTGTACATGTACATCGTCGAAAAAGCATGCAATATATTATGCATAATTATTGGTCATGTGATATATGTTAACAGTATTCATGTACATGTAGTTTGAATCAGTTTAACAAGAAAGTTTCTATCAGTATATATTACTGATTACAAAGGAAAGTAAAGAGGATGCACACATAGTAGTAAATAAGCATGTGATTATTCAGCAAAGTGCTTCTTAAAGATATTGCTGCTTCTTAGATATATATTTGGACTTCAGTTGACTTTAACAATTCTAAAAACTTATACATAATGGTAAAACATGAAAATATACATATAAAATGATATTCGTATTCTATGCCTAATTTATCACAGCAGTTACAATGATCTCTGGGTTTTCTATTATTGCATATCGGCAAGTCTGGATTCTCAAAGGATGAACTGATAATCTAATAACTACTAATAAACAACCTACAGTTTCATGGCACAACGTAGAGATAACTGTCATGACAGAAATTATTTTTTAAAATTCTATGATTATTGAAGCCTGAACGTCTATCTGATTGCTTACACAGGTTTGACTGTATCATAGAGGTGACCACACACACAGGTTTGGCTGTATCATAGAGGTGACCACAAACACAGGTTTGGCTGTTTCATAGAGGTGACCATTAACACAGGTTTGGCTGTATCATAGAGGTGTCCACTAACACAGGTTTGGCTGTATCATAGAGGTGTCCACTAACACAGGTTTGGCTGTATCATAGAGGTGACCACAAACACAAGTTTGACTGTATCATAGAGGTGTCCACTAACACAGGTTTGGCTGTATCATAGAGGTGTCCACTAACACAGGTTTGGCTGTATCATAGAGGTGACCACTAACACAGGTTTGGCTGTATCATAGAGGTGACCACTAACACAGGTTTGGCTGTTTCATAGAGGTGACCATAAACACAAGTTTGACTGTATCATAGAGGTGACCACTAACACAGGTTTGACTGCATCATAGAGGTGACCACTAACACAGGTTTGGCTGTATCATAGAGGTGACCACTAACACAGGTGTGGCTGTATCATCGAGGTGACCACTAACACAGGTTTGACTGTTTCATAGAGGTGACCACTAACATAGGTTTGGCTGTATCATAGTGGTGACCACTAACATAGGTTTGGCTGTATCATAGAGGTGACCACTAACACAGGTTTGGCTGTATCATAGAGGTGACCACAAACACAGGTATGATTGCACCATAGAGGTGACCACTAACACAGGTTTGACTGTATTATAGAGGTGACCACTATCACAGGTTTGAAAGTATAATAGAGGTGACCACTATCACAGGTTTGAAAGTATAATAGAGGTGACTGCTAAAATAAGTTTGAATGTATTGAAACATGAAACCACTTACTTTTACTAGATGTAGAGAATTCCTGGTGACCGGGTCGGAATCCCGAAAATCCTCCCGAGTATGTCCCGACAACTGGGAACTCTGTTGTACTGTTAAATGGGTTGACATATTTCCCGGTGACCGAATTGAGGCATTTGGGCTCAGAGCAGCAGTGACCGTCGGTCTTTACAAGGTAACATATGTTAGACGGGAGGTTACTGTAGACTGGACAACTGAAGGTAAATACACAGAACAGATGTTAGATGGGAGGTTATTGTAGACTGGACAACTGAAGGTAAATACACAGAACAGATGCTAGACGGGAGGTTACTGTAGACTGGACAACTGAAGGTAAATACACAGAACAGATGTTAGACGGGAGGTTATTGTAGACTGGACAACTGAAGGTAAATACACAGAACAGATGCTAGACGGGAGGTTACTGTAAACCGGACAACTGACGACAAATACAGAATAGATGTTAGATTGGAGGTAAACACAGAACAGATGTTAGATGGGAGGTAAACACAGAACAGATATTAGATTGGAGGTTACTGTAAACCGGACAACTGACGACAAATACAGAATAGATGTTAGATTGGAGGTAAATACAGAACCGATGTTAGATTGGATGTTACTGTAGAATAACTGAAGGTAAATATATACCGTAACAGATGTTAGATTGGTGAACCGATGTTATATTGGAGATTACTGTAGAATGGATAACAGAAGGTAAACACAGAACAGATGTTAGATGGGAGGACAAAACATTATGATGGTAATGTGTAATACTGATCCCAAGCTCCAGTGGTAATGTTTATCACTGTGTTAACACTTACAGCTGTCTACAGACATAGTATCCAGTTGTACTATCCATACATTGACATCTATACTCGCAGCCGATGGTCCATACATCTCCCTGGTTGTACAGGTGCTTCTTGTATATACACTTATCTAGCAATATAAAACAAGGCAATAGTCCATACATATCCCTGGTTGTACAACTGTACCATGTATATACACTTATCTAGCAATATAAAACAGGGCAATATTCCATACATCTCCTTCGTTGTACAACTGTACCATGTATATAAACTTATCTAGCAATATAAAACAGGGCAATAGTCCATACATCTCCCTGGTTGTACAACTGTACCATGTATATAAACTTATCTAGCAATATAAAACAGGGCAATATTCCATACATCTCCTTCGTTGTACAACTGTACCATGTATATAAACTTATCTAGCAATATAAAACAGGGCAATAGTCCATACATCTCCCTGGTTGTACAACTGTACCTTGTATATACACTTATCTAGCAATATAAAACAGGGCAATAATCCATACATATCCCTGGTTGTACAACTGTACCTTGTATATACACTTATCTAGCAATATAAAACAGGGCAATATTCCATACATCTCCTTCGTTGTACAACTGTACCATGTATATAAACTTATCTAGCAATATAAAACAGGGCAATAGTCCATACATCTCCCTGGTTGTACAACTGTACCATGTATATAAACTTATCTAGCAATATAAAACAGGGCAATAATCCATACATCTCCCTGGTTGTACAACTGTACCATGTATATAAACTTATCTAGCAATATAAAACAGGGCAATATTCCATACATCTCCCTCGTTGTACAACTGTACCATGTATATACACTTATCTAGCAATATAAAACAGGGCAATATTCCATACATCTCCCTCGTTGTACAACTGTACCATGTATATAAACTTATCTAGCAATATAAAACAGGGCAATATTCCATACATCTCCCTCGTTGTACAACTGTACCTTGTATATGCACTTATCTAACACTATGTATGAAACAAGCCGATACTCCAAATACCTTATTGCTTCAAATCTATCTATTCATGACTGTGATACAAGTTATTATAACTTGTATATAAACCACTTGAGTTAGACAAGATGGAAGCATATTGGATACTTACCTCTCAGGTTAACCAACACCCCGGGTAGAGTTGCATTTGGTAGATAGTAACCCCCTCCTGGATACCGTGACCCTCCAACTGAAATAACATGTTCACATTGAATACAGCAACATGATTGGTTACAATGAATACAGCAACATGAATGGTTACATTGAATACAGCAACATGATTGGTTACATTGAATACAGCAACATGATTGATTGCAATGAATACAGCAATATGATTTGGTTGCAATGAATACAGCAACATGATTGGTTACATTGAATACAGCAACATGATCGGTTAAAATGAATACAGCAACATGATTTGGTTACAATGAATACAGCAACATGATTGGCTACAATGAATACAGCATTATGATTGGTTGCAATGAACACAGCAACATGATTGGTTACAATGAATACATCAACATGATTGGTTACAATGAATACAGCAACATGATTGGTTACAATGATTACGGCAACATGATTGGTTACAATGAATACAGCAACATGATTGGCTACAATGAATACGGCAACATGATTGGTTACAATGAATACGGCAACATGATTGGCTACAATGAATACATCAACATGATTGGTTACAATGAATACATCAACATGATTGGTTACAATGAACACAGCAACATGATTGGTTACAATGAATACATCAACATGATTGGTTACAATGAACACAGCAACATGATTGGTTACAATGAATACGGCAACATGATTGGTTACAATGAATACAGCAACATGATTGGCTACAATGAATACGGCAACATGATTGGCTACAATGAATACGGCAACATGATTGGTTACAATGAATACAGCAACATGATTGGCTACAATGAATACGGCAACATGATTGGTTACAATGCTGACATCCAAGCAACACAACATCTCTTCACAACAGTAGCTTGAAATTTAGAATAGATCTCTTTTGGATGGTAAATTTTAAATGTATCGGAAACGAACAAAAATCTTGGATTGGGGTGGTGGATTGGGGTGGATTGGTGTGGACTGATTGGGGTGGATTGGTGTGGACTGATTGGGGTGGATTGGGGTTTTTTATTAGGGAGATCTTTTGCAACATGCTAACGCAGTATCTTTTAATGATTCCTTAAAATAATTGGTATATACCGGTAGTCGTTTCATGACATATCAAAGGGTTCTGACATAGTATGGATATATATTACATTTGGAATTAAGGTTCAATAGTGTCCCGTGTTTCTTTCCGATTGAGTACAGGTAGCCTTTACCCAGGGCACCTGTCAATGATGTCATTCACTCAGCCACAGAGGCCCTATATTTCCACAGCGGGAGTTAGGGATAATTAGTCAATGAGGTTATCCACTCGGTCACAGAGGCCCTATATTATAATAGCAAATGAAGCATGAACAATCTCCACGGAGACCCCTATATTTTAACAGTAATTTGTCTATATACTCAGATGGAAAATACCGTGTTTAAAGCTGCAATAAAACATTGCTTAGCGACGTCAAATGTGATATAATTTTACTAGCATTTTTGTAATTTTGTGATGTTATTTATGCACTCTTAAAAGTAACACCAACTAGTTTTGCGCTTTTAGGATATTTTGGTCATTAAAACATGGTTTGTTGTTTCTATGCATCAGAACTCCAAACCATGTTTCAATCGCCATTAAATAACTAAAAGACAAATATTATTTCTTAAATGAAGCATGATGATGGACAATCTGTGAACATATTTATACAGTATATCTTACTGAATCCTGTAGAACCTGGAACAGAGATGACCGTGGTACCACCCACTGTTCCACCTCCGCTGTAGTTATACCATGTAGCATTTGTAAACTGCACTACTGGATGGTATATTCCGTAACCAGGGATATCACACAGTATATTGACGCAGCACTGACCAGGCACGGAGACTTGCTTACAGTAACTGGGCATGCTTGGGTAGTTTGGGCATCTGCATATAGAATATATAAAAGAGTGTCCTAATCCGAACACACATTCGCTCGCCCATATGGTTCGCCGGAGGCGAGTGTAAATAAGCTCAATCATCATCATCGAACACACATTGTGTTTTTAAGATGAAAACTTAAAACGGTTCTGAAAGATTATAATCCTTTGCAAAATTTATAATGAAATTCCATAACATATTTCACAATTCTTCAGTTACTAATAAGAAAACACATTATTATTTTTTTAATGAATTGTCGTGTACTACATCTATACCTTTATTTTACCAAGCATGCAAAGCGTTAAACTTATGCTAAGACGCAAATTTCTTTTCTACTCTTGACAAGGCTGCATAATATAGATTTGATTGTACATAGTATAGAAACTGGCATAGTTTAAACATATTTTATTCAGTTCATTCAATATATATACGGTATATAAATACAACAGGATATCTGAAATGGATTGGAAAACAAGCTGAGAGCTTATGTAAATTCCTTTCCATGAGGCAAACTCATTCAGCTTAGAGAGAGATACAGTTTACCTAATTAACAGATTAGAGAGAAAGAGATCTGGGTTACTGAGGAACTGGTTTAGAGAGAGATCTGGTTTACTAAGGAACTGGTTTAGAAAGAGATCTGGTTTACTGAGGAACTGGTTGAGAAAGACATCTAGTTTACTGAGGAAATGATTTAGAAAGAGATCTGGTTTACTGAGCAATTGTTTTAGAAAGAGATCTGGTTTACTGAGGAACTGGTAAAGAAAGAGATCTGGTTTACTGAGGAAATGATTTAGAAAGACATCTGTTTACTGAGGAACTAGTTTAGAAAGACATCTGTTTACCGAGGAACTTGTTTAGAAAGACATCTGTTTACTGAGGAACTGGTTTAGAAAGAGATCTGGTTTACTGAGGAACTGGTCTAGAAAGACATCTGTTTACTGAAGAACTGGTTTAGAAAGACATCTGGTTTACTGAGGAACTGGTTTAGAAAGAGATCTGGTTTACTGAGGAACTGGTTTAGAAAGAGATCTGGTTTACTGAGGAACTGGTCTAGAAAGACATCTGTTTACTGAAGAACTGGTTTAGAAAGACATCTGGTTTACTGAGGAACTGGTTTAGAAAGACATCTGGTTTACTGAGGAACTGGTTTAGAAAGAGATCTGGTTTACTGAGGAACTGGTCTAGAAAGACATATGTTTACTGAAGAACTGGTTTAGAAAGACATCTGGTTTACTGAGCAATTGGTTTAGAAAGAGATCTGGTTTATTGAGGAACTGATTTAGAAAGAGATCTGGTTTACTGAGGAACTGGTTTAGAGAGAGATATGTTTACTAAGGAACTGGTTTAGAGAGAGATCTGGTTTACTGAGGAACTGGTTTAGAGAGAGATATGTTTACTAAGGAACTGGTTTAGAAAGAGATCTGGTTTACCGAGGAACTGGTTGAGAGAGATATGTTTACTAAGGAACTGGTTTAGAGAAAGATCTGGTTTACTGAGGAACTGGTTTAGAGAGAGAGATCTGGTTTACCGAGGAACTGGTTTAGAGAGATATGTTTACTAAGGAACTGGTTTAGAGAGAGATCTGGTTTACTGAGGAACTGGTTTAGAGAGAGATCTGGTTTACCGAGGAATCAGTTAAGAGGAGTTCTTCTATAAAATATGACTTACTTAGAAGCACATTTATACAAGCCTGTGGTTCCATTTTCACACGAGCACACAAATTTACACGCATCCTCCCAGGACTGACCCTGGGAATACAGACTGCCCTTGTATACACACACATCTGCAGAATAATAAACGGTGTATGGTTATTAAAGAATTACATTTTTTTTCTAAAGCAGAATAGCAAGGCCCCGCCTTTTTGCATTTAAAATGTTTTGTTATACCTTTTTGTATATACATGTATATATATATATATGCCTCAACAGGTGAGTGCGTGCATTCGTGCGGGCAAACCTATATCAGTTAGAACTCATCCTCCCTTTTCACCAATATGTACTGGATGTTTGATCAATCACAGTAAGCTAGCAATGTTTTCTTGGGGCTAACCCCAAAATACCCCATCCCACACCTCATCGCTGACCCACCCTGCCCTTTTTTTGACCCACTCTGCCCTTTTTTTGACCCACCCTGGCCTTTTTTTGACCCACCCTGCCATTTTTTTACCCACCCTGCCATTTTTTTTACCCACCCTGTCCATTTTTTGACTCTCCCTGCCATTCTTTTGACCCACCCTGCCCTTTTTCCACTCAACTTTTCCACTTAAATCCTAATCATGATTTGATTAGTTGTTGGCTAGTGTTATTTAGTATGAGAATGTTTAAGCTTAATTCTTTACTCAACAACAGAATAGGCCAGGTACTTATTTTATCTCCACACTACTGATAGGCAATAGGCATACTGTATTACATACTCAATAATCAATGGGAATAGATAACGGTGTGGAATGGCAGCTATTATGTGGGAAGCGATAAAAGATTTGTATGACGTTTTTGTGGAGCTATCGATTTTAGTGTTACGTTAATGTCCATAGTAAAGATGACTTGGTTGTATTTGGTCGCAATGGTTTTGTTTGCTTGTTCGTTTTTGAGGTTTAAAATCTCACCAATGGCTTAGGTCATACGGCGACTCTCCAGCTATTATTGGTGGAGGAAGACCCCGGGTGCCCCTCCGAGAGAAGTATTGCAGGCGTGGACGGGTACCTGGGTAGAACCACCGACCTACTGCAAGCCAGTTGGATAGCTTCATCACATGACAGAGGTTGCATAGGATGCACAGACAAAATGCAATCGCTTGGAAAGTACCGTGATCACATAATTGCATTATTACATGTTAGCAGGAGCTCAAAGTGAATTAATCACATATAAACAGCTCAGGGTTGAAAATTCCCAAAAAAATATCTTCTTGCCATTAACTCTTTGCATGCTAGCGGCAGACAAAATCACTTTTGCAAACAGCATAGAGCCAGATCAGACGGAACAGAATGTGCCATCTGATCAGGCTCTATGCTGTTTGCTATTCGGATAGTGGAGCTAAAACACTTGGCTGAATAGCAAACAACATGGATCCTGACCAGACGCAGCATTATGCCGCGGCTGATCTGTATCTATGCTGTTAGAACTGGAGCCGTTACGATTGTGCCCTTAGGCAAGGCATTTCAATTCCACGTTGCCTCTTCTCTCTCCCTCGTGGCGATGGATTCCATCAGGAATGAGGTCTCGAGAGTGATTTATATAACTTGTTTCGCAATCGAGCTAAAATAAATTTGTATAAACTAAAGGGTTAATTTCACACAATTTGCAATCAAATGGACACAATGAAATACATGTAATAGCATTAGCAGCTTCAAACATGACATGGTGAGCACAAACTGCAGACCATGGTACATCAGTTGCTACACATGGTGAACAATACATACTTCTGCCACCAATAACCGATCCTGTTCCACCAACGGGTTTGCCATACCCACTGAAGATGTGATGTGTTCCCACAGGCAGTACATTGAGGGACGTCGGTGTGTAGGTGGTGTTGCCGGTAACTGGAGTAAGCGTGAGTCCGTGGGTTTGTGAACAACTTGGCTTCTTACAGTTACACTGGTCCGTAATATCATTGACAAGGGTGCAGAAGGATGGCAAGCCAGAATAGATGGGGCATCTGAATAAACAAGTTGTCATTAAAATAATAATAAAGTGCAATAGAAAATAATTGACTGGTACAAAACTTGTAACAGAAAATTGTAGACTGGCACAAAAAGTGTAATATGTTATATTTCGGGTTTTACACCTGCATCAGCACCATTTTGGGCTATCTCGCCGGCGGGCAGTTTACCTAAGAACACCTTTCCTGGGCAGGCTCCAGCGGTTAACCAGTACTTGGGTGCACCAACCTCCGTAAGAAACTGCCAACTTTTTCATATAAATGAGACACGGCCTGAGCGGGGCTCGAACCCGTGACCATCAGTGATGATAGGTTACAGTGGTATACAAGTCAGCAACCTTAACCACTCGACCATGGAGGCGGACCACAAAAAGTGTAACAGGAAATTAATGATTGGTATCAAACTTGCAGCAGAAAATTGTAGACTGGCACCAACAAAAGGTGCAACAGAAAATTAATGACTGGTATCAACTTACAACAGAAAATTGTAGATTGGTACCAAAAGTGTCATAGAACCTAATAGACTGTAGCAGAAAATTGTAAACTGGTACCAAAAATGTGATAGAAATTGTAACTGTAATCTGAAGGCAGAAGTTTCCATATTGGAAATGAAGGGTAAAAAATCAATGGTTTATTGTGTTTGCTTACAGATATTTCAGGATTTGACCATTTACTAATAAATGTTACCTTGCCCTTCAACCTGTGAAGAATGCACAAAGTATACACTACATATCATAGGTAATTTATTACTGAAATGATATATAGTGAACAGAGTGGTAGATTAACAGGTAATTTATTACTGAAATGATATATAGTGAACAGAGTGGTAGATTAACAGGTAATTTATTACTGAAATGATATATAGTGAACAGAGTGGTAGATTAACAGGTAATTTATTACAGAAATGATATATAGTGAACAGAGTGGTAGATTAACAGGTAATTTATTACAGAAATGATACATAGTGAACAGAGTGGTAGATTAACAGGTAATTTATTACAGAAATGATACATAATGAACAGAGTGGTAGATTAACAGGTAATTTATTACAGAAATGATACATAGTGAACAGAGTGGTAGATTAACAGGTAATTTATTACAGAAATGATATATAGTGAACAGAGTGGTAGATTAACAGGTAATTTATTACTGAAATGATATATAGTGAACAGAGTGGTAGATTAACAGGTAATTTATTACTGAAATGATATATAGTGAACAGAGTGGTAGATTAACAGGTAATTTATTACTGAAATGATATATAGTGAACAGAGTGGTAGATTAACAGACTGATGTACAAAGTAGACGGATCATAGTACATGTACTCTCAATATACAGGTCACCATAACAAGAATTAGTTCAGTGTGTGTGTGTCTTACATGTATTTATCGTCGCTACCGGTTACCCATATGAGTGACACCTCCTGAAGAGATTAGTCATCTTAGATTTTTGAAGGATAGTGCAATGATACAGACAGAGACCCATTCCAGAGTCTCCTCTGGTTCTTTTACGCGCACGGTGTAAAGCACCGACACAAGACCCCGGTTTAAAGTCCCATCTGAAAGACTGTTAATTTTATTAGGATCAGACGGGGGATCGAAAATGCGATCCTTTGATTACCAGTCCAACGTGTTAACCACTGGACTACAGATCGGTCTGTAGAATTAGTTCAAATATTTGACAAGTTAGATGTACGACCTACCTGTCTCTACAAAGGTATGAGTTGCTTATGGCATTGTTACACTGGCAAGTTGCACAGCCATCCTGCCATACAGCACCTTGTATATACTTCATACCATCCACATAAACACACTGTCTAACACCTGTAAACAACGATAGAAATCTGTAGTTAGTGTACATCATCTCACAGAATTGTAGTGCAGCCGTCCTGCCATACGGCACCTTGTGTATACATCATCTTACATAATTGTAGTGCAGCCGTCCTGCCATATGGCACCTTGTGTATACATCATCTTACAGAATTGTAGTGCAGCTGTCCTGCCATATGGCACCTTGTGTATACATCATCTCACAGAATTGTAGTGCAGCCATCCTGCCATACAGCACCTTGTGTATACATCATCTCACAGAATTGTAGTGCAGCTGTCCTGCCATACAGCACCTTGTGTATACATCATCTTACAGAATTGTAGTGCAGCCGTCCTGCCATACGGCACCTTGTGTATACATCATCTCACAGAATTGTAGTGCAGCCATCCTGCCATACAGCACCTTGTGTATACATCATCTCACAGAATTGTAGTGCAGCTGTCCTGCCATACAGCACCTTGTGTATACATCATCTTACAGAATTGTAGTGCAGCCGTCCTGCCATACGGCACCTTGTGTATACATCATCTTACAGAATTGTAGTGCAGCCATCCTGCCATACAGCACCTTGTGTATACATCATCTCACAGAATTGTAGTGCAGCTGTCCTGCCATACGGCACCTTGTGTATACATCATCTTACAGAATTGTAGTGCAGCCGTCCTGCCATACGGCACATTGTGTATACATCATCTCACATAATTGTAGTGCAGCCATCCTGCCATACGGCACCTTGTGTATACATCAATCCACAGAATTGTAGTGCAGCCGTCCTGCCATACGGCACCTTGTGTATACATCATTCCACATAATTGTAGTGCAGTCGTCCTGCCATACGGCACCTTGTATACACATCATTTCACAGAATTGTAGTGTAGCCGTCCTGCCATACGGCACCTTGTGTATACATCATCTTACAGAATTGTAGTGCAGCCGTCCTGCCATACGGCACCTTGTGTATACATCATTCCACAGAATTGTAGTGCAGTCGTCCTGCCATTGGCACCTTGTATACACATCATTTCACAGAATTGTAGTGCAGCCGTCCTGCCATACGGCACCTTGTGTATACATCATCTTACAGAATTGTAGTGCAGCCGTCCTGCACCTTGTGTATACATCATTTCACAGAATTGTAGTGCAGCCGTCCTGCCATATGGCACCTTGTGTATACATCATCTTACAGAATTGTAGTGCAGCCGTCCTGCACCTTGTGTATACATCATTTCACAGAATTGTAGTGCAGCCGTCCTGCCATATGGCACCTTGTGTATACATCATCTTACAGAATTGTAGTGCAGCTGTCCTGCACCTTGTGTATACATCATCTTACAGAATTGTAGTGCAGTCGTCCTGCCATACGGCACCTTGTGTATACATCATTCCACAGAATTGTAGTGCAGCCGTCCTGCCATACGGCACCTTGTGTATACATCATCTTACAAAATTGTAGTGCAGCCGTCCTGCCATACAGCACCTTGTGTATACATCATCTTACAAAATTGTAGTGCAGCCGTCCTGCCATACGGCACCTTGTGTATACATCATTTCACATCATCTCACATACGGTGTCATCCAGCCGACCTCCCATATGGTACCTTGTGCAGACTTCATTTCACATCATCTCACATACGGTGTCATCCAGCCGACCTCCCATATGGTACCTTGTGCAGACTTCATTTCACATCATCTCACATACGGTGTCATCCAGCCGACCTCCCATACGGTACCTTGTGCAGACTTCATTTCACATCATCTCACATATGGTGTCATCCAGCCGACCTCCCATACGGTACCTTGTGCAGACTTCATTTCACATCATCTCACATACGGTGTCATCCAGCCGACCTCCCATACGGTACCTTGTGCAGACTTCATTTCACATCATCTCACATACGGTGTCATCCAGCCGACCTCCTATACGGTACCTTGTGCAGACTTCATTTCACATCATCTCACATATCGTGTCATACATTTGGGTCTATCGTTGCTCATTGGTTAATCGGATCTATCGTTGCCCATTGGTTAATCAGATCTATCGTTGCCCATTGGTTAATCGGATCTATCGTTGCCCATTGGTTAATCAGATCTATCGTTGCCCATTGGTTAATCGGATCTATCATTGCCCATTGGTTAATCAGATCTATCATTGCCCATTGGTTAATCGGATCTATCATTGCCCATTGGTTAATCGGATCTATCGTTGCCCATTGGTTAATCAGATCTATTGTTGCCCATTGGTTAATCGGATCTATCGTTTCCCATTGGTTAATCAGATCTATCGTTGCCCATTGGTTAATCGGATCTATCGTTGCCCATTGGTTAATCAGATCTATCGTTGCCCATTGGTTAATCGGATCTATTGTTGCCCATTGGTTAATCGGGGCAATCGTTGACCATTGGTTAATCGGATCTATCGTTGACCATTGGTTAATCGGATCTATCATTGACCATTGGTTAATCGGATCTATCTTTGTCCATTGGTTAATCGGGGCAATGCCTCCAGAAGTATTAATCATTTTAGTTTTTTGATAGTACAAGATGCTCCAATTCCAGAAGCATCCCTGGTTCTTTCACATGACTGGTGTACAGCACCGATGACTGGTGTACAGCACCGATGACTGGATGACTGGTGTACAGCACCGATGACTGGTGTACAGCACCGATGACTGGTGTACAGCACCGATGACTGGTGTACAGCACCGATGACTGGTGTACAGTACCGACTGGTGTACAGTACCGACTGGTGTACAGCACCGATGACTGGTGTACAGCACTGATGACTGGTGTACAGCACCGATGGCTGGTGTACAGCACCGATGGCTGGTGTACAGCACCGATGACTGGTGTACAGCACCGATGACTGGTGTACAGCACCGATGACTGGTGTACAGCACCGATGACTGGTGTACAGCACCGATGACTGGTGTACAGCACTGATGACTGGTGTACAGTACCGACTGGTGTACAGTACCGACTGGTGTACAGCACCAATGACTGGTGTACAGCACCGATGACTGGATGACTGGTGTACAGCACCAATGAATGGATGACTGGTGTACAGCACCGATGACTGGTGTACAGTACCGACTGGTGTACAGCACCGATGACTGGTGTACAGCACCGATGACTGGTGTACAGCACCGATGACTGGTGTACAGCACCGATGAATGGATGACTGGTGTACAGCACCGATGAATGGATGACTGGTGTACAGCACCGATGACTGGTGTACAGTACCGACTGGTGTACAGCACCGATGACTGGTGTACAGCACCGATGACTGGTGTACAGCACCGATGACTGGTTTACAGCACAGATGACTGGTGTACAGCACCGATGACTGGTGTACAGCACCGATGACTGGTGTACAGCACCGATGGCTGGTGTACAGCACCGATGACTGGTGTACAGCACCATTGACTGGTGTACAGCACCGCACCGATGACTGGTGTACAGCACCAATGACTGGATGACTGGTGTACAGCACCGATGACTGGTGTACAGCACCGATGACTGATGTACAGCACCGATACATGAGTCCTCGGTTTATAATCACATCGGAAAAACTGTTAATATGGTTAGGGTCAGACGTGGGATCGAACCTGCGTTCACTGCATTTGCAGTCCGAAGTGTTAACCACTGGAACACTGACGATTATTTATAGAAAAATGTGTGTTCACGACAGTCTGCATGAACATTCTGTACTATAAATTTAATGGTATTTCCAAGTACAAAATGTGCCACTTCTAGATACAGTGAATAACTCTAAATCCAAAATATTGCCTCATAAAAACAATTTGAAATTTCCCCGAATACATTATCCAATTGTAGCAAGCAAGATATACTATTAAAAATCGTTTCTCACTGGGTGTAGGCGATACTGTAAGTTTTGTAGAAGGAGTCACTGTTGAGCTTCCATAGACGTCACACACCACATCCTGACAGCAGACGTCTGTCATCGAAGTCTTGAAGTGGCACTGTGTTGGTACGAAGGGAAACTGTGGACACCTGTATCAAAGAATTACATGCAAGTCAGTTTGTCATAGAATTACATATGTGAGAGTTTGTCATAGAATTACATATGTGAGAGTTTGTCATAGAATTACATATGTGAGAGTTTATCATATAATTACATATGTGAGAGTTTGTCATAGAATTACATATGTGAGAGTTTGTCATAGAATTACATATATGAGAGTTTATCATAAAATTACATATGTGAGAGTTTGTCATAGAATTACATATGTGAGAGTTTATCATAAAATTACATATGTGAGAGTTTATCATAGAATTACATATATGAGAGTTTATCATAAAATTACATATATGAAAGTTTGTCATAGAATTACATATGTGAGAGTTTGTCATATAATTACGTATGTGAGAGTTTGTCATAGAACTACATATATGAGAGTTTGTTATAGAATTATATATGTGATCATTTGTGAGAGTTTGTGATATAATTACATACAAGCTCAATTTGTATGGATTCAGCTTCAAAAATTAAGCAAAGCAGTTATGCAAAACAGACTTTACACCATTACCGTTGGGTGCACTTGTACTGTCCACGTGTGGCATCGATACATTCACAGTTGTATTTACAGCCATCTGTCCACGTATCTCCTTGCTTGTAGATAGTATCACCATACACACAAGCAGCTGAAATATACATCATAAATAAACAGCTTGGGTACATCAAACTTGGGTTAAAAATAAACAACTTGGGGACATCAAACTTGGGTTAAAAATAAACAACTTGGGTACATCAAACTTGGGTTAAAAATAAACAACTTGGGGACATCAAACTTGGGTTAAAAATAAACAACTTGGGTACATCAAACTTGGGTTAAAGATAAACAACTTGGGGACATCAAACTTGGGTTAAAGATAAACAACTTGGGGACATCAAACTTGGGTTAAAGATAAACAGCTTGGGGACATCAAACTTGGGTTAAAGATAAACAACTTGGGGACATCAAACTTGGGTTAAAGATAAACAACTTGGGTACATCAAACTTGGGTTAAAAATAAACAACTTGGGGACATCAAACTTGGGATAAAGATAAACAACTTGGGGACATCAAACTTGGGTAAAAGATAAACAACTTGGGGACATCAAACTTGGGTTAAAAATAAACAACTTGGGTACATCAAACTTGGGTTAAAAATAAACAACTTGGGGACATCAAACTTGGGATAAAGATAAACAACTTGGGGACATCAAACTTGGGTAAAAGATAAACAACTTGGGGACATCAAACTTGGGTTAAAGATAAACAGCTTGGGGACATCAAACTTGGGTTAAAGATAAACAACTTGGGGACATCAAACTTGGGTAAAAGATAAACAACTTGGGGACATCAAACTTGGGATAAAGATAAACAACTTGGGGACATCAAACTTGGGTAAAAGATAAACAACTTGGGGACATCAAACTTGGGTTAAAGATAAACAGCTTGGGGACATCAAACTTGGGTTAAAGATAAACAACTTGGGGACATCAAACTTGGGTAAAAGATAAACAACTTGGGGACATCAAACTTGGGTTAAAAATAAACAACTTGGGGACATCAAACTTGGGTTAAAGATAAACAACTTGGGGACATCAAACTTGGGTTAAAGATAAACAACTTGGGGACATCAAACTTGGGTTAAAGATAAACAGCTTGGGGACATCAAACTTGGGTTAAAGATAAACAACTTGGGGACATCAAACTTGGGTTAAAGATAAACAACTTGGGGACATCAAACTTGGGTTAAAGATAAACAACTTGGGGACATCAAACTTGGGTTAAAGATAAACAGCTTGGGGACATCAAACTTGGGTTAAAGATAAACAACTTGGGGACATCAAACTTGGGTTAAAGATAAACAGCTTGGGGACATCAAACTTGGGTACAAGATAAACTGCTTGGGGACATCAAACTTATGGATCTATTGTTCTCCTAGCCACGTAAGATGGATTATTAAGCACGGACATATGCAAGGATGGTCCAAACACAATATGCCTCCAAGCTCTCCATCGACTTGAGAGCATAAAATAATAAATTATGTCTTACATGTTGATTCAGTAAAGGCAGACCCTGTCTGATATGGTACCCCTCCACCGCCACTGCCGCCGCTGCCACCAATGAAATAGCCACCAGTTATCGGTGTCGGCTTGATAATTGGATTGACAGTTGACTGGCTGCCACCTGGTGGGTAGACGGTGTCAGGTATTTTACCGGTGTTACAATCTGGAACAAGGCAGCATGAGTCATCCGGGCTGGTTCTTCTTGGACACGATGTTGGTGGGTAACGTGGACATCTAACAGATAAGAGTTTGAAAATAGATTCAATTCTAGCATGCATGTTACTTGCACCACTTATTTCATAGTTCTCCATCAGCTAATCATTTGTCAAAATGGAATTCATAAGCTATGACTCTTGCAGAAATATAATATGTTTTGTACTAAATGGAATTCATAAGCTACAACTCTTGCAGAAATATGATACATCTTGGACTAAGTGAAATTTATAAGCTATGACTCTTGCAGAAATATAATAATTTTATGTCTTGTACTAAATGGAATTCATAAGTTACAACTCTTGCAGAAATATGATACATCTTGGACTAAGTGAAATTTATAAGCTATCACTCTTGCAGAAATATAATATGTCTTGTACTAAATGGAATTCATAAGTTATGACTCTTGCAGAAATATGATACATCTTGGATTAAGTGAAATTTATAAGCTATGACTCTTGCAGAAATATGACGTCTTGGATTAAGTGAAATTTATAAGCTATGACTCTTGCAGAAATATGACGTCTTGGATTAAGTGAAATTTATAAGCTATGACTCTTGCAGAAATATGACGTCTTGGATTAAGTGAAATTTATAAGCTATGCCTCTTGCAGAAATATGACGTCTTGGATTAAGTGAATTTTATAAGCTATGACTCTTGCAGAAATATGACGTCTTGGATTAAGTGAAATTTATAAGCTACAACTCTTGCAGAAATATAATAAGTCTTGTACTAAATGGAATTCATAAGTTATGACTCTTGCATAAATATGATACGTATTGGACTAAATGGAATTCATAAGTTATGACTTGCAGAAATATGATGTCTTGGATTAAATGGAATTCATAAGCTATGACTCTTGCAGAAATATGATATGTCTTGGATTAAATGGAATTCATAAGTTATGACTCTTGCAGAAATATGATACGTCTTGTACTAAATGGAATTCATAAGTTATGACTCTTGCAGAAATATGATAAGTCTTGGATTAAATGGAATTCATAAGTTATGACTCTTGCAGAAATATGATATGTCTTGGACTAAATGGAATTCATAAGTTGTGACTCTTGCAGAAATATAATATGTTTTATACTAAACGAAATCCATAAGCTATGATTCTTGTTGCAGAACTATACTATTTTTATGTAAGAAAGATGGAAATGTCGCAGTACTCAAATGGAACAAGCTTTGTGAATTTTGGTGACAACATTGCTCATTCTGAAATAGAACTAGGGGCCATCTCACTAAGGACAGAGAACATCTCTGAGAGCAGCTGTAGTATTTAGTCTCTGCAGCCTAGTGGTTAAGGCGTTCGCTTATGGAGCGAGATATCAAAGGTTCGAACCTAGTCAGGAGTTCATTCTGATATGGTTGGTTTGTGAGCCACCAGCTAGTTAAATAATGGTTACTGATTGCCTATCAACCTAGCGCGTTGGAATACAAGATTGCCTACCAGCCTGTCGCCTAGCCTGCAAGGATAGGATTCAGGAAGTACTGATGTACAGAGGTGTCTCATAAGTCAGAAATGATTGGCTCTTTTAATAGGGGTGACTCTAAAAGTCTATAATGAACAAACACTTTTACCTATGAGAGCAGCTGTGGTAACCAGCTTATCACATTTTCACATACCTCTTGAGAGCTACTGTAGCATTTTCACATGTGCATTTCACATACCTCTGAAAGCAGCTGTAGTAAACAAAAGTCACATTTTCACATACCTCTGAGAGCACCTGTAGTAACCAGATGTCACATTTTCACACATACATTTCAGATCGCAACCATCATTCCACGTTTGTCCCTGTGTGTAGTATACACTCTTATATACACAATAACCTGAAACATGCATGTAGTATCTATGTAATCTGTTACATACAATATATGTGTAAATATCTTACATACAGCAACATCCGTGTAAATATCTTACATACAGCAACATCTGTGTAAATATCTTACATACAGTAACATATGTGTAAATATCTTACATACAGCAACATCTGTGTAAATATCTTACATACAGCAACATCTGTGTAAATACCTTCCATACAGCAACATATGTGTAAATATCTTACATATAGCAACATATGTGTAAATATCTTACATATAGCAACATATGTGTAAATATCTTACATAAAGCAACATGTGTAAATATCTTCCATACAGCAACATCTGTGTAAATATCTTACATACAGCAACATATGTGTAAATATCTTACATAAAGCAACATATGTGTAAATATCTTACATACAACAACATCTGTGTAAATATCTTCCATACAGCAACATATGTGTAAATATCTTACATACAGCAACATGCGTGTAAATATCTTACATACAGCAACATCTGTGTAAATATCTTACATAAAGCAACATATGTGTAAATATCTTACATAAAGCAACATATGTGTAAATACCTTACATACAGCAACATATGTGTAAATATCTTACATAAAGCAACATGTGTAAATACCTTACATACAGCAACATATGTGTAAATATCTTACATAAAGCAACATGTGTAAATACCTTACATACAGCAACATATGTGTAAATACCTTACATAAAACAACATATGTGTTCATATGTGTAAATATCTTACATACAGTAACATATGTGTAAATATCTTACATACAGCAACATCCGTGTAAATATCTTACATACAACAACATCCGTGTAAATATCTTACATACAACATCCGTGTAAATATCTTACATACAGCAACATCCGTGTAAATACCTTATATACAACATCCGTGTAAATATCTTACATACAGCAACATCTGTGTAAATATCTTACATACAACAACATCTGTGTAAATACCTTACATACAGCAACATATGTGTAAATACCTTACATACAGCAACATATGTGTAAATACCTTACATAAAACAACATATGTGTTCATATGTGTAAATATCTTACATACAGTAACATATGTGTAAATATCTTACATACAGCAACATCCGTGTAAATATCTTACATACAACAACATCCGTGTAAATATCTTACATACAGAAACCACAATCTCTCCGTTACAAGGTAGACACCGTTTCCATTACACCAGGGCAGCTCCTATGTAACTTGAATGTTGAAGCTATTGCATAATTGATGAAATGAGCGAGATCACAGACATAGGAATGTAATTGTAGTTACCATGGGTTCCATAGTTTTGTTTTGGGGGTACTTGGTACGGTTTCACTACAATGACTCCAATTGGTGGGGTAGGGCTCACTTGAGGTGGAACTGTCGGATAACCAGTTAGGAACGGTGTTTGATTGACAAAATCACAATAAGGGACCTGGCAGCAGGGTTTCTTCGGGTCCTGGATAAGAATGCACTCCTTGGGCAGTGTCATGTAAGTTGAACATCTGGAATGCAGATATACAGATGTTGATATATTATTCCTGCAAGGAGTTTACTGAACCATGACATAACATTGTGTCAAAAACAGCATTCATTACACCCACACAGTGACGAAAATGGAAGACAATTTTACCGACAGGCCTCGCGCAGGTAGTTATGTTATGAACAATGGATACATACTTTTCACTACATCTGTATCGTCAGGGATATTATGATGTTATGAACAATGGATACATACTTTTCACCCCATCTGTATCATCAGGGATATTATGATATGTTATGAACAATGGATACATACTTTTCACTCCATCTGTATCATCAGGGATATTATATGTTATGAACAATGGATACATACTTTTCACTACATCTGTATCGTCAGGGATATTATGATAATGTTATGAACAATGGATACATACTTTTCACTACATCTGTATCGTCAGGGATATTATGATACATTATGAACAATGGATACATACTTTTCACTACATCTGTATCGTCAGGGATATTATGATAATGTTATGAACAATGGATACATACTTTTCACTACATCTGTATCGTCAGGGATATTATGATACATTATGAACAATGGATACATACTTTTCACTACATCTGTATCGTCAGGGATATTATGATAATGTTATGAACAATGGATACATACTTTTCACTACATCTGTATCGTCAGGGATATTATGATACATTATGAACAATGGATACATACTTTTCACTACATCTGTATCGTCAGGGATATTATGATAATGTTATGAACAATGGATACATACTTTTCACTACATCTGTATCGTCAGGGATATTATGATATGTTATGAACAATGGATACATACTTTTCACTACATCTGTATCTTCAGGGATATTATATGTTATGAACAATGGATACATACTTTTCACTACATCTGTATCGTCAGGGATATTATGATACATTATGAACAATGGATACATACTTTTCACTACATCTGTAGTCAGGGATATTATGATGTGTTATGAACAATGGATACATACTTTTCACTACATCTGTAGTCAGGGATATTATGATACATTATGAACAATGGATACATACTTTTCACTACATCTGTATCGTCAGGGATATTATGATAATGTTATGAACAATGGATACATACTTTTCACTACATCTGTATCGTCGGGGATATTATGATGTTATGAACAATGGATACATACTTTTCACTACATCTGTATCGTCAGGGATATTATGATAATGTTATGAACAATGGATACATACTTTTCACTACATCTGTATCGTCAGGGATATTATGATATGTTATGAACAATGGATACATACTTTTCACTACATCTGTATCGTCAGGGATATTATGATATGTTATGAACAATGGATACATACTCTTCACTACATCTGTATCGTCAGGGATATTATATGTTATGAACAATGGATACATACGTTTCACTACATCTGTATCGTCAGGGATATTATGATACATTATGAACAATGGATACATACTTTTCACTACATCTGTATCGTCAGGGATATTATGATGTTATGAACAATGGATACATACTTTTCACTAAATCTGTAGTCAGGGATATTATGATACATTATGAACAATGGATACATACTTTTCACTACATCTGTATCGTCAGGGATATTATGATGTTATGAACAATGGATACATACTTTTCACTACATCTGTATCGTCAGGGATATTATGATGTTATGAACAATGGATACATACTTTTCACTACATCTGTATCGTCAGGGATACGATATGTTATGAACAATGGATACATACTTTTCACTACATCTGTATCGTCAGGGATATGATATGTTATGAACAATGGATACATACTTTTCACTACATCTGTATCGTCAGGGATATTATGATATGTTATGAACAATGGATACATACTTTTCACTACATCTGTATCGTCAGGGATATGATATGTTATGAACAATGGATACATACTTTTCACTACATCTGTATCGTCAGGGATATGATATGTTATGAACAATGGATACATACTTTTCACTACATCTGTATCTCCCGGTGATATTATCCAAGCATTCACACTCGTAATTACAGCCATCATCAAATCTTTGACCCTGGTAGAGGAGGGTTCCTTTATACAGACAACCTGTGAAATACAATAACAAACAACGTACAGTCTTAAAAATACGTTGGTTCGGTGCACGCTAAAAAAAAGGCGGTTTGATTAGCGTAGAGGTTAGCACGCTAACGTCTCACTATAGCAACAAGGATTCGATCCTCAGACCGGGAAGAATGTGAGATGGTACGGTGGTTGCTAGATCGGAGATGTGGGTTTTCTCCTGGTACTCCGGTTTCCTCCCACACGAAGGACCACATTTATGCTTTCATCCGCGCAAATGAGAGTGATTAATAGAAGTTGTTGAAGCATGTTTCGCAATCGTTGTAAATATTAAAAATTTATACTATAAAGTTGGCCATCTGGACACTTAACCCATTTCATTCTGGATACCATTCAAACAGTATTTGCAAAGAACATAGAGCAGACACCATGGAACGTGTCGTCTGATCAGGCTCTATGCTGTTTGCTATTCAGTTGTTCTTGTTAAGACACTTGGCTATGTAGCAAACAACATATATCCTGATCAGCATGCAGTGTTGTTTGCAAAAGCCTTTAAATGTATCCAGAATGAAATGAGTTAACTAAAGAAGATGGCTGTGCATTGTGGGTATACATTTCTGTCTCCGAGAGAACAGTTTCTCATTGATTCACGATCAATTTTGATAGATGCTTGTTTAATATTATGATCAAGTTTGAGTGAAAACTATGGTTACTATTGTTGATTATAGTTTAACTAAACAACATAAAAAGCAGACTGGTTCAACCAGAGTGACATCATACATTAACTATAGTTCAACCAACCAAATGACGACTGTTCCTCCAGTTCCAAGATGGCGGCTAACAGGTAAAAGATTTTAGAGAGCGGGAGATTTTAGATTGAAATTCGCATTTGGGAATACTTTATGATTACATTAGATTTCTATATTTATAGAGGGTGACCTAATTAGTCCTAAACTAATCCCCCTTAAGGTCCTCTTAAATATTTAACATAATAGCATAAATTTACATATATAATAATTTTAGCAAAAGTGCATAGTTACGCCATGCAATACACATGTACAATGTTGTACAATGTAGTATAAAAAAGATGTATCAATACTTTGCATATATATATATGCGTCATTAATAGTCTGTGTAGGTGACAAATGGAAATAATAACACAGTATTTGCACTATCTGCTTAAATGATGGAATATATGAAGCGAAAATCTGTATATACGATGGGTGTACAGGTATTCGGTCACCTAAGGTTTGAATGTGAATAACTTCTAGTCAATCTCTGTTATAGCAGATTAAATAATATTACTATGTAAAGTGATAATTCTTGCATTTAATAATACGCTTGATTGCATAACATCTTTTAAAATAAAACCACAATTTCACACACATTTGAATTCAACATGGCGTGAGAAACAGGACCTAAGCTTCGATCACCAATCAAATTTCATGTACTATAAATGAATTTTCCAGTATTATCACATGATTGACACATGACCGTTTAAAGCCACACATTAGACTTGCATTAGACTTCCCCGTGACCAAAGTAAACAAATATTTCTTCGCATATATCTCTGTGTAAGGGATTTTTAGGGTACAATAATTTGACTTAATAATAAGACTTTCGAAATAAAATGTGAATATTGATCTGTTTTTGATCATTTTCGTTTTGGCAGTTTTAGCGTCTACAATACAATCCAAGTACCTGCTACTGACAGCGATGACGTCAGTTTTGCAAACACAAAATCGAAAACAGGTGGTGTTCGGAAATAGGGTGATTGACAATAATTGCACAAATGTCCATAACCACTAGCAAACACGATTGTGGCATTCTTAGCGGCATGATGTTGTAAATATCGTCTCAGATTTCCTCACAAATACACCTCACAAAGTGATTGCAAGTGGAAGTCGTGATGGTGCAGTGGATGCGCGTTCGCTTCAGGTGCGAAAGGTCTGGAGTTCGAGCCCCGCTGGAGCCGTTACGATTGTGTCCTTAGGCAAGGCATTTAAATTCCATGTTGCCTCTTCTCTCCCTCGTGGCGATGGATTCCATCAGGAATGAGGTCTCGAGAGTGATTTATATAAGTTGAAAGAACTTGTTTCGCAATCGAGCTAAAATAAATTTGTATAAACTAAAGTGATTGCATATCAGTTTGTCTCAGATGCAAGAAATACAAATAAATTGGGATGGATTTGTGTTTGACCTACTATAACAGGTTCACATAGCAGCTCTATTAGACATGCACAATGCATCTACTATACTACCAAGCTCGCTCCATGATTCATAGCCAATTACTTACCTGCTTTGTTTTGTCCTGTGTTAGATCCTGTACCCGAGGTTGGTCGAACTCCCATAATCGTTCCAATTGGTTGTGGAGCAACGATTATGCCAATTATTGGTTTTGGAGGAATCGGACAACTTGCTATCTCACAACATGAGGGGTCTTTAGGGTCCGCTACTAGTAAACAATCTTGTGGGATGGTGTTATACACAGCACATCTGCAACACACAATGATATTAGATAAACTAATGTTTAACAGGAATTTAAATAAAGTACATGTACTATGTAATGGGAATGATAAAATACATGTACTGTGTAATGGGAATGATAAAATACTGTGTAATGGGAATTATAAAATACATGTACTGTGTAATGGGAATGATAAAATACATGTACTGTGTAATGGGAATGATAAAATACATGTACTGTGTAATGGGAATTATAAAATACTGTGTAATGGGAATGATAAAATACATGTACTGTGTAATGGGAATTATATAATACATGTACTGTGTAATGGGAATTATATAATACATGTACTGTGTAATGGGAATTATAAAATACTGTGTAATGGGAATTATAAAATACTGTGAAATGGAAATTATAAAATACATGTACTGTGTACTGGGAATTATAAAATACTGTGTAATGGAAATTATAAAATACATGTACTGTGTAATGGGAATTATAAAATACTGTGTAATGGGAATTATAAGATTTAAACAACACGAGTATTTGTGTTGTTGTGACTGCAGTTTTCTTGGTCTTTTAATAGCAAAACTGGAACTATTGGCAATGGCTTCTGTGCATGTGTTGAATCATTTGTCCAATACTAAATGAAGAGCTTGACATACAAGAGTTTGTAACTCTATCTGTATGTTGCCCTATTCTCCAACACATAAACTGAATAATCTCCAGATGTGGGCAAACTGGCGTACTTTTTGTTTCTCATCTTCTAATTGTTGTTTCTCTTTCATTTAATTTTCAAAACCTTTCATGTTCTGTACTCTAAAGTATTACATATTTACATAAATATTATGAATTAAGTTTAGTAATGTTATAAGTAAGTACATATATGTTATCATTCTAAAACATAACATTTTCCCTAAAGAAAAATCATTGATTTATGAAATTGTAAATTATTATGCCATGAAATGTTTGTGTATATTATTTAGAAACAAGAAGACAATCATAAGCTATACAGCTTTCTGTCCAATTCCTTATATCAGTTGTTGTAAATAATCATGTATTGACAGAAAATAAATATGTTTAAACTAAACTGGCATAGACAATAGATACATGTAAATACACATGTATGAATGGCTACTCACCTTTGTCTACATGTGTACAAGTTGTTTCTGGCATTGTCACATTGACAGACAAATTTACACCCATCGTACCATTGCTGGCCTTCTTGGTACGTGTTTCCCCCATATACACACACACCTAAAATGTCCTCAGCATGTTACAAAAAGAACAAGAGAGCCAAGATGTCACTGGATCGCTAGCGTGCGCAACGTTGCCAGAGTATGCAATAAAGACAAGATGGCTTACTCACTATGGCAGCCATCTTGGATTTTGGAAGAGCAATATATTTAATCATTTTTCATCTACCAGTCATCCCCAATGTTACAGTACATATATTTGGGTCAAATTGCCCAAACGTTCACGAAGAAAAGTCGAAAATAGATTTTCACAATGGACGATCTGATCTTGGATTTCTATTCTGCAAATTGCTAGATATATCACATAGTTTTCATCTTGTGACTTACATACAGTCAGTGGTTCTACCCAGTCATACGGCCACGCCTGAAACACTACCCAGATGGGTAATTTCCTAGACAATTACAATATCAATAGTAGACATATGACCTAATCAGTCGATGCGACTTTAACCCCACAAATAAACAATGAAATAATATGTTACTTTGCAAGAGACTTTAACCCCACAAATAAACAATGAAATAATATATTACTTTGCAAGAGACTTTAACCCCACAAATAAACAATGAAATAATATATTACTTTGCAAGAGACTTTAAACCCACAAATAAACAATGAAATAATATATTACTTTGCAAGAGACTTTAAACCCACAAATAAACAATGAAATAATATATTACTTTGCAAGACTTTAACCCCACAAATAAACAATAAAATAATATATTACTTTGCAAGAGACTTTAACCCCACAAATAAACAATAAAATAATATATTACTTTGCAAGAGACTTTAAACCCACAAATAAACAATGAAATAATATATTACTTTGCAAGAGACTTTAAACCCACAAATAAACAATGAAATAATATGTTACTTTGCAGTGGTGAGACGGTTGTATTTAGAGATAGGGAGGGGTTGATGGGTGGTGTTGGTTGTTGATGACAGTATGGTTTCTGACAACATCGCTTAGTAGGATCTTGTATGAGGGTGCAAGAGGTCGGCAAAGATGGATAGCGGGGGCATCTGAAACAACACAAAATTTACAGGGTACCGTATATTTCCGGCCATAAGTCATTATTTCTTGGAACTTTATTTATGTCTGTTTGTTTGGCTTTATTTGATTTAATACAACAATTTCTTAGACAATTATTTACATGATAAACCATAGAAAAGCTGATAAACAAACTTCATAAATTATTGTTGTGCATCAGTGTATTTCTTGCGCGTTCGCTTCAGGTGCGAAAGGTCCGGAGTTCGAACCCTGCTGGAGTCGTTACGATTGTGCCCTTAGGCAAGGCATTTAAATTCCACGTTGCCTCTTCTCTCTCCCTCGTGGTGATGGACTCCATCAGGAATGAGGTCTCGAGCGTGATTAATATAAGTTGAAATAACTTGTTTCGCAATCGAGCTCAAATAAATTTGTATAAAGTGTATTTCTTATGACTTGTAATTAGGGATGGCAACGAATGGTGATTGTGATATTCGAATATTCGGATGATCTTCCGAACGAATATTCGAATATTCGCAAACTTTCGATTTCCACTACAGTTAGTACCTATAAAACAAATGCTTCGCAGTTTGTGTCCCGTCAAATAGACTGCATTAATCAATTAGTGACCCCTGTAAGGTGTGAACAACATGTCATCACCCTCCTTTGTTATTTGGAGCCAAATCGCGATGACATTTCGCACGCATTGGGTCATTCTTTGTTTTCGAAACTTAATTGATTGAAATTTAAACCGTAAAGCGTAATGTGTGAGATGCCCGAACATATATATCCTTTTAAGTTATGATTTAACTGCAATTGATTAAAATTTGATTTGAATTTTTTTTTAATATTCGAATATGGTTTTAATATTCGAATATTCGGACGTTCGAACGAATATTCGAACATTCGTTGCCATCACTACTTGTAATGGAATAAAGTCAACCAGATATCTCAAATTTAGCTCAGCTTCATTCAAAATGGAGAAAAAAACCATTGCTGTAATGAATGTTATAAGTCCCCTAAGTACCCTCGACTTATGGAAGGATCCAGCTTAAAATCAGCATTTTCAAGCCAAAATTTGATCCTCGACTTATGGCCAGGAATATATGGTACATGTAATGCATCACTTTAGAAACACAATTTAGTCCAAAATGTATATCTTACAGGAAAGCATATTCTCAGTCAGTACTTGAAGAAATACAACTGAACATTTAGACACCTTTACACATACATCTGTGTACACAACTAATATTTGTGTACACAACTTACAGTTTTGTACAGTATATCACTTACATTTGTGTACAGCATACATTTGTGCTTAATACTTACATTTGTATACATCACTTATATTTGTTGCATCCTAAGACCTATATATGTATACAACACTTACATTAGTTTGTGTACAACACTTCAGTTTAGTAAATCTTAAAAACTTACATTTATATACACCACTAATATTTATGTACAAATCTAAGAGAATATTTGTGGTTTTCAGTGTAAGGTTCGAATTTATCTCATCGAGTGAACTCTGAAATTGTATTTTCACAAGTGGCGTACACCACTCAACTTTTGCTATATCTGAAATATTTATACATGTAGCATCACTTACATTTGGGTGCATCTGTACTGCCCAGTTGACATATCCAGACATTCACATGTGTATGTACAGCCATCATCCCACGTCTGTCCTTGACTATATAACTTCCCATTATACACACAACCATCTGTAATGTTCAGAATACTAGTTGTTATATTACTGTTATACACATAACCATCTGTAATGTTCAGAATACTAGTTGTTATATTACTGTTATACACATAACCATCTGTAATGTTCAGAATACTAGTTGTTATATTACCATTATACACATAACCATCTGTAATGTTCAGAATACTAGATGTATATATTACCATTATACACACAACCATCTGTAATGTTCAGAATACTAGTTGTATATATTACCGTTATACACACAACCATCTGTAATGTTCAGAATACTAGTTGTATATATTACCGTTATACACATAACCATCTGTAATGTTCACAATACTATGTATATATTACCGTTATACACATAACCATATGTAATGTTCAGAATACTAGTTGTATATATTACTGTTATACACATAACCATCTGTAATGTTCAGAATACTAGTTGTATATATTACTGTTATACACATAACCATCTGTAATGTTCAGAATACTAGTTGTATATATTACTGTTATACACATAACCATCTGTAATGTTCAGAATACTAGTTGTATATATTACCATTATACACACAACCATCTGTAATGTTCAGAATACTAGTTGTATATATTACCGTTATAAACATTACCATCTGTACCAGACAGAATACTAGACATATAGCTTCCAGTTATACATATAACCATCTGTACCAGACAGAATACTAGACATATAGCTTCCAGTTATACATATAACCATCTGTACCGGACAGAATACTAGACGTATAGAATTCCCGCTATACACATAACAATCTGTAACAGTCAGAGGACCAGATGTAGATATTAGAAAACAATCTGTAACAGTCAGAGGATCAGATGTAGATATTAGAAAACAATCTGTAACAGTCAGAGGACAATATGTAGATATTAGAAAACCATCTGTAACAGTCAGAGGACGAGAGGTAGATATTAGAAAACCACCTGTAACAGTCAGAGGACCAGATGTAGATATTAGAAAACCATCTGTAACAGTCAGAGGACCAGATGTAGATATTAGAAAACCATCTGTAACAGTCAGAGGACCAGATGTAGATATTAGAAAACCACCTGTAACAGTCAGAGGACCAGATGTAGATATTAGAATATCTTGAATATCATTAAATTTGAATTTAGAGTTTCATAGCTACAAATACAATATTAATAACCTCTTGGCAGCATGGGTTGTAGGGGTCATGAACATTACAATGAATGTTACTTACCTCTGATGCCAGAAAACTGATTTTTGAGTGGTAGACTTTGACCATAGACTGATCCTACAACTCCAGTGACATTGGTAGAGTGACTTCCCTTGTCAATACAGGACGGTACTTGGCAACACTCATTGCTGGGATCTGTGACCAGGTTACAGTTAGGGGTCAGAGCTGGGTAGGTGGGGCACCTAATAATAGGATATAATGAAAATTATAGAAATATGTACCGGTACATGCAATGATATAAAATATTTGTTTTGTGCGCTTATGAAATACAGTTACTATACCTTGGATAGTCTATAAGCATTATTTTACTAGCTGTAGGTGCACCCACTGATCTAGCTGCAGTAACAAGCTCAGCCTGTGATGGGACTCAAACCAATGGCTTATCAATTATGATGTGGCTGCCTTAGCAACCAGGCCATCTCAACCAATAACTACTTAACATATATAACACACTACCTGTCAGTACATGTGATTTTGCCTGTCCTGGCATCCTCACACTTGCACGTCTTATCACATCCGTGGTTGAATGTCTGACCCTGTCTCAGTGGCACACCCTGGTATACGCACAACTCTGTCGGGCTGATTGTTGGGATCTTCCCGTCAGGTCCGACTGTGAGTGGCAGAGATGTTGACTCGCAAACTGGTTTCTGGCAGCATGGGTTGGAGGAGTCATGAACCAGATGACAAGTTGGTGGAAGATTGGGGTATCTGGCACATCTATCAGGGCAGCAAACACAAAATATGTAAACATTCACAGCAATGGATTACATAAGCCTCCATCATACAAAGTAAACTCTTTATAAAGAACAAACGGGGGGGGGGAACTTGTTCCAAATATCCAGTTTTTATATATCATAAACATTTTGCAAGTATGGAAAATTATAAGCTTTGGATTCAATAAAGAGGGTCAAATATCCATAAACACTGCAAGTATGGCAACTTATAAGCTTTGGATTCAAGAAAGAGGGCCAAATATCCATAAACACTGCAAGTATGGCAAATTATAAGCTTTGGATTCAATAAAGAGGATCAAATATCCATAAACACTGCAAGTATGGCAAATTATAAGCTTTGGATTCCATAAAGAGGGTCAAATATCCATAAACACTGCAAGTATGTCAAATTAGAAGCTTTGGATTCAAGAAAGAGGGCCACATATCCATAAACACTGCAAGTATGGCAAATAATAAGCTTTGGATTCAAGAAAGAGGGCCACATATCCATAAACACTGCAAGTATGGCAACTTATAAGCTTTGGATTCAAGAAAGAGGGCCAAATATCCATAAACACTGCAAGTATGGCAAATTATAAGCTTTGGATTCAAGAAAGAGGGCCAAATACACTGCAAGTATGGCAAATTATAAGCTTTGGATTCAAGAAAGAGGGCCAGAACTGTCCATAAGCACTGCAAGTATGGCAAATTATAAGCTTTGGATTCAAGAAAGAGGGCCAAAACTATCCATAAACACTGCAAGTATGGCAAATTATAAGCTATGGATACAAGAAAGAGGGCCAAATAAAATATCCATAAACACTGCAAGTATGGCAAATTATAAGCTTTGGATTCAAGAAAGAGGGCCACATATCCATAAACACTGCAAGTATGGCAAATTATAAGCTTTGGATTCAAGAAAGAGGGCCAAATATCCATAAACACTGCAAGTATGGCAAATTATAAGCTTGGGATTCAAGAAAGAGGGCCAAAACTATCCATAAACACTGCAAGTATGGCAAATTATAAGCTATGGATTCAAGAAAGAGGGCCAAATATCCATAAACACTGCAAGTATGGCAAATTATAAGCTATGGATTCAAGAAAGAGGGCCAAATATCCATAAACACTGCAAGTATGGCAAATTATAAGCTTTGGATTCAAGAAAGAGGGCCACATATCCATAAACACTGCAAGTATGGCAAATTATAAGCTTTGGATTCAAAAAAGAGGGCCACATATCCATAAACACTGCAAGTATGGCAAATTATAAGCTTTGGATTCAAGAAAGAGGGCCACATATCCATAAACACTGCAAGTATGGCAAATTATAAGCTTTGGATTCAAGAAAGAGGGCCACATATCCATAAACACTGCAAGTATGGCAAATTATAAGCTATGGATTCACGATAAGAGGGTGAACTTGATTGTATTGATTCAGGACTCTGTGGAGTTACAAACACGATATGGTCGGTTATCAAGACAATGGTCATGCACACGGAACAGTTCCGAATTTATTCTAGTAAGAGAGCAACATCATCTGAGGCGTTGCCTAAACCCATGGTGAATGCTGACACATAATATGGTATTCTTTGACAGGCATATAAAACTGGTAACACTATATGTCATTTTGAATCATTAGGCAGAGTAAAGAATCTGATGTCAATTTCAACCAATCGGATCTCTTCATATTGAGTGTCAGGCTCTCCAATTGGCTGCATAGAGCTGATTTATCAATACATTGTATATAACAATCATATTCCTTCAGCCAAGTCGCAAGCTCAACATCAATATCAACGAATCATATACATTCAGCCAGTCTCCTGCTCTCCGATTGGCTACAGTACAACTGATTTGTCAATATCAACCAATCATATCCCATCAGCCAGAGCCTCAGTAGAACTGAATTGCGAGATTTGGTAAATGACGCCATTTTGTCTATTCAAGAAATCATACACCGTTTATTCACATTGTGTCAAGTTATATTTACACATGCTTGTATCTCATCAGCGTGAGTCTCGGGTTCTCTGATTGGCTGTAGTCAACCAATAATATCCATTTAATGTTATTCTTTACCTGTCTGTACACTGGAAATGTCCAGTCATAGCATTATTGCAGACACAGTTGTACTGGCAGCCATCTTGCCATCTTTGATATTGACCGTACATCTTGCCCTTATAAACACACATGCCTACAACTACAAGGTCACAATCATTATAATATGAATAAGGCTAAGCCTCGAAGCGAGCTCAATCATAGATCAATAGCATAGCTAAATCCGAATGATTGAATCCACGGCCGGGGTACAGACGGATCTGTAGTCCAGTGGTAACACGCTGGACTGGTAATCCAGGGATCGCAGGTTCAATCCCCCGTCTGACCCTAATAAAATTAACAGTCTTTCAGATGGGACGTTAAACCAAGGTCTCGTGTCGGTGCTTTATGCCGTGCACGTAAAAGAACCAGAGGAGACTCTGGAATGGGTCTCTGTCTGTATCATTGCACTATCTAAAATGACTAATCTCTTCAGGAGGCGTCGCTCATATGGGCAACCGGTAGCGACGATAAATAAACGTAAAACACACACACGGCCGGGGTTAATACTATTTTCTCCTGCAGTGTATAAACATGCACGTAAAAAGATATATCTTTCAATGTGATACTGTTACTGCTGCTGTTACTTTCAATGTGATACTGTTACTGCTGCTGTTAGTTTCAATGTGATACTGTTACTGCTGCTGTTACTTTCAATGTGATACTGTTACTGCTGCTGTTACTTTCAATGTGATACTGTTACTGCTGCTGTTACTTTCAGTGTGATACTGTTACTGCTGCTGTTACTTTCAATGTGATACTGTTACTGCTGCTGTTACTTTCAATGTGATACTGTTACTGCTGCTGTTACTTTCAATGTGATACTGTTACTGCTGCTGTTACTTTCAATGTGATACTGTTACTGCTGCTGTTACTTTCAATGTGATACTGTTACTGCTGCTGTTACTTTCAATGTGATACTGTTACTGCTGCTGTTACTTTCAATGTGATACTGTTACTGCTGCTGTTACTTTCAATGTGATACTGTTACTGCTGCTGTTACTTTCAATGTGATACTGTTACTGCTGCTGTTACTTTCAATGTGATACTGTTACTGCTGCTGTTACTATTTCTATTCTTCCTATACAGCAACAATTATGATCAATTGGCATGTATTTTATTTGCCAAAAACTGTACTGTAATATTGCGTTTGTTGATTTTATTCCACACTCAAATAGTATCAGTGAATGTTACTCTGCTCCTAAGAACACTTTCGTACCACTCTAGCTCATTAAGAATGCATTCGGACCTCGATGCAGCTCCATTAGCTACTCGATGCAGCTCCATTAGCTACTCAATGCAGAGCTACTCGATGCAGCTCCATTAGCTACTCGATGCAGCTCCATTAGTACTCGATGCAGCTCCATTAGCTACTCGATGCAGTCCATCAGCTACTCGATGCAGCTCCATTAGCTACTCGACACCCAACACCACCCAACACAACACCAACACCCTGCAGCTCCATTAGCTACTCGATGCAGCTCCATTAGCTACTCGATGCATCTCCATTAGCTACTCGCTGCAGCTCCATTAGCTACTCGATGCAGCTCCATTAGCTACTCGATGCAGCTCCATTAGCTACTCGCTGCAGCTCCATTAGCTACTCGCTGCACTCCATTAGCTACCATGCAGCTCCATTAGCTACTCGATGCAGCCCATTAGCTACTCGATGCAGCTCCATTAGCTACTTGATACATCCCATTAGCTACTTGATACATCTCCATTAGCTACTCGCTGCAGCTCCATTAGCTACTCGATGCAGCTCCATTAGCTACTCGATACATTTCCATAGCTACTCGATCAGCTCCATTAGCTACTCGATGCAGCTCCATTAGCTACTCGACACCCAACTGCAGCTCCATTAGCTACTCGATGCAGCTCCATTAGCTACTCGATGCAGCTCCATTAGCTACTCGATGCAGCTCCATTAGCTACTTGATACATCTCCATTAGCTACTTGATGCAGCTCCATTAGCTACTCGATGCAGCTCCATTAGCTACTCGATGCAGCTCCATTAGCTACTCGATGCAGCTCCATTAGCTACTCGATGCAGCTCCATTAGCTACTCGATGCAGCTCCATTAGCTACTCGATGCAGCTCCATTAGCTATTTCCGTCCTGCCTTGATTGGCCTCCCTTAACTATTCTCTCACAATTCATTTTTCGGTATCTATACTATATGTATTTATACGTCATCGTAACGACGTCGTTATGGTACGGCTCGAAATACGTCATCGTAGCGACGTCGTTATGGTACCGCTCGAAATACGTCATCGTAGCGACGTCGTTATGGTACCGCTTGAAATACGTCATCGTAGCAGCTCGTTGGTCGATCAATGCCCAATATCTATATGGTTATTCACGATTATAAAATACATATAGTCATGAATTGTTCATATTCACATGTAAGCATGTGGGACCAACTCGGCAGTTTATGTTAAAATGTAATTCCATTTTGTTATTTCACGAATATTTCGGAATATATAAAATTGCTTATGCAAATGCATTATTAAATTTCATTTAAGCAAAAAAAAAAAAAAACGAATAATTTAATTTAGATAACATATGGACACTCATCTCAACTTGCGCTACAGGAAAGCTCGAGTTGGGCCTGCCCTGCTCACTTAGAGGTTGCTATATACAGAGCTTACGCATGACAATTCTATCTGATTTCTTTATCTCACATAGTTATATCACAAGCAGTCTTACAGGCGGATCTGTAGTCCAGTGGTTATATGTTATGTTATAGTTCGGGTTTTACGCCTGCATCAGCACCATTTCGGGCTATATCGCCGGCGGGCAGTTTGCTTAACAACAAATTTCCTGGGCAGGCTCCAGCGGTTAACCAGTACTTGGGTGCACCAACCTCCGTAAGAAACTGCCAACTTTTTCATATAAATGAGACACGGCCTGAGCGGGGCTCGAACCCGTGACCATCAGTGATGATAGGTTACAGTGGTATACAAGTCAGTGATCCTAACCACTCGACCACGGAGGCGGACCAGTTCAGTGGTTAACACGCTGGACTGGTAATCCAGGGATCGCAGGATCGATCCCCGTCTGACCCTAATAAAATTAACAGTCTTTCACATGGGACTTTAAGCTGAGGTCTCATGTCGATGATTTACACAGTGCACGTAAAAGAACCAGAGGAGATTCTGGAATGGGTCTCTGTCTGTATCATTGCACTATCCTCCAAAATTCTAAAATGACTAATCTCTTCAGGAGGCGTCGCTCATATGGGCAACCGGTAGCGACGATAAATAAACATAAAACACACACATACATGCAGTCTTCTGTTCAAGGTAGTGTTTACATTTATACTATGCTCTCCAATGAAATATAGAATTTGATCAGTAAATATAATGTGTTATTCCTTGGTTGAAAGTAATGGAATATCACATGTTATTCTCACTGATTTACACATATGGTTCCCAGCCATTGCAGTTTGAAATATTGTCTCGAGTCATCTATGACGTTGTTTAACCACAACGTTCTAGCACCATTTAGCGCATGTTTGCATCGTTTGCTATCGTACAAACAAGTTTCTGCCTAAAATATAATGTGTTTAAGTGAATTACAGTGAAACCCCTCTAAACCGAACGGCTTCCGGACCGGAAGAGAAGTTCGGTTTGGAGGGGTTTTCGGTTTAGAGGGGTTGTTCCGTATTTGATCAATAATTATGAAATATAATTATCAATGTTATGCCTTAAATAATGATAGTCTGCCTTTTGTGAAATCCCATTCACATCTAATTAGATCGTATTAAAACTAATTACTCAAACATGAAAAGATATTAACAAACCTGCAATTGCAAAGGACATAATTAAATAGTGTCCAGTCGTAATCCATTTGAAAACAACGTAATTAAAACAAATTTTAAGCATCATTGGTTTTTATCACGCTTTTATGTTCTCACAACACCACTTCGGATGTAAACAATACGGATAAAACACCAATATGCCGACTGAATAATTGACTTGTGAAAACACGGAAGGTGTTATGTTTCAGGTGAGACAAAGGTTGTTTCGGATCCGGATTTTATGCCGCTGGCTGTTCGGATTTCAGGGGTAATTTGCAATAGAAATGTGCACAAATGGTCCTGAAAACTTGTCCGGTATTCGGAAAAGAGAGGTTCCGGTTTAGAGAGGTTTTTTTACAATGAACAAAGAAGGGAAAATATCGGGACCGCGAAAATTGTCCGGTTTGTAGGGAATTCCGATTTAGAGGGGTTCCGGTTTTGAGGGGTTTCATTGTATTGAATTATACTAATGCCTCCTATCAAGTTCTGTGAAAATCCAAAGAGCAGACAAGTAAAAAAAAACAATAGACAGACCGACTTAGTTCTTAAAACGGGTATATAAAATCACCTGGTGCAATGCTAGATCCTGTAGGTGGTACGGCGGTATGGAACCCGGTTGTATTTCCATATATAGGCATAACTGTACTTCCTAGACAGCTTGGTACCTGGCAGCAAACAGGATCTCTAGGATCCGGAACAAGTCGGCAACCAGCCTGTGATGTGTAACTTGGACATCTGTGTATGAAAAGACACATTTCTTTGCACTAAATGTCATGACTATTATGAAAAATGAACTAACATTTCTTCGTTTGTTTGCTTGTTTTTGGGGCTCAAAGTCGCACCAACAACTTAGGTCATACGGCGAATCCAGCTATTATTGGTGGAGGAAGAACCCCGGGTGCCACTTCGAACAGTATTTCAGACTTGGACGGGCACAACCACCGACCTACAGTAAGCCAACTGAAAATAAATCTAGACCCCCAGTGGGATTGGAACTTACAGCAGTGAGGGGCAAGTGATTTAAAGTAAACGACCTTTCGGCAACGGAGGCCCTGTCATTTTCACTGAAATTTTGAGGACTGTATACCAATATGGTAATATGTATTTGAGAAGAAACGCTGTGCGACATCGAGGCACATGAGACTACCAGTGAACTACAGATCCTAAAATCACTAGGGGTCATTTACTGATATCAAAATCTATAGAGGTCATCCACTGATCCCAAAATCTATAGAGGTCATCCACTGATCCCAAAATCAATAGAGGTCATCCACTGATCCCAAAATCTATAGAGGTCATCCACTGATCCCAAAATCAATAGAGGTCATCCACTGATCCCAAAATCTATAGAGGTCATCCACTGATCCCAAAATCAATAGAGGTCATCCACTGATCCCAAAATCTATAGAGGTCATCCACTGATCCCAAAATCAATAGAGGTCATCCACTGATCCCAAAATCTATAGAGGTCATCCACTGATCCCAAAATCAATAGAGGTCATCCACTGATCCCAAAATCTATAGAGGTCATCCACTGATCCCAAAATCAATAGATCATTTACTGATCTAAAAATCAATGCAGATATTACCTATCATAGCAGCTGTAAACACCGGTCTTCTGATCATCACAGATACATGTCCTGTCGCAGCCCACGTACCACTTCTGTCCCTCACTGTACCGTTTTCCATTCATGATACATGCATCTAACAACACACAAGCATAGGATAAATACATACCTGCTTTAGTCGAGTAAACTTTTTCTCACCAATAGACAGGCTTTTCGCGCCATTTTGGGGGTGTGAGATAAATCTGTCTAACCGACTTTATGCTAATTAGATGTCACGAACAAGTCTGATAGTTTCCATTCCGTCTATTTCCATGTCCAAATTTACATAATTTCATTGGATAATGGTAAAATCCAAACACTGCCGTGAAGATACGTCATTATAATACCGTAATAGCAGAGCCTCGTTCTTTGCATGTATCTTCAGCCCTCGGGTGGGATTTCTTTATCTGCAACTCTTGGATGTGCTAGATTCACTTTATCTCAATGTTGGCTTTAATGTGTGTTCGAGCCCAAATAATTAACATGTTACGAGCATTACAAGATATTCTATTCAGCCAAAAGTAGCGAGCAAGAGTCGCGAGTAGATGCAACCTGTTAAGGGAACCTACAAGCATTACAAGATATTCTATTCAGCCAAAAGTAGCGAGCAAGAGTCGCGAGTGGATGCAACCTGTTAAGGGAACCTACAAGCATTACAAGATATTCTATTCAGCCAAAAGTAGCGAGCAAGAGTCGCGAGTGGATGCAACCTGTTAAGGGAACCTACAAGCATTACAAGATATTCTATTCAGCCAAAAGTAGCGAGTAAGAGTCGCGAGTGGATGCAACCTGTTAAGGGAACCTACAAGCATTACAAGATATTCTATTCAGCCAAAAGTAGCGAGCAAGAGTCGCGAGTGGATGCAACCTGTTAAGGGAACCTACGAGCATTACAAGATATTCTATTCAGCCAAAAGTAGCGAGCAAGAGTCGCGAGTGGATGCAACCTGTTAAGGGAACCAGTGGTAAGTTATCCAGCAATGCACCTGAAACTTACTCAGTCATATCTTAGTGTAATCACCCTAAAACACTAATCACAATTTCTACACATCTCCGCTTTTTAAAATATCTCAAAATTGCATCTTCAAGAATTATTAATGCACAGAGAACTCGGAGAACAATTAAACCTACCTTTATATGTCGGTGTAGGTGGGTGTACTGGCACACCAGATACTGAAAAATGGACGTTTTATGAGAATTATACTTTGATTAAACAGTAAACACACAATTACTGTATAGTGAAGGTATGAAGAAATTCTCGAAATATATGGCGCCATACATGATGTCACTAACAGCTTGAGTCCGAAAACATTCGAGTTTACAACATTTCAATATGCAGCGGCTGAGTACCACATGTGCAAAGCAGTGAGAAATAAAACATGTTATTTCACTGCTTTCACATTTGATTTCAATGTTAAATTTCTATATTTCATTGGAAAGCATAAAATAAAACAATTTATTCAATTAAATTGATGTTAGCCAATGGGATGCTAACACCTTAGGTCATACAGCGCCTCTCCAGCTATTATTGGTGGAGGAAGGCCCCGCATGTGTGGCCCTCCTAGCAGTATGCAGGCACGGACGGGCACCAGGGTTGAACTACCGACAGCTGGATAGCTTCCTCACATGAAAGAATTTGTCACCCAGAGTGGGATTTGAACCTACAGAGGTGAGTGTCACAGACGGCCTGCGTGGCCTTCCTAACAGTATTGCAGGCACGGACGGGCACCTGGGTTGAACTACCGACAGCTGGATAGCTTCCTCACATGAAAGAATTTGTCACCCCGAGTGGGATTTGAACCTACAGAGGTGAGTGTCACAGATGGTACAACTTTCTTTTTCTGAACAGGAGTATGACTTTAAATACTAAAACTAGTGGAACGAAAACAAGAACAATCCATACAATGCAGAATTCTGGCGCAGGATGCTGAAATCATTTACACTATAGAATAAACAAATAAACCAACGTTTAGAATAAACAAATAAACCAACGTTTAGAATAAACAAATAAACCAACGTTTAAAATAAACAAATAAACCAACGTTAACTAATGTTGATGTTAATATTGAGAATAGTATAGAAAAGTTTATTGCCAATTTTACAATTATTTCGGAACATATATTTCAGTTTTTACCTCTAGTTTGTCCAAAATACTGATGAATAAGTCACAAAGTTTAGTGCGAGTTTGAATGTTTTGCATAATAAGCTGAAGATGAGTGTATGTAGGAAATGATCTTTAACCCATTCAACACCAAGTAACTCGCATGGACTGGTCCATGATATTCATAAACCAATAAATGAATCAGAAAATCACATTTGGACAAGTTCATTTATCAAAATGGGTAATTATGTCTAAAAATAGTCATATCACTGGCAAAAAGTGCAGATCCTGATGAGACGGCTCGTCACGAGCCGGCTCATCTGGATCTACACTTTTTGTAAGCCTATTTAGAGGTCTGTGGTGTTGAAAGGGTTAATTCCGTTGTTTGGTTATTTGGTTCTACTGAACTGCTGACCTTGTGTGTATGTGTGTGCTGGAGGGGTTTGTGGACAGGCGTTGCACGAGGGCGTCCTGCAGCATTTGTCATTAGGGTCCTGCACCATCTTACAGTACGCAGGTAAGTGAACGTAGCGGGGACATCTGAAAAATACAATAATTACAATCATTTACTACCCGGTCCGAGAATCGAGCTCGGGTTGCATTGGTGAGAAGCGAGCACTCACCACTGTGCTAATCGGATAATTAAAATAGTAATTTTACATATCAAAGTGTGCAACACTGTTATGTGTGATTCCGCCTGATACGATATATATCAAAGTCTATAACCCTGCTATGTGCGATTCCGTCTGATACGATACATATCAAAGTTTATAACCCTGTTATGTGCGATTCTGTTTGATACGATATATATCAAAGTCTATAACCCTGCTATGTGTGATTCCGTCTGATACGATATATATCAAAGTCTATAACCCTGCTATGTGCGATTCCGTCTGATACGATATATATCAAAGTCTATAACCCTGCTATGTGTGATTCTGTCTGATACATACAAAAGCAGGGGTGAAAGTTTCCAAAACTGAAAACCCTGAAAATGTTGCTGGGGGCCACAGGGCCCCCGGTGGGTCCAGGGCAAAGCCCTGGCCAGGGGGCCAGAGGCTCCCGAAAGCTCCTGGATTTTAGCAGTTTTGGAGGACCCAAGATGCATTTCCAAGCAGCTCAAGTGTTTGTTGTAAAATACAAATAACGGTTTCGAAAAGCTGGATTGGATGTCATTCCCACCTCCACTTGTTCTTTACATCTAAAGTGTGTAGTCTGCAGAGAGAACTAGCACACTTCTATGTGATTTATATGATAAACATTTACTTTTCCTGGCACTGATACCGGCCGCTGCTCGCATCAATACATTTACAATTGTAGGAACATCCATCTTCCCAGAATACATCTTGTTTGTACTGCGATCCTTTATACTCGCAATAACCTAGAAATGTAAGAAAATGAATCTGTTATATTCGTAACAACCTCGTCTCAGTTTGGCCAGCCTTACAGCAATTCATCCCCACCTAGCAACCACTTATCCTACCCATGTCCCTATCTTGCAGCAATTCATCCCCACCTAGCAACCACTTATCCTACCCATGTCCCTATCTTGCAGCAATTCATCCCCACCTAGCAACCACTTATCCTAGCTTTGTCCCTATCTTGCAGCAATTCATCCCCACCTAGCAACCACTTATCCTAGCTTTGTCCCTAACTTGCAGCAATACATCCCCACCTAGCAACCATTTATCCTACCCATGTCCCTATCTTGCAGTAATTCATCCCCACCTAGCAACCACTTATCCTACCCATGTCCCTATCTTGCAGTAATTCATCCCTGCCTTGCAACTACTTATCCTAGCTTGTCCCTATCTTGCAGTAATTCATCCCCACCTAGCAACCACTTATCCTAGCTTTGTCCCTATCTTGCAGCAATTCATCCCTGCCTTGCAACTACTTATCCTAGCTTGTCCCTATCTTGCAGTAATTCATCCCCACCTAGCAACCACTTATCCTAGCTTTGTCCCTATCTTGCAGCAATTCATTCCACCTAGCATCCACTTACCCTAGCTTTGTCCCTATCTTACAGCAATTCATCCCCACCTAGCAACCACTTATCCTACCCATGTCCCTATCATGCAGCAATTCATCCCCACTTAGCAACCACTTATCCTAGCTTTGTCCCTATCTTGCAGCAATTCATCCCCACCTAGCAACCACTTATCCTAGCTTTGTCCCTATCTTGCAGCAATTCATCCCCACCTAGCAACCACTTATCCTACCCATGTCCCTATCTTGCAGTAATTCATCCCCACCTAGCAACCACTTATCCTACCCATGTCCCTATCTTGCAGCAATTCATCCCCACTTAGCAACCACTTATCCTAGCTTTGTCCCTATCTTGCAGCAATTCATCCCCACCTAGCAACCACTTATCCTAGCTTTGTCCCTATCTTGCAGCAATTCATCCCACCTAGCAACCACTTATCCTACCCATGTCCCTATCTTGCAGCAATTCATCCCCACCTAGCAACCACTTATCCTAGCTTTGCCCACCACAACACCCCACCACAACCAACCTACCATGTCCCTATCTTGCAGCAATTCATCCCCACCTAGCAACCACTTATCCTAGCTTTGTCCCTAACTTGCAGCAATACATCCCCACCTAGCAACCATTTATCCTACCCATGTCCCTATCTTGCAGTAATTCATCCCCACCTAGCAACCACTTATCCTACCCATGTCCCTATCTTGCAGTAATTCATCCCTGCCTTGCAACTACTTATCCTAGCTTGTCCCTATCTTGCAGTAATTCATCCCCACCTAGCAACCACTTATCCTAGCTTTGTCCCTATCTTGCAGCAATTCATTCCCACCTAGCATCCACTTACCCTAGCTTTGTCCCTATCTTGCAGCAATTCATCCCCACCTAGCAACCACTTATCCTAGCTTTGTCCCTATCTTGCAGCAATTCATCCCCACCTAGCAACCACTTATCCTAGCTTTGTCCCTATCTTGCAGCAATTCATCCCCACCTTGCAACCACTTATCCTACCCATGTCCCTATCTTGCAGTAATTCATCCCCACCTAGCATCCACTTATCCTACCCATGTCCCTATCTTGCAGTAATTCATCCCCACCTAGCAACCACTTATCCTAGCTTTGTCCCTATCTTGCAGTAATTCATCCCCACCTAGCAACCACTTATCCTAGCTTTGTCCCTATCTTGCAGCAATTCATCCCCACGTTGCAACCACTTATCCTAGCTTTGTCCCTATCTTGCAGCAATTCATCCCCACCTTGCAACCACTTATCCTAGCTTTGTCCCTACCAAGCAGCAATTCCCACCTCGCAACCGAGGACGCTCCAATTACAGAAACATCCCTGGTTCCTTTACATACCCGGTGTATAGCACCGATACATGAGATCCTGGTTTAGTGTCTCATCTGAAGACTGTTAATATTATTAGGGTCAGATGGCGAGGATTAAACATGCGACGCCTGGATTCACAGTCCAACGTGTTGACCACCAAGTCACATTGTGTTAGTACTTGGCTTTCATAGCAATGAGGGTGTCCTTTTGAGAGCACTGTATGATCTCATAACCTCAAAAGCGACAAATAAAATAACACAAGTGTATAAGCAAAAGTGGAGATATGCATAGTGCAATCTGCAATACACAATACAATGACTGACATCGCTGGGTTTTCTGTTACCTCCCTTGACAGTTAGAATCTGATTTATCCCGAAATGTATAGCGGTCCTATTAGTTGGGATCCTTTGTTTTTACTGTTGTTCCCAAACAAGATGATGCGGCATGATGTAATTTCTTCAAAATCATGTTAATTAATTAATACTAGTTTTTACACTAGAGTACCCATTGGATATACTGTAGGATATATGTAGAGATTTAATCATTATAAGATGAGAAAAAGGATGAAAATTAATAGCATGTGGTCAAAAGGAAACAATGTTAAAAACATATAAAATCAATTAAGAGGTCCTATCCTCCATACAGAGTATTCAGGGGCAGTAACTGACCAATGACTATCTATACACTTTCAACAGAATCCAAGTTTACTGTACATATTTCTTTCTAGAATGTTACCATAAACCAACAATTTGTAGGCCTTACCTATATTAGAAGATAGGGCTCCAATTCTAGGGTCTGGGAGTGGGCTACCATTGATCACACCAGGCACGGCAGCTGGCACAGGATTTGCGCACACAGTAGCAGGGACTAAGTTTGGACTCTGGTGTGAATGCCCCGCTGGTGTTGGGCTCACAGACTGCCCTGCTGGTGTTGGGCTCACAGACTGACCCGTGGGTGGAGACGCTGTTGGACTCTGAGGTGAATGCCCCGCTGGTGTTGGGCTCACAGCCTGCCCTGCTGGTGTTGGGCTCACAGACTGACCCATGGGTGGAAGAGTTGAAGGAACATAGACACAACTGGGGATCTGACAACAAGCATCGTTGGGATCGGAGATCATAACACATCCATCACCCAAATTGTTGTAGGTATTGCATCTGAAACAAGAAAAATAAATCCAGCCTTGAAATTACAAACATAATCATCAAACTCAAGCTCCAGTAATATGATTGGTGGACTCTGAGCAATGCACTAAAATCATTCAATCAGAAAGCTTGAGGCAGTCTGAGATCTCATAAAAGTGATAACATTCTGGCGCTGACAATATCTGGTCAAAATTCATAATGAAAATTTTGTTCTGTGAACGTGAATTTTGAATCTGTGCAAGATTTCGGAATGGTTATGACACACTGTTCACAAGTACACAGATGTCACAGTTAGACAGTGTTGGATCAATTAAGAGAACCGCTAACAGGTGCCAACACTCGGCTTGAAAAAGGTCACGGTAGTTGTGGAATTTATATGTCAAAGTGGAGCACCTATGAACAGAATAATTGGGCGAATGATTGGGTATATATTGGGTACAATTTTACACTAGATACATAATGGATAGTGACTTGAGGGTTTGTGCTCGTGTTGGGTATATTTTTGAATGTTCGGCGTGTCTATGTGTGGTACTACGTGACATGAAGTATTGTGTGGTACTACATGGCTTGGAGCATTGCGTGGTACTACATGACAAACAACAAACACACAAACAACAAACAACTTGGAGTATTGTGTGGTACTATGTTTACTTGGAGTATTGTGTGGTACTACGTGACTTGGAGTATTGTGTGGTACTATGTTTACTTGGAGTATTGTGTGGTACTACATGCTGGAGTATTGTGTGGTACTACATGGCTTGGAGTATTGTGTGGTACTACATGGCTTGGAGTATTGTGTGGTACTACATGGCTTGGAGCATTGTGTGGTACTACATGGCTTGGAGTATTGTGTGGTACTATGCTTACTTGGAGTATTGTGTGGTACTACGTGACATGGAGTATTGTGTGGTACTACATGGCTTGGAGTATTGTGTGGTACTACGTGACTTGGAGTATTGTGTGGTACTACGTGACATGGAGTATTGTGTGGTACTACGTGACATGGAGTATTGTGTGGTACTATGTTTACTTGGAGTATTGTGTGGTACTACATGACATGGAGTATTGTGTGGTACTACGTGACATGGAGTATTGTGTGGTACTACGTGACATGGAGTATGTGTGGTACTATGTGACATGGAGTATTGTGTGGTACTACGTGACATGGAGTATTGTGTGGTACTACGTGACATGGAGTATTGTGTGGTACTACATGACATGGAGTATTGTGTGTACTATGTGACATGGAGTATTGTGTGGTACTACGTGACATGGAGTATTGTGTGGTACTATGTGACATGGAGTATTGTGTGGTACTACGTGACATGGAGTATTGTGTGGTACTATGTGACATGGAGTATTGTGTGGTACTACATGACATGGAGTATTGTGTGGTACTACGTGACATGGAGTATTGTGTGGTACTACGTGACATGGAGTATTGTGTGGTACTACGTGACATGGAGTATTGTGTGGTACTACATGACATGGAGTATTGTGTGGTACTACGTGACATGGAGTATTGTGTGGTACTACGTGACATGGAGTATTGTGTGGTACTACATGACATGGAGTATTGTGTGGTACTACGTGACATGGAGTATTGCTTGTGACCATCAGCATAACTTGTATGGAGAAGAACAAGCAATAACCAGACACCTGTGATGGCCAGAACGAAGGAGACAGACAGATCCTGACCAAACCATTACATGGTCATTACAGTCAAACCTGTGTTAGTGGTCACCTCCATTAAGCAGACAACCTGTATTAAGCAGCCAGTTTCCAGATTCCCATTTGGTTGTTTTATTATATATTTGACCTCTATTAAGCAGCCACCTGTGCTAAGCAGCCACTTTCTCTGACTCCCTTGACTGGCTGCTTAAGACAGGTTTGACTGTATTTCAAAAAAAAGAAAAAGAATAACAAACCTGTCAAAGCATGTGTAAATATTATTGTCAGACTCGTCGCAACGACACTTCTTTTGGCATCCAATGTCCCAAGATTGTCCTTGTCTGTAAGCAACACCCCTATACACGCAGAATGCTGCAACATATAAACAGTCAACTTCCTGTAACTTCCAAACTATGAAATGCATGCTGGGTAAAATAAAGAATTATAAATAGGTTCAAATATTGTAGCAGACGACAATTACAAATATGTTTTATTCTTATTCAATATTGAATTCTCTGGAAATATGTCATGCAATTTCATTAGATTTGTAACATTGCATGATATATTTGACTGTTAATTTCACTGTGAGAGTGCAGAGTTTAAGAAAGTATTTCATAAAACCTGTAACTCCACTATCCGAATAGCAAACAGCATAGAGCCTGATCAGACTGCACATTCTGTGCCCTCTGGCACAGAAATGTATCTGATCCGGCTCTATGCTACTTGCAAAAGCAACTTTAGTCATGAAAGCCAGGTTATGGGCTAACACCAATGGATGTAGAACATGTGTTTTAATATTTCAACTCAACTGTTTTTAACCACAGTAGAACTAAATGTATTTAAAAACCCATTAAAACTGCCAACATAACTGCATAAAAATGGTTTAACACCACAACACACTAACATACTGAAAAAATATCCCATATGCATCTTGGGTATGTATGGATGGATGGATGTACGGTTGCCTGATGGACGAACAGTGCCAAACTATTCCTCTGCCCTTGGCAGGGGATGTGAGTGTATGATCAAATCATATTTCTGTGTTGACTGAAACAAACATACATACATGTACTCTAAAAAAAGTTTAAAACAAACTTCAACAACGTAGATTATTAATCACTCTCGTTGGCGAAGATGAAAGTGCAAATGTGATGTGGGAGGAAACCAGAGTATCTGGAGAAAACCCACCTGTCTGATCTGGCGGCCACGTACAATCTCACATACTTCCCGGTCCGAGGATCGAACCGAAATACATACTCTATCTATTTAGTAAATAAACTCACAGGTAGGTACTGGTGGCTGAACGGTTGATACATTGCTTGTTGACGGGGACACAAGAGGTGGAAACGGCATCGGGATCTTGCTGAAGTCACAGACGGGTTTGAAGCAGCAGATGTCGTTCCTGTCTCTCTGCATGCTACACTGAGGTGGTACTATTGGGAACGTGGCACATCTAAGAATACATGCAAACAATTATACTGCCATACACACAATACTTTGGTTAGCATGTTCTTACAACTATATTAACCCTTTCCCCCATAGAAGCACCTCTTGATGCCATTACCAATACGACATACATTAACCCTTTCCCCCATAGAAGCACCTCTTGATGCCATTACCAATACGACATACATTAACCCTTTCCCCCATAGAAGCACCTCTTGATGCCATTACCAATACGACATACATTAACCCATTCCCCCATAGAAGCACCTCTTGATGCCATTACCAATACGACATACATTAACCCTTTCCCTCATAGAAGCACCTCTTGATGCCATTACCAATACGACATACATTAACCCTTTCCCTCATAGAAGCACCTCTTGACGCCATTACCAATACGACATACATTAACCCTTTCCCTCATAGAAGCACCTCTTGATGCCATTACCAATACGACATACATTAACCCTTTCCCTCATAGAAGCACCTCTTGATGCCATTACCAATACGACATACATTAACCCTTTCCCTCATAGAAGCACCTCTTGATGCCATTACCAATACGACATACATTAACAATGTAGTAGCCAAATAATAAAGGCCAGAATCTCATGTAGTCCCAGTAATATCTGGAAGTGGGATAGATATGGCGACTACTTATCCACTGCATGATAGCTAAATGGCTGTCGTTTGTATGGAGATATAATAGTATATTAACCTAAATCTCTACGTAGTCCCAGTAATATCTGGAAGTGGGATAGATATGGCGACTACTTATCCACTGCATGATAGCTAAGTGGCTGTCATTTGTATGGAGATATGATAGTATATTAACCTAAATCTCTATGAAGGAAAGGGTTAATCACCCTTGAGACCTCATTCCTGATGGAATCCATCGCCATGAGGGAGAGAGACGAGGCAATGTGGAATCTAAATGCCTTGCCTAAAGGCACAATCGTAACGGTTACAGCTGGGCGTGAAATCGGGGCCTTTTGCACCTGAAGCGAACGCGCTACCACGGCGCTATCACAACTTCCACAACATTAGCTTAATTGCTCTCGAGACCGAACTCCTGATGAAATCTATCACCATGAGGGAGAGAGAAGATGCAATGTAGAGTATCACCATCGAGGTTCTGGAGGGGTTCAAACTATCAACTCTAGATTACAAGGTGTACACTGTATTCATTTCACAATGTAGGCTCAGAGACAATTCTCTTAAATGTAAGGGAGATACACATGACACAAATATACAGATACACATGACACAAATATACAGATACACATGACACAAATATACAGATATACATGTCACAAATATACAGATACACATGTCACAAATATACAGATACACATGACACAAATATACATGACACAAATATACAGATACACATGACACAAATACACATGTCACAAATATACAGATACACATGTCACAGATACACATGTCACAAATATACATGTCACAAATATACAGATACACATGTCACAAATATACAGATACACATGTCACAAATATACAGATACACATGTCACAAATATACAGATACACATGTCACAAATATACAGATACACATGACACAAATATACAGATACACATGTCACAAATATACAGATATACATGTCACAAATATACAGATACACATGACACAAATATACAGATACACATGTCACAAATATACAGATATACATGTCACATATATACATGACACAAATATACAGATACACATGACACAAATATACAGATACACATGACACAAATATACAGATAAACATGTCACATATATACAGATACACATGACACAAATATACAGATAAACATGTCACATATATACAGATACACATGTCACATATATACAGATACACATGACACAAATATACAGATACACATGACACAAATATACAGATAAACATGTCACATATATACAGATACACATGACACAAATATACAGATAAACATGTCACATATATACAGATACACATGACACAAATATACAGATACACATGACACAAATATACAGATACACATGTCACAAATATACACATGCCACAAATATACAGATACACATGACACAAATATACAGATACACATGACACAAATATACAGGTCAATCTCCAACCAGCTGTTTCCAATCGACACTTTTCAAGATCAATATTGAAATTTGCATGTCTTTATTTCGATAATAGCATGTCGATAATGAAATGAACGCATTTCGGTCACTTAATAATGCTTACATCTGCAAAATGGCGGTCAAATTAATTTGAAAAAAGAACAACCATGCACACACATATGTTGTTTTCACAACATAAAATATATGGAAAAAACAACAACCACGCACACGCACATTGTTTTCACAACATAAAATATATGATAAACTTTTTATTTTGGATGGCTCAACATTAAAATGATATAAATTCATTTTAACTGGTTTTACCTATTTTATCTTATATATATGACAAGAAACCCACAAGTCTTTTGACAATCCAAATTACAGGTTCCTTTAACCTCAGATTACACAACTTAAAAATCAACCAATCAGGTCAACAAACGGAAGAAAAGAGAAGACAGAAAGAAAACTTGGCACATATTACTAACCTTTGAGTACATTCATATTTTCCAGTTTGGCCGTCTGCACAGACACAGTTGTATTGACAGTCATCCTGCCATTTCTGACCTTGTGTGTATGTTCTACCCTTGTATACACAATAATCTGTGAATGGATAAGCACGCATGTCATCGTTTGTATCTATTTAACTTCTTTATCAATGATAACATGCTTAGCAATGGTTTGAATTTCACTATGAAAGATTAATTTTATTATTTTGTGAGCCCTGGGTACAGTATACAGGTATTGGACACACTGTATTCATCTCCATTGGGATTCAAACACAAGACTCTACCACCTTTCTGTTTCAAGTTGGTATTGCAGATTGGGGAGAATTTACATGGTCACATACGTGTATCGTGTAATATACAAAGTCTATTATGCCCGAATGGTCAGTTATTGTGAATAAGTCCACGCCTATACTTCCTACATGATCATTTATTGTGAACAACATAAAGTCTATCCTGTTTGCATGGTCAGGTATCGTGTATCGTACAAAGTATATCATGCCTGCATGGTCAGGTATCGTGTATCGTACAAAGTATATCATGCCTGCATGGTCAGGTATCGTGTATCGTACAAAGTATATCATGCCTGCATGGTCAGGTATCGTGTATCGTACAAAGTATATCATGCCTGCATGGTCAGGTATCGTGTATCGTACAAAGTATATCATGCCTGCATGGTCAGGTATCGTGTATCGTACAAAGTATATCATGCCTGCATGGTCAGGTATCGTGTATCGTACAAAGTATATCATGCCTGCATGGTCAGGTATCGTGTATCGTACAAAGTATATCATGCCTGCATGGTCAGGTATCGTGTATCGTACAAAGTATATCATGCCTGCATGGTCAGGTATCGTGTATCGTACAAAGTATATCATGCCTGCATGGTCAGGTATCGTGTATCGTACAAAGTATATCATGCCTGCATGGTCAGGTATCGTGTATCGTACAAAGTATATCATGCCTGCATGGTCAGGTATCGTGTATCGTACAAAGTATATCATGCCTGCATGGTCAGGTATGGTGTATCGTACAAAGTATATCATGCCTGCATGGTCAGGTATGGTGTATCGTACAAAGTATATCATGCCTGCATGGTCAGGTATGGTGTATCGTACAAAGTATATCATGCCTGCATGGTCAGGTATGGTGTATCGTACAAAGTATATCATGCCTGCATGGTCAGGTATCGTGTATCGTACAAAGTATATCATGCCTGCATGGTCAGGTATGGTGTATCGTACAAAGTATATCATGCCTGCATGGTCAGGTATCGTGTACGTATCGTACAAAGTATATCATGCCTGCATGGTCAGGTATCGTGTATCGTACAAAGTATATCATGCCTGCATGGTCAGGTATGGTGTATCGTACAAAGTATATCATGCCTGCATGGTCAGGTATCGTGTATCGTACAAAGTATATCATGCCTGCATGGTCAGGTATCGTGTATCGTACAAAGTATATCCTGCCTGCATGGTCAGGTATCGTGTATCGTACAAAGTATATCATGCCTGCATGGTCAGGTATCGTGTATCGTACAAAGTATATCATGCCTGCATGGTCAGGTATCGTGTATCGTACAAAGTATATCATGCCTGCATGGTCAGGTATCGTGTATCGTACAAAGTATATCATGCCTGCATGGTCAGGTATGGTGTATCGTACAAAGTATATCATGCCTGCATGGTCAGGTATCGTGTATCGTACAAAGTATATCATGCCTGCATGGTCAGGTATGGTGTATCGTACAAAGTATATCATGCCTGCATGGTCAGGTATGGTGTATCGTACAAAGTATATCATGCCTGCATGGTCATGTATCGTACAAAGTATATCATGCCTGAATGGTCAGGTATCGTGTATCGTACAAAGTATATCATGCCTGCATGGTCAGGTATGGTGTATCGTACAAAGTATATCATGCCTGCATGGTCAGGTATGGTGTATCGTACAAAGTATATCATGCCTGCATGGTCAGGTATCGTGTATCGTACAAAGTATATCCTGCCTGCATGGTCAGGTATCGTGTATCGTACAAAGTATATCATGCCTGCATGGTCAGTATCGTACAAAGTATATCCTGCCAAAATTGTTAATTTATCTGTAATAGGCAGCAATGCGAACATACATAATGCCACCTTGTTGACTATCAACCTATGGATGAACTGAATTGTTAATTTGGTGTGTTTTTACGTTTATTTATCGTCGCTACCGGTTGCCCATATGAGCGACGCCTCCTGAAGAGGTTAGTCATTTTAGATTTTTGGAGGATAGTGCAATGATACAGACAGAGACCCATTCCAGAGTCTCATCTGGTTCTTTTACGTGCACGGTGTAAAGCACAGACACGAGACCTCGGTTTAACGTCCCATCTGAAAGACTGTTAATTTTATTAGGGTCAGACGGGGGATCAAACCTGCGATCCTTGGATTACCTGTCCAGCGTGTTACCACTGGACTACAGACCATACGAACCTGCGACCCCTGTATTTAATGATTCACAGTTGTGCAATATAAGATTAATCCAAGAAGCAAATATGGCCCATATATATTTTTGATAATCGTCAAATGCCAAAAAATATCTATAATTAAGATGCAAGTATATATATAAAAAAAGACTTTGATTTTCCAAATAAATAAAGGGAGATTATTTACAAATAATAATTTAACAACGATTTAATTTGTATGCAATTCATAATTATTTTTACTTTATGTCTAAATAAATTATATTGAAAACTGGAAATATAACATAGTAATCATGATTTGGACATGGACATGCTCAGTACATTCCAGGCATGCTCAGTACATTCCAGACAAGTGCTTCTTAATTAATGTCCAGTTACCAAATTTATTATATATAAAACAAAAACACCTACTCCTAGTTCCAGTTAGAGGTGTTGGTAGAGTTCCCGTGATCTTTCCTGTTACACCAGTCACCGTGACAGGGGGACCAGTTGGTCGTGTCTGGCCGAGAACCGGCACTGGAATACACTGTGGTACCTTACAGCATACAGGGTCATTTGGATCGGGTACAAGAGTGCAATTACGTGGAATGGTTGTGTACTTTGCACACCTAACAAACAATATATAAAACAATAATGTAAACAACAATAACAAACAATTATGACAATAGGATTAACGTGTGTGTGCAAAAGTTAATTACTTGTTTCGCAACTGAGCTAAAATAAATTTGTATAAACTAAATTACTTCCGCAGAGGAGATTATAATTCAAAGTGGTCATAAGTGGTATATTTTTTTAACCCCTACCACACTTGGTCAAAATTTCTCCCAGTTTCGGTTAACCTATGGTCATAATTTGTGCACCAATTATGCATCATGGAGCACTCTTTAAATGCATATATAACACTTATTCAACGGGTTTGTATTCAAGCTATGTTGAAGCCAAATTAGCATAAGTTTCTTGTTTTGTTCAGTATAACTATTATAATTATGATATTAATTGGAATGGAAAATTAAAACCAATATTCATTCGAAAATATGCAGATGACCTATTATGATTGAAGTCTAGGTGTATAAATAAATGGCATTTACAAAGCTAGTAATGAAGTGGTAAATAACAGACGGGTATGTAGTACAGTGGTAACACGCTGGACTGGTAACCCAGGGATCGCAGGTTCGATCCCCCGTCTGACCCTAATAAAATTAACAGTCTTTCAGATGGGACGTTAAACCGAGGTCTCGTGTCGGTGCTTTACACCGTGCACGTAAAAGAACCAGAGGAGATTCTGGAATGGGTCTCTGTCTGTATCATGCACTAACCTCCAAAATCTAAAATAACTAATCTCTTCAGGAGGCGTCACTCATATGGGCAACCGGTAGCGACGGTAAATAAACGTAAAAACACACAACACCAGTGGTAAATAATTATCCATATAATGAGGCATTATACAAATAATATAATTTCACAAAAGTCAACTCATTAGTGGGTATATTCTCAAAACATGAACAAATATGTTATTACTAATTGAACGTTGAGATGGTAATCATTATGTGCAATGTTTCACTTCTATGGATAGATGTGTAAAGCTCCTTCTACATAAACTTAGCCACGGAATTTAATATGTCCATACCAAATGGTTAGGGATTTAAGGTGTAGGTATCAACTGGCTAGGGTTTTACGGTGTAGGTACCAACTGGCTAGGGTTTTAAGGTGTAGGTACCAAATGGTTAGGGTGGTTTTAAGGTGTAGGTACCAAATGGTTAGGGTGGTTATAAGATGTAGGTACCAAATGGTTAGGGTGGTTATAAGGTGTAGGTACCAAATGGTTAGGGTGGTTTTAAGGTGTAGGTACCAAATGGTTAGGGTTTTACGGTGTAGGTACCAAATGTTTAGACTTTTAAGGTGTAGGTACCAAATGGTTAGGGTTTTAAGGTGTAGGTATCAAATGGTTAGGGTTTTATGGTGCAGGTACCAAATGGTTAGGGTTTTAAGGTGTAGGTACCAAATGGTTAGGGTTTTAAGGTGTAGGTACCAAATGGTTAAGGTTTTAAGGTGTAGGTATCAAATGGTTAGGGTTTTAAGGTGTAGGTACCAAATGGTTAGACTTTTAAGGTGTAGGTATCAACTGGTTAGACTTTTAAATCTATATTAACTGTATGGATTAGCACAGTGTTAGATAGTTTTAATGATCTAATCAGTCAAGTGGTGTCCATGAGCATATAAATGAGATGTCTAATGACAAGATATTGTCACAGACGGATCTGTAGTCCAGTAGTAACACGCTGGACTGGTAATCCAGGGATCGCAGGTTCGATCCCCCGTCTGACCCTAATAAAATTAACAGTCTTTCAGATGGGACGTTAAACCGAGGTCTCGTGTCGGTGCTTTACACCGTGCACGTAAAAGAACCAGAGGAGATTCTGGAATGGGTCTCTGTCTGTATCATGCACTATCCTCCAAAATCTAAAATAACTCTTCAGGAGGCGTCGCTCATATGGGCAACCGGTAGCAACGATAAATAAACGTAAAACACACACAAGATATTGTCATCCATTCAAAGGATTTTTTGTTTAATTTTTAAAGCTATAATGAGTTATCTAAGGTATTTTTACTACAAGCATTGTGTACTGAAAGGTCGTCCAGTATCCAGAAGTCAGGAATATCCAGTGTCAGTTGTTATTATAGAACGAGCAAAATCATCTGATGAGGAGAGAGGGGTCTGATTTACTGCGGTCCCAGTACAAAGGGGTTCTACTATACCTGTCAAAACATCTGTAGAGTCCGGTCTTGCCGTCTTCACACACACATTTCTGACTACAGCCCGAATACCAACTTTGTCCATCCACGTAGTGTCCACCCTCCATGAAACAACCTGATGTGTAACAGTGGTACATGTAAGATTATTAATTACCCAACCTCCTATATAAAATAGTTTTGACTGTTTCCCGAATGCCAATGAAATAGTTGTATAATCTCTTTCACTAGAACTGTTTTATTTATAAATTGAGGGCAGAAAAAGAGACAACTACTAGATTATGTTCCCACAGATCAGTTTTGTAAAGAATATAATGTGGTGTATTGGACATATAACATGAGCACAGTCTGAGAGACAGCCATATCCCCCACCACTTTAAGTTCTACATGTGATTTTCACTTTCAACCGACATGGTTGAAACCAGTGCTATACACATCGTCTCGGTATGCTAAACAGTTAAAATCATTTAAAATTCTCCTGGCGGTTTAAGAGTGATGGAGCATACACGAAAAATAGCCATTTGAACTCCAAGTTCTAAGTGTGACCTTGAACCGACATAGTTCAAACATGACATCTGCACATGATATGGGTAAAATTTGTGCAAATTATTTTAAAATTGCTTGCAGTCCAAGAGTTATGGAGCAGGCTCAAATTTGTGACGGATGAAGGATAGAAATGTGTGGGCCCTGAGGAACACTAGCCGATATTGTGTAAGGTATATAAAATAGGGAGGTACTACTGAGCCCTGAGGTACACTGTAACAGGATGGACCAACAAAAGCTGGATCACAATACTCAATCAGACTCAATCAACACTCAGTACAATATTTACAAGTTTAATTACAATAATATGATGAATTATTTGTATGAATGATGACATGGTCTGTACATTTATATAAATTATTGTACCTTGGAGCCTTGAGGAACACTAGATGATATTCTGTAAAGTATATAATGTTTTGAAGCTGGGACTGAGCACTGAGGTACACAATATGAATAATGATGTGTTGGAGCTAGGACTGAGCACTGAGGAGCACTGGATGATACTTGATACTATGTAAAGCATATAAAGTGTTGGAGCATTATCCATGTAGCACTATAGTATGCCTAATGATATTGTACAAAGTATATAAAATATTGGAACTAGGGCTGAACTCTGAAGTACACAAGATGATGTGCTGGAGACAGAACTGAGCCATGAAGAATACCAGATATAGTGTTGAAGATAGAAATGAGCCCTGAAGTACACCAGATGATGTGCTGGAGACAGAACTGAGCCATGAAGAATACCAGATATAGTGTTGAAGATAGGATTGAGCCCTGAAGTACACCAGATGCTGTGCTGGAGACAGAACTGAGCCATGAAGAATACCAGATATAGTGTTGAAGATAGGATTGAGCCCTGAAGTACACCAGATGATACAGTGTTGGAGACAGAACTGAGCCATGAAGAATACCAGATATAGTGTTGAAGATAGGATTGAGCCCTGAAGTACACCAGATGATGTGCTGGAGACAGAACTGAGCCATCAAGAATACCAGATATAGTGTTGAAGATAGGATTGAACCCTGAAGTACACCAGATGATGTGCTGGAGACAGAACTGAGCCATGAAGAATACCAGATATAGTGTTGAAGATAGGAATGAGCCCTGAAGTACACCAGATGATGTGCTGGAGACAGGACTGAGCCATCAATAATACCAGATATAGTGTTGAAGATAGGAATGAGCCCTGAAGTACACCAGATGATGTGCCGGAGACAGAACTGAGCCATGAAGAATACCAGATATAGTGTTGAAGATAGGATTGAACCCTGAAGTACACCAGATGATGTGCTGGAGACAGAACTGAGCCATGACGAATACCAGATATAGTGTTGAAGATAGAAATGAGCCCTGAAGTACACCAGATGATGTGCTGGAGACAGAACTGAGCCATGACGAATACCAGATATAGTGTTGAAGATAGGATTGAGCCCTGAAGTACACCAGATGATACGGTGTTGGAGATAGGACTGAACACTGAAGAAATATTGCCAGAAGACCATACATTTTGATATTCAACAAATAGAAACATGAGAATTATTTATGAATATGAAAGGAAAGACAAAAGAAGTGAATAAACTCAGTGAAAAGGCAGAAACTGCTGAAACAAAGGTGGAAAAACCAAATTACATGGAAAAAATTAAGTACCTGTCTGTTTGAAGCCAGGTGTGGTAGATGGTTTTATATGACTACTTGGTGATGTTCCTCCACTCACTGGAACTGTTCCAGAACTAACTGGGTGTGATCCATGGCTGTTGGGAGTTGTTCTGGGATTAGGTGGAGTTGAACCATGGATATCAGGTGTTGCGCCTGACCAGCCAGTTGGTGTTGGACCCGAGCTATGGGAGTTGGGTGGTATTGGAGCCTGTGTGTGGCAGACTGGTACCTTGCAGCAAGCATCACGGGGATCAATCTCTAGTCGACAAGATGTTGGTAAGTTCATGTACAGAGGACATCTGAAAATATAAAAATGTTATTCAGTTTATTAAAGTCTGCCCAGCCTAATAATTTTATCAAATGAATGAAGCTTAACTTTTTGTAACTCTTGTAATTAAATATGTCAAATATGTCATGCAAATTCAATAGAATTGTGTCATTACAATTCTAATGAAATTCCCCCACATATTTACACAGAGTTAGTTTATGCAAATTTATTTTAGCTTGATTGCGAAACAAGTTCCTACAACTTATAATAATCACTCTCGAGACCTCATTCCTGATGGAATCCATCGTCATGAAGGAGAGAGAAGAGGCATGTGGAATTTAAATGCCTTGCCTAAGGGCACAATCGTAACGGCTCCAGCGGGGCTCAAACTCCGGACCTTTCGCACCTGAAGCGAACGCGAATCCACTACGCTATCACGACTTCCACACATTTACTTTTCACAGATTTCAGTTACAAATAAGAAAAACACCTTACAATATTGTTTAATATGATCTATATATTGTTATTTATAATCTCATTCTGAAGTAAAAAATTGTAATTTTGTTTGTTTACATATATGTTTATTTACCGTCGACTCCTGGTTAATAGATGTCTCCAGAAGTATATTAGTCATTATTTGGAGGACAGTGCATGAAGATACAGGCTGTCCGATTAGCGCAGTAGTTAGCGCGCTCGTACCGGGTAGTATGTGAGATGGTACAGTGGTCGCCAGATCGGACAGGTGGGTTTTCACCGGGTACTCCGGTTTCCTCCCACACGATTGACCACATATACGACAGTGATTAATATAAGTTGTTAGAACTTGCTTCGCAATTGTTGTAAATAAATTTAAATAAAAATGTTTAAATAAAAAAAGCAGATACAGAAGTAGCTCCTATTCCACAAGCATCCTGGTTTATTTTACATGCCCGCTTTATAGCATCGATACACGAGACCTTGGTTTATAGTTCCATCTGAATTAATATTATTAGGGTCACAAATTGGATCGAACCCGTGATCCCTTGATTACATGTTAACCACTGAACCACTGACCTGTCTATAATTTTGCTATTTTTTCTCCATAGGCCATAATATAAAATGTTTGTTGCCATGTCAATTCTGCTTGCATGGTCTAGTACGCAAATTACAAAATTGAACAAATTATGTTAGCTGTATCCATAGTAACAACCATGCCTAACAGAGTTCACTGTGATTTAAGTTCTTACTACCCGATTCTTGATGGAATCCATCGCCATGAGGGAGAGAAGCAATGTGGATTAAATGGCTTAGCATAACACCACAATGGTTCTAGCAGGGCTAGAACTCACCTGCTAGAACTCACAACCTCTCAGTTACGGGGGAGACAAGACGGTATCCCAGGGATCATTCTAGAGGGCAATGTGGGCAAAATTGTCGCCCTAGGGACCCTGACTTTGCCCTCTGGGGGCCCCACTTCTCGCTAAAAAATAAATAAATATTGTTTGGTTTTTACGATTTTCAAACAAAATTTTGTCTAGTAAGATACACTGGCCCATTATAAAGCACTCCTTCTATTCAAATGTTGTAGTTAATGGTTGTACTGTGCATTTTAACCCTATTTTGCAGAAGTATATTAAAGAACACCATTTAAGGAAGCGATCACGCGCTTTCTCACTTCTCCCAAAAATTCTGACCTAGAATGAACCCTGTATCCATTACACAATAGTGTCTCCAACTACCATATGCTATGCAATTCTCAAAAGTGGTCTTACTCATTTATTTATAGAAGAATCCATCCTATGCAAAACACAAGCTCTATGTTAGATTACACAAACAATATTCACATATCCTCTACCTGTCCGTACACTGGTATCTCCCCGTATTTTCAAGGCATACACAGTTATATTTACAGCCTTGTTGCCATTTATCTCCGATCTTATGCACAATACCATCATCCACACAGCCACCTGTACAAGACAAATTTAAATAATTGTCTAACATACATCAATCAGAGACATACACGTTATGTATACATGCAAATATGCCACTGCTTACATCACAGTAGGTGATGAATGCCCACAAAGAGAGACCTTGAAGCTGCGGACCTGGGTCATGTGTATGATACATCACCTCTATATGGCGAACATGTGTGGCACATTAGTTTTTAAATCGCTGACGAAGTTTAAGCCACGACAGGAAATATTGACTCGGACGTACACACGGATGGACTGTGCGAAAATTATATGCTCCCAAATAAAAATATTTTATAATTTATTCTTGTGGTATGGAACTGGGCTTAGGACTACTGTTGGAGTTGGTTAATTATATAATTTAGCGCTATTAGTGGGCTGTTTATGTAGCTTCCATCGTGTTACTGCCACTATATCAACACACAAATAATACACAAAATGATTATCAGAGTAAAATTGTGAGTGTTCTTGTTCACCCCAACTTCACTTTTTTAGTTTATACAAATTTATTTTAGCTCGATTGCGAAACAAGTTCTTTCAACTTATATTAATCACTCTCGAGACCTCATTCCTGATGGAATCCATTGCCATGAAGGAGAGAGAAGAGGCATCTGGAATTTAAATGCCTTGCCTAAGGGCTCAATCTTTATTAACTGCCAAACTATAAACCTGTCTCAGTTTCACTCTAAGGATTGCAGAGTTGAATTGTTCATCTGGGAGAAATCTACCCACACTATGAAAATATCCCTAAGCTGAAAAGTCAGCCATTTTGAAATTATAAGTCAGCCATTTTGAAATTATGAGTCAACCATTTTACAATTATGAGTCAGCCATTTTGAAATTATGACAATTGGAACAGAAACATGACTTTGGGTTACATCAAGTTGAACAGTTTCACGCCGTGATAAAATGCTGAGCTACAGAAGATAAATTGAACATACTTCGGTTGCTGGACACATGGTATACATCAAACTTCCCAGTAATGGGTATCGGTGTTGTCGGTCCAGCAGGAGATACTGTCTGAATCAATAACCCTGTTGGTGCTGGTGTCGGTGTAATTAACCCTGTCGGTGTTGATGAAAACAAGCCTGCATGTGGTGTTGTTGGTGGACCTACAAAGCAAAGAGTCAATCTTTCAACGTTTATTTAATAGGAAAGAACATATAGAGCAAATTTCTAATTTATGTTCTTTTGTAAAACTCATATTTAAGTTTATTAATGTAACATTGAGCCTGCTGTACATGGTTAGGTTCTACGCTTTTATACTGTTTCCCACACTAACACTTCTGGAGAAATTTTCTCCCTACGTTTAGGAGTCTAGGGCAGAAGATTTGTTTGTTTTGGGTGTTATAAGTCACACCAATAGTTTAGGTCATATGGAAACTCTCCAGCTATTATTGGTGGAGGAAGACCACGGGTGGTCCTTCGAGCAGTATTTCAGGCACAGCCGGCACTAGGGTAGAACGAGTGACCATCTGCAAGCCAGCTGGATAGCTTCCTCACATGAAAGAAGTCGACACCCCCAAAAGGATTCAAACCTACAGCAGTGAGGGACAAGTGATTTGAAGTCAACGACCGTAACAACTCAGCAACAGAGGCCCCTCAGCCCCTCAGTAGAGAAGAAGTGCTTTGACTTTATTATAGATACATAGAGCTGCCCCAGAGACAGAGGATAGGTAATATTTCCCCCAGTACAATATGTCTCTGGAATGGCCTCCGTTTAATCATGTTTGCTGAGTGACTGGCCATACTGACTACTTGTGTAGCTTAAGAGCTTGTATGTACATGTAGTTCTTGTTAACATTCTCACTTAATGAGATCTTTATCAACTGTCTCTGACAAAAAGCCATCCAGTTACAGGGATCATTCTAGAGGGCGATGTGGGCGAAATAGTCACCCTAGGGACCCTGACTTCATTCAAAATTTTGTCTAGTAAGATACACTGGCCCATTATAAAGCACTCCTTCTATTCAAATGTTGTATTTAATGGTTGTACTGTGCATTTTAACCCTATTTTGCAGAAGTATATTAAAGAACACCATTTAAGGAAGCGATCACACGCTTTCTCACTTCTCCCAAAAATTCTGACCTAGAATGAACCCTGCAGTTATAACCGCTTTTTGAATGGAGGGACGTATGGTATGCACGTAGATGTACGCAAGAGATCTGCACGTGCAATAGTTTACTTTGTGGACCTCTGAATCTGCTGCATGACTGTGTAAAATACAGTATGTAGCACATCAGAGTAGAATTATATCTGCTACACTTAGAATGGGAAATGCTATGATAAATATATAATATAATATATATTTCGATATGCTCCGACAGGAGATCAAATGCATGATATTTGGCTAGGAGGTACTGTACACATGCTGTTAGCATACTAGCAAACCCCATTAGCGGTATATAATTCAGTAGCATGTATACATTACTTGGTGTCACTGTTTGTGGTGGACAATTTGGAACTTTACAGCAGGAATCACGTGGGTCGGTCATCAACATACATTTCGGCGGTACATCATACGTGTTACACCTGCAAATAGGAAGTATTGTCTGATTAGTGATTACAGAACGACTCTCGTGTGTCGGTCAACAAAGTACGGTCTGACAGTACGTCATACAGGTTACACCTAAAAATAGGTGCTACACTAAATTATGTACATGACATAGGCACTACACTAAATTATGTACATGACATAGGCACTACACTAAATTATGTACATGACATAGGAACTACACTAAATTATGTACATGACATAGGAACTACACTAAATTATGTACATGACATAGGAACTACACTAAATTATGTACATGACATAGGAACTACACTAAATTATGTACATGACATAGGAACTACACTAAATTATGTACATGACATAGGAACTACACTAAATTATGTACATGACATAGGAACTACACTAAATTATGTACATGACATAGGAACTACACTAAATTATGTACATGACATAGGCACTACACTAAATTATGTACATGACATAGGAACTACACTAAATTATGTACATGACATAGGAACTACACTAAATTATGTACATGACATAGGCACTACACTAAATTATGTACATGACATAGGAACTACACTAAATTATGTACATGACATAGGAACTACACTAAATTATGTACATGACATAGGCACTACACTAAATTATGTACATGACATAGGAACTACACTAAATTATGTACATGACATAGGAACTACACTAAATTATGTACATGACATAGGCACTACACTAAATTATGTACATGACATAGGAACTACACTAAATTATGTACATGACATAGGAACTACACTAAATTATGTACATGACATAGGCACTACACTAAATTATGTACATGACATAGGAACTACACTAAATTATGTACATGACATAGGAACTACACTAAATTATGTACATGACATAGGCACTACACTAAATTATGTACATGACATGAAGCAAGCAGAAGTATACATCTTATTTACACCAATCATAAAAACTGTAAACAAATAACCCCCCCCCCCAACAATTTATTTTAGCTCGATTGCGAAACAAGTTCTTATAACTTATATTAATCACTCTTGAGACCTCATTCCTGATGGAATCCATCACCACGAGGGAGAGAGAAGGGGCAATGTGGAAATTAAATGCCTTGCCTAAGGGCACAATCGTAACGGCTCCAGCGGGGTTCGAACTCCGGACCGTTCGCACCTGAAGCGAACACGCATCCACTGCGCCATCACGACTTCCAATGTAATATCTTGACATCAGACATTCCGTATGCTTTTTATTTTACATGTAAACGTATGTTATCATACCTCCAATTCTGCATGGAATATTCATTTGATGTATTAGCATTTATAAATTTACAACATGTACATCATTCTGGCATCTGGCATCATTACTAACCAACTCATTCTAGTTACACACATAGTATATATCATTTCTAGTTAGGCAAAAACAATGTACCTGTGTTTGGGGTTTCCTTCCGAAATAAAACAGAAATAGGTAGGTCGGACATTTCATTTTAAATTTTTTATTTGGAAACAAATTAAAGTAGGACGTATTTCATTTTTTGGCAAGCTGGACTCAAAATATTTTGGGAGACGATGAGTTAGGGCGAAGTGGGGCGACTTCGACTTTTCAAGTATTAAAACCATATTTAGTCGAAGTTTGCAGGATAAAGGAACTATTGTATGTAGAAAAGCTTGTATAAATGTAATGTAGCAGTGGGTTTATGTAATGTTGATCCTAAATGGAACTGACTGGTCGCAACAAAGTAATCTCAATATCGCAATCTCAATTCTTTTTAAAACAAGCTTTTTGGGTTGTGAAACCTCTAGCCATAGAAAGCACAAGGACACTTTTACCATCAGCCATACTACATAACATTAAGATCCGACATATTGGAATGTTAATGGTAGCCAATATTCATTCATGTAGCTATTCACCAAATATTTGTATCACACACAAAAAAAATCACAAAAAAAGAAGTGAAATCTGACCGACCCTAATTTTGTTTTGAAACCCTAAACACACATACTCTTTTGGAAACCCCAAACGCAGGTACTCTTTCGGAAACCCCAAACTCAGGTACTCTTTCGGAAACCCCAAACACACATACTCTTTTGGAAACCCCAAACTCAGGTACATTTTTTGGTCTTGTGCACTATGGTTACATGAAGATTACCTGTCCCTGCATTTATACACTCCTGTTATCTGATCCTCACAAACACACTGCAGGTCACAGCCGTCACTCCACTGCTGTCCCTGGATGAAACGTACACCATTGTACATACACCCAGCTGTAACACAAAATGTCATACATACAAAACCACTATTGTAACAGTCAATGTTATATATACAAAAACCGCTATTGTAACAGTCAATGTTATAGATACAAAAACCACTATTGTAACAGTCAATGTTATAGATACAAAAACCACTATTGTAACAGTCAATGTTATAGATACAAAAACCGCTATTGTAACAGTCAATGTTATAGATACAAAAACCGCTATTGTAACAGTCAATGTTATATATACCAAACCACTATTGTAACAGTCAATGTTATATATACCAAACCACTGTAACAGTTAATGTTATATATACCAAACCACTGTAACAGTCAATGTTATGTATACCAAACCACTATTGTAACAGTCAATGTTATATATACAAACACCGCTATTGTAACAGTCAATGTTATATATACAAAAACCACTATTGTAACAGTCAATGTTATAGATACAAAAACCACTATTGTAACAGTCAATGTTATATATACAAAAACCACTATTGTAACAGTCAATGTTATATATACAAACACCGCTATTGTAACAGTCAATGTTATATATACAAAAACCACTATTGTAACAGTCAATGTTATATATACAAACACCGCTATTGTAACAGTCAATGTTATATATACAAAAACCACTATTGTAACAGTCAATGTTATATATACAAAAACCACTATTGTAACAGTCAATGTTATATATACAAAAACCGCTATTGTAACAGTCAATGTTATATATACAAAAACCGCTATTGTAACATACAATGTTATATATACAAAAACTGCTATTGTAACAGTCAATGTTATAGATACAAAAACCACTATTGTAACAGTCAATGTTATATATACAAACACCGCTATTGTAACAGTCAATGTTATATATACCAAACCACTGTAACAGTCAATGTTATATATACCAAACCACTATTGTAACAGTCAATGTTATATATACCAAACCACTGTAACAGTCAATGTTATATATATATATACCAAACCACTGTAACAGTCAATGTTATGTATACCAAACCACTGTAACAGTCAATGTTATATATACCAAACCGCTATTGTAACAGTCAATGTTATATATACCAAACCGCTATTGTAACAGTCAACGTTATATATACCAAACCACTGTAACAGTCAATGTTATATATACCAAACCACTATTGTAGCTGTCAATGTTATATATACCAAACCGCTATTGTAACAGCCAATGTTATATATACCAAACCGCTATTGTAACAGTCAATGTTATATATACCAAACCGCTATTGTAACAGCCAATGTTATATATACCAAACCGCTATTGTAACAGTCAATGTTATATATACCAAACCACTATTGTAGCTGTCAATGTTATATATACCAAACCGCTATTGTAACAGCTAATGTTATATATACCAAACCTCTATTGTAACAGCCAATGTTATATATACCAAACCGCTATTGTAACAGTCAATGTTATATATACCAAACCGCTATTGTAACAGTCAATGTTATATATACCAAACCGCTATTGTAACAGTCAATGTTATAGATACAAAAACCACTATTGTAGCTGTCAATGTTATATATACCAAACCGCTATTGTAACAGTCAATGTTATATATACAAAAACCGCTATTGTAACAGTCAATGTTATAGATACAAAAACCACTATTGTAACAGTCAATGTTATATATACCAAACCACTATTGTAACAGCCAATGTTATTGTGAAGTCTATTTTATATATACTGACCGCCATTGTGAAATCTATGTCATATATGCCTGACCGATATTGTGAAGTTTATGTCATATATGCCAGACCGATATTGTGAAGTCTATGTCATATATGCCAGACCGATATTGTGAAGTCTATGTCATATATGCCAGACCGATATTGTGAAGTCTATGTCATATATATGGAATGCCATTGTGAAGTCTATGTCATATATGCCAGACCAATATTGTGAAGTCTATGTCATATATGCCAGACCAATATTGTGAAGTATATGTCATATATATAGAACGCCATTATGAAGTCTATGTCATATATGCTCGACCGATATTGTGAAGTCTATGTCATATATATGGAATGCCATTGTGAAGTCTATGTCATATATGCCTGACCGATATTGTGAAGTTTATGTCATATATGCCAGACCGATATTGTGAAGTCTATGTCATATATGCCAGACCGATATTGTGAAGTCTATGTCATATATGCCAGACCGATATTGTGAAGTCTATGTCATATATATGGAATGCCATTGTGAAGTCTATGTCATATATGCCAGACCAATATTGTGAAGTCTATGTCATATATGCCAGACCGATATTGTGAAGTCTATGTCATATATGCCAGACCGATATTGTGAAGTCTATGTCATATATGCTCGACCGATATTGTGAAGTCTATGTCATATATGCCAGACCGATATTGTGAAGTCTATGTCATATATGCCATACCGATATTGTGAAGTCTATGTCATATATGCCATACCGATATTGTGAAGTCTATGTCATATATACGGAATGCCATTGTGAATTCTATGTCATATATGCCAGACCACCATTGTGAAGTCTATGTCATATATACTGACCGCCTTTGTGCAGTCTATGTCATATATACCAAAAGCCATTGTGCAGTCTATGTCATATATACCAAAAGCCATTGTGCAGTCTATGTCATATATACCAAAAGCCATTGTGCAGTCTATGTCATATATACTGACCACCATTGTGAAGTCTATGTCATACATACCGTACCGCTATTGTGAAGTCTACCGGTATATACCAAAATTCTATTGTAAAGTGTAAGATATATATATATATATATACTGAAACACTATACCAAATCGTCGTATGATGACATATGTCACATATACTGCTACTATGATATTAGAGTGTGACACTAAGGGACTTTAACTACACTTTTAATAAGCCTTCTGATTGGTAATATGTCCTAATGTAGATGTATATGGGCATTGTCTCACTCTCTCTCCCTCTGTACAATCTGTTGTACTGGGTTGCAAGGGGTTACAATGTACTCTATAATATAACTTCACACAGTAAGACAATATGTTGTACTGGGTTGCAAGGGGTTACAATGTACTCTATAATATAACTTCACACAGTAAGACAATCTGTTGTACTGGGTTGCAAGGGGTTACCATGTACCCTATAATATAACTTCACACAGTAAGACAATCTGTTGTACTGGGTTGCAAGGGGTTACAATGTACCCTATAATATAACTTCACACAGTAAGACAATATGGTGTACTGGGTTGCAAGGGGTGACAATGTATTCAATAATATAACTTCACACAGGTAGACAATCTGTTGTACTGGGTTGCAAGGGGTGACAATGTATTCAATAATATAACTTCACACAGTAAGACAATCTGTTGTACTGGGTTGCAAGGGGTGACAATGTACTCTATAATATAACTTCACACAGTAAGACAATATGGTGTACTGGGTTGCAAGGGGTTACAATGTACTCTATAATATAACTTCACACAGTAAGACAATCTGTTGTACTGGGTTGCAAGGGGTTACAATGTATTCAATAATATAACTTCACACAGTAAGACAATCTGTTGTACTGGGTTGCAAGGGGCTACAATGTACTCTATAATATAACTTCACACAGTAAGACAATCTGTTGTACTGGGTTGCAAGGGGTTACCATGTACTCTATAATATAACTTCACACAGTAAGACAATCTGTTATACTGGGTTGCAAGGGGTTACAATGTACTCTATAATATAACTTCACACAGTAAGACAATCTGTTGTACTGGGTTGCAAGGGGTTACAATATACCCTATAATATAACTTCACACAGTAAGACAATCTGTTGTACTGGATTGCAAGGGGTGACATCAGTAACACTATAATACTTACGTGTAGCTACAGGTGTTGGTCCAGAAGGTGGGATGGTCTGTGGTACAGGTCGGCAGTACGGTATCTTACAACAAGGATTATAGGGGTCCGTGACCAGCTTACAGGCGTTCAGCATAATGCCACTGTACTTTGGACACCTAGGAATAAAATGGTGTGTGTTTGTTTGTTCGGGTATTAGGCCTGCATCAGCACCACTTTGGGTTATATCGCTGGTGGTGAATAAATAGAGACACAACTTGAGTGTGGCTGGAACCCGTGACCATCAGTGATGATAGGTTACAGTGGTATACAAATCAGCGACCGTAACTACTCGATAACGGGGCAGACTGGAATAAAATTAGCAGGTTGATTCATGCTTACGTCTATAGAAAGCATAATTATGGATTGATAGTTGTAACTAAAATCCATATGCATTAACTTTAATTACCTCCGTCAACGAGGTTATGTGTTTTACGTTTATTCATCATCGCTAACGGTTGCCCATTTGAGCAACGTCTCCTGAAGAGATTAATCATTTTAGACTTTTGGAGGATAGTGCAATGATACAGACATAGACCTATTCCAGAGCCTCTTCTGGTTTTACGTACATGGTGTAAAGCACCGACACAAGACCCCAGTCTAAAGTACCATCTGAAACTGTTAATATTATTAGGGCCAGGCGGGGGATCGAAACTTTATTCCCTGGATTGGCAGTCCAACGTATTAACCACTGGACTACATATGTTTTTGTCACCGTTTCTTTCTTTATCTGCTAGAAGTATTACGCAATCAATTCAATCAATTTGACGACTGGCTCAGTTCAAGGACGACACCATTCAGTGATGATCCCGATCTGAATTTCTACGTATTTTACGCATTAACTAAAGCGGGAATACATAGTCAGATAATAAATCTACAAAATCTGAAGGGAGATAATAATTTACGGACAGATTTTCGGGAAATTTGGTGGAAAGGTGTGCCTCGAGTTTTAGAAATGATCCGGATATGGATTCAGGAATTTTTTAAAAGGATTCTTTGTATTTTACACATACCTGGGTAAAGCGGATATAGAAAGGGAGATAATAAAATAAACATGGTTTTTTTGCTTAAATCGATCAATATTTTAATATAATATATTCAATGTGCTTTTATTTTACAAATATAAACTCAGTTGATTTATTAATCCAATAGCTTGTCAGCTTTATATTATTTATATATGGGTTAATTCTGTTCAATAGCTCTGTAGTAGCCTCTGTGGCCGAGTGGTTACGGTTGCTAACTTCAAAGCACTTGCTCCTCAATGCTGTAGGTTCAAATCCCACTTAGAGGAGAAGAATTATATAAGACCCTGTCTTCCATTCTAATCCTGTTTCTGTATTTTGATTATGCGTGGTGTATGCATTGTTCAATATGTATTATATTGGGAAATAAAATATGTTTAACCCTTTCAACACCACAGACCTCTAAATAGGCTTACAAAAAGTGTAGATCCAGATGAGCCGGCTCATGACGAGCCGTCTCATCAGGATCTGCACTTTTTGCCAGTGATATGACTATTTTTAGACATAATTACCCATTTTGATAAATGAACTTGTCCAAATGTGATTTTCTGATTCATTTATTGGTTTATGAATATCATGGACCAGTCCATGTGAGTTACTTGGTGTTGAATGGGTTAAACTAAATCCCACTGTGGATGTCAAATTTAGCAGTAGGTTGGTGGTTCTACCCATGTGCCCGCCCGTGCCTGACATACTGCTCGGAGGATCATTACATTACTGTACACCTGTAGTGCCAGGTATTCATTCACACCTCTATCATGTATTTACAATTTGGTACACAGGTACTGACCAGCATTCACACCTCTATCATGTATTTACAATTTGGTACACATATACTGACCAGCATTCACACCTCTATCTTGTATTTACAATTTGGTACACATGTACTGACCAGCATTCACACCTCTATCATGTATTTACAATTTGGTACACATATACTGACCAGCATTCACACCTCTATCTTGTATTTACAATTTGGTACACATGTACTGACCAGCATTCACACCTCTATCATGTATTTATAATTTGGTACACATGTACTGACCAGCATTCACACCTGTATCTTGGTTGACTTACATTTCTGTACACTTGTATTGGCCGGTGGCAGCATTGAGACATTCACATCTGTATTCACAACCGTCTTGCCATGCCTGGCCTTGCTGGTAGAAGTTGTTCTTGTACACACAAGTTGCTACAGAAGAGTAATATATATACCAATGTCAATATCCTGTACAGCAAGTAATAAATATATACCAGTGTCAATAACCTGTACAGCAAGTAATAAATATATACCAGTGTCAATAACCTGTACAGCAAGCAATAAATATATACCAGTGTCAATAACCTGTACAGCAAGTAATAAATATATACCAGTGTCAATAACCTGTACAGCAAGTAATAAATATATACCAGTGTCAATAACTTGTACAGCAAGTAATAAATATATACCTGTGTTAATATCCTGGTAACAAACTGGAATTATATTTGACTTTGATTAAATACCTGTAGACGGCAGTCATTATCTGTGATTGCACTGACTGGTGGTCACCTTAGGCAAGTTTAACTATAGTCTATCTAACTGTAAAACATGTGTCTATAAAAAGAAAACATTTTCTTTTATGCTTTCCAATGAATGATTGAGTTTTCTCATTGAAAGAAAATGCTTTCTCACACACATACTGGCCAGCTAGTTCCATCCATGAGGAATTTCGTTATCCTGAACTCCATGTGACAATTGTCTTTAACTCTCAAGTGACACATGGTGTAGTGATCTTGGTGTTAAATTCTCAAGTGACACATGGTATAGTGATATTGGTGTTTAACTCTCATGTGACACATGGTATAGTGATATTGGTGTTAAACTCTCATGTGACACATGGTATAGTGATCTTGGTGTTAAACTCTCATGTGACACATGGTGTAGTGATCTTGGTGTTAAACTCTCAAGTGACACATGGTATAGTGATATTGGTGTTAAACTCTCACGTGACACATGGTATAGTGATATTGGTGTTAAACTCTCAAGTGACACATGGTGTAGTGATCTTGGTGTTAAACTCTCAAGTGACACATGGTATAGTGATATTGGTGTTAAATTCTCACGTGACACATGGTATAGTGATATTGGTGTTAAATTCTCACGTGACACATGGTATAGTGATATTGGTGTTAAATTCTCACGTGACACATGGTATAGTGATATTGGTGTTTAACTTTCACGTGACACATGGTGTATTGGACGGTGATTTCAATAACCATAGTTTCTCGGAATCATTCTGTTTGCTAAAATCAAAAATTTATTTAATAAGTAAAACTGAACAAATTTTAATAGAGAACATAATTACTGTCTATGTTCAACATTAATACCATGTTCGATTAAACTATATGTCTATTTTATACATACGCACTCTCGTGAATCGGTTGCATGACATTGTCAATTACATCAATTAACCAAATCATTAAAAAAAATTATTGTCTGTGTCTGGACGTTTCCATAGTAACGCGGTCATATTAAAGTTATCCAGAAATACGCAATTAAACATGTTGACTATGCAGATGCGGTTATCTTCTATCCGGTTATCTACTATCATATTGCTTCAAAATATATTTAAATTAGTATAAAATCCTTGCAAGCGCTATTAAAACTATGTGATGTTCAAACCATTTACATTAATCTACAGACGGATCTATAGTCCAGTGGTAATACGCTGGACTGGTAATCCAGGGATCGCCAGTTCGATCGCCCGTCTGACACTAATAAAATTAACAGTCTTTCGAATGGGACTTTAAACAGAAGTCTTGTGTCGGTGCTTTACACCGTGCATGTAAAAGAACCAGAGGAAACTCTGGAATGGGTCTCTGTCTGTATCATTGCATTATCCTCCAAAAATCTAAAATGACTAATCTCTTCAGGAGGCGTCGCTCATATGGGCAATCGGTAGCGACGATAAATAAACGTAAAACACACCAAATTATATCATATTTACACAGTGGTGTTGGTCTGGGCGTGGACTTGTCTACATAAGGTGGAGTCAGCGTGGGGCCGGCAGGTGTAGGCGAAGCTGTTATGCCAGTTCCAATTGGTGGGATACCAGATGACCCTGCTGGTGTCGGCGACACGGTCACACCTGATGTGTGTACAGATATGAATGAAGATTGAGTGGTGGTTCTCGGAGGCGGCGTAGCATGTCCACCAGTAACCACACCTGTAGGCAAGGTGGGTGGGATAAAGTAGCCTGTCGTGTTGTATACACTGGGGACGTTACAGCTCACTTCCTTGCAGCATATCGGGTCATCAGAACTGGGAACCAGCTTGCAATCGGCAGGTAGAGAGTGAAAGCTGGGACATCTGAAATAGACATTAATGTCTGTCAACTAGTTATAACAATATCATTATATAAACATCTTACTGCAGACATCAAATATGACAAACGGATCTGTAGTTCAGTGGTTAACACGCTGGACTGGTAATCCAGGGATCGCAGGATTGATCTCCCGTCTGACCTAATAAAATTAACTGTCTTTCAGATAGGACTTTAAACCGAGGTCTTGTGTCGGTGCTTTCCTCCAAAAATTTAAATTACTAAATCTCTTCAGGAGGCGTCGCTCAAATGGGCAACTGGTAGCGATGATAAATAAACATAAAACACACACACCACACACACACCACACCACACAAATATGCAGTAGGTAGGTCAGACTTCATTTTAGTTGTGAAAAACTGTAAGCACATTCCTACTACAAAATTAACCGTATCTACAGTAAGTATCGGTAAAATTTAACTTGCAATATTTACATGACAAAATGAACTTTCAATATCTACGGTATTTACAGGACAAAATGACCGTTCAATATCTACAGTATTTACAGAACAAAATGACCGCATCGTATTGCCATCCTCACATAGACAGACATAATCGCACCCGTCGAACCCTGCTGTCCAGTTTTATACTAACCTATACGAACACTGCTGTCCAGTTCTATACTAACCTATACGAACACTGCTGCTGTCCAGTTCTATACTAACCTATACAAACCCTGCTGTCCAGTTCTATACTAACCTATACGAACCCTGCTGTCCAGTTCTATACTAACCTATACGAACACTGCTGTCCAGTTCTATACTAACCTATACGAACCCTGCTGTCCAGTTCTATACTAACCTATACGAACCCTGCTGTCCAGTTCTATACTAACCTATACGAACCCTGCTGTCCAGTTCTATACTAACCTATACGAACCCTGCTGTCCAGTTCTATACTAACCTATACGAACCATGCTGTCCAGTTCTATACTAACCTATACGAACCCTGCTGTCCAGTTCTATACTAACCTATACAAACCCTGCTGTCCAGTTCTATACTAACCTATACAACCCTGCTGTCCAGTTCTATACTAACCTATACGAACCCTGCTGTCCAGTTCTATACTAACCTATACGAACACTGCTGTCCAGTTCTATACTAACCTATACGAACCCTGCTGTCCAGTTCTATACTAACCTATATGAACCCTGCTGTCCAGTTCTATACTAACCTATACGAACCATGCTATCCAGTTCTATACTAACCTATACGAACCCTGCTGTCCAGTTCTATACTAACCTATACGAACCCTGCTGTCCAGTTCTATACTAACCTATACGAACCCTGCTGTCCAGTTCTATACTAACCTATATGAACCCTGCTGTCCAGTTCTATACTAACCTATACGAACCCTGCTGTCCAGTTCTATACTAACCTATACGAACCCTGCTGTCCAGTTCTATACTAACCTATACGAACCCTGCTGTCCAGTTCTATACTAACCTATACGAACCCTGCTGTCCAGTTCTATACTAACCTATACGAACCCTGCTGTCCAGTTCTATACTAACCTATACGAACCCTGCTGTCCAGTTCTATACTAACCTATACGAACCCTGCTGTCCAGTTCTATACTAACCTATACGAACCCTGCTGTCCAGTTCTATACTAACCTATATGAACCCTGCTGTCCAGTTCTATACTAACCTATACAAACCCTGCTGTCCAGTTCTATACTAACCTATACGAACCCTGCTGTCCAGTTCTATACTAACCTATCATTACATGTGTAGAGACCTTTCCCTCCATCCTCACATAGACATACATAATCGCACCCATCAAACCACTGCTGCCCTTCTGTGTAAGTCTTCTCTTTGTAAACACAAACATCTGAAATAAATGTGAAACATTTGTGAAAACTGGAAATATGTCTCGGAATTTCATTAGAATTATGTCGTTACGATACAATACATTTAATGTTCGTATATATTCACAATGGTAAATCGATTTACATATAGATGTAGTGTAAAACTAGTGTTATAATAATGATGATTCGATTTACAGTATCGAGGTTGAACATTGCTTGAATATATTTAATGTAAACCGTATGCTATCAAACGTTTACAGTTCAAGTGTATGCAGGTGTTACATTTACTATGCAAATAATTTTAATAATACATGCTAAAAATGATATAGGCACATTGATTGTTTTGTTACCGGGTATTAGGATTTGCTATTGAAAACAGAGCTCCGGGGAGAGCCAAACGGATAAAAACTATCCTAGTTAAAATAAGTGTACCGGTATATAATTATATATATATATATTCAAGTGGAAGTCGTGATGGCACAGTGGTAGCACGTTCGCTTCAGGTGCGAAAGACCCGGAGTTCGGGCACTGCTGGAGCAGTTATGATTGTGCCCTTAGGCAAGGCACTTAAATTCCAAATTGCCTCTTATCTCCATCAGGAATAAGGTATCGAGAGTGATTAATATAAGTTGTAAGAACTTGTTTTGCAATCGAGCTAAAATAAATTTGTATTTTCTATATATAAAATTTAGTGGCTTAATACCATGTTAATTTTTACAGGGTTTACAGCAGCCACTTTAGAACCAATCAGAATCCACGACATAAGGTCAAGACTTTTTGACAGACACAAAATATACACCTCCATGTTATGTTGTTGTCATTCTTTTTTTACCAAAAATATTTCATACATTGCTGCATGAATCATCTAATTAGGCCAGTTACTTGACGTAAGCACAACTTAGCATATGGTCATGACGTCACGCGCTGGTTGCTATAGAAGTGTTTGCCCACGACTCATCGCATACAAAGCATATATTCAAGTACTTCAACAATGTTATATTTCCATACTGAAACACTGGGGAAATAGAGAAAATCCAAAAAAATACAAGGCTCGGCAGAGCCTCGCCTTGTATTTTTTCTCCGACTCGCCTAATAAATTAAAATTTATAAGACAGTAACCTAATATTCTATTTATCCTACATTCTGAGTGTGAACCAGACACAAAAACAAACAAACTAGCCATGACAGCTTACAAACTCGCTACGCACTTGGTAATATGTTGCGCATTGATATTTATATTTATAGATAAATGACATTTCTCTGACAACAGTAGTTTCCAGAGGGGTCTCATCGAGTGGTGTTAATTCATCCCAAACAACCTGAAAGTTTGCCTGTACACGACTTTCTTCTTGGGACATTTTCCAAACTCAGCAGATAACACAATGTGACGACTAGACGCTTTGTTTATTTACAAATAAAGTAATCTGGGTAATAAAAGTAGTCCGTCACGAAAGCTTTATTAGGCACTGACTAATAAAGCAAAATTTATTAGGCAGGCCGTTTTTGTACGTTATTTCGCATGATATTGGTTTTGTAACGAGTACATTTACATGATAACAACCAGTTTAGAAACTGTGACAGTTTGTTTGTTTGTTTGTTTGTTCGGATTTTACACCTGCATCAGCACCATTTCGGGCTATATCGCCGGCGGGTAGATTACCTAGCACCTTTCCTGTACAGGCTCCGGCTATTAACCAGTACTTGGTGCACCAACCTCCGTAAGAAACTGCCAACTTTTTTATATAAATAAGACACGGCCTGAGCGGGGCTCGAACCCATGATAATCAGTGATGATAGGTTACAGTGGAATACAAGTCACTGATTTTAACCACTCGACCATGGAGGCAGACGAAATTGTGTAATATTAATGTAAGTTATCATCCTTAGCTGGAAGGTTTGGTCATCTACATTTTCAAGCGCAAACTAATCTTTTGAATTACTTTCAGCAATTATATAAAACTGTATCATTTTATATGTCTGAAACAATTCATTTCTGGATGCGAAACTTTATCCCTAACAAACACGTCTGATTATATAGCATACAAGTCAATATCTCAAAATCAAAAATATGTATGTATGTATTGTATGGTTTTTAAGTGAAACTTTTATGCTAGTGTGTTTTACATTTATTTATCATCGCTACCGGTTGCCCATATGAGCGACGCCTCCTGAAGTGATTCAGATTAGTTCATACAGACATAGACCCATTTCAGAGTCTCCTTCGGTTCTTTTACGTGCACAGTGTAAAGCACCGACACTAGACCTCGGTTTAAAGTCCCATCTAAAAGACTATTAATTTTATTAGGGTCAGACGGGGGGATCGAACCTGCGATCCCTGGATTACCAGTCCAGCGTATTAACCACTGGACTACAGATCCGTCAATTCTATGCTACAGAACCCTGCTTCTCTCCATACTATATGGCTGAGTGTCTCCGAACAGATTCTATAAATGACTTACTGTCTGGTCTCTGTATGGGAGGCGTGGTCATAGGTGTGAAGTCAGGTCCCATGACGACAGGTGGGGAGGGTGTTTGGCTACAGTCTGGTCTCTTACAGCATGGGTTGGCAGCATCCTTCACTAGCCGGCAATTTGATGGCAGATGCACATAGACGGGACATCTGAATGTACATATAAAACACACATTTTATTTGCTTAGAACGATCACCTTTCGGTAGCAGATAAATCAGTTTATATCCAGAGTAGGCTATAATCATACAAAATACAAGAAGAAATTATCATGTTCTTAATAGCCAATGTTCCTTATATCCAATGTTCCATATATCCAATGTTCCATATATCCAATGTTCCATATATCCAATGAACTTTGTATTCATTATATTGAATGTTCCTAATAGCCAATGTTCCTAATAGCCAATGTTCCTAATATCCAATTCAATATCAATCAACAAACCAACCAACAACCAACCAACCACCCAGTCCTCCAATTTCAAAGCCATGCCTAACCAATGTTCCTATATCATGTCCAACCAACCAAACCAACCAAACACAAACCAACCAAACCAACCAAACCACCAACCACCAAACCAACCAAACCAACCAAACCAACCAAACCAACCAACCAACCAAACCACCAAACCAACCAAACCACAAACCAACCAAACCAACCAAACCACCAAACCAACCAAACCAACCAAACCAACAAACCAACCAAACCAACCAAACCAACAAACCAACCAACCAATGTTCCAATCCAAGTTCCAATACCAATGTTCCAATACCAATGTTCCATATATCCAATGTTCATATCCAATGTTCAATACCAATGTTCTAATACCAATGTTCCAATACCAATGTTCCAATACCAATGTTCTATACCAATGTTCCATATATCCAATGTTCCATATACCAATGTTCCATAGCCAATGTTCCAATACCAATGTTCCTAATAGCCAATGTTCCTATACCAATGTTCCTAATATCCAATGTTTCTAATAGCCAATGTTCCTAATAGCCAATGTTCCAATATCCAAGTTCCATATATCCAATGTTCCATATACCAATGTTCCATATACCAATGTTCCATATACAATGTCCATATATCCAATGTTCCAATACCAATGTTCCATATATCCAATGTTCCATATATCCAATGTCCATATATCCAATTTCCATACCAATGTCCATATACAAGTCATACCAATTTCCATAATCCAATGTTCATATCCAATGTTCCATATATCCAATTCCATATCCAATGTTCCTATATCCAATTTCATACCAATGCCATATATCCAATTTCCATATCCAATGTTCCATATATCCAATGTCCATATCCAATGTTCATATATCCAATTCCATATACCAATTTCCATATATCCAATGTTCCATATATCCAATGTTCATATCAATGTTCCATATATCCAATGTTCCATATATCCAATTTAACCAATGCCTATATCCAATGTTCCATATATCCAATGTTCCATATATCCAATGTTCCATATATCCAATGTTTGCTATATCCAATCCATATATCCAATGTTCCATATATCCAATGTTGCTATATCCAATGTTCCATATATCCAATGATCCTTATATTGTTTATAGAGAGTGAAGGATGAAACTGTATATATAACTATACATGTTGTATAGAGAGTGAAGGAACAATGTATATTTAACTATACATGTTGTATAGAGAGTGAAGGAACAATGTATATTTAACTATACATGTTGTATAGAGAGTGAAGGAACAATGTATATTTAACTATACATGTTGTATAGAGAGTGATGGAACAATGTATATTTAACTATACATGTTGTATAGAGAGTGAAGGAACAATGTATATTTAACTATACATGTTGTATAGAGAGTGAAGGAACAATGTATATTTAACTATACATGTTGTATAGAGAGTGATGGAACAATGTATATTTAACTATACATGTTGTATAGAGAGTGAAGGAACAATGTATATTTAACTATACATGTTGTATAGAGAGTGAAGGAACAATGTATATTTAACTATACATGTTGTATAGAGAGTGATGGAACAATGTATATTTAACTATACATGTTGTATAGAGAGTGATGGAACAATGTATATTTAACTATACATGTTGTATAGAGAGTGATGGAACAATGTATATTTAACTATACTGTTGTATAGAGAGTGAAGGAACACTGTATATATAACTATACATGTTGTATAGAGAGTGAAGGAACAATGTATATTTAACTATACATGTTGTATAGAGAGTGAAGGAACACTGTATATTTAACTGTACATGTTGTATAGAGAGTGAAGGAACAATGTATATTTAACTATACATGTTGTATAGAGAGTGAAGGAACAATGTATATATAACTATACATGTTGTATAGAGAGTGAAGGAACACTGTATATTTAACTGTACATGTTGTATAGAGAGTGAAGGAACACTGTATATATAACTATACATGTTGTATAGAGAGTGATGGAACAATGTATATTTAACTATACATGTTGTATAGAGAGTGATGGAACAATGTATATTTAACTATACATGTTGTATAGAGAGTGAAGGAACAATGTATATATAACTATACATGTTGTATAGAGAGTGATGGAACAATGTATATTTAACTGTACATGTTGTATAGAGAGTGAAGGAACACTGTATATTTAACTATACATGTTGTATAGAGAGTGATGGAACAATGTATATATAACTATACATGTTGTATAGAGAGTGAAGGAACAATGTATATTTAACTGTACATGTTGTATAGAGAGTGAAGGAACAATGTATATTTAACTATACATGTTGTATAGAGAGTGATGGAACAATGTATATTTAACTATACATGTTGTATAGAGAGTGATGGAACAATGTATATTTAACTATACATGTTGTATAGAGAGTGATGGAACAATGTATATTTAACTATACATGTTGTATAGAGAGTGATGGAACAATGTATATTTAACTATACATGTTGTATAGAGAGTGAAGGAACAATGTATATTTAACTATACATGTTGTATAGAGAGTGAAGGAACAATGTATATTTAACTATACATGTTGTATAGAGAGTGAAGAACATGTATATTTACTATACATGTTGTATAGAGAGTGATGGAACAATGTATATTTAACTATACATGTTGTATAGAGAGTGAAGGAACAATGTATATTTAACTATACATGTTGTATAGAGAGTGATGGAACAATGTATATTTAACTATACATGTTGTATAGAGAGTGAAGGAACACTGTATATTTAACTATACATGTTGTATAGAGAGTGAAGGAACAATGTATATTTAACTATACATGTTGTATAGAGAGTGATGGAACAATGTATATTTAACTATACATGTTGTATAGAGAGTGATGGAACAATGTATATTTAACTATACATGTTGTATAGAGAGTGAAGGAACAATGTATATTTAACTATACATGTTGTATAGAGAGTGATGGAACACTGTATATTTAACTATACATGTTGTATAGAGAGTGAAGGAACAATGTATATTTAACTATACATGTTGTATAGAGAGTGAAGGAACAATGTATATTTAACTATACATGTTGTATAGAGAGTGATGGAACAATGTATATTTAACTATACATGTTGTATAGAGAGTGAAGGAACAATGTATATTTAACTATACATGTTGTATAGAGAGTGAAGGAACAATGTATATTTAACTATACATGTTGTATAGAGAGTGATGGAACAATGTATATTTAACTATACATGTTGTATAGAGAGTGAAGGAACAATGTATATTTAACTATACATGTTGTATAGAGAGTGATGGAACAATGTATATTTAACTATACATGTTGTATAGAGAGTGAAGGAACAATGTATATTTAACTATACATGTTGTATAGAGAGTGAAGGAACAATGTATATTTAACTATACATGTTGTATAGAGAGTGAAGGAACAATGTATATTTAACTATACATGTTGTATAGAGAGTGAAGGAACAATGTATATTAACTTACATGTTAAAACATTTAACTATACATGTTTATAGAGAGTGAGGAACATGTATATTTAACTATACATGTTGTATAGAGAGTGAAGGAACAATGTATATTTAACTATACATGTTGTATAGAGAGTGAAGGAACATGTATATTTAATATAATGTTGTATAGAGAGTGAGGAACGTATATTTACTATACATGTTGTATAGAGAGTGATGGAACAATGTATATTTAACTATACATGTTGTAGAGAGTGAAGGAACATGTATATTTAACTATACATGTTGTATAGAGAGTGAAGGAACATGTATATTTAACTATACATGTTGTATAGAGAGTGAAGGAACAATGTATATTTAACTATACATGTTGTATAGAGAGTGAAGGAACAATGTATATTTAACTATACATGTTGTATAGAGAGTGAAGGAACAATGTATATTTAACTATACATGTTGTATAGAGAGTGAAGGAACAATGTATATATAACTATACATGTTGTATAGAGAGTGATGGAACAATGTATATTTAACTGTACATGTTGTATAGAGAGTGAAGGAACACTGTATATATAACTATACATGTTGTATAGAGAGTGATGGAACAATGTATATATAACTATACATGTTGTATAGAGAGTGAAGGAACAATGTATATTTAACTGTACATGTTGTATAGAGAGTGATGGAACAATGTATATTTAACTGTACATGTTGTATAGAGAGTGAAGGAACACTGTATATTTAACTGTACATGTTGTATAGAGAGTGAAGGAACAATGTATATTTAACTATGCATGTTGTATAGAGAGTGATGGAACAATGTATATTTAACTGTACATGTTGTTTACATAAGTCTAAGCTCTTGACTTAACCAATAGAAAAAATACTGTAAATACTGTTGTGCTCCAGTGAGTAAGGGCCCACCCTACTGTCGTGCTAGCGTGCATAGTGTTCATGTGGTCCCTACTCAGCACTGGAGAACTTCTTTAGCTAGTGCTCTTCTTGCAGATATTACGGTACTACAATGCATTGACTGCACTGTATATACGTGATGTATATGTGCGTGGGTATAGAGAGAATGTACTATGATGGTTAAGTTTAAAGATGACTTTACTCTCGAAACACATATAATAACACGATTAGAGACTGTGATCTAAGACCTCCGACAATTCTACGTGCGAGAGATGATGCGACACTACCGATGCCGTAAAACAGTGACACCGTATATTAAGTACTATAATAATATAATGTTACAACCACTCGCAGTCAGTATGACACAGTACTAGTTATCCGTACCACTTAGACGCTACATACAGTACTTTGATAAAATCCCCAATGATTCTAATAATTTAATAATAACATTTAATAAATACAACAGAGTGTGATCCCAAAGAAGTCTAAAATGCTAAAGTTAAAGTGCCGTTTTTCTCTTGTTGAAATAATAAAGTAATGATAATCTCGATCCTAAAATAACATATGTCCCTCCCGAATGAAAGCTAAAATCATAATGACTCTCCGACCCAAAATTGGTCGTTTATATACCCCACAGTGGTCGAACTACCAGAATATGGTCGACCCGACCCAAAATTGACACACAATTGGTCGAACGTTCCAAAATCGATAGGCGACGCCACACTAACAATGGAACAAAAATGGCAGCTACTAAAAATCTGACATAAATACAAGCAATATTAAATGGCCTATTATTAAACTTAATACGGTAATACATCTACCGGTTCAAAGGTTATCGATCTCTTCATAGTTGAAGGTTCTACGATGTGCATTGTTTAACTATGACGCATCAATACATCTACCAGAATGCAATGTTAAAGATGGGATCCATGGTTCCAAAAATTAAACAATACAACTTAGCATAAATGTAGACAATGTGCTACATTTCACATATAAGCAGAATATTCATCGTCGGATTACGATTCCTCGACGGTACAAGCTTAACCCTTTCAACACCACAGACCTCTAAATAGGCTTACAAAAAGTGTAGATCCAGATGAGTCGGCTCGTGACGAGCCGTCTCATCAAGATCTGCACTTTTTGCCAGTGATATGACTATTTTTAGACATAATTACCCATTTTGATAAATGAACTTGTCCAAATGTGATTTTCTGATTCATTTATTGGTTTATGAATATCATGAACCAGTCCATGTGAGTTACTTGGTGTTGAATGGGTTAAACATAGTCAAATAAACAGACATCGTGGAAACATGAGACATTAACCAGACACAAACGCAAGGAAAAAGGCGACAGAATAGATCGGATTTGAACAGGCAAGCATTATGTGTTTCATGTGTAAGCTGGCCTGAAAATATAACCAGGTCGGCATACATATTTAACGTGCTCATGCTTTACACAAAATCGCACGACTGCGGAAGTCTTGGATTATCGCATGACACGGTCTATAAAACATACCAAAGGTACACATTTGACCTCGATAACATATAAATGAAATCTCCTATATGCGGTGCATATCAATACTATTTTGCTGCTATAGATTGGTCAAAACTGAGATTGACACTCAAATCAACCAATCTGCTTAAGGCTAAGTTTGAGATTGAAGAAATGGTGTATGACATCCTGGTCTGGACATGTGCTAGCTACTGCTGTTAGAATGCATTGTTACACTGTCACTGTAGCTGATAGATATATAAATGGTATGCATACTTCTCAGTACACGTGTATTTTCCAGCCACATCGTCGACACATTCACACCTGAAATCACACCCATCATCCCATTTCTCGTGCAGATGGTATCGTTGACCTTTGTACTCGCAATAACCTGCCGATTAATATATAGTAAGATACACAAATGTTTTATTGTTACAAATATCCATTATTGGGCACCATCATTGTACCTAGTACCATGGGCGTACCGGTATTCGGTCACCTAAGGTTGGAATGTGTATGTGTGTGTTTTACGTTTATTTATCGTCGCTACCGGTTGCCCATATGAGTGACGCCTCCTAAAGAGATATAGTCATTTTGGATTTTTGTGTAATGATAGACAGAGACCCATTTCAGAGTCTCCTCTGATTCTCTTACGTGCACGGTGTAAAGCACCGACACGAGACCTCGGTTTAAAGTCCCATCTGAAAGACTGTTAATTTTATTAGGGTCAGACGGGGGATCGAACCTGCGATCCCTGGATTACCAGTCCAGCGTGTTACCACTGGACTACAGATCCATCTGTAGAATGTGAATGACTTCTCTTTTATAGCAGATGAAATAATATTACTCTGTAAAGTGATCATTCTTGCATTTAATGTGCTTGACTAAACTCAGACTTAACACTAAAATAAAACTACAATTCAACAACACACAGGTGAATTCCACATGGCATCAAAAAAGGACCTAAACGGACACATCAAATTCCACATGGCATCAAAAAAGGACCATGTTTCGGACCACAAATCAAATTTCACATGACTGGAATGTGACTTTGCAAAGCCAACAAAGTGAGTTCCCCCATTACAAAACATAAAATATATCTCTGCTTATGCGATTTTTATGGTACACATGAATGACATTAATGGAAATATCACCATTTACATAATTTCGAAATAAAAGGTGAATGTTTATCTGTTTTTGTTCATTTTCATGTATGGCAGTTTTAGCATCTACCATATAATCCAAGTACCCGCTACAGTGTCCGGAAATAGGGAAATTGGTGATAATTGTCAGTAATTGTGTGCCAGTTTTTGGGTTAGTAAATTAGCTGCCAGTACATCTTTACAATGATTTATAATTGGTTACCAGCATTGGCAATTGGCCACGATGTTAGTGATTTAACCCTACGACGGGACCCAACCAACATCACAAGACAGGCACTCAACTGGAACCCCCAAGGGAAGTGCAGGCGAGGCCATCCAACCACGACTTGGAGAAGAACTCTAAGACACTGAGCTTCGCACCTATGGGATCTCCTGGGGGACAGGCCAAGCACAAAGCGCAGGACCGTAGAGGATGGAAAGCTGTAGTCAAAGCCCTATGTTCCAGACGGGACGATGAGGGATAAGTAAGTAAATTAGTGATTTATAATATATAGTAATTGACTACCAGTGTTAATAATTGGCTGCCAGTGTTAATAATTGGATAACAGTGTCCATAATTGGCTGCATGTATTAGTAATTGGCCACCCTATTAATTATTGGTTACAATGATTCATTATTGGTTACTAGTGCTAGCAAATGGTTACCATGATTGGAAATGTGTTACAAGTGTTAGTAATTGGCCACAATGTTAGTAATTTAGAATAGATAGTAATTGGCTAAAAGTGTCTGTAATTGGCAACCATATTAGTAATTGGTTACAATTGTTAATGATTGGTTACAAATATTAGTAATTGGTTACCAAGACTAGTAACTGGCTAGTCTAGTTTTCATCTTTATTTCAGTCTCATCTATGTACATAACAGCGAATATAAAAACATATCAAATTAACACTGTACATAGCCATTCAAAATCAATAGAATTACAAGACTTTTATCACAGACAACTAAGAGTACTAGTAATTGGCCAACAGGTTCGTAATTTATATTAGACAGTAATTGGTTACAAGTGTTAGAAATTAACTACCATATTAGTAATTGACTACCATATCAATAATGGACTACAAATATTAGTAATTGGTTATAATGGTTAAATAAGATAAGTGGTTACAATTGTTAGTACAGTCGAACTTCGTTGCCTCAAACTCGGTTCACTAGAACCCCCCCACTATATAATGCATATTCTTCTACCTTCGATGAATCGAACATGGATGCCTGGAACTTTAGAACCAGATCACTGGTCCCACAAATTCAATTACTACTTCAATTAACACATTTGGGTCGAACACAATCGGCCGAGTGCCCAGGTCCGCGTGTCTCAGAATATGTACACAAATGTTTTCTCACCATCCCTGATTTGATTGATATCTCCTTTCATCAGTACACGCATGTAATTTACACATCGTGAAATTGGCAATTACTATTCTATTGTTAATTATTTTCACTCACGGCGGCTTTTTATATATATATTTTAAATTGGTATTAAACGTAATTATGTACAGAACAAACATATTACACACTTATTGAGTTAAATATGTGCTCCTTATACAAGTTGTTGCTCAAATCCGACTTTAATAAACATAATACGCAAAGAAGACGACAATCAATGACAGCTTTAAGAACTAAGCAATTAAAACTTGCATGTAACATGTCCATCATATGTGTACATTATTATCATTACCTACTAATTGGCATATTCTATTTTTAGAATTATAACTCTACCTAACATGACAATATACCGGTATGCAGATTTAAACCATTCATCATTGAATTGCATAATATAATTACCAAAGTATCGATATTCTTATAGATTATAACATCATTTATCATAATTATGAAGCGCTGTTTTATAAAAATGGATTGGTATCAAGCCATGACAGAAGGACATATTGCATAAACCAGTATACAACAGTAAGCTCCTAATACAAGTAATTTCTAAATATCATGGGTCACTCCAGACAGACTATCCTTGACTCCAACAACCCATGACTTAAACTATTATTCACGGACCCATCAAGATTGAGGCTGTAATTGGCAACGAAGTTAGTTATTAAATAATAGATATTGCAATAGATAATAATTGGTTACCATTGTTATCATTTATGTTAGATACTTACCTAGAGGTGGTACAGTCATATCTGGTCTCGGTGTTGGTCTACTGGCCGAGCCCGTCACATTTCCAGGTCTGAATGTGGGTATCCTGTAGGGCGTTGGTATTGGTGACCCTGAGACAGGGTGGACAGTGGATTGTGGCTGTGGGGTGCAGTAGGGTACAAGGCAGCAGGAATCCTGAGGGTTGGTTACCATGAAACACCCAACAGCAACAGCCTCATAGGATGCACACCTGAATACACATCATGCTTGTGAACTTAGAATCAATCAATTTAACCCTTACCCCCCCCCCCCCATACAGACACACAGTTTATATGCTACCCTACACCGATACAGACATCAGTTTATTGCTACACCTTTCTCATTGAGACATAGATTTATATGCTACCCCACCCTCATAAAGACATAGATTTATATGCTACCCCCACCCCATAGAGACATAGATTTATATGCTACCCCACCATCATAGAGACATAGATTTATATGCTAACCCCACCATCATAGAGACATAGATTTATATGCTACCCCCCCTCATAGAGACATAGATTTATATGCTACCCCACCCTCATAAGAGACATAGATTTATATGCTACCCCACCATCATAGAGACATAGATTTATATGCTACCCCACCATCATAGAGACATAGATTTTATGCTACCCCACCCTCATAGAGACTAGATTTATATGCTACCCCACCCTCATATGGACATAGATTTATATGCTACCCCACCCCATAGATTTATATGCTACCCCACCCATAGAGACATAGATTTATATGCTACCCCACCCTCATAGAGACATAGGTTATATGCTATCCCACCCTCATAAGAGACATAGATTTATATGCTACCCCAACATCATAAGAGACATAGATTTATATGCTACCCCACCCCATAGAGACATAGATTTATATGCTACCCCACCCTCATAGTGGACATAGATTTATATGCTACCCCACCCCATAGAGACATAGATTTATATGCTACCCCACCCTCATAGAGACATAGATTTATATTCTATCCCACCCCATAGTGGACATAGATTTATATGGTATTGGTAATGGTGCCGAAAGGTGCTTCTATGTGACTACTGTTATATCAATAGGTATGCGGTATTGGTAATGGTGCAGAGGTGCTTCTATGTGACTACTGTTATATCAATAGGTATGCGGTATTGGTAATGGTGCAGAGAGGTGCTTCTATGTGACTACTGTTATATCAATAGGTATGCGGTATTGGTAATGGTGCAGAGAGGTGCTTCTATGTGACTACTGTTATATCAATAGGTATGCGGTATTGGTAATGGTGCAGAGAGGTGCTTCTATGTGACTACTGTTATATCAATAGGTATGCGGTATTGGTAATGGTGCAGAGAGGTGCTTCTATGTGACTACTGTTATATCAATAGGTATGCGGTATTGGTAATGGTGCAGAGAGGTGCTTCTATGTGACTACTGTTATATCAATAGGTATGCGGTATTGGTAATGGTGCAGAGAGGTGCTTCTATGTGACTACTGTTATATCAATAGGTATGCGGTATTGGTAATGGTGCAGAGAGGTGCTTCTATGTGACTACTGTTATATCAATAGGTATGCAGTATTGGTAATGGTGCAGAGAGGTGCTTCTATGTGACTACTGTTATATCAATAGGTATTGGTAATGGTGCAGAGAGGTGCTTCTATGTGACTACTGTTATATCAATAGGTATGCGGTAATGGTGCAGAGAGGTGCTTCTATGTGACTACTGTTATATCAATAGGTATGCAGTATTGGTAATGGTGCAGAGAGGTGCTTCTATGTGACTACTGTTATATCAATAGGTATGCAGTATTGGTAATGGTGCAGAGAGGTGCTTCTATGTGACTACTGTTATATCAATAGGTATGCGTATTGGTAATGGTGCAGAGAGGTGCTTCTATATGGCAAAGGGCTAAACTGTTGTCCATTTAGTATAACATTATATAATTATAATAGTATTCAATGTAGAAATGCATGGGTGTATAACCTTCAAGTAGTGACCTGTGATAGAGACTTCTACAGTGCAGCAAGATATAAGTATTCAATGTAGAAATGCATGCGTGTATAACCCTTTATGTAGTGACCTGTGATAGAAACTTCTACAGTGCAGCAAGATATAAGTATTCAATGTAGAAATGCATGTGTGTATAACCCTTTATGTAGTGACCTGTGATAGAAACTTCTACAGTGCAGCAAGATATAAGTATTCAATGTAGAAATGCATGTGTGTATAACCCTTTATGTAGTGACCTGTGATAGAAACTTCTACAGTGCAGCAAGATATAAGTATTCAATGTAGAAATGCATGTGTGTATAACCCTTTATGTAGTGACCTGTGATAGAAACTTCTACAGTGCAGCAAGATATAAGTATTCAATGTAGAAATGCATGTGTGTATAACCCTTTATGTAGTGACCTGTGATAGAAACTTCTACAGTGCAGCAAGATATAAGTATTCAATGTAGAAATGCATGTGTGTATAACCCTTTATGTAGTGACCTGCAATAGAAACTTCTACAGTGCAAAAAGGATCTACTACTGTAGAAGTTTCTATTGTACAAATACAGGAATGATTATCCATTTGCCCCATACACTCTGCTGTAGATGATTAACACTTCCCCCCTTACACCCTTGCTGTAAATGATTGTCCCTTCCCCCTACACCCATGCTGTAAAGGGATTGGGGGTGTGCTAGCTCAAATGCAGTCGGGTCGTGAACGAGTGATTGCATACGCCAGTAGATCTATGAACAAAGCCGAACGCAATTACTGCGTGACAGAGAAGGAGCTGCTAGCAGTAGTGTATTTCATGCAGTACTTTCGTCAGTATATCGCGGGAAGAAAGTTCAAGGTGCGAAGTGACCACCAGGCTCTTACTTGGCTTTTTAGTCTGAAGGAGCCGAATGGGAAGATAGCCAGATGGATAGAAATACTTGCCCCGTTCGACTTCATCATTGAATACCGACCAGGAAAGATGCAGGCTCACTGCGATGCACTATCGCGCTGCGAAAATCCGCGAGAGTGCGGGTGTAGCGAAGTTGACATGAGCGAGCCCCTGAAGTGTGGGCCGTGTAACAAGTGCCGTAGGAGGGCGGAGATTATGCTGCTAGATCGCAACGGGAAAGAGGGCGCGGAGCCCGAGGAAGGACATGATGAGCCACAGATACACAGTGAGTCGGTTGCGGTCAGGCACGTAAAGGTGGTTACACGCACTCAGGACACTGCCGCATCGGATGACGGTTGGTTCACGCTGTTCACCACGAAGGAGATGGCCGACCAGCAGGAGGATGATGCCGATATTACTGAGATTTATGCAGCCGCAAAGAGTCAGAAGAAACCCGAGGCGTCGGAAATGATATCAGCAAGCCCGACCGCGAGACACTACTGGATGATATGGGATTCGTTGGTCTTTAGGGAAGGATTGCTGTGTAGATCGTTTAAGAAGCAGAATGGTACAGGGGAATATACTCAGCTGGTGACACCTGGCACCATGAAAAAACAGGTACTTAGGCAGGCGCATGACAGCGTCCTAGCCGGTCACCTAGGGACAAAGAGGACTCTGTACAGAGTACTGCAAAATTACTACTGGTACAATCTTAAAGACGAGGTGAGGCTACACGTGCGGGCATGCGATATATGCGCGGCGGACGCGATTCCTAACAGAACCCCAAAGGCACCGATGGGGCACCTGACGAGTGGGGCGCCATGGGATACCCTGGCGATTGACTTCCTCGGACCATTGCCGATAACCGAGAATGGAAACAGGTATATAATGGTGTTAACAGACCATTTTACCAAGTATGTGGAGGTAATTCCGATGCCTTCACAACATGCAGATATATGTGCACTGAGAATCGCAAATGATTTCATTTCGCGGTGGGGCTGCCCGCTATCCATCCACACGGACCTAGGGATGACGTTTGAGGGAAAGCTGTTTAAGGAGTTATGCAAGCTTTTTGAAATCAGGAAAAGCCGCACCACCCCGAGGAACCCAAAAGGAAACGGCCAGACTGAACGCTTTAATCGCACCCTTGTACAGATGATCAAAGCGTTTCTGGTAGATCAAGAGGAGTGGGACCAATTCCTAGGTTGCCTTGCGGGAGCCTATCGCTCTTCACCGAACGAATCTACCAAGTTGACACCGAATCTGTTGTGCTTCGGTCGGGAAATTAGGATGCCGGCGGATGTCGTCCATGGGTACGCTAGTAGTACCAGTCCCGTCACTGAGGCAGAGCACACTCAGTTGATTAGAGATCGCATGTTAAAAGCTCATCATGTTGCTCGTAGGTATCTCAAGGCGAACGCGCGGAGGAGCAAGGAACGATATGATATTAAGTCCACCTTTCACGAGTACAACATTGGGGATCCGGTGTGGCTCTTGCATGAGGCCAGGAAGCCTGGGATCACACCGAAGCTGGAGAGGAGGTTCGAGGGGCCCTACATTGTGGTCGGGAAGATGTCGCCGGTTACCTTCACGGTGCAGACTGACGGACGAGGCAGCAGACGACAGGCCCATCACGACAAGCTGAAGAGATATGACGGCAGTTCTTTGCCCAGGTGGGCGAGGAAGTTAGGGGATGAACGCCGAAGGTCCCCACCTACGCAGGACGGGGCAGATGTGTAGATAGAATGATTGTAGAGTGGCTCTTGTTGTATGGGGCGAGGGGACCTGAGGGGGATGACTAGATATCGGACATGGGAGACCACTAGTGAGCTTTCGCCTTGGCGAATGTTGTGCAGCCTGTTGACACCATTCTATTCTTCGTGTTTTCCAGGTTATCATGGAATCTAGACGAATGAAGAGGCGACTTCATGTATGTATGAAATGCGAGAAGCGGAATCGTATTTATGTGGCAGAGCGATACCGGATGATCATGCACGTATATAAGGACCACACAGCACTAGATCAGGCTCCGTTTTACTGTACCCTATGTATGTTCCGTTGCACGACGAGAGACGCGTTGGAGAAGCACATAACGAACTACTCGAGGCATGCGTCTGAAGCAGACCGCGCCGGTGGAGACCCTAGAAGATTTCTTGGCCAGAACGCGACTCCTATGCTTGTTTTGGAGGGAGTCGATTTCAGGGAGGCGACCGCCGCGGAGTCGATGAACAAGGGGAATACAGCGCCCGGTGACCTTGGAAGTTACGCAGACATCGGCATCGAGCAGGGAACAAGAAGCGACCACGTTCAGGACGAGGCGGGTTTGATCAGTGTGAAAGTAACGCCACAGATGCTGACGGAGATCTTGGGTAAGCAGCAGGCGGCGGTACCAGAGTATGACCCATCCCAGCCTGGGTACTCCGGAGAGAGCTGCCGAGGGAGGACCTACGTTCCAGCCGTAAACAACCCACCATCAGTAGTCGCCAACGTCACGTCGACGGCAATCCCCGAAACGTTCCGCGCGAGGAGGCTACCAACGGGGCTAGCAACCCACCTCGGGTTTTCGCCGTACTCGCCATCGTTCGGTGACATGTACATACCATCCGGATTGGACTCCACACCGCTGTCACCAACAGTGGGGCTGCCCGGTTATGCGGCGGACGGCAGTGCAACAACCGCCCGGATCCTGAGAACACCGAGTTGCCAACGGAGTTAATGTCCCCGACCGTGGTAGACATCAAGGCCCAGTTGTTAGGGTGGGGCGAACAGTCGTACGCGATCTCTCCGGCGCCAGGTCCAACGCAGGCGCAGGGATCGAACCCAGCACCGGCGTTGGTGGATAAAACATGCCAGACCGACGTTGTGGCAGCAAATAGGCCAGGGGATAAACCGCCACCGACAGCGACGTCCCTGGCCATAGCAAGCCTAGAGAAGGTGTTGGAGGAGAAACTGTCGAGGGTAGTGGAAGCGATGGATCGGAGCAGCAGGAATGACCGAGAGATGGGGCGCACCATGGCGAGGATGGCCGACTCGTTGTTCCGGTTGGAGCGGGCGGCGGATAGGGCCGCCATCGAACGTCGTTCTGCAGCCAGACCACCTAGGGAGACGACAGCAACGTCAGAGAAACGGCCTCACTTAACTGACAAAGATAACGGTAGGAAGCCGGTATCCCCGGAAAAAAGGACAAAACGGTTTTGAGGAGGCGTCATTAGGCCTAGTGCGTGGTGTGTGGTGTAATTGTTTGATATCTAAATACGTGCATATATATATGTACCCAGGATGAAGTGAACTGACACTAATATGCTTGTAAATATGGAATGCTTGAATGGACTTTTCGCTAACTAGTGTGATGGACATTATAGACATATAGACAGTGAAATTCTAGTCGTGTGAACCGTTTGAGGAAAATTGTGATTGTTTTAATGTGCAATGTGTATAATCAATACCGTTAAGGTACTGCCGTGTGTAAATTTAGTCAGTAATGCCCTTAAGGTACTGCCGCGTGCACTTTATGTTTATTACTGTTATGGGATGGCTGAAATACGTATTAATTGTGTTATAGGGTAAACCCCGCTGAATGGGTTTCTGTGAAAACGGCTATGTGTAGCCCAGCAACAGGAGTTGCTGCATGTGGAACCGGGGGGTAATGTAACACCCTAGGTGTTAGCTTACCCTCTGAGCTTTATGTTCACCAGGTGTATTTCCATGGAGTGTGGTGCTGCATGTTTACTGGCAGCGCTATAGGAATTTGACCGGTGCTCTTTGAATCAAACAGAACAACAGATCGCCTTCGAATATCACGCCAGTTGAATCTACCACCATATTTTACATGACGTCCAGTTTCGTGTATTCTCAATGGTTTCGATATGATAATCCTCAACCATTGTTCTGTTTGGGTGTAGTTAATCCTATCCGTGTTACTGTATATTCCTGTTAAGCGATTGATGTATGCAAATGGGTGTAATTTGAAGTTTAGATCCAACTGTATTTTGTTTAGCATGTATGCCGCCATCTTGAATGTACACGGTGCATTAGACGCTACGCGACAGTGTTCTATACACTGCTTTTGTAAACAAAGCGTATCGCTTGTATGGGGCATACATAGGTGGCGAATTTGTCTAAACGTAAGCTCCGGGGAGCCTCTTTATAAGTTTATGTGTGTTATTGATATGTATGCAGTGCTTAGTTGACACAACAGTTCTATTTTAGTTTGTAGTTGCGAGTACCTGTGGTACTACAAAATTTGTGTGTGACGTAATGCGACAGGTGGGCAGCGTCATGCGACACGTGGGGCACGCGCATGCACTGCGATGTGTGGATTCCACAGTGTGCACACACATCCCACACGTCGCATTGTGTGTTAGTATAAATACGAGACAGAACGTCATTCTTGGCCGCCAACACTCCGAAATAGCCAGGAATCCTTGCCTGTCCGTATAACGTAGCAGACGACGTTTTAACAGTGGTGCGTTGCTATTTTAGTGTCATTTAATGTATAATTCGTGTTTCTTTGCCAGTTGGTGATGTTATATGTCACATATTGTATATCGAATATTGTAAAGTGATCGTCAACAGTCACGTCTATGCGTATCAGTTGCCCATAGAGTAAAAGAAGATAGAAAGAACATAACATCGTTGTCGTCTTTGACTCAATTACCCGCTGTGTCCAGCCCACGTCCCGTCCTTCCGTCTGCTCACTAGATTGACCCCGGTTGGCGCGTAACAGTAGATGATTAACACTTCCCCCCTTACACCCTTGCTGTAAATGATTGTCCCTTCCCCCTACACCCATGCTGTAAATGATTGTCCCTACCCCCCTACACCCTTGCTGTAAATGATTATCCTTCCCCCCTACACCCATGCTGTAAATGATTGTCCCTTCCCCCTACACCATGCTGTAAATGAATTCCCTTCCCCCTACACCATGCTGTAAATGATTGCCCTTCCCCCTACACCCTTGCTGTAAATGATTGTCCCTTCCCCCCTACACCCTTGATGTAGATGAGTATCCCTTCCCCCCTACACCCTTGCTGTAAATGATTATCCCTTCCCCCCTACACCCATGCTGTAAATGATTGTCCCTTCCCCCTACACCCATGCTGTAAATGATTGTCCCTTCCCCCTACACCCATGCTGTAAATGATTGTCCCTCCCCCTACACCCATGCTGTAAATGATGTCCTTCCCCCCTACACCCATGCTGTAAATGATTATCCCTTCCCCCCTACACCCATGCTGTAAATGATTATCCCTCCCCCTACACCCATGCTGTAATGATTGTCCCTTCCCCCCTACACCATGCTGTAAATGATTATCCCTCCCCCCTACACCCATGCTGTAAATGATTATCCCTCCCCCACACATGCTGTAAATGATTATCCCTCCCCCCTACACCCATGCTGTAAATGATTTCCCTCCCCCCTACACCCATGCTGTAAATGATTATCCCTTCCCCCTACACCCATGCTGTAAATTTATCCCTCCCCCCTACACCCATGCTGTAAATGATTATCCCTCCCCCCTACACCCTTGCTGTAGACGTTCACAGTGCAAAATATGAAAGTTCATTATACTAATACACGAGTTAAAAGGGTTACCTTTGACTGCACGTATAAAGTCCCATATCCGCATCGTCACATCTACATCTGTATTCACAACCGTCACTCCAGGTCTCACCCTGGCTATATCGTACTTGTTTGTATACACAGTATTCTACGCGAAGAAACAAGACAAGATGCATGTACAATAAACCACCGATTATAAAGTTATTGATCTTCTTGTGCAGAAATATCCATAATGGGAGGTAATTTGCCAATAGTAATTTCACAAAACACAGTTCATCTGTGGACAGATCTTCGAATTTTTACTCAAAACCTGAAGGAGATATTTATACACACATGTCATACACATAGTGTTGGAAAACTACTATGGTATCCAAACATTCCTCCATGGCTGTCCGATTAGCACAGTGGTTATCACACTCGCTTCTCACCAATGTAACCCGGGTTCGATCTTCAGACCGGGAAGTATGTGAGAGGGTACGGTGGTCATCAAAGTGGACAGGTGGTTTTTCTCCGGGTACACCGGTATCCTCCCACACATATGACCACAAATACGCTGTCATACGAGAGTGATTAATTTGTTACAGCTTGTTTTGCAATCGTTGTAAAATAAATAAAGTTTATACTTTTTTTAAACATTCGAACCCATTAGAAGCAATGTTAAATTAGCCATGTTCCTTGTTAAAATGAAATCTGTATAACATTTACAGAGTAATTTTGTGTAATTTAATGTTACTACGATCATCACACGACATTTGGCGAAATCTGTCAAATCTTGCGATTGCGTTCTATATTAAAAAAGTCAAAATGGCCATGGTTCAAATCTGGTCTGGTGTAACAAATATGTAATGTCGCTGTCAGTAGTTGAGGAATAATGAACTTAACAATGTTAATTTGGGAGACATATAATGACCATACCGGTTGGCAAACCTTTTCCGTCCCAGAAACAATGTTTTTTAATCATAGCTTTAAAAGTTTGTGCTCCAGCGTAATTTTCTTTAAATTAATAAATAGGTGAGCTCGTCATATGTGTAATAACACAAAACAGCTAATAACAAGGGTTGTAACGTCACAAAAGGGGTAATTAAAATTCAAGAGAAAACCCATTGTCAGAACACATCTATTTTCCGCCATAGTTTGTTTATATCTATCATTTAGAACTAGAAATCTTCATGTTACTTTGTACGATGTTGACAGCATCAGACAGAAAATAAATTTCATCACTTATTGGTCCTCCTAAAAATAAACAGTTTGCGCATGCGCACAAATGTGGGTTTTCCCCGTATCTAGAATTCAACGGAGATTTTAAAACTCAAGTAAACAATTAAATTTAATATGTTTAACTCGCCTGTCTTGTAAATCTCTGTGTGTGCCAATTGGAAACATGTTTCGCAATCGAGCCAAAATAAATTTGTATAAACTATAAACTAATTGGAAACATGCACTGGAATGGTCGAGAACAAAAATCGTGGTTGCAACTGCAATATGAAGCATTTGTGACGGTAGATGGGAAAATGGATCTCCCTGTCCAAAGGGTCACCAATCAGTGATGTTTGAATCCATTATTATTACTTTAATAAACATTTCCAACACTGAATCGGTGATTTGCCGTCATTTTCTTTATGAGTTTCAGCAGCATGGTTAACGATTTTGATTGGTTTGATGAGTTAATGAGATATTCATGCTAACCGTATTAGTTAAGAATTAACCCTTTCAACGCTACATACCTCTAAATAGGCTTACAAAAAGTGTAGATCCGGATGAGCTGGCTCGTGATGAGCCGTCTCATCAGGATCTGCACTTTCTGCCAGTAATATTACTATTTTTAGACAAAATTACATTTTGATAAATGAACTGGTCTAAATTTAATTTCTTATTAATTTATTAGTCTAAAAATATCATGCACCAGTCCATGTCAGTTACTTGGCGTTGAATGGGTTAATATCATGCACCAGTTCATGTCAGTTACTTGGCGTTGGGTTAAACAGCTTTTGATACACCCTGTGAGCCGTTTCATTCTTAATTAATATGATCTGATTCACTGATGAATACAGACATATATAGTTAAATACAGATTTTCATGATTCTGTCTATTTTAGTGTAGCACAGACTTACTGTAGTGTGGTACAGGGTGTGCTCCGCTGACACTTGATTGGGTGTGTCCTGGGGACACAGGTGTGGGTACCATCTGGGTTGTAGGGGCCATACTTCCTGTGATAGACTGAGTGAATGCTGGGAAATCGCATCTAGGAGTCTTACAGCATGGGTTAGTAAAGTCAGTGACCAACTTACAGTACACAGGTAGTTTGGTGTACCGCGCACAACTGAAAGAAAGTATATACAAACATAAGTCAGGTTTTGAACCTTGATCGTCACGGCAATGTCGCCTAGCAATAACAAATCTTCTAACACCATGTAGTCATAATAGCGCAGTGGTAGCGCGTCCGCTTCAGATGTGAAAGGCCTGGAATTTGTGCCCAGCTGTAGCTGTTACTATTGTGCCCTTAGGCAAGGCACTTAAATTGGATTGGATTCCATCAGGAATGAGGTATCGAGAGCAATTAAACTAATGTTATAAAAACTTGTTTCGCAATCAAGCTAAAATCAATTTGTATAAGACAACATGAACACCCCATAGATCATCAGCCGATTTTATCGTTTTTAACTTTTGCATAAAGAGATACTTTTACTCGGTTCCCCTGCCCGCTGCCATGCAGTTCAGGTTCATTGTGAATCTACTCTATGAAGATTGCTGCAATCAATGAAGATGATGATGAACTGCACCTTAGCAACAACCACAGACTACGTTCGGCAAATAAGTTACCAAAGTGATCTTCAACACTTCACACCAATGACTGGTATACTATAACAACATTGACTATTAGCAATTTACGTTTGCCCACATGGTTCGCCGACGGCAATGTAAATAAGCTCATTCATCATCATTAGCAATTTACGTTTGCCCACATGGTTCGCCGACAGCGATGTAAGTAAGCTCATTCATCATCATTAGCAATTTACGTTTGCCCACATGGTTCGCCGACAGCGATGTAAGTAAGCTCATTCATCATCATTAGCAATTTACGTTTGCCCACATGGTTCGCCGACGGCAATGTAAATAAGCTCATTCATCATCATTAGCAATTTACGTTTGCCCACATGGTTCGCCGACAGCGATGTAAGTAAGCTCATTCATCATCATTAGCAATTTACGTTTGCCCACATGGTTCGCCGACGGCGATGTAAGTAAGCTCATTCATCATCATTAGCAATTTACGTTTGCCCACATGGTTCGCCGACAGCGATGTAAGTAAGCTCATTCATCATCATTAGCAATTTACGTTTGCCCACATGGTTCGCCGACGGCGATGTAAGTAAGCTCATTCATCATCATTAGCAATTTACGTTTGCCCACATGGTTCGCCGACGGCGATGTAAGTAAGCTCATTCATCATCATTAGCAATTTAGTATGGGGAAACTTCATACATTTCTCACACTGCATAGTCTAAGCTGAGCGGTGGGGATTTTAAATATGATTAACTCTAAGCATTATCTAGGCTGGTTCTCAAAATGCTAGTAAGGTTTGCATTATTTACTTACTTTCAACAATGCTGAAGGAAACACAGTCTACCAGCAAATCTTATATAATGAATTACACTGCATGTTCTACATTCATTGTTTTATGTCTATATTTAACTATTATCATATATATATATATATTATGGAAGTCGTGATAGCGCATTAAATGCGCGTTTGCTTAAGGCGCGAACGGTTCGGAGTTCGAACCCCACTGGAGCCGTTACAATTGTGCCCTTAGGCAAGGCATTTAAATTCCACGTTGCCTCTTCTCTCTCCCTCATGGCGATGGATTCCATCAGGAATGAGGTCTCGAGAGTGATTAATATAAGTTGTAAGAACTTGTTTCGCAATCGAGCTAATATAAATTTGTATAAACTAAACTAACTATTATGACTTGGTTACTGGCAGCAACTATTATGACTTGGTTACTGGCAGAGTGGTCAGATTGGTAATTACCATGCGTTCGTAGCCTTGCAGTTTGAAAGCTGGCGTATGTCTATATAATTATTGCTCGGAAACTAGCAATTTTGATAGTGGTCGTATTTGTAATTACTAAGCAGCATATTTCCAATGTGCAGATTCTACAGCTGGCTTATAAAACACACAGAACTCCGGATTTACTAAAAAAATAGAGGATCAAACAAAATCGTTACATTACTTACTTCTCATGGCATCGGAAAAACCCAGATTCGGCATCCGTACACTGGCAGTCCAGCTCGCACCCATCACTCCAGTGCTGATCTTGACCATAATGGGCTCCTTTATACTCACAGAAACCTGTTGTCATGGAAACCAAATTAAAGTCTGTCCCGCTTAACTGCTTCATCCAAATATATCCTGCCTAACTGTGCTTCACCTATGTTCTGCCTAACAGCTTCACATATGTTCTGCCTAACAGCTACATCCAAATATGTCCTGCCTAACTGTGCTTCACCTATGTTCTGCCTAACAGCTTCACATATGTTCTGCCTAACAGCTACATCCAAATATGTCCTGCCTAACAGCTTCACCTATGTTCTGCCTAACAGCTTCACATATGTTCTGCCTAACAGCTACACCCAAATATGTTCTGCCTAACTGCTTTATAAAAATACGTCCTACCTAACTGTTTCACCCAAATATGTTCTGCCTAACTACTAACTAATATTACCAAATTACAAAGTCCACGAGATATCATCAAGTGACCTTTAAACACACATCTCCATTCTCCACATTTTATGCACCATTATTACAGTCAAACTTCTCTCAAAGGCAAATCATTATAAAAGTGGTCACTTCTGTGGGGTGGTCTATTAATAAGGAAAGTATCTATTCATTTATTTCATTGTATTACAGTAATGGCTGGTTATTTATATTTACTTTTTACTAAATACTCCTAATTGGTAACATTTCTATTACTGAGAAATATTTCCTATGTTGACAGAAAGGTCAGAAACAAACATGCACCTGAAGTCGCAACATATAAAAATCACAATAGATTTCATATATCATGAACCTGCATTGTTCTCTTTCACACTGACCTGTTGTCATACTGTGACCAGTATATGTTCCGGATATCACTGGCTTTACTGCTACGGAACCCGTAGTGGGACATTCTGGCATCGTACAGCACCCTGGGTCCCTCGGATCGGCAACAAAGCTACAATTCTCAGCTATATTCTCATATTCCAAACATCTGAAAGACGTTCAGTTAATTTAGCAGTGCTATTATTTATGCTAATCCGGGTCATATCGTGATATTCGAGGTTTCAATGTCTGAAATACTGATTGAAATCATTTCTTGCCACTAGGTATCAGAGTGTGCCATAAAATTGAGTCGCCATTTGTCAAAATAATTGGGCAGTGCATCAAAAAAACATTCTTATAACGTCCAATGAAAAGATGTCACAGATAATGCTGTCATATGACATCCGTATGACGACCAATGAAAACGCATCACGGATAATGTTGTCATATGACATCCGTATGACGACCAATGAAAACACGTTACAGATAATGCTGTCATATAACATCCATATGATGACCAATGAAAATGCGTCACGGATAATGCTGTCATATGACATCCGTATGACGACCAATGAAAACGCGTCACAGATAATGCTGTCATATGACATCCGTATGACGACCAATGAAAACGCGTCACGGATAATGCTGTCATATGACATCCGTATGACGACCAATGAAAAGTTGTCACGGATAATGCTGTCATATGACATCCGTATGACGACCAATGAAAAGTTGTCACAGATAATGCTGTCATATGACATCCGTATGACGTCCAATGAAAAGTTGTCACAGATAATGCTGTCATAGGACATCCGTATGACGACCAATGAAAATGAGTCACGGATAATGTTGTCATATGACATCCGTATGACGACCAATGAAAATGAGTCACGGATAATGTTGTCATATGACATCCGTATGACGACCAATGAAAAGTTGTCACGGATAATGCTGTCATATGACATCCGTATGACGACCAATGAAGACGCATCACAGATAATGTTGATGCCATCCAAAGCTAACACCAAAATGAGATATAAAAGCAGTACACCATATAAGGTTCAATGTTGTGAATGCAACATGACTATGAATACTCTACAAAGATAGGTCAATATTCCAGTGATTAACACGTTGGACTGCGAATCCAAGGATCGCAGGTTCGATTTCCTGTCTGACAACAGGCTTTGGTGATTATAGCAGTGGTTAGCGCGCACGCTTCTCACCAATGCAACCTGGGTTCAATCCTCGACCGGGAAGTATGTAAGATGGTACGGTGGTCGCCAGATCGGACAGGTGGGTTTTCTCCGGGGCGACTCCGGTTTCCTCCCACACGAATGACCACATTTACGCTTTCATCCGCGCCAATGAGAGTGATTAATATAAGTTGTTAAAACTTGCTTCGTAATCGTTGTAAAATAAATAAAGTTTTAATAATAATATTATCAGTCTTTCAGATGGGACGTTAAACCGAGGTCTCGTGTCGCTGCTTTACACCGTGCAGGTAAAAGAACCAGAGGAGACTCTGGAATGGGTCTCTGTCTGTGTCATTGCACTATCCTCCAAAAATCTAAAATGACTACCGGTAAACTCTTCAGGACGCATTGCTCATATGGGTAACCGGTAGCAACGATAAATCACACACATACCTGCTCAGACATCTATATAGATTGCTGGTTGCATCTTCACATGTACACTTATAGTTGCAGCCGTCATACCAGGTCTGACCTTGCTGATACTTTTGACCATTGTATACGCAGTACTCTATAAAACAAACATAAGAACGTCTGTTTAACCATTTACTCCACCATGTAACATAGTTCAGGTCATACGGCACCAACAAATTTCAGGTTATACGGCACCAACATAGTTCAGGTTATATGGCACCAACATAGTTCAGGTTATATGGCACCAACATAGTTCAGGCTATATGGCACCAACATAGTTCAGGTTATATGGCACCAACATAGTTCAGGCTATATGGCACCAACATAGTTCAGGTTATACGGCATCAACATAGTTCAGGTTATATGGCACCAACATAGTTCAGGCTATATGGCACCAACATAGTTCAGGTTATATGGCACCAACATAGTTCAGGTTATATGGCACCAACATAGTTCAGGTTATACAGCACCAACATAGTTCAGGTCATACAACACAAACAAAGTTCAGGTTATATGGCACCAACATAGTTCAGGTCATACGGCACCAACATAGTTCAGGTCATATGGCACCAACATAGTTCAGGTCATACGGCACCAACATAGTTCAGGTTATATGGCACCAACATAGTTCAGGTCATACGGCACCAACATAGTTCAGGTCATACGGCACCAACATAGTTCAGGTTATATGGCACCAACATAGTTCAGGTCATACGGCACCAACATAGTTCAGGTCATACAGCACCAACATAGTTCAGGTCATATGGCACCAACATAGTTCAGGTCATACAACACAAACAAAGTTCAGGTTATACAGCACAAACAAAGTTCAAGCTATATGGCGCAAACAAAGTTCAAGCTATATGGCGCAAACAAAGTTCAGGTTATATGGCACCAACATAGTTCAGGTTATACGGCACCAACATAGTTCAGGTTATACGGCACCAACATAGTTCAGGTCATACAACACAAACAAAGTTCAGGTCATACAGTACAAACAAAGTTCAAGCTATATGGCCTCAACAAAGTTCAGGTTATACGGCACCAACATAGTTCAAGCTATATGGCACCAAAGTGAACTAAACACGTTGGTTTCATATTTCATTTACTGTGAAATAAATCTACAAAACTGTGTCACACAGAGATACAGCAAGCAACAAGTGTTCAGATGTTACGAGTTGCTTCAAATGGCAAAGAAGTGGCACATAGCAAACCGGCTTACATTCGAAATTGGCATACATTAGAATCCTACAAATTTATAGATATTATACACAAATCGCTAAACGAACCTCCTTTTGGTCTCAGAGTTGTTGTTACTTCACCAAAATGCCCGCCAAAGTTGACGGGGATATTACACACGGGTATGTCACAGCACGGGTTGGTTGGGTCTGTCTTCAGGTAACAGTGCTCTGGTAAAACTCCGTAGTGAACACACCTATAAATCCGCACAACACTATTATCAGAATGTATATTACATATAGACTTCTTTATCACATAACTTTGCTTGTATTCAGTGTAATACAGTCATCTCATAATTTCTTATATGTACACACATTTACTAACACCTGAAAGGAATCTGATTGGTCGCCGCATGATGTTGACAGCTTGCAATACACATTCAACATATACATGTATGTTGTGTTCATGCTTTATTTGTTGAAAATCAACTACTTAGATCTATAAAATTATGCACTAGCGGAATACAGTTATTACAAATATTGTGTCTGAGAAAGTCAGAATTTATGAAACGCCAACTGTTCTTAATGATATTTGGTGAGAATAATTGAAGAGTATCACCAATGAGTGTCAATAGTTACCGTAAGCTTTTAGCTTTCAGTTCAATCCACATATCACGATATAAATGTATGTTTCTGTCTATTTCTCCATGTATATATTATATGTATCCTGATAAATAAATATGTTGAAACCACCGAGTGTCAATACTCGACAGACAAGTGTCTGACCTTGAAAAAAGGTCAAGGTCGTAACATATATGTCAATGGGGAACACTAACGACTGTTCTGCACTAATTCTTTCAATGGATAAAGAGGCTAGGTTGTCTTTTAAGCCTGCTTACTTTTCGAGACAGTTATAGTATCCTCTGCTTGCATCTTCACATATACAGTTGAAGTTACAGCCGTCTTCCCACAATTCCCCTTGATGGTACCTCTTACCGCTGTACATGCAATAACCTATGTACAAATAGGAAAGAATATGACTGATCAACAGTGGGACGGATTATTTTGCACTTCAGGTGAAAATGATCTCCTATGAGATATATTATGTAAAATACAGTCAGACCTGTCTTAAGCAGCCTGCCAAGGGAATCACAGAAAGTGGCTGCTTAACACAGGTGGCTGCTTAATAGAGGTCAAATGTATAATAAAACAACACATTGGGAAGCTGGAAACTGGCTGCTTAATACAGGGTGGCTGCTTAATAGAGGTCAAATGTATAATAAAACAACACATTGGGAAGCTGGAAACTGGTTGCTTAATACAGGGTGGTTGCTTAATAGAGATGACCACTAACACAGGTTTGACTGTACTCTGTAACATATACTTGGTAGGATAAACCAACCTTTCTCAAGGTTTAATAAAAAATGTTCAGCAATATGAAAAATGTGAAGTTACTGTACCTAAGAATCCAAACAAAGCACCTTTGACTTCCATGTTTCATAATGCCGAAAACACATTGATTAAACCTTGAGAAAGGTGGATCTATCCAACCCTATGTACCGGATTGTTTGATCTGCTGCTCAAGTACGTAATTGATCCCAATTATCGAGAGTAAAGTCACATGCCGCCGACAAGTGAATAAGTGATAACACCTTTGTCCTGCGCTGTCAATCACACTGTCAAATGCGAGCACAGACTACTGGGCGGAGCTTAAAATCGATAGTGCGTGCCATTGCATACATACTCTTCGTTGTGAGAGGATTATCAGCTGGCAGTATATACAGGCAATGTATGTCCACTAAGAATATAATGGCCGTACGTCCTGGCTGTTAAATTTGGGCGCCCCGGTCGAATTTTAGGATATAATATATGCCTTGACACCAGTTAGTGGAACCCCGGTGTTAAGTGTGCAATATCCAAATTGATTAAAAGGATTTAGAGTGAACATTAAATCTTTGAGATTCTGAATACAATATACCCGGTAGTCATTTTACAAACAATCAAAAACTGTTAAAACTGTAAGTACCTATACCACCAGTTGGTACTACTGCTGGTTGGGTAGGAAGTGGCGGTGTTAAACCGGTCTGCGCCAGGTAGATTGTCATTGAATAGTGACCGTAGTCTGTGCCAGTTTGATGCGGCGGCTTCACTTCATTGTGGCTCTGGGAAGCGGGTCTGAACACCGGTAGTGGCATGGGGATCTGGTGGGTGACTGGATCGCGACTACACTGTGGCACCTGGCAGCACTCGTCATTGTGGTCTCTCACTAACTGGCATGAGACTGGTAGGGCCGGATAGTTCGGACACCTGTTAATGTTGAGAAATTAGTAACTATTTTGACCCTATAACAATAGGCAATACTTTCTATGATACAGTTTTGTTAGAAATATTGAATAGGTCGAAATATGACCTTATTTATTAGTTGTTTTTTTTGCACATTGTTATATAGATTTATTGTCTAATTCCCCCTTTTCTACTCTGATACACAATTTCATACATCATCATATTATATACAGTTTTTCTCTACTTTTCAGCTCTAACATTACTATATAATTCCAATATGCAGTTTTCACTTAATGTCCTATCATTTGATTTGTATATATTTAGTACATAATTATTCGCGTTTACAGTATAAGCCAACACATCATCCTGGTGGATCTTACATTGTACATGTGTTTACAAGCCAGCACCGCCATCTCATCAATTCTTACTTGTGTTTACAGCAGTACAAGCCAGCAACCAGATGCGGTCAATGCTTACTTGTGTTTACAGGAGACCAAGCTAGCACTGGCATACGGTCAATGCTTGCTTGTGTTTACAGGAGACCAAGCTAGCACTGGCATACGGTCAATGCTTACTTGTATTTACAGACCAAGCTAGCACCGGCATACGGTCACTGCTTACTTGTGATTACAGGAGACCAAGCTAGCACCAGCATACGGTCACTGCTTACTTGTGATTACAGGAGACCAAGCTAGCACCAGCATACAGTCACTGCTTACTTGTGATTACAGGAGACCAAGCTAGCACCGGACCGGCATACGGTCAATGCTTACTTGTATTTACAGACCAAGCTAGCACCGGCATACGGTCAATACTTACTTGTGTTTACAGGAGACCAAGCTAGCACTGGCATACGGTCAATGCTTACTTGTGTTTACAGGAGACCAAGCTAGCAACCAGATACGGTCAATGCTTGCTTGTGTTTACAGGAGACCAAGCTAGCAACCAGATACGGTCAATGCGAGCTTGTGTTTACAGGAGACCAAGCTAGTAACCAGATACGGTCAATGCGAGCTTGTGTTTACAGGAAACCAAGCTAGCACCGGCATACGGTCAATGCTTGCTTGTGTTTACAGGAGACCAAGTTAGCAACCAGATGCGGTCAGTGCTTACTTGTGCTTACAGGAGACCAAGTTAGCAACCAGATGCGGTCACTGCTTGCTTGTATTTACAGGAGACCAAGCTAGCACCGGACCGGCATACGGTCAATGCTTACTTGTATTTACAGGAGACCAAGCTAGCACCAGCATACGGTCAATGCTTGCTTGTGTTTATAGGAGACCAAGCTAGCACCGGCATACGGTCAATACTTACTTGTGTTTACATGAGACCAAGTTAGCACCGGACCGGCATACGGTCAATGCTTACTTGTATTTATAGGAGACCAAGCTAGCACCGGACCGGCATACGGTCAATGCTTACTTGTGTTTACAGGAGACCAAGCTAGCACCGGCATACGGTCAATACTTACTTGTGTTTACAGGAGACCAAGCTAGCACCAGCATACGGTCAATACTTACTTGTGTTTACAAGAGTATAAGCCAGCGCTGGCATCCCGACAGATACACGAGAATTCACAACCATCCTCCCAGGCCTGGTCCTGCACATATAGCTGCCCCTTGTACATGCAGCCGGCTGAAATAACGCAGAAAATTTTGAAAATGATATGTAACACATCCCTGTTTTGAGGGGAGCAAGTGTTCAGTATAAGTACTAGTATACAAGTCCAAACCATTTATGGGTAACAAAGTCACTGCAAAGTTAAAAAATATACAAACATTTGACAATTCAACCTCAAAATGTTACCTTGACCTTGCAAGAAGGAATCTGAGAGTTGCATGATACATGTCACCACAGCGAGTTGAACTAGTACTGGTGATTCGCCAATGCAAACACTATCATAGCAATTCAATACCAATGGCACAAAGCATGACAAGACCATAGATTAGACTATGTGGATGTGCTTCCTTCACTTTACAAAAGCATCAACTTACATATTTTAGGCGCCGAGAAACCAGTACTCCCAGCCCCTGCAGGCAAGACCTCTCCTGTTGGCAATGTTGGCTGTACATATGACATTCCTAGAAACATATTACCTGTATTTAGCACAGCTAAGAAAAGTAAATTCAAGCATTTGTTTATCATAGTATCACCTACATTGAAAGCGCTAACCATTTCTGACATTGTGAGACACCACTTATGAACATCAGTACTTCCCGAATCCTATGCTTTCAGGCCAGGTGCCAGGCAATCAGTAACCATGTTTTAACTTGCTGGCAGCTTACAAAACTGGCCATATCAGAATGAACACCATACAAGGCTCGAACCTTCGATCTCCCGTTCCACAGGCACTTTAACGACTAAGCCATAGAGACAGTACACAGCTACTAGAAGAGCAACGGCAAAATCAGAATTCAGAATTTATTTGAATGGGATCCAATTTTTTTTAAAATGAGATATGATTTCACTACAGTAAAAATATGCATGTGCTCGCAAAATTACAAAATTACCAACATGAGACCCTTACATTACAGAGTCTCCTCTGGTTCTTTTACGTGCACAGTGTAAAGCACCGACACAAGACCTCGGTTTAACGTCCCATCTGAAAGACTGTTAATTTTATTAGGGTCAGACGGGGGATCGAACCTGCGATCCCTGGATTACCAGTCCAGCGTTTTACCACTGGGCTACAGATCCAACTGTTTGTTCCTTAATAAATATTTTATATATCCTCCTTTACGATGAGATGTTCTAATTGGCCTCTATAAATAGTTCACATGTATGTTCTCAACTTTTATATTTAAAGATTTTTATTACAATAATTGTGTTATCTCACCTGCTGGTTGGTTTGACTTGCAAAGACTAGTACCAACACAAGTCATCTCACCTGCTGGTGAGACTAGCACCATTTCCATGGTAACCCAGATTATGTTCTTACTTACTGGTTGGGTTAATACACTAAGACTAGCACCATTTCCATGGTAACCCAGATTATGTTCTTACCTACTGGTTGGGTTAATACATTAAGACTAGCACCGTTTCCATGGGAACCCAGATTATGTTCTTACTTACTGGTTGGGTTAATACACTAAGACTAGCACCATTTCCATGGGAACCCAGATTATGTTCTTACTTACTGGTTGGGTTAATACACTAAGACTAGTACCAATTCCATGGGAACCCAGATTATGTTCTTACCTACTGGTTGGGTTAATACACTAAGACTAGCACCATTTCCATGGGAACCCAGATTATGTTCTTACCTACTGGTTGGGTTAATACATTAAGACTAGTACCAATTCCATGGGAACCCAGATTATGTTCTTACCTACTGGTTGGGTTAATACACTAAGACTAGCACCGTTTCCATGGGAACCCAGATTATGTTCTTACCTACTGGTTGGGTTAATACACTAAGACTAGCACCATTTCCATGGGAACCCAGATTATGTTCTTACCTACTGGTTGGGTTAATACATTAAGACTAGTACCAATTCCATGGGAACCCAGATTATGTTCTTATCTACTGGTTGGGTTAATACACTAAGACTAGCACCGTTTCCATGGGAACCCAGATTATGTTCTTACTTACTGGTTGGGTTAATACACTAAGACTAGTACCATTTCCATGGAAACCCAAATTATCTCAATTATCTCACAGGCTGGTGGGTTAATACACTAAGACTAGTACCATTTCCATGGGAACCCAGATTATCTCACTTGTTGGTGGATTTAATACATTAAGATTTATCACCGTTTCCGAGGGAAACTAGATTATCTCACCTGCTGGTGGGCTTAATACGCTAAGACTAGCACCGTTTCCAAGGGAACCCAGATTGTTTGACGATGAGTAAAAGTATCCATTTTGACACTGGACGTTAGCACAACATTCTCCCGACTTCTTCAAGATGTGGCAATCTGTTGGCAGGTTATTATATGCAGGACATCTGTGAATTCGAAAAACAATTTGGTTGTTTTTGGGTGTAATCAGTTACTCCACAATGGCGTCATATAACATCTTTATCACCTCCCACATACAAAAAAGCATAAACTTTATTTATTTTACAACGATTGCAAAGCAAGTTTTAATAACGTATATTAACTTATCACTCTCGTTGGCGCAGATGAAACTATATAAGTGGTCATTCGTGTGGGAGGAAACCAGAGTACCCGGAGAAAACGCACCTGTCTAATCTGGCGACAACCGTACCATCTCACATACTTCCCAGTCAGAAGATAGAACCATAGTTGCATTGGTGAGAAGCGAGCGCACTAACCACTGCGCTAATTGAGTATGCAATACAGTGTGCCTACTGCCTATCAGCAGAATGGAGATATAATTAAGGATATTGTCATGAACAATAGCCCAACATTATTTTTTATTCTCACCCGGGGTAGATATATAGTATGCCTACAAACTGGGAAGGTACCGTATAATAGCTTGTGGAAGTCGTGATAGCGCGTTCGCTTCATGTGCGAAAAGGCCTGGAGTTTGAGCCCCGCTGGAGCCGTTACTATTGTGTCCTTAGGCAAGGCATTTAAATTCCACATGCCTCTTCTCTCTCTATCGTGGCGATGGATTCCATCAGGAATGAGGTCTCGAGAGTGATTAATATAAGTTATGAGAACTTGTTTCGCAATCGAGCTAAAATAAATTTGTATAAACTAATAGCTTGTCAAATAACCGGAAGACCGGAAAATAAACTGCCTCTTCTACTTCCGGTTTCTTAACATAGCAGCAGAAAAAAAATGTTGTCAAATGGTTAAATTTGCATCCACAGCTAAAGTCATATGGCAAAATTCCAGCTTTTATTGCTGGAGGAAAACCCGAGATGCACATCCACACAATATATCATGAACTCCGGCTTTCTGCAAAAGAACTAGGTGATTTATTCTCTAAGTAAAGAAATCAACATCTGTTGCGATTCAAAACCTACAGCAGTGAGGCGAAAATAATCTGAAATAAACTGTGTTAACCACCTACATATTTTGTTTTGGTTTTTTTGGGGTTTTCAAATCGCACCGAAAACATGTCATATGGCAACTCCCAAGCTGTTATTGGTGGATGATGATGATTGAGCTTATTTACCCTCGCCTCCGGCGAACCATATGGGCGAGCGCTATTGGTGGATCATTCTGCTGTATAGTTATATAATATCTCGGCGACTGTCGGATCAAACACACATTATGTTTTTACGTACGTATTCACACATCTGTAGTATCCATGCACGGCATTCTCACAGGTACACACAGTATCACAGGTCGTGTTCCAAGAAGCTCCCTGTTGGTACAACTTCCCGTCTTGTACACAATGGTCTAGATAAACACAATAAAGTACATGATTGACACTCGACTGACTCGTGTTTGACCACACATTGTCCATATAAAATAGGAATGGTCACGTGTATTCAAATATTCAGAAGAACTAACCGATACTCAGTTAGCAAATTGATGATCGAGTATAGGGTATATTCTAGAGTTGAAAAAAGAGCAGGGTGGGTCAAAAAAGGGGCAGGGTGGGTCAGAAAAGAGGTAGGGTGCATTTTAGTTTATACAAATTTATTTTAGCTCGATTGCGAAACAAGTTCTTACAACTTATAATAATCACTCTCGAGACCTCATTACTGATAGAATTCATCGCCACGAGGGAGAGCGAAGAGGCAACATGGAATTCAAATGCGTTGCCCGAGGGCACAATCGTAATGGCTCCAGTGGGGCTCGAACTCCGGGCTTTTCACACCGGAAGTGAACACACTACCACGACTTCCAGAGAACAAGATAGTAAAATTGTGGAAAATAATCATATATGTTAAGTTGTGCGATTTATGACAGGTAAATATTATTTGTTTGACACATGCTTCATCAACAATACATACAAAATATCTGCAATTAAAACTAACATACGTTCACATTGATTGCAATGTACATCTAGGCAACTTCATTCTCGAATAATCAAGTACTCGATTGGAATTGTGTCTGATTACCCTATATACAACACAATAAAGTATATGACTAATGTTCGACTGACAAGTGTTTGGCCAAACGATTGTCACAGTAAAATACTATGTGGCTTGTAAATGTGAAACAAATACTGGCAAAGTGATAAATTTCTACAGAAACATTAACAGCTAAATAAGACATACATACCATTAGGTCCTGGAGCCACTGCCCCACCACCTGTAATATGTACAAACAATTCATGTGTATATAAGACAAAGGGATATTATCGAGCAAATACACAGACGGATCTGTAGTCCAGTGGTTAACACGCTGGACTGGTAATCCAGGGATCGCAGGTTCAACCCCCCCATCTGACCCTAATAAAATTAACAGACTTTCGGATGGGACGCTAAACTGAGGTCTCATGTTGGTGCTGTACACTGTGCACGTAAAAGAACCAGGAGACTCTGGAATGGGTCTCCGTCTGTATCATTGCACTATCCTCTAAATGGGGCTTTAGCAATGAAAACAACACTTTCTATTAGTGTTACAACTTCAAATGCAAGCCCTACTGTTTTTCAAAAGGTGTATCTGTGGAGTAATCCATTAGGTACACAAAAGGTGTATCTTTGGAGTAATCTATTAGGTACACAAAAGGTGTGTCTGTGGGGTAGAGATAATTAACACAAGAATCAGCAGTGGTAAACTGGTCCTCATCTGGATTAACATGCTAAATGTCAAGGTCAAATCCATCTGGCATTATTTTCATTTTGCAGGAAATTTATCCACAAGTAACTCGCATAATTAACTAACACTTCGTAAGTGGCATAACCCTATATTGCGCAACCACGTTTTATATCTCCTAGAAAGCTATAATTAATTAATTTGAACCAGTCCAGAAAGTTCATCTGTCACAAAACGACTACTGCAGGCAGGTGTTTATGGACAGGTTTGATTATATTATATAAATAATGGACCTACCGCACATGTCACAGTACAGCATGCAGTTGGTTAGAGCCCAGCTCTTGTACATCACACACACATCTTTACCATAATCGCTACATTTGGCATTGACATCACTGCAAGCGGGCGGGCTTGTAGGAAGTCGAGCTGTAAGATAAATAATGTTACCCGTAGTGAGTATTTTATACCTATGAAGTAACATTACTCACCCTGACCTCTGAATCCTCAAATGCATTCTTCAAGACTACGGTAGGTAATCTCTTCGGGGGTTAACCCTTTCAACACCACAGACCTCTAAATAGGCTTACAAAAAAGTGTAGATCCTGATGAGACGGCTCATCACGAGCACTTTTTGCAAGTAATATTACAATTTTTAGAAAATAATTTACCCATTTTGATAAATGAACTGATCCAAATGTAATTTTCTTATTAATTTAATTGGTCTAAAAAATGTCATGGACCAGTCTATGTCAGTTACTTGATGTTGAATGGGTTAAAGAATTTTTCAAAAGCTACTCGAAATGTTGTACTACTGAATTGAAATTTTGACTAGCCTTTAATAAACTTTCACACAAACATTTTGCTAATAAACTGTCTGTATGTTTTGACATTCTTAGCAGAATACGGTAAAATGTGTGGTTCATATGTTAACAATCATGATGAAAATTTACCCTAGTTGCTGATGACCGAAGGAAGTCAAGCTGAAGGTCATCTTGATAATTTGAACCCATAATTGTTTGACACAATCTACACGATACCTTCCATTCCGAATTGATAGTAACACCGTGTCACATGGATCGCAATAACATGACAAACTAGCATTGTCCCCCAATAAAACTATTGTCATATATCTAATGGATTTGTCTTTTAACGTAGTTAACCCTTTCAACACCACAGACCACTAAATATGCTTACAAAAAGTGTAGATCCAGATGAACCGGCTCGTGACGAGCCGTCTCATCAGGATCTGCACTTTTTGCCAGTGATATGACTATTTTTAGACATAATTACCCATTTTGATAAATGAACTTGTCCAAATGTGATTTTCTGATTCATTTATTGGTTTATGAATATCATGGACCAGTCCATGCGAGTTAATTGGTGTTGAATGGGTTAAGGGGGCTAGATTTACAGCATGACAACTGGCCCGGAGGTTATAAAACTGTTCTCCAATCTCAAACTTCAAAGTCTCAAGCTTCCGATTGGTTCAGCTGAGTTTAAATTACAAAATCTACCAATCAAATTACTCGAGTTCGAGATCTGAGTAAAGTTTTATAACCTCGGGCCCAGATCTGAGAAGTTGCACGATATGCATGTAGAGCACTGATTTGTGATTATACACAATAAATGCAAGGATGTTTATATTTAGCAGTACAGTCAAACCTGTCTTAAGCAGCCAGCCAAGGGAGTCAGAGAAAGTGGCTGCTTAGCACAGATGACTGCTTAATAGAGATCAAATATATAATAAAAACAACTGATTAGGAATCTGGAAACTGGCTGCTTAATACAGGTTGGCTGCTTAATGGAGGTGATTGCTAACACAGGTATGACTGTACATATAATTATAATTATTATAATATAACACACATATGATATGTTTACAATTCATGTATCTAGAGTGCTACCATTCAACTTCTGTAACCAACGTTATAAACGATAGTCAAATATTCCCTCCTGTACAAATTCCCTGTATTAAACTGGTACTTGTAAACATGTCCCACCTATTCCATAGCCGCTGAGCTAGCACCAGTAAAACATTCAGAATGTGCATCAAACTCGCACTCAAGTCTGCACCTTACCTATTCCATATCCACTGATAGAGCAAGAACCAGTAAAGCTTCCAGAATGTGCATCAAACTTGCACTCAAGTCTGCACCTTACCTATTCCATATCCACTGATAGAGCAAGAACCAGTAAAGCTTCCAGAATGTGTATCAAACTCGCACTCAAGTCTGCACCTTACCTATTCCATATCCACTGATAGAGCCAGAACCAGTAAAGCTTCCAGAATGTGTATCAAACTCGCAAACAGGTTTCTTGCAACATTCTCCAATAGGTTGTTCCAGGTGACAGAATGGTGGGATACTGTTATATACTGGACATCTAGAATGATATTAGCAATTGATCAAAAATCTATTTTTCTTGATATCTTTCGGCAAACTGAGTCACATTATATATACATAGACAGACTCCGAATTTCTTTTAATAGATGCTGTTTTAACAAGATATGTGTAACAGAACAAATATTCCCTCAAGGTATGTGTAACAGAACAAATATTCCCTCAAGATATGTGTAACAGAACAAATATTCTCTCAAGATACGTCTAATAGAACAAATATTCCCTCAAGATATGTGTAATAGAACAAATATTCCCTCAAGATACGTCTAATAGAACAAATATTCCCTCAAGATACGTGCAATAGAACAAATATTCCCTCAAGATATGTGTAATAGAACAAATATTCCCTCAAGATATGTGCAATAGAACAAATATTCCCTCAAGATATGTGTAATAGAACAAATATTCCCTCAAGATATGTGTAATAGAACAAATATTCCCTCAAGATATGTGTAATAGAACAAATATTCCCTCAAGATACGTGCAATAGAACAAATATTCCCTCAAGATATGTGTAATAGAACAAATATTCCATCAAGATATGTGTAATAGAACAAATATTCCATCAAGATATGTGTAATAGAACAAATATTCCCTCAAGATACGTGTAATAGAACAAATATTCCATCAAGATATGTGTAATAGAACAAATATTCCATCAAGATATGTGTAATAGAACAAATATTCCCTCAAGATACGTGTAATAGATCAAATATTCCATCAAGATATGTGTGATAGAACAAATATTCCCTCAAGATACGTCTAATAGAACAACTATTCCCTCAAGATATGTGTAATAGAACAAATATTCCCTCAAGGTATGTGTAATAGAACAAATATTCCCTGAAAATATGTGTAATAGAACAAATATTCCCTCAAGATATGTGTAATAGAACAAATATTCCCTCAAGATATGTGTAATAGAACAAATATTCCCTGAAAATATGTGTAATAGAACAAATATTCCCTCAAGATATGTGTAATAGAACAAATATTCCATCAAGATACGTGTAATAGAACAAATATTCCCTCAAGATATGTGTAATAGAACAAATATTCCATCAAGATATGTGTAATAGAACAAATATTCCCTCAAGATATGTGTAATAGAACAAATATTCCATCAAGATATGTGTAATAGAACAAATATTCCATCAAGATATGTGTACTAGAACAACTATTCCCTCAAGATACGTCTAATAGAACAACTATTCCCTCAAGATACGTGTAATAGAACAAATATTCCCTCAAGATACGTGTAATAAAACAAATATTCTCTCACGATACGTGCAATAGAACAAATAATGAGTGCTAATTATAATGCATCATTCTGCTTGATTTACTAACAAATAACATGACACTTTAAGCCGCATGTTGTTATCGGATTCAATTAACCAATCATTTGTTAATTGGCTCCATAGACAATGAATATTAAACAAGCAAGCAAGGCGCTCGATATTATATTTCCGAGCAATTAACAAGTTAAATTTATTTTGTTTTCTAAGTCAGCAAACAAGCTAATGAAAACTTACTTTACTCCCAGTGGCGAAATCCGAAATAAAGCAATACATAATCTTGAGAATTCAATGTAGACGGTGCTATTTTTGAGCTACGCAGGTTGTTTGCTAATACGAATATATATATTCTGAATTTTAGACAATAATGCCGAATTTTCAAAGACAAATTTTCAATTACTAAAACTGGTCATTGTGTACATACAGGTCTTCACACTGGAACAGTCCTGAAGTGGCGTCGGTGCACGTGCACTGGTAATCACAACCATCTCTCCAGCTCTGTCGTTGAAAATACTGCTTGCCTCTGTATACACACACATCTATAATGGTACAAAATCAAAACTGTACATTTTACAAATTACAAGTGCAGACTTCTAAAAATATTTCTATTTATTTTATGTTTTCCAATGAAATATGGAAATTTATCTGTGAAATAATATGTGTTATTCCACTGGTTGAAAGCAGTGGAATAACACATTTTATTTCTTACTGCTTTGCGCGTGTGGTACCTAGCCACTGCATGTTGAAATATTGACAACGCGAATCTTTTCAGACTCAAGTTGTCAGTACATCATTTTCTATCATAAAATGTTATGTTATATTTCGGGTTTAACGCCTGCATCAGCACCATTTTGGGCTATATTGCCGGCGGGCAGTTTACCTAACAACACCTTTCCTGGGCAGGCTCCAGCGGTTAACCAGTACTTTGGTGCACCAACCTCCGTAAGAAACTGCCAACTTTTTCATATAAATGAGACACGGGCTATCATAAAAACACTGCTCAAATTTATTTATAATGACTGTCATAAATGTTCTCACCAAATTTCAAAGAGTTCCCAAAAGATATCCTTCTTTCTTCAAATAGTATTTTATTTATCATTATCATGCATGTATGTAGAGCATGTGAGATCACCCCCACCCGAATCAGAGTCAAATACTGACGTTAATAGAATGCTTAAAGTTGTGTAATTAAATGTGCTATGACTTACAAACTCTACTAATGCTATCTAGACTTGTATTTAGTATATACATACCGATTCCATTTGAGGTGACAGCATGGCCACTAGACTTTTGTACATTGACAGTTGGATTGAAGTTACAGACTGGTTGTAGACAACAATCATTCGGATGGGTAATTAAGGTACAGTCCTGTGGTAAGTTCCTGTACACGGGGCATCTACAATGGAAACAATTAACTAATATACTGGTATCGTAGTTATCACATAACAAATTTACAATTTTTATTGGAATTTAAGTTTAAAGCATGTCTACTGTCCCATATGTTGACATTAAGTTTTGGTTTCCCGTTGTCGGTCGCCAATTGCGACAAAATCTAATACTAGCACTAAATTTTGTGAATTGGTGAAAAAACAAACAAATTTAATGTGGACTATATGGCTCTTAGTTGGCTCCAAGTTTTTCAAATTGGCTCCAGAAGAACAGAAGCAGACCAAAATTCAGAGAGAGGGAACCCCGAGTCTCTTCTTAAAAGTATCATCTATAGATGGTGCTGAGACTACTGTCTGTGGCAAAGAATTCCATATAGTTTTGATGGAGTAAAAGTTCTTTCTAGACAAGAGATCTATTTATACAATTTTAAAGTATAATATGTCTCTGTGTGACATTTTCAACTCTTAAAAGATCACCATGTAATCTCTTAATGCGTGCAATATTTTCAGTCTATCTGCATAGCTTAATTCACAAAGTCCTGAAACAAAACTAGTAGCAAATTTCTTGACGCACGCTAATAATTTGATGTCTTTCGTGTAATAAGGACTCCACGATTAAACAGCATAATGATAATCCAGCTTTGGTCTTACCTATGTTGTGTACATGTAAATGCTGTTAAACCTTTCAATCTCAAGATGTTTAAAGTTCTTCACAAAAGACTTAATCGAGATATCGTATTTCTAGCCACTTTTCAAGATTTTTCACTTGGTTTTCCATTTTTATTTGTAGTTACACCAATATTGCCGACCTTTGTTTGCAGACTGGACTCGAACTCTCTCTAATCTTTGTACTGTCTGCTTTTAACCATAGCTTTATCCTTTTATATTTTTAACATGCACATAACATTTTAGATTAACTGTTCTAGACTGCGCCAATCATAATCATGACCGATTGTTCGGCAGTAAGAAGTTGAATATTTGTACATGTAGTTACACCAAGATCATTCTCATATTCGGCATTTTCAATTGTAATATCATTCAATGAATATAACAGTGCAAGATTATTACCTCCAAAATAAACATTTTTACACTTCATTTCATTGAACTATAGTAACGAGTTTGCAAGAATGTCCAAGCCTGACTGTATGGTGTCTCTATGTTAAATCACATTTATTAATTTGGATTCATCCGCATGTGTGGCGTGCCGCGCGAGTGGTCTAGTGGTAGAGCGTTGGATTTTGGAATTGAAGGGTCCCCGGGTTCGGTATTCAGTCAGGGCACGTATGTGACTTTGAAGTTATCTAAATAAACACTATCAACACTACTACATGTACATTGTACCTTCATCAATAACTCTTGTGATGTACTCCAAAGCCTCAACAAGTTTGTAAGAGTTAACTTCCTGTATGTATGTATGTTCCATTAATGTCAAACCCCTTATGGGGACCTAGACATGTTTTCCTGGGCAGGCTTAGCCGACCTAAGTGGTTAACCAGTACTAAGCAATGTGTGTGAGGTGCTCAATGACACTATATACATGGCCTGAGCGAGTATCGAACCCGGGACCTTTCGATTCCAAATACGATGCTCTACCACTGGACCACGGACGCACACACTGTTTGTAAGAATTTCTAAGTTTCTACAAATTTAATTTTATCTCGATTGCGAATCTAGTGTTTGCAAATGTGATATTTAATTGCCTTGGCTAATGGCACAATTGTAACAGATATAGCTGGTCACAAGCTCCGGGCCTCTCACACTTGAAGTGACAACTGCACTTCCAAGCTTTTCTTCATTCAATAGTTTGTACAAATTTATTATAGCTCGACTGCGAAACAACTTCTTATACTTATAAGTTATATTAATCACTCTCGAGACCTCATTCCATATGGAATCCATCGCCACGAGGGAGAGAAAAGAGGCAACGTGGAATTTAAATGGCTTGACCAGACACATTTTTTTTTTTTTTTGGCCTATGGTCATATAGTAAGTAATATATAATATATATTACTTACTATATGACCATAGGCCAAACATTAAAAAAAAATTTGTGTCTGGTGCCTGTGGCTTGACTAAGGGCACAATCGTAACGGCTCCAGTGGGGCTCGAATTCAATAATGTTTTGCTTTGACCAACAGTTTATTTATCAATATTTAATTTAATGTGACATTTTATTTATTTGTTCAAATTGCAGTTTAAATCCAGAAACTATAATGAACACAATATTCTCCAGATGATAAACTGATTTTTGAAAATGCGCGCGAAAATTGTAACCAAACAATCTAGTGAGATCATTCAAATGTACAAGTATTCGATACTTATTACAATAGGTGAATTATTACAGGATGTACAACATATGTTTTGCATGTAAAATCAATAATAATTTGATTTTACATACACTGAACTCAATCGTGTATCAATATATGTACAGATGGCGCACTTTAACTAAGGGCGACAACCACACGCATTTCCGGTATCCAGAAAATAGATGAACCGAGCTCGTGTCCTATAAATGTTCAGAATATCATGTAATACACATATGTATAACATGTATGCATGCCCCTGGCAGGCTGTCGTATAATGTATAATGTAGGAAGTCATTGCTTTATTGTTTACCTGTTATTGCACTTGTATTTTCCCGTTTTCCCGTCTTCACAGATACATTCATAGTCACACCCGTCAAACCATCTCTCACCCGTGCTGTAGGCCTTATCCTTGTATGAACACTTGCCATAGTAACCCGTGCTGCTCGTGTTTACGCCACACATTCCACAAAATATCGGACAATTTGACTGAACAAACGAAGCGGGCTTTGAACATTCGGTTATGTCTTGGTTAGTACAGTTTGGTAACGTGTCCATACATACCGGCGGTGCCGCTGTATACAGAGCTGAAACGTGAGTTCAAAACATTGAGTTATTTAAACTTGCTACAATAAATGCACATTTTACTTGCAAATGTTTCTTGGCTGTTTTTATACGGACGAAAATTCCAGACTGGTTATTTATGTTTTGGTTTTGGGGGTGTAAATTCACACACACCGCTTAGGTTATGATGCCAACTCTCCGGGTATTAATCAGTTGGAAGAAGACCTCCGGCGCCACTTCGGGAAGTATTTCAAGCACAGCCGGGCACCCAGCTAGAACCACTGAACTTTCGTAAGCTAGCAGTATAGCTTTGTCACATGACAAGATTCCACACACCTAGTGGGATGCGAACCTATATACTAGTGAGTGGCAACTTATTTGAGGTAACGGTTATTTGTTTTATTTGTATTGTAGTAGCTTGATTTATTTGTGTTCAAATCTCTTAAAATGTAAGTGTTTGTCAGCATACTTACGTGTACAGAAGCCGCACGATCGTTCACAGTTGTTACGTGCCCATTGTACGTAATTCGTGCACATATCCTTCCCGTACTGGTCACAGTTGACTTCGCTATCCTGGCACGGGTCTGTGGGTAGCGTACCACCAGGGGAACTAGTTGTAAGGGACGGCTGTGTTGCTTGAACTGAATGCACACGATGGGAATATTATCGACATTGGGTAAGCAACTGTGTTCAGAAAATAATGTCAGGCAATTCAATATTTATACAAGTCACGTGGTTAACAATACAATGTTCTTGATCCGCGTTGCATCGAGATATAAAATATCTATATTTTTACACATAATTTGTTCAGTTTTTATGAAAATATACGTGTAAAAAAACTGAGTTCATACCTCAATATATAATTCTACATGTAATTAATTGCACATAGCCACAACGAAACGCAGAACGAGATCATTCAATTAGTTGTCTTTTTGATTCATCAACACCATACCATGCTGTACTCGTTCTCACCGTGTTGGAACGGACTATATTGTTGTGCAATCGCGCATTTAATAATCACAATGAATACTTAACGAATAGATAAAGTGTGCGGTTCGTCGAGTTATGAACGGCAATCACATGGACTGAAGCAGCCAACCAGAATCGCGACATTTCAAGAAGTTGTAATGATATCACATTGAAATAAATGATAATGTAAATTACGGTGCTTTCAAGATTTCCAACTTACATGTACTTAAGTATTTTTTTTTTTAAAAACCGTGTCGTTTGTACTGTCTGAACTTGTGTGGCGTCCGTGTTCCAGTCCAATGGTAGAGCATCGGGTTTGGAATCGAATGGTCCAGGGTTCGATACTCGGTCAGGCCACGTATGTAGTGTCATTGAGCAAGGCATCTCACACACACGTTGCTTGTAATTAGTACCGGTTAACCGATTAGGTCGACTAAGCCTTCCAGGAAGACATGTCTAGGTCCCCGCAATTGGTTTAGACAGTAATGGAACATACATAGGCTACATGAACACTGATGATTATAATAATTCAATATCCTATACCTTACCCTGCATCTTAGTTCACATACATATGTAAATAACGATTAAAATACACACGGCATGTGCCTTATATAACTATTACGTCACTGCAGTAGTATACCAGAATAAATTAAGATTAAGTAGATCACCTTTGCACATGCGTTCAATAAGTTTGTCGGTGATAGAATCCAGATCATCATAATTGTGTACAGTTAAAAGATTCTCATTGGACGGTGCGTCCGCAATCCTGCTCAGTTCGGCATTATTTATTCGGTTCCCTACACCGACGACGATCATCCCTATATTCTCTGTTCTAGCCTTGTCCGCAGCGGCAATTGCTGCATTAGAGTCTGCAGATCCGCCGTCTGTGACAATTACGGCGATCCTGGGAACGTCGCCACGAGCGCCATTGTTCTGACTAAACACTTGTTGTCCGGTGAAACGTATGGCGTCGGCGTCGTTAGTACCACCGCCAAGATAGGTCATACCCTCAATAGCTTTCATCACCTTAAAACACAAATAATTATAAACAATACTATATAAGACTATTGATGTTCATCATGACAGAAGATAAGTGTCATTAAAATATACATTTTTATTGATTCTCGCCAACTGTTGAGAATCATATTTTAGTTTGCTGTTATGGTATTATGACAAAGAATCTACATGCATACGTGTGTGTATATACATCTCTTCCCAAATAAAAGATTAAACTTTATTTATTTTTTACAACGATTGCAAAACAAGCTTTAGCAATTTATATTAATCACTCTCGTTGGCGCAGATGTTAGCGTAAATTCGTTTGAGAGGAAACCAGTGTACCCTGAGAAAACCCATATGTCCATAGCTGGTGACCACCGTACCATATAACATACTTCACGGTCCGAGGACCGAACCCGGGTTGCATTGGTGAGAAGTGAGCCCGCTAACCACGGCAACATCATGTTGACAGCGGTAAACGAGTACATTAAAATTTGTATTGATTAAAATATTGTGAATGTTCATAGTTCTCAATGGCGTAGATATAAATCAAGAATAGTAAAGGTCCTAATATCGAGCCCTGTGGAACACCAGTTGGCAAATGTGTTCCATCAGAAAAGGAAGATCCTACAAACACATTTTGAGTACGATTAGAAAGATTAGCCACCTATGCAATGTACAAGACCATCGACACGGTTTTTCTTTAACCTTAGCAGAAATTCTATATAAGTTAAAAGTGGGACATGAACAGAAATCGTGTTTCACATCTTCCAGTCGCATGATAAATTGAATAGAGACGGTCATCACTCAGATACAATGATTGAATTATAGACACTAGACAACAGTTTTAGTCATAGCTTCCACCCGCATTCGGCTGAGAGTTAAACTGACTGGTAGGCCTATACAGTAATCTGCACATTACCGTTGGTCTATTCAGGTATTGTCCGAGAGAGAATTCCACCGATGGATAGCTGCCGTACTTCACCATACCGATCTCTACTTTGTCTGGAGCTACATCTACCTTAGAAGCCACGTCCTTAAAAACGAAAGCAGAAGAAGGTTTTTCAGAACTGAATAATACATGGATACAAGTCCGTATTATAGCAATCTTATATTTTATAGTATTCAACGGTATTAATGCAGGGTATGGTTTTCATTTATTAATAGTGTGACCTGCCATGTGTTTTGGCTAAGTGTACAATGGAACTTGGTGCATGTCTATGTTTCGTAGAAATGTATTTGATGTTAATACATGTGTGTTACAATATGTACATGCATGTAATACTACGAGAAAACATTTTGATTATAGCATATGAAGTGTTTATTCTCAATTATGAGTACAGTTTGATGAGAGAGGGAGGGAGTGTGAGAGAGAGAGAGAGGGAGAGAGAGAGGAAAGAGAGAGAAAGAGAGGAGAGAGAGGAAAGCGAGGAGAGAGAGAGGGGAGAGAGGGGAGAGAGGGGAAAGAGGGGAAAGAGAGAGAGGGGGAAAGACAGAGGAAAGATAGAGGGAGAGAGAGATAGAGAGAGAGGGGGGAAAGAGAGGAAAGAGAGGAAAGAGAGAGAGAGAGAGAGAGAGGGGAGAGAGAGAGGGAGAGAGAGAGAGAGAGAGAGAGAGAGAGAGGAAAGAGAGATGTACCTTCAGAAAATGTTCTAGCTTCTGAAAATTAGTGTTTCCAACGCTGCTTGATGAATCTATCATGAAGACAATGTCAGCTTTATGCAGACAACCTGCAGAAATGGATAAACTCTATGTGTCTGTTATCATACATTGCACATTAAAACATTAACCATACCAGTATGCGTATATAACAAACCAGCCATGTCTCAATGTGAATCCTGCCAGTCGATAACTAGCAACCGGCATGTACATGCTTTTTATCCAGCCATTGTTCGAACCTTTTTACACTAATCATCTACTAGTAAATAAAACGTCATACGTCATGTCTTCCTGATATATGGATTATACGGTTGCATCTATATAGATCTGTAGATCTGAGCGTCACTAGAAGGGGAATCTGCTTAAACATACAGAGTTCATGGTGTCATTCATATTAACATAGATCATGGGTTAATTCTAATTTTTAAAAGGCTGTGACGTTAGTATTTATAAACGTACACTGCGCATGCGCTGTCTATGACCACAGAGCATGCCATTAACTACTACGGTAACGGCCATATAGCCGACACGAGTTATCACACTGTGCTCATTCTCTATCCAGTTCCTTTCTTTGAAGTGGCGCTTAAAAACCTATAATAGTTTCGAAAGGAATCAAACAACAAACATAATATAAACGTACTATTCCTGTAAGAAATAAAGTACAATAATGTAGTTTACCTTTGGGAGCTGGCAGGAAGTTAGGATCCGGGGGCAACTCTATAAATAATCCAAAGATTACTGAATTATAATATCAACTCAATTGTAAGCAATAATTGTAAATATCCACACAGAGTAACAAACTACGAGAACAATTTGTTACTCCACAACTTTATATAACAAATTTATTCTGTTGTACACTCTTTTATTGACCCATACACCTAAACTAAGCACACTATAATGGACGCGCATAACTAATTGAATACATGCATGTTCAAAAGAGAAATAAAGTATTTGTTTCTGAGTTGTTTTTGTATTCACGTTTATTTAACGTCGCTACCGGTTGTCCATTTGAGCGACGGGCAGTTTTACAAACAACACCTTTCCCGGACAGGCTCCAGTGGTAAACAAGTACTTGGTGTACCAACATGTTTTACTTCGGTGTACCATGTAATTATATGTCGACGAAATACGACTGGAATATTGGTAAGTAAAATATAAAGGGAGGTAATTATTGAAGCCAATTTGTATACCTACCGTTACATATTTTAGTTGCCAGGAGATCAGAGAGACTATTCAATGCATCGAAGTTTTGTGCGGTGAACATGTGTCTCGAATCTGGGTCAGAGGTTATCGCCTGAAGCTCGTGCATGTCTATTCCGTTTCCTATGCCGACCGTGTATAGAACTATTCCATTATCTCGTGCAGTCTGTGACTGTAACTTTGTCATGTCAATTGATCCTGATGCTTGATTTGTTATTAATACTGTCACGTGCGGCACATCGCCCCGCCCACCATGGGAAGGGCTAAATGACGTCATAGTTGCGTATCGGATGGCATCTGCCATCTTGGCTTGCCCACCAGAATATGGAATATTCATGATAGCGTTTTGAAGCGTTGATTTGTTCGTATACTGATTCAGGTAGAATTGATTGGATACGCTTCCGCCAAACGTCACTGCACCCACTTGAACTTTGCCCGGTGATATGTCCATATGATATGTCATATCATTGATAAACTTCACTTGTTTCTTAAAGTTCTGTTCTCCTATGTTTCCCGACGAATCGAGTAGAAATGTAACATCTGCTCTGGTGTCACATCCTTAAATCAAACAACAAACACTCACATTGTAAATAAAACAGAGCTACATAAAATTATACACAAATAATAAATAATGGATTACAATTATTTCCTAAATTGATAATTTCCATTTCCTGTTATTTCCTTGCATATTATGCTGTTCAATAAGAGACTCATAGTTCAGCACATTTACACCTCATTCCCATGTCAATATTCTCCAGGGGCGTAGCTTGGCTGGAATCGACGTGTAGGCCAACTTGAAACTTAGGCCGGGATGGGGTCCGGGGGTCGTCACTATTTATAGCGTATATAATTTAATCCTGTCATCCCGATTTTTGTTGCAGATTTGGCATTTTTATTTTTTCGATTTTTCGGGGGAAGTGTAGGCCACGGCTTACACGGTCTATATGAAGCTATACCAATGTGCCAAAAGTGATGGATGCACATTCATTGTATTGCTAATATTATTATTTATTACGGATATTGTAGCTACGACTAGAGCGTGGTTAAGTGGCGTGAGTGTTATAATGCCGTGAACAAGATCCAACTTGAAACACCTTCATATCTTTAGCATTTCATCTTATAACTTATTATATATCGTTGTTATAACGACGTGAACCAAGCATAGTGGGCACACGCTAGTTATTTTATAGTAATTCCATCGGAGTATTTCCCGTCCTTGTAAGGCTTTCGATGGATGAATGAAACAGAATCGTAATCAACACGAGCAACCCTCTTTGGTTTAAGTTTATTTTACGTCGCTAACGGTTGCACATTTGAGCGACGGCCACTTGACCTAACAACACATTTCCTGGGCAGGCTTCAACGGTTAACCAGTACTTGTGCACTAGCCTCTGTAATAAATTGTTCATATAAACAGACACGGTCTGAGCGGGGCTCGAACCCGTGACCATCAGTGATGATAGGTTGCAAGTAAGCGATCTTAACCACGTGACCACAGAGGCTGACTTCGTTCACTTTGGATCAGTTGAACTATATATAGCCATACTATAGTAAAGCAACAAACAAACAAACAAACAAACCAAACAAACAAGCCCACACTAATATTTATTGATACTCAAGTCTCCAACTTTATGTTCATACTTAACTCCAAGTATGTAAAATAAACCCAAACATATTTATCTGCTGCAATGGGGAAATCTAACGTTGTTATACCTTGTGGTCCAACCCATATGCGAGGGCCGATTTCTAATGTGATGTGGACTAGTGGCCCACACCTTTTGCCTGTATTATGTATATTGAAGAGGCAATACAATATGCTTTAACCAACCCTGTTGTGTATGTATGTAGTACTTGTATAATGGTGATTCTGATTTATTACATATAGACTACAATACAATATTATTAAACTAAAAACTATTTTGGATATAATAAATGGTTACTTACCCGTGCGGGCCCTTACCGCCCCTAAGGTCACGGCAAGAGCAAAAATGATAGCGCCTATCATTCTGTCGAAAATCGAAACTGAAGTTGCAAAATACACATCTAAGCCTAATATATAGGTAAAACGTCTGTGTCACGTGATATTTGACTTAATGAACTTAGTTAAAACAAGGACCAGCTTTGATAAGGGATTGGCCTTTATATAACAGGATATAGGTGACATGAAGCGAACCTTATCTCTGTTTTCTATTAAATTTGTATCTAATTTTAATATGAGAAGATAAGACATTGCATTCATTCTATGAACAAGTTTGCAAATCTCCAACTCGGCCGTAACCATTATAGGTATGGGACGCCGTTTTGCTATTTATTCAGTATTTATGGATATCCATAATTCCATTTTGGGATATTCATAATTATTGGATATCAATAATTCGATATATGGATATCCATAATTCCAAGCTATTTATGGATATCCAAAAATCGAGTTTTAGATATCCATAATTCTATATTTGGATATCCATAATTCCAAGCGCGCCGTTTTGCTATTTATTAAGCATTTATGGATCCAAAAATCGAATTATGGATATCCATAAATGCTGAATAAATAGCAAAACGGTTTAATGTCCCATCTGAAAGACTGTTAAGTTTATTAGCGTCAGACGAATGATCGACCAGTCCATCGTGCTAACCACTGGACTATGTATCCCTCTGTAAGAAGAAGAAGAATCTGCATACGTAGATGTAAGCATATACATTGTAATTATATTCGTATATAATTATGTGGTCCTTCGTGATTGATGAAATCAAACTCAGATTCCGCGACCTCGGTGAAATCTCACATATGTTCTAGGTAGAGGCTCAAGCCCTGGCTGTGAGAAGCATACATATAAATTAACACGCTTTATACACGGTGTGAACATTTGATAACTATTATACAAGAAAGTAATAAATAATAGGATCATACTATTTTATTTATTCTTCTAATATAATATCTCATCTTCAACAAATGAAATTGGACAGTGTGCCTTTATAATGCCTTATCAAAAAACTATAATCAAGGTCGTGATAGCGCGTTAGTTACAGATGTGAGGCCCGGAATTCGCGACAGCTGTAGCGGTTACGAGTGTGTCCTATAGTCAAGACACACATTTCAACATACATTGCCTCTTCTCTCTTCCTCGTGGTTATGGATTATATCAGAACTGAGGTCTGGTAATCCAGGGATCGCAGGTTCAATCCCCCACTAACCCTAATAAAATTAACATACTTTCAGATGGGACATTAAACCGAGGTCTCGTGTCGGTGCTTTACATCGTGCACGTAAACGAACCTGAGGAGACTCTGGAATGGGTCACTGTCTGTATCATTGCACTATCCTCCTAAAATCGAAAATGACTACGCTCTTCAGAAGGCGTTGCTCATATGGACAACCAGTAGCAACGACAAATAAACGTAAAACAGACACAGGAGAACGATTAATATACAACATGTAATGCAAACTCTGGTTTCGCAATCGAGCTAAAAAAATTATATGAACAAAGTGCTCCATATATATACTTTTTATAAGTCTGAATTAGCGATGAATTTGACGATGGTGTACAATCGCAACAATGAAGATAAGAAATGTCGCAGTCTAGTTATAAATTCCAGGCCGCTCCTACGGCTGTTTATATTCCATGACTTTTGTGGGCTTGATTGATAAGGATCACACTGTTCACATAGAAGCCTGCTACATATACCGGGTCAGAGATCGAGTGCACACAGTCTTATACCGCTCTCATACGGTGGCGAATGAGCTTAATGCACATAATAATCAAAATGATTTTGACTGTCTCTCTCTCTCTCTCTCTGTGTGTGTGTGTGTGTGTGTGTGGTGTTGTGTGTGTGTGTGTGTGTGTGTGTGTGTGTGTGTGTGTGTGTGTGTGTGTGTGTGTGTGTGTGTGTGTGTGTGTGTGTGTGTGTGTGTGTGTGTGTGTGTGTGTGTGTGTGTGTGTGTGTGTGTGTGTGTGTGTGTGTGTGTGTGTGTGTGTGTGTGTGTGTGTGTGTGTGTGTGTGTGTGTGTGTGTGTGTGTGTGTGTGTGTGTGTGTGTGTGTGTGTGTGTGTGTGTGTGTGTGTGTGTGTGTGTGTGTGTGTGTGTGTGTGTGTGTGTGTGTGTGTGTGTGTGTGTGTGTGTGTGTGTGTGTGTGTGTGTGTGTGTGTGTGTGTGTGTGTGTGTGTGTGTGTGTGTGTGGTGTGTGTGTGTGTGTGTGTGTGTGTGTGTGTGTGTGTGTGTGTGTGTGTGTGTGTGTGTGTGTGTGTGTGTGTGTGTGTGTGTGTGTGTGTGTGTGTGTGTGTGTGTGTGTGTGTGTGTGTGTGTGTGTGTGTGTGTGTGTGTGTGTGTGTGTGTGTGTGTGTGTGTGTGTGTGTGTGTGTGTGTGTGTGTGTGTGTGTGTGTGTGTGTGTGTGTGTGTGTGTGTGTGTGTGTGTGTGTGTGTGTGTGTGTGTGTGTGTGTGTGTGTGTGTGTGTGTGTGTGTGTGTGTGTGTGTGTGTGTGTGTGTGTGTGTGTGTGTGTGTGTGTGTGTGTGTGTGTGTGTGTGTGTGTGTGTGTGTGTGTGTGTGTGTGTGTGTGTGTGTGTGTGTGTGTGTGTGTGTGTGTGTGTGTGTGTGTGTGTGTGTGTGTGTGTGTGTGTGTGTGTGTGTGTGTGTGTGTGTGTGTGTGTGTGTGTGTGTGTGTGTGTGTGTGTGTGTGTGTGTGTGTGTGTGTGTGTGTGTGTGTGTGTGTGTGTGTGTGTGTGTGTGTGTGTGTGTGTGTGTGTGTGTGTGTGTGTGTGTGTGTGTGTGTGTGTGTGTGTGTGTGTGTGTGTGTGTGTGTGTGTGTGTGTGTGTGTGTGTGTGTGTGTGTGTGTGTGTGTGTGTGTGTGTGTGTGTGTGTGTGTGTGTGTGTGTGTGTGTGTGTGTGTGTGTGTGTGTGTGTGTGTGTGTGTGTGTGTGTGTGTGTGTGTGTGTGTGTGTGTGTGTGTGTGTGTGTGTGTGTGTGTGTGTGTGTGTGTGTGTGTGTGTGTGTGTGTGTGTGTGTGTGTGTGTGTGTGTGTGTGTGTGTGTGTGTGTGTGTGTGTGTGTGTGTGTGTGTGTGTGTGTGTGTGTGTGTGTGTGTGTGTGTGTGTGTGTGTGTGTGTGTGTGTGTGTGTGTGTGTGTGTGTGTGTGTGTGTGTGTGTGTGTGTGTGTGTGTGTGTGTGTGTGTGTGTGTGTGTGTGTGTGTGTGTGTGTGTGTGTGTGTGTGTGTGTGTGTGTGTGTGTGTGTGTGTGTGTGTGTGTGTGTGTGTGTGTGTGTGTGTGTGTGTGTGTGTGTGTGTGTGTGTGTGTGTGTGTGTGTGTGTGTGTGTGTGTGTGTGTGTGTGTGTGTGTGTGTGTGTGTGTGTGTGTGTGTGTGTGTGTGTGTGTGTGTGTGTGTGTGTGTGTGTGTGTGTGTGTGTGTGTGTGTGTGTGTGTGTGTGTGTGTGTGTGTGTGTGTGTGTGTGTGTGTGTGTGTGTGTGTGTGTGTGTGTGTGTGTGTGTGTGTGTGTGTGTGTGTGTGTGTGTGTGTGTGTGTGTGTGTGTGTGTGTGTGTGTGTGTGTGTGTGTGTGTGTGTGTGTGTGTGTGTGTGTGTGTGTGTGTGTGTGTGTGTGTGTGTGTGTGTGTGTGTGTGTGTGTGTGTGTGTGTGTGTGTGTGTGTGTGTGTGTGTGTGTGTGTGTGTGTGTGTGTGTGTGTGTGTGTGTGTGTGTGTGTGTGTGTGTGTGTGTGTGTGTGTGTGTGTGTGTGTGTGTGTGTGTGTGTGTGTGTGTGTGTGTGTGTGTGTGTGTGTGTGTGTGTGTGTGTGTGTGTGTGTGTGTGTGTGTGTGTGTGTGTGTGTGTTCCATTAATGTCAAACCCCTTGCGGGGACCTAGACATGTTTTCCTGGGCAGGCTTAGCCGACCTAAGTGGTTAACCAGTACTAAGCAATGTGTATGAGGTACCTTGCTCAATGACCTGACGTGGCCTGACCGAGTATCGAACCCGGGACCGTTCGATTCCAAATCCGACGCTCTACCACTGGACCACGGACGCCACAAGACTGTGTGACATAGGCATTAGGCGCAGGCTCATAATATTCACACCACCCCATGAACGATTGCAAATTCTCACAAACACCATGTATACGAATGTCTGGCGTTCACATTGCGAATCGGTGGCGAAATACATTTGTAAGCTCATTTAATATGACATTGTACCATATTCGCCATTGTGTGAGAGCAACATACACTTTTGAATTAACAGTGCCATAGTTTGTGAAGATCGAATGAAAACTAACTGTAAAACTATTTAAGAGAACTCGGCGTTAGAAGATTGGCTAATGTGTGTACAAGGCGGAACGTCGGTAGTAAGAAGTCGTATAAAAGGTGCGTCACAGACGTCGTTACCAGCGTTATATAACGTAACGTTATATTAATCATATGATTGAACTACTCAATATGCCTTCTGTCCAGTACTTAGATAAGCGATTAACTCTGATGGAAGCTGAACGACCATTCAAGAAAGCCTACCTCAGATCGTGCTTCTCAAACAATGCCTCGGAGATGTTCAGAAATGCTACAAGAACCACAAGAATCAGGTGTATCGGAACATACTACCGACTGCAACCGATGGTGAGTAAGAGTATAAAATTATTATTAATGAAGCATGAACCAGTACCCAACTCTTAAATAAGTACGCTACTGACAACGTTCTCACATGTTACCATGTATCTCTATGCCAGCCGTGAGCCTCCGTGGCCGAGTGGTTAAGGGTGTTGACTTCAAATCACTTGCCCGTCACTGCTAAATGTTCGAATCCGACTGTGGTCGCATTATTTCATATGAGTAAGCTATCCAGATGGCTTGCGGTATGTAGGTGGTTCTAACCGGTCCGCAATACTGCACGGAGGTATACGGGGCCGTCCTCCACCAATGATAGCTGGCGAATAGCCGTATGACCTAAGCTGTTTGTGCGACTTTAAGCCCAACACAAACAAACACAAACGAGACCTGATGATAGAGGTGAAAGGCAACTACTCGCTGTACACCTCGTCAGCGGGGTTCTAGTATGTTCTCGGTAGAACTGGACTGTTATCGCTAACGGTCCGTGATTTGGCTCTCTATTATGGACACATGCTAAATAATATTGTGAGAAAGCTGGCAGTCGCTTGCGGGGATTAAGAGTTGCGTTTTGGTTATTACTGGAAATTCGGGTTATCATCTGCTAATCCCTAGTCACTATTGTCGCCACAATCAAAATTAATAAGCTGTTTCAGAGGATTGTCGTTGGAAGGACTTGTGAATATATGAAATTATTCACGTTTACCATCGTTACTCTATTCTAGTCCATCTTTATTCATGTCATCAGTATAATGAGTTTGCGCTATGCCTTCTATTCATGTTTTGAACGTAATTTCCGTGATTATCATCTGCGTACCTATATACAAGCGCAATTTACACAATATCTTCACTCGAGGCAATATTTACAAGATATATGACTCATTAAACAAGGCTGTTGTTTTTCATCGATCTTCAACTGAATTTTGATAGTAATCTTGAATAATCATTTAAGACAGTTTCAATATGCTTTTACTTTAAAGTATGTTAGTATTTTTCAGGTTTATCAAGATCCGTCAAAAACGTTCAACCCGGATCCACTTACGTTCTATATTGTGCTTCCTACCATCAGTGTTTAATGATTGAGAATTCGGTGGACAGAATTGAGCCGTGACTATAATACCAATTTAAGAGAGTGTTGTTACTGATTAAGAGCGTGATATTGTACAAAGGAGTTAGAACTAGTCTATAGATGTTAACCAGTTTTATCGTTATGCTAATCCCTGGGAAGGTCGCGGGGCAGCAAAGAAGGCCTTATCACACTGGATAGTTTGCGTGGATTCTTTCTACTTCCCCCTCCTTCACAAAAAAGAAATAATAGAAAAAGATGAGGAGATTATACTTCATGTATAATTAGGGGAGTGGGTTGGAGCAGCCGGCACTACAGTTTAGTATTTACGTGATTTTCGGATGGGGATTGGCTTACTTTAGAACATATGGTGTAACATCGTAGACATATTTATTCCACGAACATTTTATTCATTCGCACTCGGGTTACTTTGGGGGCATGTACAAGATATTTGGTACCAATGCATATATTATAAATATTGATTGCTGTCAAATACAAATGCCTGAATCCTATTTTGTTTCTTTATTGTATGTGTAGTTGGTAGGAACATGGGATTAGTGAATAATTGCTTTACTCACGATACCGAGTGAGTAAACAAGTATATTATCGATTTAGAATGATTGATGAATTTGGGCATTGATTTTGCTGATTTGGATAATTGGATACATGCATTGTACATACGATTGAAAACTGTTTCGTAGGGTGTAATACGCATTTTGATGTAATACGCATTTTGATATAACCAGTTGATCTTTTAGTAGTCACACGAAAGTCAAGCTGTGGTCCTTTTTTACCAACAGTTTAGTCACGCGAGAGTAAAAGTTCACCTCATTTGTACCTCCTCTTCATAAATGGTTTAATATTAGAGCTTGAGAACAGTGGCATGGGATATTGTATCTTTAATAATAATGTGTCGTCACCAACAGTTGCTGACGATATGTTATTAATTTCTTTGTCTAAATCTGGAATTGATCGAATGCTTGATATCTGCTACAGATACTCGTGCAGATGGCGGTTTGTGTATAACATTAACAAATGTGCAGTTATTGTGTTCAATGCCGGTGAAAAGCATGACATTAGGCAAAGACGTTGGGTTATTGGTAACCAGTGTATCAAAGAGGCACATGAGTACACCCATCTGCGATAAGTACCTGTCGGCGAGCAAGATGATGCATAATGCCGCTATTAAACTACGTGGGACCCTGCTGAGTAATGCATAGTGGGCTTCATCCATCAACATTGCATCCATTGTCAATGAAAATTATTTACTCATCTATAGTGTTACCTAAGGCCTTATATGGATGCGAACTATGGAACATGACATGCAAAACCGACTTATCTAGGTTAGAAACAGCTCACCGTTTCTGTGTGAAATTAACACAAGGCTTCAATAAATATACGAACACTGACTATGCATTGTGTACGCTCAACATCGACTGCATTGAAGGAATCGTTGATTTGCGAAAACTAATTTTCTTTGGTCAATTGTGTCATGCAATCTATTAGCCAAGCAACTATTTACACATAGACTAGTACGATATATTAATCATGATAGACAGTATTCGGGATTCATGCAGGATATATATAGATTGCTTGGAAAGTACAGGTTGTTACATTTCCTTGAATGTTATATCACAACGGGATTTCCCCCTGCAAAATTAACTTGGAAAAGTGTACTCAAGAAGAGTGTATCAGCAGCTAACAAGCAAGAACGGTTCGTCGGACTTCCAAGCACAATTAACCATATCGCACACTATTAAGTCGGACAGCCCATGTGTACTCTGGTCGGCGTGTAGGAGGCATGAGTTACTTCCCCTGTGCAAAATTGCAGCGTCAGTCTTGGGTCAATTGGTATCGAGACAATTCTTAAGTACATGTTACAAATGCTCGCTATTGGCTGTCAACAATGTTGAACATATAATGTGTTATTGTCATGCAATTGATCACATAAGGTGTAAAGTGTTGAACATTTTAGCTGACATTGTTAGTACTAAAGGTTATATAGAATTCATGCTTTTATCACCAATGGACCAGTGCAATGCATTACTATCTTTAGCATTACAGGTAGATGATAATCTTGTTCCAAGGAACTTGTTGCAATTGCAGCTAATATGTAGAATGATTTCCAGGTAGTTGAAAGCAAACTGATCGTATGTTTTACTGGTGCACATTGTTATGTTCGGACATCATAACTGTTATATATTGCTAAATATGTATTCGTCCATAGTCGAGGTCAATTGACAAAATACAAGGTAATGATGAAGATAACCGCAGATTTACAAGAGAAGGACGTTGCTAGTTCTGCTTATTTGGAGGAAACTGCAGCCGCAGCGTCAATGAATGTTTTCAAACAGACTTGACTAAAGAGTACTGACACCAATCTGGTAAACACTTGCAACAAAGTATATTTACATGTGGCATAAGAGTGTCTATGTATATGCCCAGTCCGAGCCTATCGGAGTGCGACTAGCTGAATACACTGCATATCTTCACTCTGACTAGCTTCAAACTACATGTAGTCAGAGGTCAACACACTGAAACTGTAGAATCAGGCCTATCTACCTTACAAAAATAAAAGCAAAGAGTCAACAAAAGTATAATATAACAAAATGTCGCTAACGGGTCTAACAAAGTTGGTAGAGTCAATAAAAGTCGGAAGATAGTCTATAAATGTTGACAAAGAGTCTCTAAATGCTAGAATAGCGATGGGAAAAGTTCACAAAGTCCATAAAAAATCAACACATGTTAATAAAACTTGGCAAAGGTCAATAGATGTTGGAACATAGTCAGTAAATGTTGGGCAAAAGTATTATAAATGTTGGCAGTCAATAAAACGTGACAAATTATCCATGAAAGTCGACACAGACTCAAAATAAAAGTCGGAAAAGCGCCAATGCAAGTTGGCAAAGAGACAATAGTAGTTGGGATAGAGTAATTTAAAAGATTGCAAAGAGTCAATACAAACTCACAAAAGTTAATAAAGTTGACACAGTCAATGGACGTTGAAAAAAGTCTATAAATGTTGGCAAAGTGTCACTGTAAGTGAGCAAAGAGTGAATATAAGTCAGGAAATGGTCTATTAATGTTGCTACATCGTCACTAAAAATTTGGTAAATGATCATTAATAGTTGGAAAAGCTTCACTAAAAGAACACAAAAAGAGTCAACAAGTGGTAGGAATGAGTCAATAAAAGATGACAAAGAGGCACTAAAAGTTAACAAAACGTCCATAAATTTGGAAATAGAGTTAATAGAAGTCGAAATAGACAAACGGTCAATAGAAGTTGAAGAACAATGGGAATGCTCACTAAAAGTTGTGAAAGAGGCAATAAAAGAAGCAAATAGTCAATAAATGAGTGAAAATAGTCAACAAAGGTTGACAAAGTTAAAAGGTTTGTAAAGAGTTCATAAAAGTCGGAACATAGTATGTAAACGTAGACAAAGAATCACTTAACAGTTGGTCAAGAGTCCATAGATATTGACAAATCAGTCAAGAAAAATCGGAAAATAATATACAGTAAAATTAGTTGGAAATGAGTCAATACAAGTTTGTTAAGAGTCTATGTAGTTAGTAACGTTCCAGTAAACGTCAGAAATGAGTCAATACAAATCGGAAAAGTCAACAAAGTGAGAAAAGATTTCCAAACAAATGGCCAACGGTCCACAAAAGTTGGAAAAATGTTAAATTAATTGTTAATATAAGTTAGCAAAGTCAGTATATGTTAGAAGAGAGTCAATAAAAGTCGAAAATGGACATTAAAGTTGGGAACTAATCGCTGGCAAAGAGTAAACAAAATTTGAAAAAGAGTCTATAGATGTAGGCACAGTTTCACTAAAAGTCGGGAAATGGTTAATAAGAATCGGAACAGCAAAATAAATGTTGGCAAATAGTCAATAAAATTTGGAAAAAGTCAATAACAGTTGGCCAAATAGTCAATCAAAGTTAGGAAAAGTCAATAACAGTTGGCCAAATAGTTCCTAAAAGTTGAGAAAGAATCATTAAATGTTGGCAAAGAGTCATTAAATATCCACACACTGTCAATAAAAATCGGAAAATAAGCCAATAAAGGATAATAAATAGTAAATAAAATTGAGAAAAGAATAATTAAAAGTTGACCAGAAGTCAATAAAAGTTGACAATGATTCAATATGAGTTGTCAAAGAGTCATTAAAAGTTAGAAAATAATCTATGATGTTGGCAAACTTTCAATAAAAGTTGGAGAAGTCAATAAAAATCGTCCAAACGTCCATAAATCTAGGGAAATGTGAATTTAATGTTAGCAATAAAAGATAATAAAGAGTCACTAATAATGAGAAAAGAATCACTAAAAGTTGGCCAAACATAATACTAGAGCTATTTCCATGGTTTGTCTCAATTTTGCCAACCAAATTGCTAAACATGCATGGTTCTAAATAGCCTAAATAGAAAGACGTTTTTCAGAGCTCTTTGAAATTTGGCTGAAATGTATTATGGTTAGAGTCGTTGGAAGCTCGATAATCAACCATGCTACACATGTAACAGCAAAGTTATGGCCATTAGATTGTGGAAATGTCCATGATATCTGCATTCTAACTCCCAATAAATATTCTTTGATCTTCATGAAATTATATTTTATGGAAAACGATAATTTTATGAGAGTTATCGTCCAATCATCAGTTTGTCTACTGTCACCATCCGAAGGAAATTCACAGAAATGGATTTGTATCCTATGGTGACATCTTCAGTTAAATGCTCAAATAGCTAAGCATTGCCAGGCTTAATTAATTAACCGAGAGGTAAATTAGTTTCCAAATTAAATATTATTTGAATTTTTCACTGCATGGCTATGGCAATACAATAATTAAAGCATGCATTTATTTATGTAAACATTATCACAGATCTATCAATTAACCCATTCATGATCGATGTCTATACTATTCAGCCAAATGATTTACCTCCACTATCCGAATAGCAAACAGCATAACGCTGTGTGCCATCTGATCTGGCTCAATGGTGTCTACAAAAGCAACTTTAGGTGCGATTGATTAGTATGCTATCAGACGCGGCACTATGACACATCTGATCTAAATATATTTTGTTTGCACATTCCTTCCAATTTATTCAGCAATTTAAGGGTCAATAACAAAGACAAAATGTTGCTACATAACAAAATTCTTTTGGCGTAAAGCTTCAATGTAATATATTTATATATATATTTCTGACTCTTGTTTAAAGAGCACCCATTTAAGGTAGATGGTGACACTCTGTTACATTGGTCAAAATAAAATGATCAAAGACATTTATATTTTGGAAGCTGATACATATATATAGAGGATATTTGATTGGATCAGTGTATGATCGAACTATATTTCATTGAATGACATTGAAAGCAATATTTTCATGATTAAACAAACACATTTTATTTTCATTTTAAGCTGAAATGTTTTCATGATAGAAAACGATCCAACCATGCAATATAAATATGTGCATAACATATGTATCTGGTACATGCTACATATTAATCTACCTGTAACTAATGGATAAAGCTAAAGTGTCATCATCTACCGTAAAGGAAAGTGCTGAAAACCGTATTGTATTAAAAGAGACGTTTCATTAAGAGACAACGTTTGCTGTCTCCCTTGAGTGGTCCCTTAATACAAGTTTAACTGTACTGGTATTCATTATTGCCAACCCCAATGGTACACCCCAATTGTACGGTTAACAGACTGGTTAATGGCCAAGTTCAACATGATTTCTTGTACCATATCTTTGCAATGGCTGTAAAATGCCATGGGTACACATAATATATTACCGACTCGAGATTGGTGTATATACATGGTTTGGGTACAAATAATATTTTGCAATTTTTTATAATACAGTCCAACTACATGTAGTATTAAGAAGCCACCAAAGGGACATACAAAATGCAGTCTCTAAACAAGACTGGTTTGTTAAATACAATATTTAAACATTAAAGATAATTGAAAAAGTGGTCTCTGAATATACATGGTCTCTTAATTGACGTAGTCTTTCGAGCAAGTTTGACTGTAAGACTAACATTCTGCATCACCGAAACTGAATTCTAATTTTTGAATCACACCATAAATGCAATAACTGTCGAGCAGAGCTTTCAAAAAGTAGAGGGTGTAGTTTGAAGATATGTTCATGATCTGCTCAAGTGTTATTCCTTACTCAAGGAGTAGTTTGTTCCATATAGGATATATAGAGGACACTTGATCCAGTTGTCAACTTCTCCCTCGAATATCTTAAACTTCTCTCTCGTATATGTTAAACTTCTACATCGTATATCTTATCTTCGTCCTCGTATATCTTAAACTTCTCCCTTGTGTATCTTAAACTTCTCTCTCCTATATACCTTAAACTTCTCCCTTGTATATCTTAAGACTTCTCCCACATGTATCCTATATTCCCCGTATTGGTAGGTCTAGCATAAGTCCTGTCAAGTCCAAACCAAAAGCAAACTTCTTTTGGAACAACATATCCAGTATTAATTCTGATGATGACATCACAATATATATATAACATAAAGATTTTATTTATTCATATATACACTTAAAGCAGCATTACAATGTAACATCGTAATAAAGGATGTTTTGGGTAAAATATAAATACTAATGTGTGTGTGTGTTTATAAAAATCGAAATAGTCGCTCAGAAACGATAAAATTCTAATAAATTTAAACCCTCGCGGGGATGTAGAAATGTCCCTAAAAGACTTAGCTAACAGAGGTATGAATCAACATATCAAGTAATTTAATTAAAAAAGACAACGTGGGACAAATGGGGTCGATGCATTCCGAATGTAAACAAGTGCGGACAATGCGTTCCGGTTGTAAACAAGTACATGACCGATCGACTCCGAAAGTCCTACTTTCGGTTTCGAGTTTGTTTTATCGCAAAAAAACACTGTTTACCAAATGAACATAAGCATACAAAGTATAATGTTAGAATGTGTAGCAGCATTGCTACCCATACGTAAAAATTGAATTGTTCAAATATCTTTATTTCATACGATGTAATGCTGCTTTAACTATATGATTTTATTTACATATAAACACCTTCACTGCAGTTCAACAGGTCTTGTTGGATGAGGAGATATTGGAGGTAACACTTTATGCTTATTTGACCCCGGTCGATTACGTAATCCCTGAGATAAGGGACGCGGGGACTGCACTCGTGGGGCAGAAGGCGGCCGAGGATCTTTTCCTGCATCACTCATTAGTTCTAATGGATTGACCATCTCTGTTGGGAGTTGCGGGCCTTTGTTTGTACTTGACACTTCAGCAGCTACTCCAGCTACTGGAGCAGCTTCTGGCGATCCGATTAGCTGGATGTCGCTCGCTGAAGTCAATCCAGTAAGGCTTGAACTAGCTCCAGATCGATTTTCACTGGAGTCGGAGGAACCGGGACGAGTTGCTTTATTCACGACCGGTGCAGAGAAGGAGCGTTGTGCATCCGTTGTAGCCGTATCACTCGCACCAAGCCCAATTTGCCCCTCCACACTCTGTGGGGCTGTCTTTGGGTAACTGAAATAGAAGTTGGAATACTGCATTAGCCATTTCTAACTTAATAGATATACATTAAAGAAAATGCCACATTATCATTCATACTGACCAGTTCCTGCCTGTCAATCAAACGAATCAATTATCCAATCAGCTATCGTTATTTCGAATACCAGACACTTCGGCCCTAAGACACTTCGCCCTACACACTTCGGCCTTAGACACTTCGGCCCTTTTACCATAGACACTTCGGCCCATTTTATATATGTGTGTGGGTCGTACGCCCGTACCGCCGAATTAAACAATTTACAATTCACTGATTGCTAAGAGATTACGGCTGAGCGTTTCTTTGAATATAGTTAAACATTATATATTGTTGTTGTTACACTTTTTTGTGATACATGTATACTTTGAATAAATTTAAACATTATATATTAATGTTGCTTACAATTTGTGTTTGTGATAATTTGTATAAACTAATTAAGTATGGTAAGTATGGTAAATGTCAATTATTATTTATTGCATAGTAGGATATTGCGTTTTTTTCATCAAAAATTAAATTGAATATAACATAAATAAGTTTTAAAGACTGATTCTCTATTATCATGATTCAGGAGTCATCAAAGCCTCATCGGCAAACAAACATTTCTCTAGAAATAGTGCATGTGCATAATAGATTAAAGGTACCGTTCCGCTAATTGTTCGGTTTAATTAATAGTAGTGTCATAAGTCGGAGCATTAATTAATTTGTCAATTTGTCATTAATATGTAACAAACAAAGTATGCCCTATATGTATATAAACTTGTATAAGCTGTACAAGGAGGCAAAGTTAATTTCAATTAACATGGTATTGGTGAATGAGCAGGCAATTATACGATTCCGGCGAAAGATGTATAAGAGAATAGATGGCATCCTGTAGGTGCTATACGATAGGTACGATGCCAGGGACATATCTACCGGTGACTATAAATGTGGAGAGCATAACTAAACAAAGGTCAATCAAAAATCTGCAGGTCCTGATCGACCGGGTTCAAACCTGATTTTGATTATATTCAAGTTGTGCATCCTACAAACATACAGAGATCCAACCGTTGTGACATTTTTAATAGACTTAATATTAGTAAAATATAAGTTTTGTTTTAACTATTGTACCTATGTTCCCTCCATATGTGTGTTGGTTTGGAAGCATCGCTATTATTGCATAGCTGTATAGGTGTCTAAATGTGTAGAATGATAAATGTATAATAAAGGTTTTAATATACGAGTACAATCAGTTGTTCTTACTCAATCACAATTACAACTGAAACTCGGTGACACAAAGACTATTATTTAATTATGTATAAATGGGCCGAAGTGTCTTAGGAAATAAGGGCCGAAGTGTCTTAGGGCCGAAGTGTCTAAGGCCGAAATGTCTTAGGGCCGTAGTGTCTATGGGCCGAATTGTCTTAGGGCCGAAGTGTCTGGTTACCATTATTTCACTCACCCTCTAGAAACTCTTATTTTTGTCATTTTCCTCAACCAAGCTAGGATCAAATACCACAGTGCAATAACAGGAAACCTTTGGGTTTTAAATTAAGAAAATAAAAATATGGATATGAAAATTGATTGAATTGTTTGTTAACATTTACATTTACATATTTTACATATAAAGCAAAAAAATGCTAGCCAGTTATTTGATGATAAATTGCCAATGATACATAACAACGATCTTCATGTTTGTAGAGAAAACATAGAAATATTTATTTCACTTTTATTGACACAAACTGTTGGAATAAAAACCATCATTTTTCTGTTGAAATTTAATTCATGATGCTTAGTTACTAATCTAAATTATTTAATCACCTTGTGGATTTGATTTACGATAAACATATACCCTTAGTGAATGGAGACTGATAGGATGTTTTAAGACAGCTGTGGTCGACCAAGAGCATGTAAGTAAAAATAAGCTTGATATACAATGAATGAATATATAGTTTTACATATGTTGTAATTATTAGGAAATCATTGACAAAAGTATTACATCATTATAATGTTATAGGGAGTAGTCTCAATAAATATGTTGGTAGTTCTTTAAGTTCTAAATGAATCATGTCAGTGACATTATGCTTGTGGACACTTTTGGAAATTACAATTTGTCATAAATATTTTAAACTGTAACATTATCATGATTTTTCATAGTCTATTCATTCACCCACAAGCTGAATTTTTATGTTATTTGATTTCTGGGGGTGTTAAAATGTATAAATGTGATGTTAATTTGCATTTAAAACTGAATGTGTCAGAAGGTGTAAGGGAAGGGAAGGGATATAGAATGCATTGACGATTTATACAAATAAATGACAGGCAATTTTTAGTTCCGCTCTGCAAGTGGTTTAGCACAGTGTACACAAACGTGTGGGGTATTTTAATCTTCAAAGGGCAATCACAATTGTCTTGAACCAATTGTCTTGAACCAAAATCGAGTGTATGCACAACTAGTAAGTAGTAAGTGCACCAAATACTGAGGTGTGACGGACATACGGACAGTGTGATTCAAATATAGCTCAACTTCCATAAATCGTGGGTTGGAGGTGTATTAAAAGCATATGACGTTGGTACCTTGTAAGAAGTTGTTCCAGAAGCGGGGGTGCAGCTCCCGAGACTGCCTCTTTAGCTGCACTTTGTCTTCTCTTCAATGATTCCTCTTCCTAAAATTACAGAACAACATTTAAACAAGTCTTTCTGAAACTGAATTGATTTATTGTGGGAAATTACCATAGCACATTAATATTCTGAATGCAATATTTATTACCTTAACCCTTTCAACACCACAGACCTCTAAATTGGCTTACAAAAAAGTGTAGATCCAGATGAGCCGGCTCGTGACGAGCCGTCTCATCAGGATCTGCACTTTTTTCAAGTAATATAACTATTTTTAGAAAATAAATTACCCATTTTGATAAATGAACTGATCCAAATGTAATTTTGTTATTAATTTATTGGTCTAAAAATATCATGGACCAGTCCATGTCAGTTATTTGGTGTTGAATGGGTTAATGAAGTGTGGTGTGGATGTGTATTATACGTCAACGTCATATTACTGGTCAGAAATACGAAATTGCATTTTATGCGAGTGTCCTATTTTTTATACTTGCAATGCTAATAAGGCATGCTAAATATGATTTACACATAGGGTTTATTCTAAAGTGGAAAAAAGGGCATGGTGGGTCAGATAATGGACAAGGTGCATTTTGAGCGGCACTGGGGGTAGGTGCGGGATGATTTATTTGATTCTGATAATGAATGGCAGGTCCCTTATTTATTTTTGGGACACACTCAATCTCGATGTAACCCCCCCCCCCCCCGAAATAGAGTGTGTGTTTTACGTTTATTTATCGCCGCTACCGGTTGCCCATATGAGCGACGCCTCCTGAAGCGATTAGTCATTTTAGATTTTTGGAGGATAGTGCAATGATACAGACAGAGACCCATTCCAGAGTCTCCTCTGGTTCTTTTCTGTGCACGATGTACAGCGCCGACACGAGACCTCGGTTTAAAGTCTGAAAGACTGTTAATAGAGAGACAATGTGGAATTAAGTCCTTGCCTAAAAACTCAATGGTGGCTACAACTGGGCGTGAACTACAGGTCTAACACTAGCAGACAACATGTTAATAGTTCCCTAGAGGGATATTGGATTAGTACATTATTAAAAGAAGGTGCAAGTCTGAAAATAGAGGCGGAATTTCCGAGTCTTGATTCCAGAAACTTGATTTTCCGGCCTGAGAAAATACTGCAACAAGATTTTATAATCCAAATTCATTATTTTCCCTGTTTTGGCCGCAAATTGATGATTTCAAGGCCTATTCCAAACTGGAAAAAAAAAATTCAAATTCATGGCTTTTCCCGAATTACCGGCGCTGTGGGAAACAATGTATAATAAAATTCTACTCCATTGAAGATATGTTATATGAAAAAATGCCCCTTTTTCTATCTGAGTCCTGCCCCTTTTTCAGTCTGTGGGAAACACTAACACAGGTGACCGATCACACATGTTTGATTGTACATTTATATTTATCTACCACTCTTACAAAATATACATACCACAATGCCTCTGCCAGATATAATAGGAGACTGTGCCCCACGCGGACGGTTGTAAGTTTGGGACATTGAGTCCGACAAGCTAGGTTTGGACCAGGTACGTGTCCCTAGTTGTGTGATGAGGTTCTGATCTATGTCTTCATGTTGAGCTTCTGTCGTTGTGTCGCCGGTCTCGGACAACGGTGGTGACTGCATACCGATACCCAGATAATTCATGACAAGCCGGCGTAAACGTTTGTATGCATCCTGTATATCATCTGTGAATATAAGTGCTCTTGATGAAATCGGTATATTGAGAATAAATATTGATGCTACATCGGCCACTATTAACTATATAATTACAACTTCTTAACAATGTTGCGAATCTGGTTGGCTGATTCAACCCATGTGATCGCCGTTCATAACCTGATGAAATGCAAACTTATTCTATTCTCTAAGTATTCAAGATGATTATTAATGCGACCCTACGAAAAAAATAGTCCTTTCTAACACTATAGAAACGTGTACAGCTCAAATGATTCTGTACGATATGGAAATGATGACGAATCAAAAATACAGCCTGTTGTGTAATTTGTAAAGTATTAGATGTGAAGGTGTGAACTGTCAGTTATATACAATAAACCAACATATGTAACCTTGTACTGTGTAGAACCAATGTTCAGTGTTCGCTCCATTATCTAGGACGTAATATAGACTTAATTTTTAAACTTAATAAATAGTTTTGTCCATTTTGTATGATATTTGCTTGAAATCGTCTACATCGGGTTCGTTTTCGGCCAAAGTTGCACATAGTCCTTCCTTTGTATCGATATTTGAAAGTTCATATCAATATTAAATTGACAGTCATCAATATATGTTCTATCGATAACAACTCTCTCTGCATTCATTTAAGATTGCTATGTTCATGGCATATGGGGAGTAATTACCGAGCGACAGAGAACACCGTAATATCAGGCTTTAATACAAATCACCAAGTCATAAAACAACCTTCCAGCTTTTAACCTCATATCAAATGTAGGTTACATACCACCATTAATTAGATCAAATATAGGTCACATACCACCATGCATCAGATCAAATATAGGTCAAATATCAGAATTAGTCGTATCAAATATAGGTCACATACCACCATTAATCATATCAAATATAGGTCACATACCACCATTAATCATATCAAATATAGGTCACATACCACCATGCATCAGATCAAATATAGGTCAAATATCAGAATTAGTCGTATCAAATATAGGTCACATACCACCATTAATCATATCAAATATAGGTCACATAACACCATTAATCATATCAATAATAGGTCACATACCACCATTGATCTCATCAAATACAGAGCACAAATTAGAATTAATCATATCAAATGTAGGCTACATACCACAATTTATCATCATATCAAAGAAGCCTGGGTGATTCTGGTTATATGCTTTATACATGTCCGCTCTCATCAATGTGTACTCGATCTGTTTCTCCGAGTATATACCTCGGTCTCGCAGACGATTCTCGTGGCAGTCTTCTGCCAGCGGCATGACCAGCACATAACGCGGCTCAAAATATGTGTTCTTTAATGTTAGCACACCCTAAAGGAAAGTCAAATTGTAAAATATGTTTTATGTTGCAAAACAATAAGCCTTAAGTGGTGTAATAATTAAAAGAAATTGAGTATAATTGTTTGTTTCAGTGTATATTCAAATTAAATTTCACCGAATAAAACCGGAGAGCAATAATATAACGATATATTCTATGTTCATGAGTGAAATAAATTTCAATCATACAATTAAACCAACAACTGAACTTATTGATTTTAAGCTAGAAAGTGTATTTTATGTCGTAAATGATGTTAGAACGTTGTGCGTAGATAACGTAACAAATGACGACACTAATGAATTTAGTCTGAAATCTTTCACATTGACGAAAGTGGCTGGGTCCCATACATGTGTTTTTCCGCTGCATCCAATCAGTGAAAATACATGTTTATTTCAATGATGAATTTCTATATTTCAATGGAAGTCACAAAATCAAAGAAGTCGTGATAGCTCATTCGCTTCAGATGTGAGAGGCCAGGAATTTGCGTCCATCTGTAGCCGTTACAATTGTGCTCTTAGCCAAGGCACTTAAATTCCAATTTGCTTCAATCTTTATGCTTAGTTTAATCATATTTTATTGCTCGATTAGTTTTACATATATACAATACAAAATAGGACAATTTAAAGAAAAGCAAACGGGTCAGGACACAAGTTCTAGCAACATTAGTTACAGTTACGGCACTTCCCTTCAATCAAAATTTTTAAAATATGGACAACTGTACATTATACTGCAGGATAGGATAGATATAGAATATTTTCAGGAAGAAGCTAGATATTAAAATACGTATGTCTCCTGACTCACTGTTGCTTCAGTGGAGTAATAAAAGTGCAATATATGAAGTCATAGCAATAAAAAGTCATATGTAGTATTATGATGTTTTTGAGATGAAGCATGGACAAGCTTTGTGTTATAAAACTGTTCAAATGGCCGTAAATCCACGACATATTGTCCAATCGGAAAGGGGTTACAATATGCACAAGTTACATCATACTGATGCTTCCTTTCAGATTTCGTGAAAATCCAACAATGGGTTATGGAGATGGAAGAGCGGAGAAGCTAAAGCAAACAGACAGACGGAAACGGCAAAAACAATATGTCTCCCCTACTATGTGGAGACATAATAACTTACCTCTAGTTCCATGTGTACCACACAGGCTAGACCTTCCCTTGCAACAGCCTCTATAGACTCCATTTGTAGACCATACCACTGTCCATTGTACTGATATGTCTGAATAAACTGACCCTATAATGGAAATATACAAAATTTATCTTGTTATCATACGCTACATTTGTCCCATTTGTCAGCCATATGTAGTTGTTGTTGTCACAATGCATTGTGAGAAAGTAACCGTGGTGAGACAAATAAAGTCAGTTGCAGATGTAACTGTCAAACTTATTTAAAAGCTGATTTTACCAAAATATGTAACAGATCAGGATAGGTAAGGTGACAGTCATGTTAAATACAGGTAGAATCTCAACAGCCCATATAATGTAATTTTTGACATTACATTCATATATTTTCGCTGTTTGAGCATTGTTTTGGTGTGAATCACACTGAATTGATGTGATGTTCACACTGAATTGATGTGATGTTCACACTGATTTGATGTGATGTTCACACTGATTTGTTGTGATGTTCACACTGAATTGTTGTGATGTTCACACTGATTTGTTGTGATGTTCACACTGATTTGTTGTGATGTTCACACTGAATTGTTGTGATGTTCACACTGATTTGTTGTGATGTTCACACTGATTTGTTGTGATGTTCACACTGATTTGTTGTGATGTTCACACTGATTTGTTGTGATGTTCACACTGAATTGATGTGATGTTCACACTGTTTTGTTGTGATGTTCACACTGAATTGTTGTGATGTTCACACTGAATTGTGTGGTTCACACTGAATTGTTGTGATGTTCACACTGAATTGTGATGTTCACACTGATTTGATGTGATGTTCATACTGATTTGATGTAATGTTCACACTGAATTGATGTAATGTTCACACTGATTTGATGTGATGTTCACACTGAATTGATGTGATATTCACACTGAATTGATGTGATGTTCACACTGAATTGATGTGATGTTCACACTGAATTGATGTGATATTCACACTGAATTGATGTGATGTTCACACTGAATTGATGTGATATTCACACTGAATTGATGTGATGTTCACACTGATTTGTTGTGATGTTCACACTAAATTGATGTGATATTCACACTGAATTGATGTGATGTTCACACTGAATTGATGTGATGTTCATACTGATTTGATATGATGTTCATACTGATTTGTTGTGTGGTTCACACTGCTTTGACATGTACTGGTTTGAACCAATGCGTTTCTCAGTGCTAATAGCACCACTACGGCTATGTTGCCTAGTAATTACAAATCTGGTTATTCTACCACTGCACATCTGCAGGTTAACAATCCGTAAGAAACTGCCATTACCATTTTGATATCCATCTCAAATTTTTCCTCGGTAACAAAGTGGTAATCCTTTCCTGCCGTCTCTTCTTTATAAGGCTTCCTTGTTGTGTGAGATACTCTGCAATATACAAACATTGCTGCCTTGTACAGTATGTACCGGTAGTCAGACTAACTAAATGTGATCCATTACTATTGAAGAGCAAAATAATGTGGGCAAATCTCGTTTAACATTGCTGCTACACTCGCATACAGAGCAATTTCGACATTCTGATCTGGAAGATGACTTTAACACTTAAAATGCTGAATAAATTGGAAGGAATGTCCAAACAACATAGATCCAGATCAGCGGCGACGGCGCTATATGCTTCTGATCAGGATCTATGTTGTTTGCTATTCAGCCAATTGCTTTAGCTCCACTATCCAAATAGCAAACAGCATACAGCCTGATCAGACGACATATCCTGTGCCATCTCATATAGCTCTAAGCTGTTAAGTTCTCATTTCCTTGACTTATTTCTATTGCTGTCTTCCAACTTACCCATAACCAAAGTAATCTGAGAATTCTTCAACCAACTTCAAGGCAAGGTCCTTCTTCCCAGACCCTTGTGGTCCCACCAGAACTAGCATCGGATATGGTGTTTCTATACTCGGAAGTGTGCTACAACATACAAGTTCTCAATGCTACACAAAAGTATACTATTTTCAGAATGTCTGTTTGAACGAATGGACATAATTATATTTGGTACTGTCTTACCATACCAAAATAGTGTCATTTTTATTTTATATTTCGGGTTTTACGACTGCATCAGCACCATTTTTGGGCTATATCGCCGGCGGGCAGTTTACCTAACAACACCTTTCCTGGGCAGGTTCCAGCGATTAACCAGTACTTGGGTGCACCAACCTTCGTAAGAAACTGCCAACTTTTACATATAAATAAAACACGGTCTGAGCGGGGCTCGAACCCGTGACCGTAACCACTCGACCACGGAGGCGGACCAAATAGTGTCAAGCGCTTGAGAGATAATGAACATGTTGGATATATTTCCACTTGTTGGGTTCTTACTATTAATTTAATATCTCTGAGCCTATATTCTTTATAATCTTCACAAAGGCATTATGTCTCACACATAACAAAGCAAGGCTCCTCCTTCACAGAGAAGAATATCACATTTCATACACATCTTGACAGAAAAATTGTCAGTTAACTTACTCCAAAAAAATGAATGTTAGCAAATCATTCCATTCTCACATTCAACATGTTGCTAAATATGACTTAGCCTAATTCTGAATGCCAGCTAAAAATCCCAAGGCTAATTATTCATGGTGAATAGGATTTATGGTAGTAACCAAGGCACAGGATTTATGGTGGTAATCATGTGGACAGAATAATGGTGGTAACTAAATGGACAGGATTCAGGGTGGTAACCAAGGTGACAGTATTGATGGTAGTAACGACAGGGACAGGATTGATGGCGGAAATCAATGTGACAGGATTTAAGGTGGTAACCAAGGGAACAGGATTGATGGCTGTAACCAAGGCGACAGGGTTAGTTTATACAAATGTATTTTAGCTCGATTGCGAAACAAGTTATGTCAACTTATATTAATCACTCTCGAGACCTCATTTCTGATGGAATCCATCACCACGAGGGAGAGAGAAGAGGCAACGTGGAATTTAAATGCCTTGCCTAAGGGCACAATCGTAACGGCTCCAGCGGGGTTCGAACTCCGGACCTTTCGCACCTGAAGCGAACGCGCATCCACTGTGCTATCACGACTTCCATGACAGGGTTGATGGCAGTAACCAAGGCGACATGATTTGATGGCTCTATGTTGTATACAGACATGATGTGACCATGGATATAGTGTATACTGACATGATGTGACCATATGTTTAATGAAATCAGATGCTTACCTGTCCCAGACTCTACTGGGTTGCAGAAATGAGTATACCACGTGCATGATATGGTCTCTGGCTGCAATCACCTCCGGTGGTGGATTGAACATATTCACAGATGCCACCTGGTTTAAAGGAAATTGATGTTTATTATAAATACAAGCAGAGAAAATACCAAATTGTTATTTCTGATTTTAACACACACACAATAAATCAGTTTTCCAAATTATTAATATTACATACTCACCTATAATACGGGATTTTTATCATAAGATTATGGCCTCAAAGTGGCTTCCCATCTTATAAGAGAGTGACTACATTATTCATATTGAAATAAGTCAAAGGGTGTAACAAACGCATAGACTTGCATAACTCTGTCTGTAAACTGATTTTTTGAAAAACATTTTAACAAATCAAATGTGCTAAAATACTTCGTAAAGTAACATTTCAGGAAATCAAATTTGCTAAATTACCCAGACTACAATGAACTTACCAGTAACCTCGTTTCAGATCTAATTATCTAAATCACTTTGAACTTGCCAATAACCTTTTTCATATCCAACTTGCTAAAAAAACTTTGAATTTGCCAATAATCTGTTTTCAGCTTCAATTTGCTAAACTACTTTGCTTTCATACTTAATATTTATTAACATATTTATTTTTCTAACTTTATGTCTGTTTGTTTTATTGGTTTTAAAGTGGCATTACATCGCAAAAAGAAAGCCAAATAATGCATTTTTAATGTATAAATGCAGTGCTACTATAAATTCGTCAGTAATAATTCAAACACTAACATTGAATCAATAAACAAGTGTTTTTGTGGTCTACAAACTCTCACAAGTGAAAGTAGGATTTCATGTAACGGTCAGCCACACTCCTGAATTGACATTTGTTTATCATTGGAGTCTATACTCTACGACGTGTGATACTGTTATTTAGAGATCAGATTAGTCTAAATATTATGCGTTGGCACAAACGTGAGATATAATGATAAATCTGAACTATAAATTGTGTTATTGTGGATACACGCATTGTATTATGCATGGATGTAGACCACATTTATATTATTTTAATGTCAACAAATGTCGTATATGATGTAGAAACTGTTGCCATAGGAACAATATTTCCAAGCCCATCATTTTGTTAGAAAAAGAATATGGCACGATATTTGGTCAAAATATGACATATATATATTATATGATATATAAACTAAAGCTGTGGACTATGGCTGTGAATGATGTGAACAATACATATGTCTTATCTTTTATATGTGCATTTCTTAAATTTATAGTAAAATAATTCTGACACTATAAACGACAACAATTACAGATTATGGAACGTCATAATGTTGGAGCGACATTTCAAACATTCTTTCAAAAACATATGTATATGTGTGTCACTAAACAAGTCACAACTTTCTCCATTGGCAACATATCAGGATTTGTTATTGAGACATTGTGGTATAGATCTGATATATCGACTTCATTTTCACTAATTATGTCCGAGTGCCATTTTGCATGCACCTATGGCCATATTGTCACACAACTTACATTTTCATTAACTTCCACTTTATGTCTGTCAAGCTCTGTCAGCTTCTGTATTTGGAACAGTATGGACAGTCGATAGTCTGGCAACTCCTGTATAGGGTTTCGCAGTAGGTTCAGCTGACGTAACATTAGCAGTTCTTTCACATACTTAATTTCTGTGATATCGATCACCTGTTAATACAAACACACATTCATGCATAGATGATGAAATTCATTTTCTTTACGATTATCATGTTAACATAAACAATAAATCAGGTTATGTCAGGTGTAAATTGTGTTTGTCATTGGTAGATCATGTACATATACATTAAAACATTCTACCTGTCATACTACATTGGGCTTTCCTGATAATGCCAGCAATATGGAATTGTAGCTATATTATAGTTGGTGTTGTGATCATAATAAATTTGTCATTGTAGTAAATTATTCTAGGGGACACGAAAGTTTCCATAAAGGAGGACGCTAGACGTTCTAAGGGTCTGCTACCTAAGATATGACTAAATACAATATTACAAAATTGTCGCACTTATAACTGGAGTTAACATAATTCTCGAGCTATATACATACCTCATTATCCTCCAGATCCAGGCTTTCAAGCAGATCATGGCCCTGTAAACCCTTCAAACTGCGAATCTTGTTCCCAGAAAAATTAATTTGCTGAAAACATAAGAAAGCCTAGAACATGTCTGATGCCTGATACATATGGTAATACAAGGTCAAATGTTTCTTTACAATACCCAACATATAAATTCAACTCATATTTGGAGATGAAATAAATGTATAAATTTGAATTCTCCAAACCTAACAGTATTTACCCCTTTTTACACCACCATAAATGAGGCCAATTACTGATTTTATCTTCATATATTTTATCCTCATGACTGTTGATAAGCAATAGGCACACTGTACCACATACAGTACTCAATAATCAATATCTATGCAAATAGATAAAGATGAGGCGCTGTGGATTTATGCAGGAAACATTGAAGATGTTATATGGCATTTATGTGGAGAAATGCGTATCACAGATACCAAAGACAAAACTACCAAATTGTAGAAGACCAGGGCTACATGTCAGCCTTGCTGCTTGGCGAGGTGACTACACATGTATGGTCTAATGATTGATATGGATTGGATACAAAATTGTGCAGACATAAATGTTTGTTTGTTCGGATTTTACGCATTCATTAGCACAATTTTGGGCTATATCGCCGACGGGCAGTTTACCGAACAACACAATTCCTGGGCCGGCTTTAGCAGTAAACCAGTACTTGGTGCACCAACATCCGTAAGAAACTGCCAACTTTTTCATAAACAGACACGCTCTGAGCAGGGCTTGAACCCGTGATCATCAGTGATGACATAAATTGAAATTCCATTTTTAAAAGTAATAAACTACATCGCTGGTTTATCTATTACTTCCATTGACAGAAAATGTCCGTTTTATCCCGAAATGTATATTGGTCCTTTTAGTTGTAATCCTCGTTTTTACTGTTGCTCCCTAACCAGATGTTGTGGCATGATGTGATATCACCATCATGTTATTGAATTTAAGTTACCCATTGGGTATACTGTAGGATATCTGTCGATATTTAATAATTTAACAATTATATGTTCAGAAAACTGATGAAAATTGATAGCATGTGGTGCGAAGTAAACCCCGATGAAAACAAGAAACAAATTAAAAAGATCAATCCTCCTTAAATAGTATTCAGGGGGGGGGGGGGTAACTGATCAATGTCTCTCATTTGATTGGCGATTACCTGTATCACTCTCAATGTTTTCAGGTTCTCAATTCTTGTTAGTTTATTGTGACACTGAAACATAAGAAATCATATTATTACATGAAAACAGGATCACACCCACATGAAAATTAAAATATATCCTTTCTGCATAGCTTAGACTAAATTTGACACAATATTTATTTTTCAAAAGTTGGACAAAAAAGATGAAATCTTCTAAAAAGAGGAAGAGGCATAGCCATATAATAAAATACCACATGGATTACAATTAATAAATGTAACACTACAAAATAAAATCACAAAATGAAAACACGTTTTTTTAATCTGGTGGTCAATAATATATTATGAAACAGAAATATTACTTGGAAGTCGTGATAGCGCAGTAGTAGCGCGTTTGCTTCAGGTGCGAAAGGCCCGGAGTTCGAGCCCCGCTGGATCGTTATGAGTGTGCCCTTAGGCATTTAAATTCCACATTGCCTCTTCTCTCTCCTGATTGGAGATGGATTCCATCAGGAATGAGGTCTCGAGAGTGATTACTATAAGTTGTAAGAACTTGTTTTGCATTCGAGCTAAATTAAATTAGTATAAACTAAATATTACTTCCAACATTTACATGCAAGACAATCTAGTCATTAATATATACTAACCAGGTTTAGACGATGTATCGGTAAACCATATAGTCATTAATATATACTAACCAGGTTTAGACATTGCATCGGTAAACCATATAGTCATTAATATATACTAACCAGCTTTAGACAATGTATCGGTAAACCATATAGTCATTGATATATACCCACAAGGTTTAGACATTGCATTGGTAAACCATATAGTCATTAATATATACTAACCAGCTTTAGACAATGTATCGGTAAACCATATAGTCATTAATATATACTAACCAGCTTTAGACAATGTATCGGTAAACCATATAGTCATTGATATATACCCACAAGGTTTAGACATTGCATTGGTAAACCATATAGTCATTAATATATACTAACCAGCTTTAGACAATGTATCGGTAAACCATATAGTCATTAATATATACTAACCAGCTTTAGACAATGTATCGGTAAACCATATAGTCATTGATATATACCCACAAGGTTTAGACATTGCATTGGTAAACCATATAGTCATTAATATATACTAACCAGCTTTAGACAATGTATCGGTAAACCATATAGTCATTAATATATACTAACCAGCTTTAGACAATGTATCGGTAAACCATATAGTCATTGATATATACCCACAAGGTTTAGACATTGCATTGGTAAACCATATAGTCATTAATATATACTAACCAGCTTTAGACAATGTATCGGTAAACCATATAGTCATTAATATATACTAACCAGCTTTAGACAATGTATCGGTAAACCATATAGTCATTGATATATACCCACAAGGTTTAGACATTGCATTGGTAAACCATATAGTCATTAATATATACTAACCAGCTTTAGACAATGTATCGGTAAACCATATAGTCATTAATATATACTAACCAGGTTTAGACATTGCATCGGTAAACCATCTAGTCATTAATATATACTAACCAGCTTTAGACAATGCATCAGTAAACCATCTAGTCATTGATATATACTCACAAGGTTTAGACAATGCATTGGTAAACCATATAGTCATGATATATACCCACAAGGTTTAGACAATGCATTGGTAAACCATATAGTCATTGATATATACCCACAAGGTTTAGACATGCATCGGTAAACCATATAGTCATTGATATATACCCACAAGGTTTAGACAATGCATTGGTAAACCATATAGTCATTGATATATACCCACAAGGTTTAGACAATGCATCGGTAAACCATATAGTCATTGATATATACCCACAAGGTTTAGACAATGCATCGGTAAACCATCTATTCAGTGATATATACCCACAAGGTTTAGACAATGCATCGGTAAACCATCTAGTCATTGATATATACTCACAAGGTTTAGACATTGCATCGGTAAACCATCTAGTCATTGATATATACTCACAAGGTTTAGACATTGCATCGGTAAACCATATAGTCATTGATATATACCCACAAGGTTTAGACAATGCATCAGTAAACCATCTATTCAGTGATATATACCCACAAGGTTTAGACAATGCATCGGTAAACCATCTAGTCATTGATATATACTCACAAGGTTTAGACATTGCATCGGTAAACCATCTAGTCATTGATATATACTAACCAGCTTTAGACATTGCATCGGTAAACCATCTAGTCATTGATATATACCCACAAGGTTTAGACAATGCATCGGTAGACCATCTAGTCATTGATATATACTCACAAGGTTTAGACATTGTATTGGTAGACCATCTAGTCATTGATATATACTCACAAGGTTTAGACATTGTATTGGTAGACCATCTAGTCATTGATATATACTCACAAGGTTTAGACAATGCATCAGTAAACCATCTAGTCATTGATATATACTCACAAGGTTTAGACAATGTATTGGTAGACCATCTAGTCATTGATATATACTCACAAGGTTTAGACATTGTATTGGTAGACCATCTAGTCATTGATATATACCCACAAGGTTTAGACAATGCATCAGTAAACCATCTAGTCATTGATATATACTCACAAGGTTTAGACAATGTATTGGTAGACCATCTAGGCCCTGAATCGTCTCTATCTGGTTGTGAGCAAGACTCAGGTGTTTCAGTCTACCACAGTTCTCTAATCCCTTGATGTCCTTTATCTGATTGTCTGATCAATGGGTCAAAGAACAATAACAACATGCATTTGAAGCCTCAATACATAAAAAATAAACAAACTTTCTTACCTTACTAAACCAACCTAATACAATACAATAGTGGTGAGTTCTTATTCTGTAAGTAAGTAAATATCCATAAAGTGAGGCAATTTACTATATTAATTTCACTTTACTATATTAATTTCACTTTACTATATTAATTTCAATTTACTATATTAATTTCACTTTACTATATTAATTTCAATTTACTATATTAATTTCAATTTACTATATTAATTTCACTTTACTATATTAATTTCAATTTACTATATTAATTTCAATTTACTATATTAATTTCAATTCAATTTACTATATTAATTTCAATTCAATTTACTATATTAATTTCAATTCAATTTACTATATTAATTTCAATTCAATTTACTATATTAATTTCAATTCAATTTACTATATTAATTTCACGTTACTAAATTAATTTCAATTTACTATATTAATTTCACTTTACTATATTAATTTACCTCAAATCTGACTAATGTATTATTATAAAATGGAATTATAAAAGTGTACTCTCGATTAACTAGAGAGTAGCACATGCTGGTATTTGACACTGTCTTTGGACAGAATAACTCAAAACATTCTTGATGGACTTTGATGAAACTGTGTGGATATAGTAATAGAGGGTTGGTATATGAGGAACGGATTGATTTTGGGAGAAATTGGTCACGGCGTATGGCATGGCAGTCAGAGAAATTTCCATACACATTGAATTCTGTAGTCAGTTGGATACTTCCTTGACCGCCGCCCTGGTCACATGCATTGAACGATTTCTCACGAAATCCTATCACTTCCTCCTAGATTTACCCTCTATATATCTTCAAAGTTTCAATCAAAATCTGTCCATATGGTTAGCCGGAGGCGAGGGTAAATAAGCTCAATCATCATCATCAAAATATGTCAACAAATTTATGATTTATCCTGCCCACAGATAGAGAGACACATACACAGACATAGCCAAACACAATAACCTTTCCTATGGCAGGGACTAATCATAAGCTACTTAGAAAATCATGTAGCACGTTTAAGTAAAACATACATGGGACTCTTTTAACATGGAAGATTGTAGGTAGTGATTATGGTGGCTTAAAGGATACTGTCTAAGTTAAGCTTCGTGAGACAGTGGTGTTCTGACAGATCTGTCATAACCTGTATCTCATTAAAGGACAGGTCAGCCTCCTTTAGGTTCTTTGGTGGTTGAAAGTCTAGCACTGTGGACAACTTGTTGTGTGAGGCATCCAGGTACAGCAGGAATGGAAGCTCGCTCAATGGCGACAAATCTGCAGCAAAACAACATGAACACATAAACACAAGCACAGGTGTAATCTCATAACAAATTGGCAGATAACACATACTATTAGAATGGGAGATAGCTCATAATAGTAGACTGGGAGATAGCTCATAATATTACAATTCCTAATAATAGAATGGGAGACAACTCATAGTAATTTAATGGGAGACAACTCATAATAATGGAATGGGTAACAATTTCTAATAATGGACTGGGAGACAACTCATTATAATATAATTGGAGAAAAGTCATAATAATAAAATGGGAGACAATTCATAACAATAGGATGGGACACTGTCAGACATTCCTAATAATGGAATGGGAGAAAACACATAGCAATAGAATGGGAGAAAACACATAGCAATAGAATGGGAGACAACTCATAATAATAGAATGGGATATAACTCATAATAATAGAACGGGAGACAACTCATAGCAATAGAATGGGAGACAACTCATAATAATGGAATGGGATATAACTCATAATAATGGAATGGGATATAACTCATAGCAATAGAATGGGAGACAACTCATAATAATGGAATGGGATATAACTCATAGCAATAGAATGGGAGACAACTCATAATAATGGAATGGGATATAACTCATAATAATGGAATGGGATATAACTCATAGCAATAGAATGGGAGACAACTCATAATAATGGAATGGGATATAACTCATAGCAATAGAATGGGAGACAACTCATAATAATGGAATGGGATATAACTCATAATAATGGAATGGGATATAACTCATAGCAATAGAATGGGAGACAACTCATAATAATGGAATGGGATATAACTCATAGCAATAGAATGGGAGACAACTCATAATAATGGAATGGGATATAACTCATAATAATGGAATGGGATATAACTCATAGCAATAGAATGGGAGACAACTCATAATAATGGAATGGGATATAACTCATAGCAATAGAATGGGAGACAACTCATAATAATGGAATGGGATATAACTCATAATAATAGAATGGGAGACAACTCATAATAATAGAATGGGAGACAACTCATTACAATAGAATTGGAGACAACTCATAATAATACAATGGGAGACAACTCACAATAATAGAATGGGAGACAACTCATAATAATAGAATGGGAGACAACTCATAATAATGGAATGGGATATAACTCATAGCAATAGAATGGGAGACAACTCATAATAATGGAATGGGATATAACTCATAATAATGGAATGGGATATAACTCATAATAATGGAATGGGATATAACTCATAGCAATAGAATGGGAGACAACTCATAATAATGGAATGGGATATAACTCATAATAATAGAATGGGAGACAACTCATAATAATAGAATGGGAGACAACTCATAATAATAGAATGGGAGACAACTCATTACAATAGAATTGGAGACAACTCATAATACTACATTGGGAGACAACTCATTACAATAGAATTGGAGACAACTCATAATAATACAATGGGAGACAACTCACAATAATAGAATTAGAGACAACTCATAATAATACAATTGGAGACAACTCATAATAATTAGAATGTGAGACAACTTATTATAGTAGAATGGGAGACAACTCATAATAATAGAATGGCAGACAAAATGTCCTAATAATAGTATGGGAAACAATTCATAATAATAGAATGAGAAACAATTCATAGCTGGGCACGAAGATCGAGCATCTCACACCTGAAGTGGACGCGCTACCACTGCTCTAGCATGACTTCCACAATTTCCACTATTTGACTAATGTGAGAAAATAATATAATATTTTACCTGTCAACTGATTGTATGGTATTTCAATTTTTTGAAGTTCTGTATAATTTGCCATTGCTTGTATATCTATCAGGTTGAAGCCCTGCAAATTGAAAAATAGTATATCAGTAAGATCTTAAAGATTTTGATGTACTTGAACATTGATGAAAAATATATAATCTTATTTTGATTAGGGTAGTCTTTGTTTCATTCGGCTCTCTTCGTGCCTCTGTTTCAAATCATAATGGCAATCAAATGAGTGTGTGTACATCATTTTTAACATGTTTTATTAATATTGATGGTATAAATAGTTGGACACTGGCTTACATGGCAATTTTTATTTTTTAACAGGAATATCCATGGATGTTTGTAGATAGTTTTCATTGTACAGATTGCCTCCATGGGGAAATGGATAAGGTGTCCGCCTTGGTTTACAGTATTTATTGCAAAACATAAATCACATATAACATACAACGACATACATAATGCAAAGGATCAAGTAGGAAGCTATAAATAGCTTTTATAAAAACATTTGTCCGCCTTGCAATCGAAGATGTTTGAGGTCGGACAACATTATTTTTTGGACAGAACAATAAGCGGACACATTTACTATAAGATACTCCATGAATATTAATAGACATGATATAGCTTACAGGCAATGTACAGTGAAGGTAAACTTGTCTGGCACCATCTGCTGACCGCCCAAGGTTTGACAGTCCGCGACCTATGGTTTCCTCATCTACAATTCCACCTGGTGACAACTGAAACAGATGAATAAAAGTTATTAAAATCTGTTATACATTAATTACGATGGTACTTGTAATTTGTATTACCTGCAGATCGGGGCTTTTGTAATTAATATCCCTCCAACAGGTAACTTACACAAATCTCTATGTATAATTATAAATGTGCTTATGGATGCAGATATCCCCCAACAGACGGATCTGTAGTCCAGTGTTTAACACGTTGGACTGGTAATCCAGGGATCGCAGGTTCGATCCCCCCCCGTCTGACCCTAATAAATTAACAGTTTTTCAGTTGGGACTTTAAACCGAATGACCACATTTACGCTTTCATCTGTGCCAACGAGAGAGATTAATATATGTTGTTAAAACTTGCTTCACAATTGTTGTAAAATAAATAAAGTTTAACAAAAAAATGACGTTTTGTGTCGGTGCATGTACACAGCGCATGTCAAAGAACAAGAAGATAGGTTGGAATGGGTCACTATCTGTATCATTGCACAATCCTCCAAAAATCTAAAATGACTAATCTCTTCAGGAGGCGTCGCTCATATGGGTAGCAGGTAGTGACGATAAATAAACGTAACATCCCCAGTGACCTTAATATCGGTGAATACTAATTAGCTGTGATAGTGATATCAGCATAAACATCTATTATCACAAACTATGTATAATCAATGTATGTTTTTGTTTTATGTGTTTATATGTATAATTAAATGAAAATAAAAGGAATATATAAAAAATATGGCATTTGTCACATGATTGCCCTATATGGCATGTATTGCTACTGGTAATAAACTTCTGAAGTGAAATTTACATTGTCACAGATAATTGGTATCACCGTGTAAATAAAAGATGGAGGTCAGTGCTGTTGCTTTCACTTTGTTATTGATTGTGCTATGATTTATTCTAACTAATTGATATAGCATACAATAATAATACATTAATATCATTATGCTTCATAGTCCTATAAATAAGACCTCTACATAATTTCTTTTCTTTCTGTTGTTATTTTGAAAAATGCCTGGATAGTAAAATGTCGCATTTTTCAAGTCTAAATATTCGGACTATATGCTTCATTGAGAGTGAACATTATTTGCACAGCCTCTTTAGCAAACACAAATACACAAGTTATTGCTTATGTCACTGGTAATAGGTATACCCAGAATATATAATATAAAAAATGTCTAACATAAAAGTGTCTTAGGGTCAAAGTGTCATATTGATGAAATGTCTACGACCGAAGTGTCATATTGATGAAATGCCTACGACCGAAGTGTCATATTGATGAAATGCCTACGACTGAAGTGTCATATTGATGAAATGCCTACGACTGAAGTGTCATATTGATGAAATGCCTACGACCGAAGTGTCATATTGATGAAATGCCTACGACTGAAGTGTCATATTGATGAAATGCCTACGACTGAAGTGTCATATTGATGAAATGCCTATGACTGAAGTGTCATATTGATGAAATGCCTATGACCGAAGTGTCATATTGATGAAATGGCTACGACCGAAGTGTCATCAGGGTTCGACACTAACTTTTTAAGAGATAGCCTGCAGAACTATAATCTTGGAAATTAATGTGGTCCTTACCAAATCTAGGTATTCCTCATTTTCATAAAGGCCTCAAAAAGTGTGTACCTTCTGTCAAGGTTCGATAGGAAGCATACAATTATGATCGACACAAAATACAACGGTATAACAATTCTGTAACCAGTTTGTTAACAGGTTAAATATGGCGATTTCTGCTTTCGTGTTGCATATAAATATTGTAAATTGTGTTATTTTATTTCTTTAATTTACATGGTTTTGGACATCAGACAATTTCAGGTTAGGCTAGCGGCACACTCAGCTTGGAAGCATATGTGGTCCTTGTGGAAATTAGGTAGCCTCGGGCTAACAGACTACTGTTAATGTCGAGCCCTGGTCTTGGGGCCGAAGTGTCTGTAATTGTAAATCATGTTGTATTCACCACTGTTCACCTCAATATTCTCATCTTCTTCAACAGATTCTGTGCCTGTGATAATCCCATTTTCTGCTTCAATATCAATATCTGCAACTGGTGAAGCTTCCCTGTTGTCTTCTAGGTTCAATATATTAGTGTCATAGTTAAGTACGTGTGTCTCTCCGTTAATACGAACATATCCATCTTGAATTGCAGGATCCATAGTTTGTGAACCATCCGCCATACTGTTTACATGGATACGAGTTTACTTCGGGTTGGGCTAAAACGCAGACACTTATGCACTAACGGTATGTATTATATAGGAAAACGCAGACAACAAAAGTATATGTTGGTATTGGAAAACGCAAACAAAATGGACATATCGATATAGAGAAAATGCTGACAAGTTGAACATAGAGTAAATGTATCTGTTTTATTGCAGATAGATCTACATTGAATATATAGATAAACATAGTTGCTCTATGTTCAACTGGTCTGCGTTGTCTCAATAGTTCCTTTTGTCGTGTTTTCCATGACTCTACATGTCTGCGTTTTAGTCCGGGCCGTTTACTTCCAGTTTATTAAGTTTATGTAACGGCACATTTTTGTTGGGGCGGTGTGTGAATATTCAAGTGGCCGTCGTATCTCGTATGCATACTTATCTGGAATATTCAGGCAGTAGGAAATCTAGAGCAGATTACCACAACGGGTTTTGTTAGTTTTTAAGTTTACTTAACGTCGCTAGCGGGTGCCCATATGAGCGATGGGCGTCTACCTAACTTCACATTTCCATGGGCAGGTTCAACAAGTATGTGCACCAACTTCCATAAGAAACTGACAACTTTTTCACATTTATAAAGAGACACGGTCTGAGTGGGGATGGACCAGGTCTTTCCTCCACTACGTGCACGTCGTGACCTAGACACAGCTCACAACAGGAATATGGTTCAATGACTTCGCTGACGGAAGACGCGCCATCGGAATCGCGTGACTCTGTACATATACATACAGAGTACCTTCTACTAACTAACCTACTTGGCGAGACGGCACCACTTAGTGCTGGAGACGACGGATAGCTGGATATTTTTAGCCGGCTCCTTGAAGGGGAGCGATCTCCTTAAGGGAAGACGGTGGGACGCTGACTTCTTGATGGCGTGAGGACCCCAGCGAAGAAACCGGAACCATTATTGCTGTTGTGAGCTGACAAATCGTGGAGGATGTGGCCCTACAAAGGACCCGTTCGAAAGAAGCAAACAGGACTTGTTACCCTGCGAGGGAAGAAGTTACCTTCCTAGATGTCAACTTAAACAACTTAGAAGAGAGATCAACATAAACACCTTAGAGAATACAGTCGCCCAAATGCATTTATGCAGTGCCGACTTTAAATAAAACTACATCGTTCGTTCATGGGGATGGAACCAATGACCATCAGTGATGATAGGTTACAGTGGTATACAAGTCAGCGACCTTATCCACTCGACCACGGAGGCGGACACCACACACGTAAGTTATGCATTATCATATTGCAATTGCATATCAGAGTAATAGGTCAAACCTCTGTTCTAATAGATAGAGTTAGAATTCATAAATGAAATCTTTCATGCAATTATTCTGAATATTTGCAGAACTATGTGTGACTGAGTTCAACCTCATTTATTTGGATTTCTACAATATACTTTAAATCAGAATCCATATTGTCGCACTCATATACTTAAGCAATGTAATGTCTAAAAATAATGAGAATGTAAATTATAATGTATTAATTAAGTAATGAGACACCATGGGGAACCCAACGTGGGTGTGTTATTGTGTACTTTATATTCTAGTTCGGCAACGGAACTATAGAAATGTTGCCACAGATCCGTTTGCCAGCAATTCCCAATCAGTAGACTCATTACCCGAAATGTACTGTGGCTACGTCCATATCAATGGACCAAATAAAACCGAAGCGGACCAACTGCAACTACAACATGGATTGTGTTGCTGTATGGGAATAGTAATTGGGAAGTGCAGTGTTCTCCGTTTGACAAGATCAAAGTTTCTAAAGACATTTTTCCTTGGACGTATTCTTCATAAAGCACCAGAAACAACAAAAACCAATGCCTACATTGCTTTGGTACGAACAAATATTGAGTATTGCAGTACACTATTGAGCCCACAGCATAGAGACCAGATTCACCAAACAGAAATGGTTCAACGCATCCATGGCAGCAAGAATCGTGACCCGCGGGTATAGAAACACGAGCAGCATGACTGATATGCTACAACTGTAAACTGTGAGTTTTAACCTGTGTGACCTAGCAAATAGTTAGTCAACACTTAATGGATATCAGTTCAAATAAATATTTTAATTTAATATGGAAAAAGCATGAGCGGTTGTACTCCGGCTTGTACCGTCTATAGATAATATGTATGAGATATGACTGTGTACACAAAATAAACATGAAAAAGAACATAAACTTATTAAAACATTTGATACTTATATATATATGGTGCTGCTTAATATGAATAGTTTGATATTTCTTTTGCAGGGTAAGAAACTGAATGCACGGCCTGTTGTGTTAGCTGTTGATATTGCGAACATCTCATTAATAAATTATTTACCATATAAATGGTTGATGAACAGTGCAAATATATATTAAAATGTTGTTTCTTGCTGTATGTTCCATTATAGTAACACCATCCCGGCCTCATAGCAATACCTTGAGAATATGGTAAAAAATAAATATTGTACGCAAAACATGACTGTCTTCCGAGGCGTGTCACATGGACAATACTCAATGTTATCGTAAGGACTTTACTGAAAACACTTCTTAACAGTTCAATGAAGGCAATATATATTTGGAAATATAAGCTTTTAAGCATGAACTAGCGCTGATTAGTACCGCACGAGCTAGGGCCACCAGTCAATACACGCCTCCGAACATTGTCCATTGAGATCTGCATTTTGAAGAACAGCGTCGTTCATTAAGCAAATATATTTTAAAATGGAGTTTGCCGGGAGTCCCAAGATTAAAATTGTGAAAACTTATAGACCAAGAAAACACCCATATAGAGTTTCCAAAGTATGATAATTTAAATATTGATAACTATGATATATATATGTGACATAGCGTTCCTGCTTTTAGACACTAATAGCTAATTTATTAGTTTTAGTCATCATGTTTGTTATTTTCGTACTGAATATTCGTCATCAAATTAATTCGAACCAGGAGATTTCGAAGTAATAAAATTATATCGCAAGAAAAAACATATTTCGCAACAAAGAAAAGTTTAGCATTGTGCGTTTGAGCACACACAGTTTCATGTAATGTACCAAAACACTACAACTTGGTACAAGAGAGATAAGTGGTGGAACCTATCGTCCTATGCTCTGCGTATTTTCCATTTTCATAGATCTGTATTTAAAATATTTATATAGTTCTAGGCTAATTTCACTGACAGAGCTGAAGCATGGATCAATAGCATTCCGTTGCGTGTATAGCAGTTTATTGGACAATAGGTAGCTTGATGCAACTGTCACGTGACTAGTCCTATAAGTATAATTTATAAATAAGACCTCTACATAAAAAAATTTCTTTCTGTTATTTCGAGGTTTTATCGTTAAAGCTCATTTTCGCATAGCACTTTCTGCCCTGATCCGATGGCGGGATTTCTGACCAATATTTTGAAGCTTTTCGTACATGAGTGGTTATAAATGTGTGCATTGGTGTTAAGAATAATCCTAAATATAGATATTAAGAACGTTAAAAATATATTGTATTACCGTTGTGCATGTCATTTAGCTGTTTGAAGTTGACAGGTGAAATTCTCCCATTTTTTCTGCGCAGTCTTCACAAAAGAAATCCGAATGATTATTATTTCATACGTATGATATTAAACGAAATCTCATTTGGTTCACCTTAATGGCACAGAACATTTTCATCTATTTCGAGTTCTATTTTTGTTTTTCGCAATAATCAAATATTCAAAATGGCCGATTTCGAATGGCGAAACTCTTGCCATGAAATTTAAACTTTGATTTCATGTATAATATTGTGTCAAGAGACGTTATAAATAGACTGTGCAGAATTCAAATGTCACAGGGCTCACTTGTACAACAACGCCTGGCGTAGGTTCGATTATTTATTCTTGTACGTATAGGGATAGGGCCTAAAACATACAATATATACACTCATAAATCTACAGTAAAAACATGATAAAACAATACAATATTGCACATAATTAATTCCACGCGTATATACACAATACAACATATATATATTATATCTATAGTAATTCAATATAAATATCTTACCACAGCGCTAAATAAACATCTTTCCAATATAAATTGGAAAGTCTTTAAACTATTGTCGACTATCTCGTAAGAGTTCATCTATAGATCTGAACTGAGAAACAGTTCAGAATAACCAGAAAAGGGATTAGATTAGCAAGGAGCCAATGCATTCAAACCTTTCATACATCTCTCATTCATATACATACAACAGACAAAACGATTGGACATACAGTGACAACTGCTCACCTGGGATTGATTCGGCGAACGTCGACAATTTCCGTCACAGACGGACATTGCCGATCGTCACCGATTCACACTCGAGTGAACAGACAACGACAAGACATGAAGTCATCCGTATATACGACGCATGCGCTATTGAAACTGCGTTAACTATGGAACGCCGCATCCGTCATATAAACATGTACATATAAAAACACAACCCGTGACACAAACAACAGTATATGTGTTGATCTTGTTAACAATTATAATTTATAAAAACAACTTTTTAGAATGTAAAATATGCTACGCGTAATTGAGGTTTAGTGACTTTGAATAAAATAAGTCTAAATATTTGGACTAACGTGACTCGTGCAGCAGACGAATATAAACAAGCAAATCATTGCGGGAATATATCCACCTAAACTGATACAGTGTATGAGCAATTCAGGTAGCTATCCGAATGTAAAAGATATACACCTCAAAAAATTGTTTCTATACCATTTCTGATTAGGACCAATAAGTGTTTTTATTCAATAATGTACTATATCAAAATAAGATATTCAACAAGTTATGGTGGATAAATAAAAAATAACAAGTACGCCGTGCATAGGTGCCCTGAAGTCTTCAGTTCCCCATATATACTGGTGCCGACTGACCCGTTGCGATAGCTGTATTGAGCAGCAAGGTCACGTGATGAAGCTAAAATTGTTTTCACGACTTATGAAAATAATAATATACGGCAAGTGCAATTAACATTTTATACTGGTCATTATATGTGGAATTTACGCCAAGCATAGGTTCCACCACTCTAGCCTTCGTGGTCATGTTTTCTAGCACGCCGTTGATTAGAACTCGCTTTTCAATGCTAGTGTAACTGTTCTCACTTATGGTCGTTATGCGTATAGTGTTGACCTCAAGCCCTATCCGGTTGACACACACGTACATTCACCCGAGTACTGAGATTAAAGAGGTGGTTACCAACCCCTAGATTCTACTCTGGGTACACCTGACACGCTTTAAGTTGGGCTAAATGAACCAATAAGTCAGCAAACGCATCTTCTACTTTCTTTAATTCACGTCCAAGTAATCACTTCAAGTTACTTCAAACAGACAAACAGTTTTATCGGTAAAGTTCTAAAGCACTAAGCTTTACCTGTGGAAAATGGTAATGGGTTTTGACAGAGGTGCCGTCTGTACCCTAACCCTTCCTACGGTTTTACAATCAAACTAAGCCAAATAAGATAATAATGCTATAGGGTTTGACGGGAAGCCATCCGTGCCCTATTTTACTAGCAATAAAAGAGGGATCCACTAGGGAAACACCCAGGGCTGTAGAATGGCCTGGCCGTCTGTAGCCTAATTTGTAATGACTGGACGTAGAGTCTTGCCATGAAACGTAAGACCTTGAACCATAGAATGACATAGGTATTTATTCACCCAATATGCAGTATTACAACTGTTTCTGAAAATAACCAATCTCAAGCATATTCCGAATACAGTATAAGTATATAATCAATTATTATATTTTCCACCTGCATAATTTTTAGAACACCAAACACAGACTTTTTACTAATATATATATATACATATAAAACGCTGTATTTTCAAGAAAGGTAACCGCGGATTGCATATTCGAACAAATTATCCTAGACTGGTTCGTTCCCTCTGCAACACTCTCTTTAGTACTGGCCCTAGTCATAAAGACAGAGAAGCAGACAAAGCAAACTGAAAGTTCTCACTAGGCAATCATGGACAATATATTATAGCCTGGTAACAACAGATACGCTAATAGAATATGCTTGGGGTTCAAATAAACCCAAAACGGTTTCAATAGTATCGCCAGGTTCGCTCCCTATCAGGGAGACAGGGACAAATAAAAAAATATCGGAAATACTGATAACGAAATTTTAAATAATTGCATCAAATAGTTGGATGTTTCTGTAAAAGATCACTTTGCACGACAATACTAGACAGGTACTTGACTATATATTGCAGTGACAATACATCTTTATCATTTGTTACATTAACTTTTGTCCCGTAGATTTCAGAAATGTCTGGCAGAATTTTCATATCATTCGGCAAGATTTTTTTCACTATTGAATGGACTGGAATATACATGTACACGTAGGATTTTACAATGTTTACTGTTACAATTTTCTTGGTTTTATTTTCAATTTTCTTGGTTTTATTTTAAGGTATTACGCAGAGAGATCCATAGAACATATGACAGGATTTACGCCACTATATACGGCCAGTGTGTTGGTGACGCAATGGGCTTGCTGACAGAAGGACTGAGAAAAGATGAAATTAAGAAGGTTTGTGTTTCCATTCTGCAATATACTGTCTTAAACTCCTGGGGAAATTTTACTACACTAACCTTAATCTCCTGGGGAAATTGTACTACACTAACCTTAAACTCCTGGGGGAATTTTACTACACTAACCTTGAACATGAAATTTGGGCGAAGTACATGTATAGTATGATTTCAGAATTATTTATCCCTTAAAAAGCTTGAGCATCACCGTTTCTCAAAAAATCTCAACAGTATAGCTTTTCAAAGCATTACATACACATCCGAGGACTAATGATCTATACCAACAGTAAGTCCTCACCCTAAAAGTGACCTTGAACTTGATTTATGGCAACAAGTATTCCGATTTCAGAAATTATTTATGTATAAAAAATACAACCATGATTATTTCTCCAAAATTGTTACGGGTATTGATTTGAAACTTTGCATACACACCCGAGGGCTAATTCTCAATATCCGCAATAAGTCCCCACCCTACTTCTTACCTTGAACTTTGGCAGAACATAATACGATTTCAGGAACAAACATTAATATTTCTCAAACACCATCAATGAAACTTTGCATACAAAATGTTCGCCTTCCCAATTGACGATTGCAAGTGCAAGTCCTGATACGGTATAGTGCTGGTTTTAGAACAGCTACATTTGTGTACTCCTCGATGCCTGTCCGATTACCGAATTGTTAGCACGCTTGATTCTCACCAATGCAACCTGGGTTTGATCCTTGGACCAGGAAGTATTTGAGATGGTACGGTAGTCGCCAAATCAGACACATGGATATTCTCTGGTATCCTCACATACCATTGACCACATATTCACTTTCATCTGCGTGAACGAGAGTGATTAGCATAAGTTGTCAAATCTTGTTTCGTAATCATTGTAAAATAAATAACGTTTATACTTTTTTTTTACCCTCTCAAGATGGAATTTTTCCTCTTTAGTATCTGATTTTATTTTAGCACTATAAAGAAGTGTATGAGAGGCTGGAATTGGTTCACAAGAAATGTTTTCCCGATGCCCATCGCAGGCGATGGCAGACAGCCGACTGGACGGACGAAACCGACCAGATGTTACTTATTCTACAGTCCATTGTCCAGAAGAAATCTGTCGTACGTTTTTAGGTTTAGTTAATAAATATCTAATAAAACTAATTCCAATGAAATTCTACGACATATTTTACTGGTTATTTTCACTGTTAGTATGCAAAGAGTTAAGTATTATATTGTTATTACGGTCGCCATGTTGAACCCCTTCTACATTCCGGTAAATACAATTGCCCATGGGGCGTAGCTGATTGGTTTAACTTGTTCGCCATCACAAAGCGCACCTGCTTCTATACCGTTGTCAATAATACTGCGATGTGCATTAATTAGTAAAGTGCCGCTGTTCCATTTATTACAATAAACGTCTTAACTACAGCCATGAACACTATTCGAATAGCAAACAGAACAGAGTCTGATCAGACAGCTGTCTGGTCTTGCTCTATACTGTGTGCAAAAGCAACTTTAGTAAGTTGTGATTAGCAGGTTAAGTGTACTTGCGAATACATTTGAATAAATACTATTTAAACTAATAGACTCATCAGACTTTAGACACCATCTTTATTCACAAATTGTACTTGCCAATTTACAGATAGACCCTGTGGATTTTGCCAAGCGATTGATGTCATGGTCAGAGCAAGGCCTACCGGAACTAGGGGACGAATGTAGTCCAGGTGTCTGCTCCCAAGTGAAAACGGTTGTCGCACATCCACAGTTCTCGGAGAACCCACAAAGGGTAAAATTAACTTTCCTCGAGCGTCCGTGTTCCGATGATTAGTCAGTATCACTTGACCAGAATTCACCATTGCACATGACATTCTCTTAACAATTGACTTTATATATAATAGCAATTGTTGCATGTATGTTATATTTATTGTGTTTATAAGTGGATTATGTTTGACTATGTAGTATGCCCCTTGCCATTTCTAGTTCAGCACCATGTAGTAATGGATTTACTGGAGGTTCATGAGCATTGTGACGTTTGGCTCACAATTATGTCTATTGATACACTGAAAGGCACTATTGTGATGTGAGGTGTATACGAGATGCATCAAACGATGCAGTGTGTCTTTGTCATAAATAGAGACAACAATCCACCCCTTCCACCACAAAAGGCAAGACCACAGTAGTAACTACCTTCTTTATCACTATTTAACAACCTTCAGCGGCACACCAACACGTCTTTCTACCGGTGATAATGTTGGCTTTGTCGGTGGCAAGTGACAATGACATGCACACCAAACAAGGTTGTACGCTTCAACTTCTTCAGCAACAGTACTGTACATGTATATATATGCACAATCATCCAAAAGTTCAACACTGTCCACAAAGAAGGTAGTTATTTAAGTTATTGCAGTACCGTGTTGCAAACAGTGTGGTAGCAATTTCAAATGTGGATGTCCAATTTCGTAAACGTGGGGAGAACCATGTTTGTGATTTCAGCAGGTGTAGTTCCATATCTCAAAAATCTATGTTCAGCTCTTAATGTGACCCGAATAGTGCTGGTGCATCGGAAAACTTGTCAGCTCTAAATGTAACCCGAATAGTTTTGGCGCTCTGGAAACCCATATTCAGCTCTTAACTGTAACCCAGATTGTGTTGGTGAGTCGGAAAACTGTATTCAGCTCTAAATGTCACTTGAATAGTGTTAGTGTGTTGGAAAACTGAACTCGACAGCATATGAAGTGTTGTTAATATCATGTTTGTTTAATTTCTCTCGCAGGCTTCTGAAATAGTATGGCGGGACTCCGGCAAGTTTGTAGCTAGCAACAGTGCTGTAGCTCGGACAGCCATACTGGGTATACACCAATATGATACCTTAGGACAGGTCATTAAAAATACCTTGGATATATGCAGAGTGACACATTTTGACCCTAGGTAGGTTAGGACAGGTCATTAAAAATACCTTGGATATATGCAGAGTGACACATTTTGACCCTAGGTAGGTAAAAACACATTGTATACGAGCTTGTGGATCAAATATGGTACAGGTAACTCAGATAGCGTAACGATTTTCAACATACAGAAATCTTTCTATGTTATGATTGCAAAAAAATGAATATACATTATGTTAGTGTCATCTCCATTAAGCAGCCAACCTGTATTAAACTTCCAGATTCCTAATTAATATGTTGTTTTATTATACACATACTCTCTATTAAGCAGCCACCTTTGCTACCTAGCCACTTTTCTGTGATTCCCTTGGCTGGCTGCTTAATAACTAGCACTAGCATTGGAGGTAAGGCCCACAGGGGGCGGTCAGTGTTCCTAGGATGACTATTTCGCCCATGTTTGCCCTCTAGAATGAGCCCTGAGGTAAGAATAGGGTAACACTGGCTTTCTAGATCTTGACCCCATCACTTGTAGACACTATAGTAGCAATGATTCACCTAAAGCTCGATTCAATTCGCCCGATTCCTTTCCATTCTATTCATGTATACCTTAATAAGTATACAAGTCATACAGTTTTTATTAGTTGTTAACTTTGTTTTATAAATAAATTTATCAAAGTAGAAGCTTGAGTAATACACTGATTTACTTCTTCCAAATACTGGCCACTTGGGGGTAATTACCCTCACTCTTGGAAGCGCGTATGGTAGCGCGTTCGCTTCAGCTGCGAAAGGCCTGGAGTGCGCGCCCAGCTGTAGCCGTTATGATTGTGCCCTTGGGCAAGGCATTTAAATTCCACATTGCCTCGTGGCGATAGATTCCATCAGGAATGAGGTCTCGAGCGTGATTTAACACAAGTTGTAAGAACTTGTTTCGCACTCAAGCTAAGATAAGTATGCCTCGATTTTTTAATGTTTTGTGTACGGATGGGTGTAAACTACGATTCCGAATTAAATAAAGCATATACCTATTTGGATAGTTTATGAGCGTAAAATACGCTGATACGCAGTTAATCTGGAGCATTGAATTGTTGAAAGATCAAATCAAAAATGAGGGGTCTTGAATCGTGATTCGAATCGGCGCCTCAGAATTGTAATCCAAATAAGTGAATACATAGTTGCAGCTCTAGTTGATACGTATACTATACCTGTATTCAGTTTATAATAACTGTTCTTTATCATGCAGGTGTGAAGCTTCTTGTGTTGCCGTGACAACAGCAATTGCCCTGATGTTACAGAAGAACGAACGACACATGAAAAAGAATGGCAAATACGATACAGATTCTGTGATAGATGAGGCGTACATGTTCTCATCAAGGTTGTTAAATGGTGATAAAGAAGTAAGTTGCCGCTGTGGTCTTGCCGTTTGTTGTGGAGGGGGTGGATTGTTGTTGTGGCTTGGTTTCTCTATCTGTCCATGGAATGTTTTCCTTCTCGTAGCTTGATGGATTGTGCTAATATTTGCACACGATACTACTAACCACTAGTGCTGTGCATTGACGTTGTGGCTTGGTTTCTCTATCTGTCCATGGAATGTTTTCCTTCTCGTAGCTTGGTGGATTGTGCTAATATTTGCACACGATACTACTAACCACTAGTGCTGTGCATTGACGTTGTGGCTTGGTTTCTCTATCTGTCCATGGAATGTTTTCCTTCTCGTAGCTTGGTGGATTGTGCTAATATTTGCACACGATACTACTAACCACTAGTGCTGTGCATTGACGTTGTGGCTTGGTTTCTCTATCTGTCCATGGAATGTTTTCCTTCTCGTAGCTTGGTGGATTGTGCTAATATTTGCACACGATACTACTAACCACTAGTGCTGTGCATTGACGTTGTGGCTTGGTTTCTCTATCTGTCCATGGAATGTTTTCTTTCTCGTAACTCCTTCGTAGCTTGATGGATTGTGCTAATATTTGCACACGATACTACTAACCACTAGTGCTGTGCATTGACGTTGTGATTTTCTATCACGGTTAAACATGATCGAGCGTTGGCAGTGCTAGTGGCTTTATCTAGTGGTTAGTCTACTGAACAAAAACAGAAACTTCATATACAGTCTACATCCGATATGTCGAATTCCGTCGTACCGAACAAAATACTTCGACATAACCGAGTTTAACTTAGCGAAATTCAATATAAAGGGAGCCAGTTATAAGTTATATGTAAAATGATAGTGTATGAAACGGGACTTTGATTCGACTTCGAGATAACCGGATAATTCGACATAACCGACTGACATAGCGGATGTAGGCTGTATGTACACATAGTATTTGTTGATTTAAAGAATTCATTGTGTAATGGACTGGTGCATGATATTTTTAGACCACTATATTAATAAGAAAATTACATTTGGACCAGTTTATTTATCAAATATGGGTAATATTTTGTCTAAAAATAGTAATATTACTGGCAAAAAGTGTAGATCCTGATGAGATGGCTCATCAACAGCCGGTTCATCTGGATCTACACTTATTGTAAGCCTATTTAGAGGTCTGGTGTTGAAAGGGTTAAGTGGTATTTTTGTTTTTAACCACTACCACACTAGATCAAAATATCTCCTAGTTTCTGTTGACCTATGGTCATAATTTGTTCGCCAAATGACACAATAAACATGTATAACAATTATCCCCCCCTCCCACACACACCTGGGTTTTGCCAAGTTAGGTTTAAATCTAGTTAGTGGAAGTTCTTATTTCGTTCAAGTCGACCTCCGTAGTCGAGTGGTTACGGTCGTCGACTTGTATACCACTTTAACCTATCATCTCTGATAGTCACGGGTTTGAGCCCTGTAGGGTCGCTTGTCTGTGCCGAAGCTATGCAGCTGGCTTGTGGAAAGTTTGAAATACTACATTTACGTGGTATATGGGGTCTTCCTCCACCAATAAATGCTGGAGATTCGCCATATGATCTAAGCTTTCTGTCCAACACATAAACAAACAGTTGTATTTTCCTCAACTCAAATGCGTCATTTCGATATAATATTATATGGAAGAGGCCAATTAGTCGTTATATGTCAATACTGCTGATAGGAACACTGTACTACATACTCCTTACTCAATAGTGAGTATCTATGGGAATAGATAACGGTATGAAACAGCGGCTATGTGTGAGAAACGATAGAGGTGTTGTATGACATTGATGTGGAGTAACGGATTAATCCATACAACACCATACAACACCATACAACTCATACAACACCATACAACACCATACAACTCATACAACACCATACAACACCATACAACACCATACAACTCATACAACACCATACAACACCATACAACACCATACAACACCATACAACACCATACAACTCATACAACACCATACAACACCATACAACTCATACAACACCATACAACTCATACAACACCATACAACACCATACAACTCATACAACACCATACAACACCATACAACACCATACAACAACCATACAACTCATACATTTGACTTGCAGATATGGATGAACCTAAGCTGCGACCAATCAGAATTATATATAATATTAGATTACCACAGGAATACAACCAACAGAAAAGTCCTAACCTAATTATTCTGCTTTTGTTTTCCAGATTAAAGAGTTAAAGGCCTATCTTTATTGTACGTCTCTCAAAGATTTACGCCTGGATGAGGCAGGTGGGGCCAGTTTCACGTATAAAGCTCTCGGAGCAGGTTTCTGGGCTTTCAAACAAAAGGACTTTAGACAAGCAATACAGGATATTGTCCATGAAGTAAGCCAGTCTGTTTATATTCATGTATTGAATTACTGTGTTAGTTAGGCCAAACCAAAAAATATGTATGGTTCAGGTTTCCCAGCCAACTCTACTTTATACTGCCAACAATAGCCGTTTTCCACGAAAAAATACCAATAACTCTGTACCTGGTGGTTTACTAAAATGTTTATTTAAATTGTATATGATCTTTAACGTGTACATGATCTTTAGCATGTAAATGATCTTTAGCGTGTATATGATCTTTAACGTGTATATGATCTTCAACGTGTACATGATCTTTAACGTGTATATGATCTTTAATGTGTATATGATTTTTAACGTGTATATGATCTTAGACTTTAACATGTAAATGATCTTAGACTTTAACGTGTAAATGATCTTTAGCGTGTAAATGATCTTTCGTGTGTATATGATCTTTAGCGTGTGTATATGATCTTTAGTGTGTATATGATCTTTAACATGTACATGATCTTTAATGTGTATATGATCTTTAATGTGTACATGATCTTTAACATGTACATGATCTTTAATGTGTATATGATCTTTAACATGTACATGATCTTTAATGTGTATATGATCTTTAATGTGTACATGATCTTTAACATGTACATGATCTTTAATGTGTACATGATCTTTAATGTGTATATGATCTTTAATGTGTACATGATCTTTAATGTGTACATGATCTTTAATGTGTACATGATCTTTAATGTGTACATGATCTTTAATGTGTATATGATCTTTAATGTGTATATGATCTTTGACTTGCATAATTATGATCTGTGCTGTATTTCTGAACCTATTTGTTATATATGCCATATCAACATTGACATATTTCTATGCCAGGGAGGTGATGCAGACGCCAACGCTGCTGTGGCTGGTGCCCTGCTTGGCTGTAAATTGGGACTAGATGCTGTACCAAAATCCTGGATGGAACCATTGAAACATAGGGTGTGGCTGGATGAATTAGTTGATAGGTAAGCTAGTGTAAATAACCCATATTGATTTTGTCATGATCACTAGGCTTCAAATTAAAACATTTCCGCTCAAAAAGTTGAGATGGGCAGCATGACTCACTGTCTTCAGACTATTGTTGTGATGTTGATCTAGCTGAGTAGATGAGCCAGGGGTTGAAGAAAGTTTTCAGAGATTCCCTGTAGAACTAGTGACCTGAAAACCCACTTGCCCGTAGTACCGTAAGCTCATCCTTGTCATATTATGTTTTTGCCAAATATATACTATATCTTTGTGTTGTGACAGATTGCTGGAAAATATTGTGGATACATGTGAACAATGGTGTTCATCCTAGTCACTGACTGATTTTTTCCACTTGCAAAGCATAACTGGTTGATAAAGCAGTCTTAGTTGCACTTGCGCATACATCAATTACACATGTATACTAATTGTCATGTACCATCTAAGTTTGGAATCTACAAGAACAATACATTGCCTTGCCAGACTAGCAGCCTGCAATTCTAGCTCGCCCAGTGGTAATGTCGAATCTACAAGAACAATACATTGCCTTGCCAGACTAGCCGCCTGCAATTCCAGGTTTACCCAGTGGTAATGTTGAATCTACAAGAACAATACATTGCCTTGCCAGGCTAGCCACCTGCAATTCCAGGTTTACCCAGCAGTAATGTTTAATCTACAAGAACAATACATTGCCTTGCCAGACTAGCTGCCTGCAATTCCAGGTTTACCCAGCGGTAATGTTGAATCTACAAGAACAATACATTGCCTTGCCAGGCTAGCCGCCTGCAATTACAGGTTTACACAGCGGTAATGTTGAATCTACAAGAACAATACATTGCCTTGCCAGACTAGCCGCCTGCAATTCCAGGTTTACCCAGCGGTAATGTTGAATCTACAAGAACAATACATTACCTTGCCGGACTAGCCGCCTGCAATTCCAGGTTTACCCAGCGGTAATGTTGAATCTACAAGAACAATACATTGCTTTGCCAGACTAGCCGCCTGAAATTCCAGGTTTACCCAGCGGTAATGTTTAATCTACAAGAACAATACATTGCCTTGCCAGACTAGCCGCCTGCAATTCCAGGTTTATCCAGTGGTAATGTTTAATCTACAAGAACAATACATTGCTGCCTGCAATTCTAGCTTATTCATATCAGTGGTAATGTTTTACTCACCATGACGAGTGGAAATGTTGTGTGAACCATGTTGATATTGAGGTCATGTGAGGAGAGGGGGATGGGGGCTGGATACCAACATCGAGCATAATCAGACGATAACCCATATTCATTGAAAAACCATATCTGATCAATATCTATAAATCCACATTTATTTTAGCTCGATTGCGAAACAAGTTCTTTCAACTTATATTAATCACTCTCGAGACCTCATTCCTGATGGAATCCATTGCCACAAGGGAGAGAGAAGAGGCGATGTGGTATTTAAATACCTTGCTGTCTAAGGGCACAATCGTAATGGCCACAGCTGGGCGCGAACTCAGAGCCTTTCACACTTGAAGTGAATGCTCTACCACTGCGCTATCATGACTTCCACATTGAAGTTGGGGTCAAAGATGTATGTTTCAACGAAACCAATTCCAATCTGTAACTTGTCATTCGTCTTTATTGGAACAGTGATCATGAATCTCTGACGGCTTCTCAAGAACAACATTTAATTTCTACTTTTATTTTATGCTTTCCAATGATATAAGAGAAATATATCAGTGAAATAAAATGTGTGGAATAAAACATTTTATTTCTCACTGCTCTGCACTTGTGGTACCTAGTCGCTGCATGTCGAAATGTTTTCGCACTCGATTTATCAGTCATATATAGCCGTCTAAGCACACGGTTCTAGCACCATTCAACACACGGTTGCATCGTTTTCTATCATAAAACCAATTACCAGACTAAAATAAAAAGAGAATATTTATTTGTTTAATTTGAATGATCAAATACTATTTCACTTATGAACATATAATACTAATATTACTTTTAATGTAAATTCTGTAAAACATAATTTGATCACTGAAACAAACAAATATCCTCATTTTCTTACAGCTACTTTGATATGATGGAACGAAAGAAGAGAAAAAGAGAAACACTTGTATGATGTAGTGTGTGAGATGAACACCAAAACTGTCGGGATTACCAGTAGCAGCTGACCGAGGACTGAGGATTAACAGTAGCAGTGGACTGAGGACAAACAGTAGCAGTGACCGAGGCCAACAGTAGCAGCTGACCGAGGATTACCGGTAGCAGCGGACTGAGGATTAACAGTAGCAGTGACAGAGGATTACCAGTATCAGTGGACAGAGGACAAACAGTAGCAGCGGACTGAGATACGGTACACAGCTGAGAGCATCTTTGTTTGTGTTTTTGAAACTTATAGTTGTGATATTAGAGATATGTAAATTACCTGAGCAGAGCGGTGCCCCACTTGATGTTTTCTGTTGTTCCAGCTGTCTGTGAACACGTTCTTTGTATACACTATAATCTGTAGTATATATAAATATAATAATTTTGTTCAATCTTGGACAGAAGTTATAATTTTGACAGAAAGCTTTGTTTCTTTCGATACTCTGCCATACTCTGTCATTTCCATGAAAACAAAACGGGAAAATGTAGAGAGAAAAAATGTAAACAATGTAGAACCTCAAATAAATTTAATTTAATTATAGCCAATAGGAAGTAATATTCTGCTGAATATGCATTTCCTTCTGATAATCCTTCAAAATGCTAGAGTAAAATGAAGGATATAGCATAACACTGTTGCAATTTTATTATCCCCCGCAGGATGGTGATATAGGAATGGTCTCTGTCTGTCCGTCATAATCTGTGTTCGCTCCATAACTCTTGAACTGCTGGAGGAAATTAAAATTATTGGTACAAATGTTACCCATATCGATATGATGTGCAGAAACTGTTAAAAAACTGTTCAAATAATTATTGTTTGTGTTGGCTCCATAATTTTTGAATCACCGGTGGAATTTTAATACGACTTGGCACAAATATTAACCATATCAAGACTAAGTCCAGTGTGCCAGATTTAGTCCAGGGTTGTCATTAAAAGTTGTGAAGAAGGCCCATCAGGACTTTGAGGAGACCAAACTTGTGAGCACCGAAGGCGCGAACATTCTAGGGGGGTGGGTGGGGCACTAGTTGCTGGCCTTCCGTGGATGATGGTGTAGGAGCATTAATGCAAATGTGAAGTAGCCTTGTTTTCAATGCCTTCAGAGTACTGGCACCTCTCTCGGGCCACGCATTGGATATGGGCAATGAGGCAATCACTTCTGCAATGTAGGTTACATTAGGGTACAACTGTCTCACTGCAGTGTTTTTAAGCAGCTGGAGAAGACACCACTCGGTTGGAGATAATTCTTTGCCTGCTTTGATGGAATCGGGCATACTAGGTTTCATTACATCTCCGAGGTGGTATTTCATTCCTTCCCACTCGGCCGTCAGTCTCTCTGATCTCTCGCTATTTTCCCTGAAGTAATGGCTACATAGCACTTCAATCTGACGCTGACCATAACTTCTCATATCGACACTTGATCCAGCCACTAATGTGGGGTCAAATACATTGAACGCTTCTAAGACTGCTGAGCTATCTGTGAACCTGCTGTCAATGTTCTCAATCAGTGCAGTGACATATTTTTCAAACAGAGTATGTAGTAGTTCTTTTGCATCTTTTTGATTTCAGCACACATGTCAGTGAATGAGTCGACGTTCTTACTCGAAATTCTGCCAAAACAGTTCAATTTTTCTTTTTTTGTTCATCTTGAACGGTGCTAGTAATTCTTAACAAGAATCCGTTACCATGTTTGCGATTGGGCAATTTCAACAACTCGACCAATGATAAAGCAGGTTACATACTGGTATTGGCTACATTTTTTTACATAAAATTTTGACGAATACTTGAGAAATGTCGTTGTCGTCGCTCTGTTTTGCCGATTTTTAGAATTTTTTTTCTGAAATTTGAGCCGGCCCAAATCTCAGTTCAAACGGTCAATTTGGATAGCTATCATCACAATACTGTTTCTATTCCAAACAATATAGTGTCTGATACAGTGTAGATTTTAAGTGGACAAAGATTGATCACTAGAATGTTGTGGCCTGTAAGTTGAATAATGTGGTGTGATAGCAGACTTTTATTGACTATTCCACTTATTGCATCAGCAGGCTATTATTCAACTAGGGAGAACTACCCGGTACTAGGTATTTACTAATAATTACATCACTATTGGTCACGGGTTCGAGCCCCGCTCATCCTCTGTAATTTTGATAACAGCCTTCGACCGTTTTGATCTAATTTTGGGCTATAGGGACACACAAGCGCTGTCTATAACCTGTCTATAACCTGTAAACACCCTTGGAAGGTATTATTTCTTGCTAAAAATAATACAAACCTTTGCTTCCTGAAAACTTTGAAAACAGGGATCAGCTTCTGCCTCAATCTTCTCCACCATCTCGTCATTCATGCTTAAAAAATGTATATACAGTCACAGGTTTGATTGTTAATTAAAAACAAAATAATATGGATAGTCGATTTTTCAATACATAAAATTATTCAATATTGTTTTATTATCCTATGCCGATCTGAAGGATCTTGGAGGGGGGATTGGTTTTGCCTTATCCGTCCGGAGTAGGATCTCTTTAACCAATTGGTGGAATTTCATTTAACTCTCATGAAATACGTATCATCAATGGGTCAGTAACACCAGAGTTATGGCCCTTTAATTGATGAAAAATAAATTGGCCATAACTAAGTAACCGATGTATGGAATGTTGTCAAACTTAAAATAATATTACATCACCATTGTGTGGTGTTGTCCGGCAAGTCGGACCCACATTGCAATAGTGAAACCATTATTGACCTTGAATAATTAAAAATTCAATAAATTGGCCTTAATAACTTAATAAGTAACTGCTTCATAGAAACTCAAAATAAATATGTATCACCATAGAACGAACGCAGGTACACATAACTTTCGTCCGGATCGGGTCAATAACACGAGTTATGGCCCTGTAAATAGTAATCGCTGTATTGAATCTATTCAATAGATAAAAATAGTTTGCAAAACCTAATGCCTCACTACAATAGTTTAAAATAAGTGATATTAACTATGGAATAGTTCTTATGTGTTGGCGATATTAACTTATGGAATAGTTCTTATGTGTTGGCGATATTAACTTATGGAATAGTTCTTATGTGTTGGCGATATTAACTATGGAATAGTTCTTATGTGTTGGCGATATTAACTTATGGAATAGTTCTTATGTGTTGGCGATATTAACTATGGAATAGTTCTTATGTGTTGGCGATATTAACTTATGGAATAGTTCTTATGTCTTGGCGATATTTAGGTAAATTTATGCAAATATTTATTTAGCCTAAATATTGCTTTTTGTTTTTGTCTTGATAAAGTACATTGTGCTGTACTTATTGATCCACCACTAGTGAATACAATACCAAGATATGTAAAAGCTTTAACAATATCAATAGGTTCATCTTCAAAATAAAATAGTTTTGCGTGGTATAGAACCGCCTTTCTTGAATACCATTACTTTTGTTTTTACAATATTTACCATAACCCTTTCCTTCATAGAGATTTAGGTTAATATACTATTATATCTCCATACAAATGACAGCCATTTACCTATCATGCAGTGGATAAGTAGTCGCTGTATCTATCCCACCTCCTTACTGGGACTACATGAGATTCTGGCCTTTATTATGAACATTGGTTTGGCTACTACATTGTCAATGTATGTCATGGGAAGGGAATCATATAAGCTTTAAGTTTGTTTCTCGACCCGTATCGGTTCGAATGTATAAAAATTGTGTTTATATATGTATTTGATCCGAATAAAATATGTTTAAACTAATGTATGTCGTATTGGTAATGGCGTCAAGAGGTGCTTCTATGAGGGAAAGGGTTAACTTTCCATATATTGCAATAATCGTTCAATATTGTCAGTGAGTATGTAACCATACAAACATTGTCAGTAGACATGTATATGGGGTTTCATGAACCACATTAGCTGGACATTGAACTGTTTTATTAGTCCCCGAAGAAATTTCTTCATGTGCATTTATTTTTTGCGTAATCTGTCCGCGTGTCCATCCGAGTCAATATTTCCAGTAACTTCTTCGGCAGAGGGATTTCAAAATTAATGTGCCACAAATGTTCGCCATATATAGGTGATGTATCGTACAGATGATTCAGGTCCGTAACTTCAAGGTCACATTTAGGGGGCATTCATCACCTACGATGATATTTTATGTTGCTTCAATATTTGTATCATAATGTTTTGTTAGTCGTATTTCTGTTCAAACAAAGTGTCACATTTCCCAAATAAAATTGTATTCGTTACAAAACCAGCATTACTCAAGCTTTGCAGTAAATATATCCAACCTTTTATGTATAGGATATAAGCCGAAAACGATCCAATATGTAAAATATTGGACTGTGTGATGCTCGTAGCTCGTGCGGCTTATATCTTACTTAAAACACGCACTTATATAACAAGATCCTACTAATTAAAATTGTACTCATAAGATTTAATGTAATACTGTGGCCTTTTGACAGCAGTCCAGTCCAATATTAATAATAATGGACTGCAAGTACAAAGGTATGATGTCAGGACAGTGTTTTAATACAGTTATATAATGTTACGTTGTGTTATATTTCGGGTTTTACGCCTGCATCAGCACCATTTCGGGCTATATCACCGGCGGGCAGTTTACCTAACAACACCTTTCCTGGGCAGGCTCCAACGGTTAACCAGTACTTGGGTGCACCAACCTCCGTAAGAAACTGCCAAATTAATAATGTACTTGAACATTGTTGAAATAAATATTATCTTATTTTGACTAGCATAATATTATATTTTTGGTTTTTCGATTTTCAAACAAAATTGTGTCTAGTAAGATACACTGGCCCATTATAAAGCACTCCTTCTATTCAAATGTTGTATTTAATGATTGTACTGTGCATTTTAACCATATTTTGGAGAATTATATTAAAGAACACCATTTAAGGAAGCGATCACGCACTTTCTCACTTCTCCCAAAAATTCTGATCTAGGAACCCTGATGAATGTGCATACATCACTTTCAACAAGCTCCCGTAAAAAAATGCTACACTCGCATTATCGCATACTTTCATAAAATATAAACATTCATTAAATTTCCTTTTTGTTTGGTTTTAAAACTTTTAACAGGGATATGACTTTGAACAATTGGATTTAATGTGATAAGAATGCCAGAATTCTGTTATTTGCTTCTTTATGTCATTATTGGCACTGCACAGAAGTGCAGGATATATACGAAATGGGATTTTTTTCTTAGGTAGGAGCAGTTGTGCTTAACGTGTTGCGTGTGTTTTTACGTTTATTTATCGTCGCTACCGGTTGCCCATATGAGCGACGCCTCCTGAAGAGATTAGTTATTTTAGATTTTGGAGGATAGTGCATGATACAGACAGAGACCCATTCCAGAATCTCCTCTGGTTCTTTTAGGTGCACGGTGTAAGGCACCGACATGAGACCTCAGTTTAACGTCCCATCTGAAAGACTGTTAATTTTATTAGGGTCAGACGGGGGATCGAACCTGCATTCCCTGGATTACCAGTCCAGCGTGTTACCACTGGACTACATATCCGTCTGTGTTAAGGTGTTGGGAATATTATTTGTATATATATATATCATTATCACTTGCATCATTGCATGTATTGTTACGTTTACAAACAATTAAACCAGTAATTATGCTTATTGTCATTTGTAATAATCTAGTACTATTATTTTATAAGCAATATACATCAATATAGACATACTATGTACAAGTCTTTCATTTTATGTGTGCAAGATTTATATGTTGAATCTAATTTGTGTTGTGTGTAATAAATATTTCTATCACAAAACTTTGCTTGTATTCAGTTTAATACAGTCATCACATATGTTCTTGTATATGTAATACAACCTGGAAGGATTCTGGTTGGACATCACAGCTTGCTTTATATTACATGTAACGGTATGTATATTAACCCAATATGTGAGTTGATATGTAGGCAGCCTGGTTAGCTCAGTCGGTAGAGCAATCGCCCTGTAAGCGAGAGGTCCCGGGTTCGAGTCCTGGACTGGCTGCATGTTTTTCTCACCTGGGTTACATACACATTCAACAATAGTTTGTGTTCATGCTTTATTTGTTGAAATCAATAAAATGCTGAATATGCACTAGCGATTTGAACTGAACGATTGTAAAAATGCATCACTTTTGTCGGGGGTATATTTTTGGCATACAACCCGTTCAAAAATAGTGTGTTCTCGATTTAGTAGGGGGGCCAATGCTAGTTTTAGGGCGCTTGTTGTTTTTTAATGTTAATTTTTGGCGACTGATAAGTGCATGCTAATGATTCTTGGGCAATGAAAAAAACATGTCGCCATTTTTTGCTGTTATTATCGTGGCTTTTTTAAAATGGCCGCCATGTAAATTTACAATACCTCATATCTCTGATAATAATAGAGCTAAACATTTAATTTTGGTGTCTATACCCATGTTTTCAGGGTCAAGGAATCAAAATATCACAAAATATTTAAAATACCTTGTGTTAGACATTAAGAATTTCAATATGGCTGCTGTTTTTATGGTATGACCATTACACAAAGTTAAAAAAATCTCATATCTCGGCTAATAATAGTGCTAGCAATTAAATTGTGTTGATGCCCATGTATTCAGGGCCAACTAATCCAGTTACCAAATCCATAGATCTATCTCTTAAAAATCGTCCCTACTCCAGAATGTATCCCTTGTTGTGCACCAAAGAAACAAGGTTTCAGCGAGGCGTCAACATTTCCTACCTTCATACCCAATACCATATCTCATGTCGTCAAACCATATTCTACTTTCACGCACTATTATGCGTATCACAAGAGCTAAGGATATGCAGGATGTAGTCATTGACCTGCCAGCTCACCAGCTATCTTCCGAGATACCCCAGGATGCTGAACCCAATGTCCCAGCAGACATGGGAACATCGTCAAGTACTAAGACTATACATCACAATATCTCTACATGGACTGCCTACAACTAATTCTTGGCGTCAACAAAGCCTCTTACAGAAGTAAATGCTATGCCTCTCATAGCATCACCAGCCCATGAGTGGCAAACTCTCATTACAGTCTTAAAACAGACACAGCAGATCAACTACACGGTAATTTGGTCCTAACAACAAGACAGTGATCACTCTCAACATGGCCTTGTATTAACGTGCTAAGCAGCTCGAGATGAGCAGGGATGATTGCAAGGGCAAATGGGTGCTGCGGTTGGGCGAGATGCATACAGTGATGGCTGCATTGAGGGCTGTTGGCAATGCCATAGAAGATAGTTGGCATGAAGAAACCTGATTTGAGGCCGATATATATGGACCCACCCCGACAAGACAGATTCTTGAAGCCAAGCACATAAAGAGGGATCTAGAAGCACATATGACTACAGTCCAAAACCCTATTTGACCTATATGTGGAAGAACTGTTCTCAGAGAACCCTAATCTACGTGGCCCATGTACAAATTCAGCACAACTGATTGACAGGAGTTGTGCACAACGCATCCAGCAGGATATGCTAAGGGATCAACAAAACATGCTAAGTACCCTAGAGTCCAACAACATTTTGGAGATCATGAAACAGTTTGATGAAATGATGGAATCCACAAGCCCACTATTCAAGTTTGTGCGACGCTATATGCAGATGGTGTTGGTCATATTCACGTTCATTCGTGCCACACGTGATGGGCTCTGGCAGCTTCACCTATCTTCCCTTGATGAGCTGTGCAAATATGTTTTTGCTCATGACAAGCAAAAGTACGCGAGGCTTGTTCCAGTCTACTTTGCAGAAATGATAGGGCTCTTGAGGCCACCGATCCAGACATACATAAAGAGTTCATGGATGGAAACTTCACAGTTCACAAAAACAAGATCCCATTTTGTGCAGTTGGAGTGGATCATGCCCTAGAGCATATAAATCGCATCATGAAATCACATGAGGTCTGGTAGGGATTACCCAGAATGCCAGTGCCCGTGAAAGATTCTTCCTTATAGCACCCAAACTGAGTAGACTTGCTGCAGAAGCCCATGAAATAGCTGGCTTGCAAACAAGCTCCCGCAAAGATCACTATGAACTTGTCAAAGGCTGTCTGGACTAGACAAGAGGAAAACATACTGAAACTGAAGAATGCGATTCAGTCCTCTATGACAGGGGAGTGTGAAGACCTGATAAATATCATCACAAAAGTAGTAATGCCAAATCAAGTACAGAAAGATGTTTACAGCCGAGATGAAATTGGCAAAGTTGCAGAAAAACAGTGAAGCACAAGCTGGCTGATAAAGTGGTGGAAATGAAGGATGACAGGTCACTATTTGCTTGCATGCTTATTGTGGCCCGCTCACGACCAGAAGTCGACCTAAAGGAAGCCATTGGCCAGCATGAGTTTACATCCCTTCCAAGAACCCTATTTGCAATAGATGGGTCACTTTTACCAGCCATAGACAAAAGCAGCCTCATGACCATACTGGAAAAGCTACCCAACCAGGAGGTAACTAACCAGGGTCAGCAGTCAGAAAGTTCAGCTGAAAATGTCGAACAACCTGAAGACATCACTGATGTTCTGGTGCCACCAAAGAGGGCAACCATCATAAATGGCATGGCAATGGTGCATGCAATGGGGAAACCACAAACGATAAAAGCATGTGCCCAGTGGGCTGACCACTTCATTGCAACACTAGAAAACAAATCCAAAGAATATGACTGAGATACATTTAGTGTTTGACCGTTCTGACCTTCCCACTTCACTGAAGGAGGTCACACGAGGGAGACCCCAGGGTACGAGACCAGTCACAGTGTATCATGTTGAAGATAATACACCAGTAGGGAAGTTATCAGCAAAACAGTTCATGGCAAGTACAGCCACCAAAGATGAATTGACAGTTTACCTTGCAAGCAAAGCTCTTCACCATTATGAAGGATCGTCAAAAGTTTTCTTTGTCACTTCACAGCAAAAAGTCCTCTCGAATTGCATGAATGCTGAACACCTATGTAGCTCTCAAGAATAGGCCGACACAAAGATAATCCTGCACAGCCTGGATGTTGTTCGACGAGGAGCTACATAACTGTACATTTAGTCCCCCGACACAGATGTATTTATCCTTGCACTCCACCGCTATCATCAACTGTGCGAAAAAGCATACTTCATCACAGGTAAAATCCCGGTGCGGAATATCTCACTGAAACCAATAGTGCATGCACTTGACTGCAGCCTTACCTGGCTTCCATGCATTTTCTGGAGCTGACCAGACTGGACGGTTTTCCGGGAAAGGAAAGCTAACATGTTGGCAAACACTAAGCAGGTGCTCTGTTGAGGTAGTATCCGCGTTTGCTACTCTGGGAACCTGTAACATGCTAACAGTCGACACAGAATCTGCTATTGAGGCATTTGTATGTGAACTTTATGAGCTTCGTACTGCTGTGACAGATGTAGGTGATCTTAGATGGAGACTATTCTCCAAAAAGCAATTGTAAGCTCAGAAACTGCCACCATCAGCATTAAGCTATTGGTCGTGCACATTTTCAGGCCATGATATGGCATCAAGCTCACGTGCCTAATCCACAGCTACCGCCAGAAGCTGGATATGGATGGGAGACAGAGGGGGGTCGACTAGTTCCCATCAAAACAATGGATCCTCCAGCTCCAGAATCCATTACACATTTGGTCAAATGTGGCTGCAAGAAGAATAACTGCCGGTCCAACTGTTCTTGTAGAGCACAGAATCTCAACTGCTCAGAGATGTGTATGTGTGAGGCAGATGAAGACGTGTCTAGTAATTGAGATTTATTAACTTTGCATAGCGACCATATCATATAAACGGCAACCATATTGAAATTCCTAATGCCTGACATAAGGTGTTTTAAATATATTGTGATATTTGGAATCCTTGACCCTGAAAACATGAGTATGGATACCAAATTTTAATGTTTAGCTCTATTATTAGCTCAGATATGAGACATTGTAAATTTACATGGTGGCCATTTTGTAAAATGGCCGCCAAAACTACAATAATCTCAGAAAAAAATGGCGACATGTTTTTTTCACAACTTGAAAACAATTAACATGCATTCATTATGATCACCAAAAATTAACATTTAAAATCAACGAGAAATCATTGGCCCCCCCCTACTAATTAACATTTGTTCAGTATTACATATTAAATAAATTTGTGCTTTTAGAAAAAACCGAATGATTCCGAGACGCTGTGATGGTCACGGGAGAGCTAAAGACATTGGTCGTGTGTAATTAAGGATAAGGAAATTCCGCAAGGGTGGAACTAGCTGGACACATGTGTCTTGGCCAGTAGGTGTGTGAGAAACATGTGTCCTGGCCAGTAGGTGTGTGAGAAACATGTGTCCTGGCCAGTAGGTGTGTGAGCAACATGTGTCCTGGCCAGTAGGTGTGTGAGAAACATGTGTTCTGACCAGTAGGTGTGTGAGAAACATGTGTCCTGGCCAGTAGATGTGTGAGAAACATGTGTCCTGGCCAGTAGGTGTGTGAGAAACATGTGTCCTGGCCAGTAGGTGTGCAAGAAACATGTATCCTGGCCAGTAGGTGTGTGAGAAACATGTGTCCTGGCCAGTAGGTGTGTGAGAAACATGTGTCATGGCCAGTAGGTGTATGAGAAACATGTGTCCTGGCCAGTAGGTGTGTGAGAAACATGTGTCCTGGCCAGTATGTGTGTGAGAATTATGATGAATCTCCAGCAGTTATTGGTGGAGAAAGACCCTGGGTGCCCCTCCGTGCAGTAATTCAGACGATGCACCTTTGTAGAACCACCAACCGGCCTGCAAGCTAGCTGGATCACTTCCTCACATGAAAAAATTGACAATCTCCAGTGGGATTCAAATCTACAGTAGTGAGAGGCGAGTGATTTTAACAACCGCTCCACTAGGCAATGGAGGTCCCTCGTACAGCAGTGAGGGGCAAGTGATTTGAACCACTGTAACCACTCGGCCATGGAGGCTCCTAGTTAAGTCCATAAAGTCTTGGTATACGTTTATTTTGAACAATTAAATTATATATTTCATCACATATGCATCCTATATAAGATAAACAACGCAATGGTGAGAGCACTACTAGCCTAACACCATCACCGTATAGAATTATGTTACAACAGTACTGATGTGATCTTGGCACCCGAAAATAACACACAAATCACAAATATATGTGACAATTGGGACACAAAGATACATGTGACACAATAGGTGCACATAACTAGATTTGGCATGTTCTCAAGAACAACACAAATTATATATCTCTATATCACAAAATGTGTTTTATTAAATGCGAGCCACAGTCTAGAGTGGATCAAGTTCTTATTAGATACGACATTTAATGTTAACTTAAGGTGCAGGCCAATTAACCCGAATAAATTGGAAGAAATGTACAAACAAATAGATCCAGATCAGCTGTGGCGTTATTTACCTGCTGCATAACCCAGCGTCTGATTAGGATCTATGTAGCTTACTATTCAGCCAAATATTTTACCTCGCTATCCAAATAGCAAACACCATAGAGCCTGATCAGACGGCAAGTTCTATGCCACCTGATCCGGCTCTATACTGTTTGCAAAAGGAACTCTAGTTGTGATTAGCAGTTTACGGGTTAACAGTTATATTTCCTGCAGGTTATTACATTTCCAAATATTACTCCTGCCAACATGTCTAAACCTAGCATTAGTTAATTCCTTTAGTTCTCTTATCTTTTTATATTGACACCATGGTGATGTTGGCAGTAGCGGCAAAATCAAGTATTACAAAAGAATTCCATAAAAAATTTGCTTAGATGTTGACAATCGTCTAAGGAAATCAATGGGGGGAAAAAAGATAATTCTAGAAAAAATATACTGATTTTCATTAATTTCACCCAGTGAAGGCAGGCATGCCAGCAGCAGATAAAATCCCTTTTGCTAACAGCATAGAGCCAGATCAGATGGCACAGAATGTTCTGTCTGATCAGGCTCTATGCTGTTTGGATAGTGGAGCTAAAACACTTGGCTAAATAGCAAACAACATAGATCCTGATCACGCACGTCGTCTTTTCTGGCTCTATTTGCAAAGGCGACTTTAGTTGAGATTGGCAGGTTACGTGTTAATATAAATAAATGGTCTAGAATTGGCCATATAGGAAATAATCACACCCTGTTTCTCACTATCGAAATACCTAACAAGAGTTCAAATAATCCTCTATATGTCAATGGTGCCAAGTCAACACAAATTAAAACGCTTTCTGAAAATAAACATCTTTAGATAAAATTAATACATACTATTGGTTAGTGCTTGTTCCACGAGTTACGTCGACCCCTTTGATCGATCTGTAACGTCGTGGAGCTGTCCCCAATAAAAACTGGCTACGCTACACGACCCTAATCTGTTCACAGAAATAAGAGGAATTGAAAAGTCATGTAGCACCACCACCTCAAATAATGAAGTATCCCACAACAAATAAAGCTAGGTTTTGATTACCAAAACATTTGCACTGTTGACACAAACATGAATATAATTTCTAACTAAATGCATAGAGCTTGTACGTACAAATGTTTATGCTGTACTGCCTGATAATGGACTAACATTTTCTTTAACTCTTTCAACACCAAGTAACTGACATGAACTGGTCCATGATATTCTTAGACCAATACCGGTAAATGAATAAGAAAATTACATTTGGACCAGTTCATTTATCAAGATGGGTAATTTTGTCTAAAATTAGTAATACTACTTGCAAAAAGTGCAGATCCTGATGAGCCGGCTCATCTGGATCTACACTTTTTGTAAGCCTATATAGAGGTCTGTGGTGTTGAAAGGGTTAAGAGACATTTTGTTGTTCGGGATACACATGTTGTTAGTCAGCAACGGTTGTATATGACGTTTGATGATCCGTTTCAATGTTTATTGTTTCTGTGGCGAATATTTGAGAAAAACAATTATATGAGTGACATCGGTTAGTTACTGCAGCTGAATACTCACTAAAAGTATGTAGGTCCTCTCAATTGGTTTCTTCTGTTTTTATCGTTGTTTCCTTTGCACGAAATGCTATCAATTTTCGTCCACTTTCTCGTCTTATAATTATTAAATTAATATTATCTCGATAGATATCATTTGTCAGCAATTAATTAGCATGATTTTAATAAAATCACATTGATCCTACCACAACATCTGGTTAGGTAACAACTGTAAAAACGAAGGATTCCAACAGAAGGGGACTGCTACACATTTCGGGATAAATTAGACTGCCAAGGGAGGTAATAGAAAAACCAGCAATGTCTCTCATTCTATAGAATAAGATAAAAATCCTGAAAATGTTTCCAAAATATTCTCATTTATTCCAATGTTATGCCATTTTAAATCAGTTAAAAGGGAGACAATCTTAAGAAATGGTACATCTCTTGAACTAGATATTGAAAAACCAGTTACCATAATCATGGAAATTGGATCAAATAAATATGAATGCGTTTTCTACTTGAATATTTGGGTTAAACTGGTGACCACTTTGTTTCCTTGGCAACAACAAACATTAAATACTTTGTTGTTCATCAAGGTTATATTGCAACAAGCAATATTTAGTAAATGAATAATACAAAAGTGACCAAACGACATCACAAACAATGGCTGATTCAGCTATATTGTTAAAAGCTAAAAAAAAGTTGTGAAAATTGAACAATAATATCTCTGGTATTACCTGTACCTGTTTGTTTTGAACAATGATATCTCTGGTATAATCTATTACCTGTTTGTTTTGAACAATGATATCTCTGGTATAATCTATTACCTGTTTCTTTGAACAATGATATCTCTGGTATAATCTATTACCTGTTTCATTTTGAACAATGATATCTTTGGTATAATCTATTACCTGTTTCTTTTGAACAATGATATCTCTGGTATTACCTGTACCTGTTTGTTTTGAACAATGATATCTCTGGTATTACCTGTACCTGTTTGTTTTGAACAATGATATCTCTGGTATAATCTATTACCTGTTTGTTTTGAACAATGATATCTCTGGTATAATCTATTACCTGTTTCTTTTGAACAATGATATCTCTGGTATAATCTATTGCCTGTTTCTTTTGAATAATAGATATCTCTGGTATAATCTATTACCTGTTTTGTTTGAACAATGATATCTCTGGTATAATCTATTGCCTGTTTGTTTTGAACAATGATATCTGGTATAATCTATTACCTGTTTATTTTGAACAATGATATCTCTGGTATAATCTATTACCTGTTTCATTTTGAACAATGATATCTTTGGTATAATCTATTACCTGTTTCTTTTGAACAATGATATCTCTGGTATAATCTATTACCTGTTTCTTTGAACAATGATATCTCTGGTATAATCTATTACCTGTTTATTTTGAACAATGATATCTCTGGTATAATCTATTACCTGTTTCTTTTGAACAATGATATCTCTGGTATAATATATTACCTGTTTCTTTTGAACAATGATATCTCTGGTATAATCTATTACCTGTTTCTTTTGAACAATGATATCTCTGGTATAATCTATTACCTGTTTCGTTTGAACAATGATATCTCTGATATAATCTATTACCTGTTTCCTATCAAAACATCTGTCCAATATTAGGCTGTACATATAACATTTCTATCAGAGGTATATTGTATATTGCAAGTCAAACCTGTACTATGTAATAGTTACATATTGATATAAATCATTTATTGTAAGTCAAATCTAATTAGGTACATATCGGTATATTGTAGGTCAAACCTGTGCTGTAATGGGTACATATTGTAAGTCAAATCAAATTAGGTACTTATTGGACCTGTGCTGTAATAGGTACATATTGATATATTGTAAGTCAGACCTGTGCTGTAATGGGTACATATTGATATCTTATAGGTCAAACCTGTGCTGTAAAAGGTACATATTGATATATTGTAAGTCAAATCTGTGCTGTAAAAGGTACATATTGATATATTGTAAGTCAAACCTGTGCTGTAAAAGGTACATATAGATATCTTGTACGTCAAACCTATGCTGTAATAGGTACATATAGATATCTTGTAAGTCAAACCTGTGCTGTAATAGGTACATATTGATATATTGTAAGTCAAACCTGTGCTGTAAAAGGTACATATTGATATATTGTAAGTCAAACCTGTGCTGTAATAGGTACACAATTATATCTTTGGTTTTATATCTTAAAGAGTAATTTTCTTAAAATAAAGCAACAATTTAAAACTAGCAACAGAAATTGATTATATTAACAGATGTGAAAACATATATTGACAACAACAGATGGTTACCGGTATACAACAGATGGTTACCAGTATACAACAGATGGTTACCGGTATACAACAGATGGTTACCGGTATACAACAGATGGTTACCGGTATACAACAGATGATTACCGGTATACAACAGATGGTAACTGGTATACAACAGATGGTAACTGGTATACAACAGATGGTTACCAGTATACTATGTAGTAAAGTTCAAATTCCTAATATTAACAATTATCACATATGGACATTTTTGATCAAACCATCCAAGTATTATTGTCTTTGCGTGTAATATCGACCATCTTACCCTCATATCAGCCCTCCAGGTATTATTGCCCTCAAGTCAGATATTGACCCTCTACCTTCATATCAGCCCTCTAGGTATTATTACCCTTGAAGGGGATCACTACCCTCATATTAGCCCTCCAGGTATTATTGCCCTCAAGTCAGATATCGACCCTCTACCTTCATATCAGCCCTCTAGGTATTATTACCCTCCAAGGGGATCACTACCCTCATATCAGCCCTCCAGGTATTATTGCCCTCAAGTCAGATATCGACCCTCTAGGTATTATTACCCTTGAAGGGGATCACTACCCTCATATTAGCCCTCTAGGTATTATTGCCCTAAAGTCGGATATTGGCCTTCTACCCTCAGATCAGCCCTCCATATATTATTGCCATTCAAGGGGAATATCGGTCCATTACCCTCATATTTGCCCTCGATGGGGATATCGACCCTCTATCTTCATGTTACCCCATCCAGGTATTATAATCTATACAAATTTATTTTAGCTCGATTGCGAAACAAGTTCTTACAACTTATATTAATCACTCTCGAGACCTCATTCCTGATGGAATCCATCGCCATGAAGGAGAGAGAAGAGGCAATGCGGAATTTAAATGCCTTGCCTAAGGGCACAATCGTAACGGCTCCAGCTGGGCTCGAACTCCGGACCTTTCGCACCTGAAGCGAACACGCATCCACTGCGCTATCACAACTTCCAGGTATTATTGCCCTCTAGAGGTATATCAGCCCTCTACCCTCATCAGCCCTCCGGGTATTTAGTGCCCTCGGGTGGAATATTGGCCCTCTACCCTCATATCAGCCCTCCAGGTATTATTGCCTTCTAGGGGTATATCAGCCCTCTACCCTCATCAGCCCTCCGGGTATTTAGTGCCCTCGGGTGGAATATTGGCCCTCTACCCTCATATCAGCCCTCCAGGTATTTAGTGCCCTCGGGTGGAATATTGGCCCTCTACCCTCATATCAGCCCTCCAGGTATTATTGCCTTCTAGGGGTATATCAGCCCTCTACCCTCATCAGCCCTCCGGGTATTTAGTGCCCTCGGGTGGAATATTGGCCCTCTACCCTCATATCAGCCCTCCAGGTATTATTGCCCTCTAGGGGTATATCAGCCCTCTACCCTCATCAGCCCTCCGGGTATTTAGTGCCCTCGGTGGAATATTGGCCCTCTACCCTCATATCAGCCCTCCAGGTATTATTGCCTTCTAGGGGTATATCAGCCCTCTACCCTCATCAGCCATCCGGTGGAATATTGGCCCTCTACCCTCATATCAGCCCTCCAGGTATTATTGCCTTCTAGGGGTATATCAGCCCTCTACCCTTATCAGCCCTCCGGGTATTTAGTGCCCTCGGGTGGAATATTGGCCCTCTACCTTCATATCAGCCCTCCAGGTATTATTGCCCTCTAGGGGTATATCAGCCCTCTACCCTCATCAGCCCTCCGGGTATTTAGTGCCCTCGGGTGGAATATTGGCCCTCTACCTTCATATCAGCCCTCCAGGTATTATTGCCCTCTAGGGGTATATCAGCCCTCTACCCTCATCAGCCCTCCGGGTATTTAGTGCCCTCGGGTGGAATATTGGCCCTCTACCTTCATATCAGCCCTCCAGGTATTATTGCCCTCTAGGGGTATATCAGCCCTCTACCCTCATCAGCCCTCTGGGTATTTAGTGCCCTCGGGTGGGATATTGGCCCTCTACCTTCATATCAGCCCTCCGGGTATTTAGTGCTCTCGGGTGGAATATCGGTCCCCTACCCTCAGCCCTCCAGTTATTGTTGCCCTCGAGGGTATATTGGCCCTCTACCCCCATATCAGCCATTCAGGCTTTATTGCCCTAGGCAAAGATAGAAATTGAAGAAATTATGTCAAAAGTATTTACAACATGGACACAACTCTTAATTTGAAAATAAAAACCGCAATTTTTAACATGTAATGTACACACAGCATCCAAATATAAACCACTATATATAACAATAACATCACGTCTACCATAGTACATCACATCATAACAGAAATAAAATCAACTCCATTTACAAAACATATTGCTGTTTTTGAAATTGCTTTCCTGCTGTTTAGAATCTAATTAAAAGAACTAAATCCCATCAGCGTGAAAAATAAATGAATAATCGTAACACACAAGGCCATTGTAAACTAACAGAATGGTTATCTTCCAAGCCTTCACTTTATTATGATTGGATTATGTACCATACTGTTTCTGAAATGAAAGTAATGTTTTTTACTTATAGCGACACCGATAACTTGGGTCATATTTTTACTTTCCAGCCTTTCTATTGGTGGAGGAACACCCTAGGTCCTCCGTGTAGTAATTCACTTACAGGCTGGCAAATAGGTCGTACCACCGACCATGCACTAGTGAGGCTGGATAGCTTCCTGACACCAATGAATTGGACACCCCCCTCCCCCCAGTGGAATTGAACCTACAGCTCAGAATGATAAATGTGACGTAATACTTTGAATCAAACGAAAACGTCTTGGAAAATAATTATATGATTCATTTATGATAGCCTTAAAATTAAGCTAACCATCGTCTATAGAAAGCAGCAAGTAAACCATCAATACACATGTAAAATTACCTAACCATCGTCTATAGAAAGCAGCAAGTAAACCATCAATACACATGTAAAATTACCTAACCATCGTCTATAGAAAGCAGCAAGTAAACCATCAATACACATGTAAAATTACCTAACCATCGTCTATAGAAAGCAGCAAGTAAACCATCAATACACATGTAAAATTACCTAACCATCGTCTATAGAAAGCAGCAAGTAAACCATCAATACACATGTAAAATTACCTAACCATCGTCTATAGAAAGCAGCAAGTAAACCATCAATACACATGTAAAATTACCTAACCATCGTCTATAGAAAGCAGCAAGTAAACCATCAATACACATGTAAAATTACCTAACCATCGTCTATAGAAAGCAGCAAGTAAACCATCAATACACATGTAAAATTACCTAACAAAGCATAGAATACTCACCCAATAAACAAGAAAACAATATATTTTTATGCATTCAAAAAATCAACTACCGGTACCCCCTAACATGTATTACAAGGCTATCGATTAGCCGTCTGAACATACCTAGTTATTGTACTAATCCAATAAGAACATGTTTCCTTGTATATACACTTATATTAAATATATACATATATTTTGATAGAGATATGAATTGTTTTGCTACACAATGACTAGATTATATACATGCTTGGGACGAGTACAATAACAAAATTTATCACATAAACTACGGCGCGGGAGTTTAATAAAGCCATGTCATAAATTCGGTAATACACTAGTGTATTAAATATGCAAATGAGGCAAATGCGTGGGCGAATCACATAGCGATTCGCAGTGACATACATTTTTACATCAACTAGCACGCGCTGTGTAACTTTGATTGTGACGTCATTTGCCTAAACATCGTGTACATTTTGTATTTGTATTTGTTAAAAAAGACTGTTTGAAAATAATTTAAAAGTGTTTAATATTGAATTGTTGCACATGATATGTTGTGATAGTTTAAAAACTGTTTACAAAGGAAGAAAATAAAAACATTGGAGTATTTAGTGTCGCACTATTTTCTTGGCCCATTAAGTAGAAACCGCAGTACTACTCTGGCTTTCATTTGCTAAAGGGGAAGTGTGTTCAATCGTGACA